>OX276382.1:4430653-5066621 GCA_946251855.1 Alsophila aescularia | reverse complement strand
AATGAAGCAGCAATTGTAGAAATAAAATGCTTTCCACCACTGGCCAGACGAAATAAAACTATAGAATGTGCAGCAAAGAAAAACAAAAATTTTCCTCTTGTAATATTGGATGGAAACCTGCGAATGAATAAAAGACAACTATTATTACCATGGTAATAATAGTTGTCTTTTATGCACATGGTAAAAAAATCCTCTTATAATATTAGATGGAAACCTGCGAATGAATAAAAGACAACTATTATTACCATGGTAATAATAGTTGTCTTTTATGCACATGGTAAAAAAATCCTCTTGTAATATTAGATGGAAACCTGCGAATGAATAAAAGACAACTATTATTACCATGGTAATAATAGTTGTCTTTTATTCACATGGTAAAAAAAATCCTCTTGTAATATTAGATGGAAACCTGCGAATGAATAAAAGACAACTATTATTACCATGGTAAATAGTTGTCTTTTATTCACATTACCATTACCATGGTAATAATAGTTGTCATTGCAAGCTTTTAGTAAATCTTCTTTGTTTACTGGCTCTGGAGGATCATGTGCCTTAGGACCGTGCTGGATATCGGTTTTAGCTTTGGGGACGAAAAGCCTTCTTCGTGTGTATGATTTTTGTCTTTGTTCACTTTTTCTTTTTTGTATCATTTTTTTTTGTGATCATCCCCGGACTATTTGTGGTACACTTTTTCCACGCTTTTTGCATGACAGTTTTGGCTAGCCATTTTTGTAAGACCTGTAATAAATATTGGTGTGTATATAAAAATATTTGTTTCATTACATGTACAAGTAGGTATGAAATTTAAATTTACCTGCAACGTGAACCCTCCTTTGATAAGAACCACGTTTGTGAAGGTTGATTCGTTTGCCGCTGATAAATTTGCTCACCATACTCATCCATCGCAAATGTTTGTTGTTTGATTTAACAAACGTTTCGTTTTGCCCACAACATTTTCATTGGCAGCATTAATCAATGCTCAAACTGTAGTGGCATTTTTTTTCATATCGTCTACCAAATCCACATCAGGATCTTTGGTAGATTCCGATTTCCATCTGCAATAGTAAGATTTGCAATCTCTGTGTCTGCCAAACACATGTAGTGGGCCATTCTTCAAATCAGACTGTAATTCAACATGGTCATCTGCTTTATTTATAATCATTTTTCGAGAGATCATCGTCAGTTTAGATAATCTAGCCTTTAGCATTTTTCTGCCATACAGAGGCAACTTTGTGTTAGCTAGTATCTGAAAATGCCGAATCATGTATTATAACATAGTTTATAAATACAGGAAAATTAATTTATTTTCAAGTAGCTGCGCCCCGTGGCGTTACCCGCGGGTATCACCGTTTTTCCCGGGATAAAGAGTAGCTATGTCCTATTCGGGACATACCCTATCTCCCATTCCATGAGGCGGTAATAAACATACACACTCACATACATAAACTTTCGCATTTATAATATTAGTGGCATTTTATTTTTAGTAGTACAATGAATAAAAGCTATAAACTTATACCTTATATAGAGCACTGGTGTAATTTTTGACAACATGATTTTTGCACTCAATTTTTCTTATTTGATTTCCATAAGAAACATTTTCTTTCAATTGTGCATACACAGATGAATCACCATCACCTATAAAATTAAAATAAAATATCATTCACTACAAGGTAATTGCCAATACAGTAAATTGTTCGGCTGGCTAACATTATGAATTTTGTTAGCCAGCTGATTAAAAAAAAAACTTCCTTGTTTACCTATAAATGAGAGGTATTGGACTCCATGCATTTCTTCACTTTTTTGAAAACCTTCTACCAAGATGGCAGCTTCCATTCCAGTGGAGGGCCCCTGGTAGTTTTTGAAACACTTGTGGGATGGCACATTCTTGTTTTGTTTTTCATATAATTGACAATGAAAACAATATTTGTTTTTTACACCAAGGTAAACACACTTTTTGGTTTCCTTGCCAATAATACAAGCCTGAAAAAAGATTGAAAAATTGCATAATTGATAATGATATAGCTGTGCCCTGCGGTATTACCCACGGGAACTACCGATTGTCCTGGGATAAAAAGTAGCCTATGTCCTAATCCAAGACCTAAGCTAAATTTCAGCCAAATCCGTTCAGCCGTTTTGGTGTGAAGCGGTAACAAACATACACACACACTTACACATGCACAAACTAGTGGGATTATATGAATGTAAGTAGTTCATATTATGTAAGTATACATTATTATTAGATGTAGAACTCAAATTGGGATTACCATTCCTGACGCAGAGCTGACCTAATCATGACCATATGACCGTTTTGCCCATCCTCCATCTACATAAACAGTTATATAAGGTACACCATCACAGTTTATATGTCCTTTTTCAATTGCTTTATTTTTTTCTTCTCCATTTTTTTTTATCTCTTCGGTCAAATGTTCTTCCCAGACATCACCCAATGCATTTTCAATATCCCTGAACATGTTCGGTGACATGGTTGGAATGTCCATCAGATTGGTCAAATGTGACGCCTGAGCATAATAGCTCCCTCTTGTAACTGTACCCCAAATAAAAGCTTTGTTTACAGTTGGTTGTTTTTCGTTGCTTTTACGGAATTCCTTGTCACACATTGTACATTTAAAAGTGAATATGCTATTGAATCCACTTCTAGATTCACTCAAAAACTCTATGACACTGTTTGGACAATGTGAGCGATGTCTTTCCAAATCAAATGCCCAATAAAGGACATGTTGTATATCAACAACTCTGTAGCCAGAAAGGTTACGCAAGTTATCTCGTTGTACAGATTCAATAGTCAGCTGGTGACTATCCAGTGTTAGATCTATTATTGGCCAGTTGATATTTACTTCTTGGACTTCTTCAGAGGTGGCCTGCTGTGGTGGTGCTGTATTACTAGTGTCAGCCTCAAGATGGATCTGTCGTGGTTTCATAGCATATGTTTTTACTGTTACATCAGAGCTGAAAAATGATGATAATTTGTTACATACGTATGGATAAAGTTATAGGTACTACGAGTTAGGCGACTATGGTCTAAAACAAAAAATGACGAAGTATAAAAATGTCTACAATCATACAGGTATAAAAATGCTTACAATTGTAAATAAAACTATATAAGTAGGTACTTACTCAATTTCGGAGCTTGAACACGGTTCGTTAGGCTTAGATTTTTTTCGCCATACGTCGTCCCGACTGTAAGAAAGATGTAGGTAAGTACAACATCTCAAAATTTATGTGTCTTTGTATCAAAAAAAAAAGTATAGGTAGATAAACATACGTTTAGGTTACGTTCAATACTTACGAAACATCTTCGCCATGAAAACGCTTGAGCTGAGCACGAACCCGTTTTGTGTTTCTTCTAGGCCCAGAATATTTGTGAGATTTATAGCTCGATCTTGACGTTTTAGGTTTATTCATGTTGATATAGGTTGTTGTAGCATCATCCACGGGCAAACTACTTTACCCAACAAACACAAACAGAAAGTCCTGTGCAGGTATGATAACCTTTTAACGAGAAAACTTAACAAATACACTCAACAATAAAACACAACAAAAATTAACAACAATGGTAACAATATCATCAGCAAATCTAACGAGGAAATCTAAAACAAACAACGAGAAGTGAGAATTATGTACCTAACGAAAACACATTCGATTCGAGTCCAAGAACAAGAATGAAGCATGAATGTTGCCAGTACGAATTTCTCGAAAATGCCGACTGTTTTAATTGATTACTATTCCATATTATTACCACATACCATAAGTTATAAAGTATCGTTAAAAGGTAATATAAAAATACTATTATTAAGTATTTCTTAATGCTTGTTACATAATTTTGTTCAGGTTGTATCTCTCGTACCATACAAGCACGAGAGTAACGCGCTTTTGTAATTGAAGTTACTTAAAATGTTACATTCGCAATATTCTGGCAGCACCGACTGCTGTGAGCTGGAAATAAATTATTTATAATGTGTCGCACGGAGCGGCAACGTCAGCGGGCGAAGACGACGCAAAGGCCGAGTGCTTGGCCGAGAGCCTCGAAGCCCAATGCTCCCCCACCGACGATCACGTCGATCATGTCCACATCGCCGCGGTGGACCGCGAAATCGAACGTAGAAACGCCCAACCTCCGACTGACCCACCCCTCGAGCCCGTGAAAGCGGCCGAGGTCGAGTCGATAATCAAAGGTCTCAAGGTACGGAAGGCCCCTGGTGCTGACGGTATCAGCAACAGGGTGCTCAAACACCTCTCGGTCCCTTTAGTTTACCTCTTAGTCAGCATCTTCAATGCCGCTATGAGCAATCACTCGTTCCCCGACGCCTGGAAGAGTGCCGACGTCATCGGCATTCACAAACCAGGCAAAAAATCTACCTTGCCCACTAGCTACCGTCCAATCAGTCTCCTCAGCTCTCTGGGGAAGATCTACGAGCGACTCATTCTGAGACGACTCTGGTTCTCTGTAAACTCAAAGAAACTCCTCCCCGACGAGCAGTTTGGCTTTAGAGCCAAACACTCCTGCCCCCAACAGGTGCACCGCATCACGGAGCACATTCTCGCTAGCTTCAACAGATATCCGAAACCCCAAACCACGATAGCCGTCTTCCTAGACGTGGCTAAGGCTTTTGACAAAGTCTGGCACGCCGGGCTGATATACAAGTTATACCAGCTCGGGTTGCCAGACCGTCTTGTGCTCATAGTACAAGACTATCTCAAAGGCCGCAGCTTTCGCTATCGTGTCGAGGGAGTCAAATCAAATCCTCACCTCATCCCCGCTTCTGTTCTCACTGTTCACAAGCGATTTTCCGCGCCCCCCAAACGTAGAGATCTCCCTCTTCGCCGACGATACCGCGATTTACGCGACCGGATGGAAGCCAATCCATCTTCGGAAACGCATCCAAAAGGCGCTCGTCGCCCTCGGAGAGTGGTTCCGAAAATGGCGCATCTTGGTGAACCCTGAGAAGAGCGCAGCAATGCGCTTTACTGAGGACATCAAGCGGTACCTTCCATCCGGTCGTCTTACGATGTTCGATCAACCCATCCCGTGGACTAAACAAACCAAATACCTAGGAGTTACCCTTGATTATCGACTGAGATTCGACAAACACGTCAAAGTAGTCCGTAACAGGGCGTCCTTCTTCCAAGGCCGCCTCTACCATCTCTTAGGCAAGCGGAGTAAAATGTCCCTTAGGAATAAGGTGACGCTTTACAAAGCCTGCATCCGCCCCGTCATGACTTACGCGTCTATAGCATTCGCGCACGCCGGTCCGGAAATCCTGGAGCCGCTCCAGGTAGTCCAAAATAAATTCCTTCGAAATGCAGTCGGCGCTCCCTGGTATCAGAGGAACGCCGACCTGCACCGCGATGTCGAGCTTCCCTCGATCATTCAATTCATGAAAAATGCGTCTCGCCGCTACTTTGATGCGGCGCCCCATCATCCCAACCCGCTCGTAGTAAAAGCCTCCGACTATACGACAGACAGTATCGCCCTCCGTAGACGTCCCCGCGATGTCCTGGACGATCCGGACGACGCCATCGCAGTCAAAGTACTGGCAGCGATGGCCTCGTCCAATTCGACCACCTCTGGCAACCCGCCAGGGGGAATCAACACACTTAGACACAGACACCGACCTCGCCGGCGAGGTCGAAGGTCCCATAACACATAGTCAGATATTATTCGCTTTCGAGTTTCTTGCCGATTCTTCTCGAAGGTGTATTACGAATCGGCGGTCAGTTATAATAATCAATGAAAGGGCATCTAGCCATTGTTCAGGTCCCCCTCGATCACTACTTAACGGTAGCGATCCAGGGGTGTTTAGTTCGTTACCCCCGTAATCAGACGGCCGTCCAAGCCGAGGGCCGTACCCCCTGGGTACCCTCGTGCGGGTCGTCTAAATTTTAACTTTGGCGTGCGCCTTTTGCGTCACGCATTGCGGCGGAGTGCTTGTAAGCGCCCGCCCCACCGTCCGGTTCAAGCTGTAGAGGCCAATAAGGCCAACAGCATTAGTCATTCCTAAAAAAAAAAAAAAAAAAAAACGGCAACGTCGCACTTCGTTGCAACTCGCTGCGATTGCGGCCAAGCGGGTTAAAGTCAGTTACACCAATGTTTAATAAAATCTTGCAACGTTTGATAATTAGAATTAATCATATCTAAACTATTGTTTGAAACTTCAAAATATAATGATAAAACGCTTTCTTCGATTTAAGTAGTAGTTTACTGGTAAAAACATTTAAAGAACCCTCGTTATCGCTATGCTCTAAGAGGTTTGGTATTATAAGTTAAAAGTATGTAATAGAAGTTAATGTGATAGAAATTATTATTATTTACAAGGCTTAATTTTACCTGGATACCAAACTCAATGAATGACTATGACTGTGTCAGTGACTATGACAATTTTGATACGCTGGGCGCTTACTTGTTTGGTGCAAGTTCAAAAGTCAATAGCAGCGGTTGATGAACTTCCATGTCTATGCAAGTAGCAATAGAATATGACAGTGAATTTAAAAAATCAATTTTATACAAAATTTACTGCTGAAAAGTGACACAATAAATTTACAACTATGACTTTTATTAATAAATATTGACAAAATTATTAAATAAATACATAACAAATGATATAGTGGAAAAAAGAAAACGAAAAGTTAATTGTATTTACAATATTTATAAAAAAGCCAATGAAATGTATTCCTAATGAATTAATCTACAATATTCATGGAAAGGCTATAAAATCTATATCTAATGACAAAACGATAAAGTACTTCGAGGACGAAGCACAGTCAGTATGGCCGTGTTAGGTTATAACATATTGATATGTTTAATCTGTCTAGTAACAACCATTTTTACAACAATAAAATAACAATGTAAGAGCTGTTGATATTCAGTTGCGGTACTGGACGAGATAATATAACTTGGTACTTACGTTTTACGTATTTAACAATGTAATGAATATTCTCACTGAATCACCTCACCACTGACGATATTATAATGTATTTATAAAATATTGCACTTCAAGACAAATGTGACTACCGATTGAATCTTTTTGTAAATAATTATGTAATTTCGTAGATCTGTGGCAAGTTTATAATCTGTGATAATAACAAATTGTTTATGAAGAAAAACTGATCTGTAATCTGTTCCACAACTTATTAAGTAATAGTTTACAATTGATAATTATAGATTTATATAATGGTGTTTAAAATGCTTAGTACAATTATCCTTTAATTTTAAGTACAATTACTGAGTCATTGTATTATAACTCTGAAACATCTGTATTTATATTTCCGTTCAAATTAGAATGAATTAAAATCATGTAAACTTATGATATTGATAGAAATGCTTAAAACTAAGTACTTACCCGATTAATATTAATGCATTATTACTTAATCAGCTCTGTACATTTAAACCTATAATTGTAGTAAAAATACAACTTCTCCCGCTAAAAATTGTAATTTATGAGAATCATATAAGAATACTGTTCTGACTTTCAATATTTGTTAACATTCTGAAAAATATGTATATAAACGTCTTAATTATTTAAATGATTAACAATGTGTAAACAATACCGAGTTAACAATTATTAAATAGTTTCAATGTAATAAAATATGTACATTTCCGTCACTTCGGCGCCATCTGCAGGCTCATTCCTGCTGTTGCAATGACTACGTGACTTTGGCGGGTAGAATCTCTATAAAAAGCAGCCTCTGGGCTGAGCAGCCCTCTCTGTTCGTTTTCTGTCGTCGTTGCATCAACAAGACACCAAAAGTTAAGTACAATTAATATTACCTACGCTGTTATTCTGCTAGTCTGTTTCTTTGTCCCATATTTACTGTGTATTTTGCAAATAGATATTGTCGGTTCTATGGTTTTTCACATATTGGTTATTATAACCAATGTGACTGTGTTAGAAATGATTAGGATCACTTTGTTCATGGTAAATGCTTTTATTTTGTGCCTGGTGTAACTATGGTGATTGTAAAACGATAATAAAGTGTCATTATGACCTAGTATCACATAGAGGTTGTTAGTATGTTAGGTATTTAGTGTATGATACCTATGTTAATAATAATTGTAAAACTGATGAGGAAAAAATATATTCGCCCCGTAGTTTCTTGCCAGTTCTTCTATGGTGGTGTATTCCGAATCTGGTGGTAGAATCAATAAAAAATATAACAATTCTATTTCCAAATCAATAAAAAAATATAACAATTCTATTTCCTTGTTTCTATGAATAATCCTTAGATTATACCCCTTTTTAGTACACATTAGGTAGGTACTAAACTGCTCAGTAATTTTCAAGCTTTTATTAAATATTCCTTAGGTTATTTATTCTGTAGCTGTAGCTACTAGGTACTACAGATACCAGCTATAGGATAAAGCAACTTGCTTTTATTATTAGGTGCAGATAAGATTTATTTCCTATTCGACAAACCTGACCAACCAAGGGCTAACATTACAAAACTTAGGTTTTGATAATCTTAACAGTACGTATAATTATCTATACATATGTATATAAATCTCACATCAGAAGTGGGATCGTTTCCACGTGAAAATAGATTCTAATACGATGTCTTTTTCAGTTTATCCGGCTGCTCCACGCCTCGAGGTCATTCACGAAGTTTCACGATAGCGGCTAAATGCTGACATCTCGGTGTATCAACGATGGTGGCGCAATGTGTTACACCAACCTGGAGATCCTCACGGAAGATGTTCCAGGAACAGTGTCACAACTTTCACTACGGCAGGTAAAGTCCCTGAAAGGGTCTGCGTTTCTATAGTAAACACCTGAAAATTTGTGTTCTATTATAGTGAAAGATACTTTTCCAAGCTATGTTATGTACCTACGTCCAATCCAAATAGACTGACTCATGTAATCATAAATTTGATCCTTGGAGCACAGCGATTGATGAGTAAAGTTCAAATATGCTAATAAACTTAGACTGAATTGCCAAGCGTATAGCTTCGAACGTTAAACATAATGTCATGAAGAACGTTAGATATAAAAATAATTATGCTCATTCAACTAAATAACTCACTGAGACACTTGCAAGTTTTGCCTCCTTTAAAGTATTGCTCGCTAATGATTCTGGTGAAAGGTTAAGTTTACTTGTTAACTTGTAATTGACTTATTTTATTGCCATTACTAGTGCCTCGCCCCGGTTTCACGCGGGTATCGCTCACACCGCGAAATTTTTCTTACTTTTAGCATTTTTATACCCGTAGTAACGTCTAAAAAAAACACAAAAACATAAGTAAGCGAGATTCAAAATATTTGGCAGCAACTTTCGTGATGCTTTTTGACCATAGACAACTGACTCACGTACTTTTCAGACTTGTTATTAAACGTAATTTCGTTACTTACAGCGAATAAAGGACCTCAATTTTTGAAAAATAATTTTCTGCTCATGTTAGTCGCTGATAATGTATGTTTCTATAGTTGAAAGAATTTTAGAAAATGATACAGTATTTTTTGAGATTATCCATAACAAACATACAAAAATACAAACATACAAGAAATCAAATATTTTTTCTATAAAATATTAGTGTACATGAAAAGTAAAGTGAGCAATTAGCGAAGAAAAACTTTACTAGTGAAGTGAATACTCTAAAATATTTATATTTTTAGAAAATACGAAAATATAACCCCATTTCGGTTATGGTTCGTTTCGGCGTTTTTATTTTAATTGAGTAAATGAAATGCATTAATACCTTGGCATGTAGATAAAAGCTACATATTTCAAACATATGATAGCTTCTAGCTTTCCTGGTTTTGAAATCTAGAATACACCTTAGCTTGTATATAAAAGCTCAGTACATACTTCGAGCAAATGTTGGCACTTAGCTTACCTGGTATTGAAATCTAAATCTGCATTATTATTTACTAACGGCTCTGCCCTGTGGCTCCGCCCTGAGTTTTCTCGTTACCACACGAAAACTTGTACAGCTTCCTGTTAATCGTAACAAACATACTGCAATAAAAATACATTGCCTCTGTATAATGTTAGTATACGAGTAGATTTTGTACGTGATGTACACAACTACGAACAACGTACATATGTGTACATTGTGTATGTAAGGTATTATTTATAATTATGGTAGTAGTAGTGTAGGCGGTGTTGCTCATTTCAGGCGTACAGTAACCTAAGTAGATGAAAATATAGTATCAAAAAAAATCCTTTCAGTTAAAATAAATTGCTATGAAACTAGTTAGCTAAATACTCATTCAGCTGGTGAAAAACAAGCAAGCTTTTATTTATCTTTGTGATAATCGTCCAAAAATAAATGGATACGTAATTTTATGAAATTATCGATCATGTAAAGTCATTACATTACTTAATTTGGCGGTCCATAATATTAATAACATTTTCAATTTATTTTGCTTGTTAGAGGTCTTTGTTGAAGATAAATAATTATTTTTGAGTTGGATATTTAGGCCATTGTTTTTAACGCCCTTAAAGAATTATGAATTTAACTTTGTTTCATCCCTATGATATTTTTGCTCTTTCCTATATCATTATTAATTATGATTTTATTTGATATAGGATTATTGAAGGTCTTAATAACAATAAATTGATCATAAAATAATATAAGTACTTCTAATAAAATAATGAATCTAAAAGAGTCAATTGGTGGACCTTTTCATTATATAACCTTTTATGATTAAAGACAAAAGGGACATTTGGGCCTTAAGCAGTATTAGTTAAATCCTTCTTGTGATTGATAAATATATACGAAGATTTAATCTCCTCTTTGAATAATTTTATGTTAAATAAATTCTAAATTGTTTATCGGTGAATTTTCCATGTCGTAAAATACCATTAATTACTCGGTAAATTAACTGAGATACACAATTATTACAATAGTTGATCCAAGTATTATATGTAAAATGTCAAGATTGGCCAAGCGGGTTAAAGTCAGTTACACCAATGTTTAATAAAATCTTGCAACGTTTGATAATTAGAATTAATCATATCTAAACTATTGTTTGAAACTTCAAAATATAATGATAAAACGCTTTCTTCGATTTAAGTAGTAGTTTACTGGTAAAAACATTTAAAGAACCCTCGTTATCGCTATGCTCTAAGAGGTTTGGTATTATAAGTTAAAAGTATGTAATAGAAGTTAATGTGATAGAAATTATTATTATTTACAAGGCTTAATTTTACCTGGATACCAAACTCAATGAATAACTATGACTGTGACTGTGTCAGTGACTATGACAATTTTGATACGCTGGGCGCTTACTTGTTTGGTGCAAGTTCAAAAGTCAATAGCAGCGGTTGATGAACTTCCATGTCTATGCAAGTAGCAATAGAATATGACAGTGAATTTAAAAAATCAATTTTATACAAAATTTACTGCTGAAAAGTGACACAATAAATTTACAACTATGACTTTTATTAATAAATATTGACAAAATTATTAAATAAATACATAACAAATGATATAGTGGAAAAAAGAAAACGAAAAGTTAATTGTATTTACAATATTTATAAAAAAGCCAATGAAATGTATTCCTAATGAATTAATCTACAATATTCATGGAAAGGCTATAAAATCTATATCTAATGACAAAACGATAAAGTACTTCGAGGACGAAGCACAGTCAGTATGGCCGTGTTAGGTTATAACATATTGATATGTTTAATCTGTCTAGTAACAACCATTTTTACAACAATAAAATAACAATGTAAGAGCTGTTGATATTCAGTTGCGGTACTGGACGAGATAATATAACTTGGTACTTACGTTTTACGTATTTAACAATGTAATGAATATTCTCACTGAATCACCTCACCACTGACGATATTATAATGTATTTATAAAATATTGCACTTCAAGACAAATGTGACTACCGATTGAATCTTTTTGTAAATAATTATGTAATTTCGTAGATCTGTGGCAAGTTTATAATCTGTGATAATAACAAATTGTTTATGAAGAAAAACTGATCTGTAATCTGTTCCACAACTTATTAAGTAATAGTTTACAATTGATAATTATAGATTTATATAATGGTGTTTAAAATGCTTAGTACAATTATCCTTTAATTTTAAGTACAATTACTGAGTCATTGTATTATAACTCTGAAACATCTGTATTTATATTTCCGTTCAAATTAGAATGAATTAAAATCATGTAAACTTATGATATTGATAGAAATGCTTAAAACTAAGTACTTACCCGATTAATATTAATGCATTATTACTTAATCAGCTCTGTACATTTAAACCTATAATTGTAGTAAAAATACAACTTCTCCCGCTAAAAATTGTAATTTATGAGAATCATATAAGAATACTGTTCTGACTTTCAATATTTGTTAACATTCTGAAAAATATGTATATAAACGTCTTAATTATTTAAATGATTAACAATGTGTAAACAATACCGAGTTAACAATTATTAAATAGTTTCAATGTAATAAAATATGTACATTTCCGTCACTTCGGCGCCATCTGCAGGCTCATTCCTGCTGTTGCAATGACTACGTGACTTTGGCGGGTAGAATCTCTATAAAAAGCAGCCTCTGGGCTGAGCAGCCCTCTCTGTTCGTTTTCTGTCGTCGTTGCATCAACAAGACACCAAAAGTTAAGTACAATTAATATTACCTACGCTGTTATTCTGCTAGTCTGTTTCTTTGTCCCATATTTACTGTGTATTTTGCAAATAGATATTGTCGGTTCTATGGTTTTTCACATATTGGTTATTATAACCAATGTGACTGTGTTAGAAATGATTAGGATCACTTTGTTCATGGTAAATGCTTTTATTTTGTGCCTGGTGTAACTATGGTGATTGTAAAACGATAATAAAGTGTCATTATGACCTAGTATCACATAGAGGTTGTTAGTATGTTAGGTATTTAGTGTATGATACCTATGTTAATAATAATTGTAAAACTGATGAGGAAAAAATATATTCGCCCCGTAGTTTCTTGCCAGTTCTTCTATGGTGGTGTATTCCGAATCTGGTGGTAGAATCAATAAAAAATATAACAATTCTATTTCCAAATCAATAAAAAAATATAACAATTCTATTTCCTTGTTTCTATGAATAATCCTTAGATTATACCCCTTTTTAGTACACATTAGGTAGGTACTAAACTGCTCAGTAATTTTCAAGCTTTTATTAAATATTCCTTAGGTTATTTATTCTGTAGCTGTAGCTACTAGGTACTACAGATACCAGCTATAGGATAAAGCAACTTGCTTTTATTATTAGGTGCAGATAAGATTTATTTCCTATTCGACAAACCTGACCAACCAAGGGCTAACATTACAAAACTTAGGTTTTGATAATCTTAACAGTACGTATAATTATCTATACATATGTATATAAATCTCACATCAGAAGTGGGATCGTTTCCACGTGAAAATAGATTCTAATACGATGTCTTTTTCAGTTTATCCGGCTGCTCCACGCCTCGAGGTCATTCACGAAGTTTCACGATAGCGGCTAAATGCTGACATCTCGGTGTATCAACGATGGTGGCGCAATGTGTTACACCAACCTGGAGATCCTCACGGAAGATGTTCCAGGAACAGTGTCACAACTTTCACTACGGCAGGTAAAGTCCCTGAAAGGGTCTGCGTTTCTATAGTAAACACCTGAAAATTTGTGTTCTATTATAGTGAAAGATACTTTTCCAAGCTATGTTATGTACCTACGTCCAATCCAAATAGACTGACTCATGTAATCATAAATTTGATCCTTGGAGCACAGCGATTGATGAGTAAAGTTCAAATATGCTAATAAACTTAGACTGAATTGCCAAGCGTATAGCTTCGAACGTTAAACATAATGTCATGAAGAACGTTAGATATAAAAATAATTATGCTCATTCAACTAAATAACTCACTGAGACACTTGCAAGTTTTGCCTCCTTTAAAGTATTGCTCGCTAATGATTCTGGTGAAAGGTTAAGTTTACTTGTTAACTTGTAATTGACTTATTTTATTGCCATTACTAGTGCCTCGCCCCGGTTTCACGCGGGTATCGCTCACACCGCGAAATTTTTCTTACTTTTAGCATTTTTATACCCGTAGTAACGTCTAAAAAAAACACAAAAACATAAGTAAGCGAGATTCAAAATATTTGGCAGCAACTTTCGTGATGCTTTTTGACCATAGACAACTGACTCACGTACTTTTCAGACTTGTTATTAAACGTAATTTCGTTACTTACAGCGAATAAAGGACCTCAATTTTTGAAAAATAATTTTCTGCTCATGTTAGTCGCTGATAATGTATGTTTCTATAGTTGAAAGAATTTTAGAAAATGATACAGTATTTTTTGAGATTATCCATAACAAACATACAAAAATACAAACATACAAGAAATCAAATATTTTTTCTATAAAATATTAGTGTACATGAAAAGTAAAGTGAGCAATTAGCGAAGAAAAACTTTACTAGTGAAGTGAATACTCTAAAATATTTATATTTTTAGAAAATACGAAAATATAACCCCATTTCGGTTATGGTTCGTTTCGGCGTTTTTATTTTAATTGAGTAAATGAAATGCATTAATACCTTGGCATGTAGATAAAAGCTACATATTTCAAACATATGATAGCTTCTAGCTTTCCTGGTTTTGAAATCTAGAATACACCTTAGCTTGTATATAAAAGCTCAGTACATACTTCGAGCAAATGTTGGCACTTAGCTTACCTGGTATTGAAATCTAAATCTGCATTATTATTTACTAACGGCTCTGCCCTGTGGCTCCGCCCTGAGTTTTCTCGTTACCACACGAAAACTTGTACAGCTTCCTGTTAATCGTAACAAACATACAGCAATAAAAATACATTGCCTCTGTATAATGTTAGTATACGAGTAGATTTTGTACGTGATGTACACAACTACGAACAACGTACATATGTGTACATTGTGTATGTAAGGTATTATTTATAATTATGGTAGTAGTAGTGTAGGCGGTGTTGCTCATTTCAGGCGTACAGTAACCTAAGTAGATGAAAATATAGTATCAAAAAAAATCCTTTCAGTTAAAATAAATTGCTATGAAACTAGTTAGCTAAATACTCATTCAGCTGGTGAAAAACAAGCAAGCTTTTATTTATCTTTGTGATAATCGTCCAAAAATAAATGGATACGTAATTTTATGAAATTATCGATCATGTAAAGTCATTACATTACTTAATTTGGCGGTCCATAATATTAATAACATTTTCAATTTATTTTGCTTGTTAGAGGTCTTTGTTGAAGATAAATAATTATTTTTGAGTTGGATATTTAGGCCATTGTTTTTAACGCCCTTAAAGAATTATGAATTTAACTTTGTTTCATCCCTATGATATTTTTGCTCTTTCCTATATCATTATTAATTATGATTTTATTTGATATAGGATTATTGAAGGTCTTAATAACAATAAATTGATCATAAAATAATATAAGTACTTCTAATAAAATAATGAATCTAAAAGAGTCAATTGGTGGACCTTTTCATTATATAACCTTTTATGATTAAAGACAAAAGGGACATTTGGGCCTTAAGCAGTATTAGTTAAATCCTTCTTGTGATTGATAAATATATACGAAGATTTAATCTCCTCTTTGAATAATTTTATGTTAAATAAATTCTAAATTGTTTATCGGTGAATTTTCCATGTCGTAAAATACCATTAATTACTCGGTAAATTAACTGAGATACACAATTATTACAATAGTTGATCCAAGTATTATATGTAAAATGTCAAGATTGGCCAAGCGGGTTAAAGTCAGTTACACCAATGTTTAATAAAATCTTGCAACGTTTGATAATTAGAATTAATCATATCTAAACTATTGTTTGAAACTTCAAAATATAATGATAAAACGCTTTCTTCGATTTAAGTAGTAGTTTACTGGTAAAAACATTTAAAGAACCCTCGTTATCGCTATGCTCTAAGAGGTTTGGTATTATAAGTTAAAAGTATGTAATAGAAGTTAATGTGATAGAAATTATTATTATTTACAAGGCTTAATTTTACCTGGATACCAAACTCAATGAATAACTATGACTGTGACTGTGTCAGTGACTATGACAATTTTGATACGCTGGGCGCTTACTTGTTTGGTGCAAGTTCAAAAGTCAATAGCAGCGGTTGATGAACTTCCATGTCTATGCAAGTAGCAATAGAATATGACAGTGAATTTAAAAAATCAATTTTATACAAAATTTACTGCTGAAAAGTGACACAATAAATTTACAACTATGACTTTTATTAATAAATATTGACAAAATTATTAAATAAATACATAACAAATGATATAGTGGAAAAAAGAAAACGAAAAGTTAATTGTATTTACAATATTTATAAAAAAGCCAATGAAATGTATTCCTAATGAATTAATCTACAATATTCATGGAAAGGCTATAAAATCTATATCTAATGACAAAACGATAAAGTACTTCGAGGACGAAGCACAGTCAGTATGGCCGTGTTAGGTTATAACATATTGATATGTTTAATCTGTCTAGTAACAACCATTTTTACAACAATAAAATAACAATGTAAGAGCTGTTGATATTCAGTTGCGGTACTGGACGAGATAATATAACTTGGTACTTACGTTTTACGTATTTAACAATGTAATGAATATTCTCACTGAATCACCTCACCACTGACGATATTATAATGTATTTATAAAATATTGCACTTCAAGACAAATGTGACTACCGATTGAATCTTTTTGTAAATAATTATGTAATTTCGTAGATCTGTGGCAAGTTTATAATCTGTGATAATAACAAATTGTTTATGAAGAAAAACTGATCTGTAATCTGTTCCACAACTTATTAAGTAATAGTTTACAATTGATAATTATAGATTTATATAATGGTGTTTAAAATGCTTAGTACAATTATCCTTTAATTTTAAGTACAATTACTGAGTCATTGTATTATAACTCTGAAACATCTGTATTTATATTTCCGTTCAAATTAGAATGAATTAAAATCATGTAAACTTATGATATTGATAGAAATGCTTAAAACTAAGTACTTACCCGATTAATATTAATGCATTATTACTTAATCAGCTCTGTACATTTAAACCTATAATTGTAGTAAAAATACAACTTCTCCCGCTAAAAATTGTAATTTATGAGAATCATATAAGAATACTGTTCTGACTTTCAATATTTGTTAACATTCTGAAAAATATGTATATAAACGTCTTAATTATTTAAATGATTAACAATGTGTAAACAATACCGAGTTAACAATTATTAAATAGTTTCAATGTAATAAAATATGTACATTTCCGTCACTTCGGCGCCATCTGCAGGCTCATTCCTGCTGTTGCAATGACTACGTGACTTTGGCGGGTAGAATCTCTATAAAAAGCAGCCTCTGGGCTGAGCAGCCCTCTCTGTTCGTTTTCTGTCGTCGTTGCATCAACAAGACACCAAAAGTTAAGTAAAATTAATATTACCTACACTGTTATTCTGCTAGTCTGTTTCTTTGTCCCATATTTACTGTGTATTTTGCAAATAGATATTGTCGGTTCTATGGTTTTTCACATATTGGTTATTATAACCAATGTGACTGTGTTAGAAATGATTAGGATCACTTTGTTCATGGTAAATGCTTTTATTTTGTGCCTGGTGTAACTATGGTGATTGTAAAACGATAATAAAGTGTCATTATGACCTAGTATCACATAGAGGTTGTTAGTATGTTAGGTATTTAGTGTATGATACCTATGTTAATAATAATTGTAAAACTGATGAGGAAAAAATATATTCGCCCCGTAGTTTCTTGCCAGTTCTTCTATGGTGGTGTATTCCGAATCTGGTGGTAGAATCAATAAAAAATATAACAATTCTATTTCCGAATCAATAAAAAAATATAACAATTCTATTTCCTTGTTTCTATGAATAATCCTTAGATTATACCCCTTTTTAGTACACATTAGGTAGGTACTAAACTGCTCAGTAATTTTCAAGCTTTTATTAAATATTCCTTAGGTTATTTATTCTGTAGCTGTAGCTACTAGGTACTACAGATACCAGCTATAGGATAAAGCAACTTGCTTTTATTATTAGGTGCAGATAAGTTTTATTTCCTATTCGACAAACCTGACCAACCAAGGGCTAACATTACAAAACTTAGGTTTTGATAATCTTAACAGTACGTATAATTATCTATACATATGTATATAAATCTCACACACGCACAGTTTGGCAACGTCGCGTCGCACGCACACCATATAGTATTCAACTCACACTACGACCGCGTGCTAGTATAGTATAGCATTGCACCACTACATACGTAAAATTTTACGAACTTTCTTTGCTAAAACATGTACTTTCAGGGTATTATATTAAAATATTATGGTGTTTGCACCAATAAGAGCCTAAATTAAGGCTATGTTAAGTCATGGTTAGTTTCAATTCCCAGCAAGAAACGTACCTAAGGGAAGCAAAATTTGTATGGAAAATGTTTAACCTTAAATAGTGACATTAAGAAAAGTGTTATTAGACACATTCTTAGTTTATACTCTACTTATTAGCTTAGGTTAAAGTAAAATTACATATTAGTCTTAAGGCTAGATTGTAATTTTAATGTGGCACCACAATCCCGTGGTTACGTCATTACATAAAAAAAAAAAAATTTGAAAACAAGATCGCAAAAGACGCTGTGTGGTGCTGGTACGATTACTTCTCGAGAAGTGTTTTTAAATAAATAATGAAAGAAAGGACCTTGTCAAAGAATGTAAAAATGATAGGCAGCTACAGAAGAAAATATTATTGAACTTGTGTACAAAGGAATGACGCTGAAATGCAGAAAACTATTGAATAGAGCCCGAAGAGTTACCGAAATCACAAGACAAAGGGACAACTACTGACTCTATTGTCACCGCTGAAAAATCGATCCAAATAGGAGTAAAAGTGCGTTGGTGTTGTCTTCAAGTTTTTTTATATGTTAGGTACTAAATATTATATTTATTATTTAGGATCTAAATATTTAACAAATTAAACGAATTATATTAATTGAATACATAAATTAAATTAATAATCAAGAATCTAAAAAACAATTCCGTCCTAATCCACTTAAGAAATAAAAATAAGTAACGTGATTGTATGTGGGTTATATCTGAATTCTACAATCGATACTCAGATATTTCAATGTGCGTCTTGACACAGCTGCTTGAAATACATTTCACGCTAATAATATCAAATATAATTGTCTAAAATAAATATTATTCAGTAACTACGTAATCAGCTTTATTAGTAATTCATAACAGTAGCGCAATTTTATGTGAGCTTATCCAACAGAAGTAGCTGGTCACTAAATGCAGCTTACGATAGAAATGCCTCAGGCCGATAAATATGCAGTTAAATTAAAATCATAAGATTGCATTAGATATTATTATTATTAAATACTTATCAAACAATCACATTTTTAAAGCATTGGCCCAGTCACACTAATATTGCCCTCAAAAGCCATATTAACTAGTGAACGAATGCTTTTCTGGCAACTAATTCTTTGTGTGAGGAAGGCCAATGAACCAAAAACTATTTTGTTTTATTTTTATTTGTTCATGTATTTGCATTTGGTCAGTATGAGATAACGTGTCCACGAGTTATTTTATATTTGTAACAGTTCCGGTATAACAACATTTTTTGCATATGGACAGCCGGTTATAATACGATCTGCGTGTAGTAAGACTTTAATGTGACTTTTTTCGCGCACGCGCCCGCATCCCACGTACAACATTCCGTGCTAAAAAATCTCACTTCTCAAGTCTAATCCAACGCGTTCTTTAGTCTGCCCTTTACTTTTGTGAATAGTCATGGCGTAACAAAAACCTACCTGAAGTGGAAATTGACGCCGACACATTTCGAACGGACTATTTCGATCGATGGGTGCTTTGAAAAGAATACGCGGAATGAGAAACACGACTACTCGGTTTTCGCACAGTAATTAAACGTGGCGATGTCGCTTCGACTGTGACTTTTGTTCCGTTGACTAAACCATCGGCGAAACTCAAATTTCTAATGATCATACAAACGCAGTTTATTTTTAACTAGAGGTCGTGTGCCGGAACACCCTGTGGTTGAAGTCTATTTAACGCGTCGCAACCCAAGTACAACTCATCCGTGTTGTCACTTTCCACCTTGTCGTTGGAGTAAAAATGAAGCGTTTCTCCCGGTAAGCGTTCTAAAATTGTCGTATTGATTTTTGTCGTATTGATTTCGTGAACAGCGTTGTTCCGGGTACATAAAATAGCCCTGTTTGTACAAGTATCGGGCTCTAAATTAAGCATAAAATTCGAAAATACGAAATGAATTAATTCGTCTAATTCCGAAACGCATTCTATCGATCCCAAGTAGACCAAACGTTTAACAGTGTTGTCTATTATCAATTCTTCCGTTACTATTTCGTTAAACCTAATCTCAACAAAAAATCTGCATATTCGTGGTCGTCTCTGCATCGTTGAGTGGCAGTCAACTTAAATATTTTTAATTTGGTCCAATTATGAGAAGTTTTAACGGAACTATTTAAAATGTCAGAATTAGATCTGGCATTTGGAACGACGCGCGACGGGAAGAATCTGTCGAAAATCACCTGAAAATATGATAACTTTTCCTCCAAACAATTTGTTTTTCGTATTTATTAAATCGCGCAACGATCTATCCAACAGATGGATTAAATATTTGTGCGCCATTGGCGCTTCGTCATAGACGCTGAGGATCTCATCGTAATTAATCTCCAACAGGAACCTAAACATTGAGTGCGCCGTTATGCCCCCCTAATAATTTTGGGCTGCAATGGCAGAACTGGCAGAGCACAAAACGACTCCCTTTAAATTTCCTCGTACATGAGCGGTAATAACGTTCAACAACAACTTTATTCCCGTGCCGGCGGGGCCGTCAATGAATATTGCACAAGGATTCTTCTCAAGTTGCTGTCTGTCTGTGCAAAGAGCGTTGATGTAGTCGAATACGGCACGCTGATCTGTAGACAGCTAAGGCAGCCATTTATCGATGTATCAATTCAGTTTCAGTTCGTCTGACCTTTGGTCATGTATTTGAATAAATACTTTATAACGCTACAATTCGAAGAAACTTCCACATTGATGTGTGAACTATTTTAAACGAATTGTCCTTCGTAGAAGTCTGAAATAGATCAGACATCAACTCTCCACTCCGTTCTGGTTCAGCAGTCACCGCACAAGAATCTGACAGCTCTGGAGCCTCCAGGCGCGAGAATACTGGTACTGCTGGGCTTAAGTCTCGTTCAGGGAATGGAGAAGGCGGGACATATATCAGTTGTGCCTTTCTATAAGTAAAATTAAATTCTAGCATTAGTTCTCTCAACCTTCTTTCCTTTTTGAATAATGGACAAACTTTTTGTAGTGCCATATGATCTCCTGTGCAATTCACGCATCTGTATGATGTACTCTTGCAATTTGCGTGGGCTTTCGAACATTTTGGGCAAACTACTTTCTTAGATGGACACATTCTTAAATTGTGACCAAATTTCCAGCATCTAGAACATTGCGTTACTGGAAATATGTACGGCTCGACTTTGACTCTTAACCCGTGTATGAAAACGTGTGTCGGAAGCATAGAACCCCTGAACCCGAGGCGCACGGATTCGGATTTTACCCAAGCGGAACTAGACGACTCGTCATTATTTCTTCTATCTATTGCTGTGCAGGTTTTTTATTATATCTGCATCTAAGAGATCCAGGTCGACGTCTTTAATTACACCATATGACGTTCCAACTTCCGATGTTTTTTGACATCTCCATCCAAGATCTACAAATGCCCGGCATTTAACAAATTCATCAGCACATACATCTTCATCAAATGTTATCAACATTTTAAACTGATGGATGTATTTCACGCGGCTTATACTACGTATATTATTCTCCTTCAGTAAACGCGCAAAAGCGAATTGTTTAGGCAGCGCTTCGGAACACGTAACACATACCTGTGTTTTTTCTTCGACCTCAGCCTGGCTAGATCTCCTTACACTTTTGCGTCCCCTAGTTACCGTGTTCCAACCTTCCTCCGAGGAATTATCCTGTAAGTTATCATGTGTCCTTTTTCCAGCTCTGTTTATTTCCTCCGTCTCCATATTTTGTGTAAAATCACTGCATTCCACAACTTCCCTAACTGCATCCGAACTATTGCTTACGTCAACATTGCTCTTATCGATCTGCACTGAGTCCTCTACAGAATACGGTTCATTCTCCATCCGGCTTAGCCGAGTCCGCGCTTATCGCGATTATACTCAGTTAAAATTGAATTGATAATTTCAGAAACCACATAAGTCACACTCTGTGAACTTTCAGTGAGACATAAAAAACGCAAAAAAGAGTACAATTTTTTTAGATAACCCATACATTTGAAGTTAATTTAGATAGTCATACCATTTTATTAACAAAAATATCCTTTGAAAGCACTTGCAGTTATCAGAAGCAGAGTAAATCCTATTTAAAATGTATGGACATGTCTTGTTTCTGCAGCTAATAGGGACATACGCTGTTTTACAAGAAATGCTTGACTGAAAACTTGAGTCTTTCATAGGACTCGTGTTGTTTTTGTAACAAAATTGGACTAATGTTGTTTTGAGAAAGATTAAGATCCCTGCTTCTAAACAATCTCTAATAAAAGCTCTGGACATATGTTGTTTATGAAATTATAGAAATGAATTAGTAATTATTTAGTTGTTACAATGTTTTATTTTCAAAAAAAAAAACATTACCTTACTTAATATAAACTATTACTACTACTACTCTAATACTTCAAACTCTTCTGAAGTGGTTGTTACCCACGAAAAAATGTTGTTATAAAACTCCATATAATCATCTGGAATATATGGTTACAACTTTTTAATGTCATTAATCTTCTTTTCATTAATTGGAATAACATTTGGATAGCATTGTTCTACCGGTAGGTGCAAATTAGTTTTATCCCGAAGAATAGAGAGACTGCTTTAGTAGACTGTCTATATACTGAGAGCATTCAACTTTCCCAGGTCTTCCCACCACATGCATGAATTGCATATACTGTGTGTTAAAAGTTATTTTGTCAGCTTTATTCACATTTCTTCCATAAGAGTCATCGCTGAGGCAGTTTCTTTTAAAATATTTTGGCCATCACTCTTTAAAGTTGAGTATTTCAGTTGTTTGAATTTGTTTCACAGTAAATCTGTTATTTCTTAATGATCTTATAATATAATCAGCATATTGATCTATTGAATATATTCGATCATGCTTGCGTATCTCCCTTTTGACACATCCAAAATTCTGGTCACAAGGCAGGAAACTGTGGCCTCGTATGGGAAAATATTGGACAATCAAATCAAACTTTCCCAGAGTTGTCAACGCTGAACAAAACCTAATAAGGGTGTGATTTTTATTTTGTCCTGAGCATCCATCACAAAATAAATATAGTTTTTTAATGTTTGGCGAGGCATTTTCATTAATATAGTCTAGCAGGAAACTGCAAACCTCGTCAGGACTTTTTCTTGCCGTTCCTTCATGGTATATATAAAACTTTGCATTATTCGTAGCCAAGTTGTGTATATTAAACACGGAAACTGTGAGTTGACGAAGGTAAAATACCTCTTGGACTGGAATATTTGGCAATTGCAAGTTTTGCATAAAATCAAAACACAAGCCCATTGCATCATTTTCTTCTTTACATTTTAACTCAATTTCCTTCATTCATATTCAGCCACATATTCAGCGCTGAAAGTTTTCCTGGCATTCTCATTCAAGAGTCTTGATTTATTTTTTACAGTTAAATCTTCACATGTTGTGCAGGTATCAACTTGTGGTCTGCCAAATCGAAGCTCAAACCTTTCATTGAAAATTTTCAAATAAAAAGTATATGTAACTTTTGTAGCCGGATACCTCGCCTGAAACATTTCATACATAGTTCTGACAGTCAAAGTAGCTGGAAGATACTTTATGGTTTTCGATGTGTAATGGGCTTCTTTAGCCGGAAACGACTTGATGTGTTCTTCAATGGTCATGCATATTGGACCAGGTATTGCATTTTGTGAACAGCCCAGGCCTCTTTTATCAAATGGCAGCTTATTCTGTTTTAACAAATTACAAAGCCTTCGTATTCTTTGATATGTTACACCATGAATATTGCTGAAAGCCTACTTGCAGACTTAAACTTTCACAGTTGTGGAATCAAGTTTCAAATGATACTTAAATGCATAGTCATGTTGCATATTGGAATCTTCAACTCTTGGTCTTCTGCGAACCACTGCACAACGGTCTATCAAACCTTGCAGATAGATATCTTGCTCATTTTTTGAACACAAGTCGTAGAATCGAGAAAATACTTGTAAGCGTTGGTATTCACTTATTTTCTCATAGAATTTCTTGGTACAATCACAGTTAGACCCTATCTGAATTTCTGGGACAACATTATTACTGTAATTTATGTATTATTTTCCTTCAATTCTTGCTTTCTTAATGATGTTTCTTTTGTAAGTTTCGGCAGATGATAGGCCCCTTTTATTTATTTTCCTCCAAGTGGATTGATCTTCGTCGCTTTCTTCCATGGTGAAAGACACAAAATTGAAATAGTGCAAGGAGCTGATACTGTTTTATTATTTTTCACTAAATGAAAATTGCAGAAACAAACAAACAAGAAGGGAACACAAAAAATACACATGACGTAAAACATCTGTCATCTGTCATTTTTGTTATGTTCGAAAACACTACAAGTCCGGGACAAATGTTTGTTCAGAAATAATCATGTGGACAAGAGTTCTTTCTGCAATAATTGAGAGTTGCTACCAATGACTAATGTTGTCTTTGCAATAATCGTTAAGTTTCAAGTCTTCTACCTCCGTCACTATCCAACGGACAAATATTGTTTTTACACCAAAAAATGCGGCTATCATCAAAGCTGCCATAGTAATAAAATCTCAAAAAATACAAAATGTGGACTAATGTTGTTTCTGAAATTACGTGTTCAATTGTGCTCCGTGGCAAAGGTACGCACGACCTGTACCTACGAAGTCCAACCAACCACTGATCAGGGTACATAATTAGTAAGTCATAGTATGGATGGTTATTTTCCACGGTCTTGAGGGTGGGTTCGTTAGAATCAGAAATACTGGCTAACACGTTCAAGTTCGTTATCTGATCTATTAATCTACGACCACTTAAATCAATCAACAATATAGTTCACTAAAAAGTCTGCACCGATAATCGGTTGTTTCACATCCGCAATAATAAACATCCAACGAAAACAACGTCTCAATTTCAAGTCTAACTCTATTATTTTACTTCCGTAGGTCTTTATCTCGGTACTGTTTGCAGCACATAGTTTATACTGTCCACTTTCACTGATGCTACCTTTTATGTGTATAAAATTACGCGGAAACACTGACACATTCGCGCCACTATCAACCAGGAATTTTAACCCTGATTTCATGTCCATCACGCTGAGGCGGTAGTTGACACCTGGGATGCAGACTTCCGCCGCTGTCTGCACCGCTGCTAATTTTCCGTCTTATCATCTGGCTTCTTCCAGGCGCACGGCTCTATGCATTTGGTAGCACGGTGCTTATATCGATAATGATAAGAGCATAACCAGTCCGGATCTGATGGTCTCCGTCGGCGGCTAGCACTTCGCCCTCGCGAAAACGAACTATTCGCGCGCTGACGATTAAAATTTTTATGTCTCGGCCTTGAACGATTGGTTTCTAAATTTTATATGCGCTCACCCAAATTCCTTATTTCGGCTACCAACTCGTTCACCTCTCCTGATGGCTGGTCCACACGTCTGACGGCATGGACTGGTCTCGCTGTCTCGCTGACCTTATCGGCTATCGAGGCAAGAGTATTCAAGTCCTTGCTATCTGATACTGCCAAAACTCCTCTAACCGTCGCTGGAAGATGGTTCTGCCATAAAATGGTGAGTGTCTCGTCTGAGACATTGCCGCGAACTAATTCGCGCATCCGTCGTAGCAGCTGGGATGGCTTTTGGTCTCCCAAATCCATTTCACCAATTAATTTCTGCAACTGTCTCCCTTCTGACTCTTCATAAATTTCGAGCAGTCTGACCTTCAAAAACTCGAACTTCCCTGTAGTTGGTGGATCAATTAAAATATCGGCAAGTTGTGTAATTACCTCTTTTCCCAATTTGGCGATCACTATATGATATTTCGCTTCGTCCGATATGTGTTGAGATCGAAGTACTGCCTCCATCTGTATGAACCATAATTTTGGGACATCACACCAAAAATCTGGTATTTTCGCTGACACAGCAATTGTATCTATAGGCTGCTCTTCTTCTTCCTGTTTCGTTGAATCTCCTGTCGTCGACATTGTAAAAAAATCGCACCGTGTTCAATAAGTTACGCCTCCTCGCGCGTGTCCTTCCTGTGAGCCGCCCCCCACACAAAAAGTTTTTTTATACACTACACTTTCCTTCACCACCAAACGTAAAGGTCACCACGCGAGCGGGAGGTGAGGGAACGACTGGTGTCGTGCTGTCAAACTACCAAACTGACTCAAGTAAGTAGGCAATTACCTGACACCGACCTAATTTTTTTTGAATGATTTCTTTCTGTCATGTTTTGATTTGAAAGTGGTTAATAATTTTTTAACACAAATCAGTTTTTATTTTTAACTGTTTAGTTTCGTTAAAGTAGGCCTAAAAGAATGAAGTAATTATTACATTAGCTGAGAACAAGACATAAGTTCAAAAAAATTAAACCCGACTACGGTTGGATAAAACTAGCCTATGACACTATAAATGAAAACGAATCGATTGACACCTCGCTGACAAAATCAGACCAAGTTTTTAGTTTTTTACGCATAATCCTTCCTTTACTTCACCATAGTCAGACAAAAAATAGCCTATGACACTGTACCTGGAACCTGAAAGTGAAGTAGAAGAAGAAGTGAAATAAAGTAGTAGTAGTAGTAGTAGTAGTTTTATCTGTTGTGATATAAAAAAAATATGGCTTATATCGAATGACAGCGTCTTTTGCTATTCTCGCAATATCACCATAGATATTTATCGAGTCCCAGCGATCGACATGTAACGAGTGGTCCTTAGCGGTCGATATTGGTTTATCACTGACATATCGAGTGAGATTTCGACTTTTGAAGGTTAAGTACGAGCTTCGCCTCGATACGAGTTTGAGTTTGTTTGGAACTATCAGAGAACACAGTTAGTTATCTTTGACATTGTAATATTTTGTTGACGAATGCTTCTACGAGTTCTAAGATGACGGAGGAGGAATTCATAACAACTTTTGTGATTGACGTTGTGGAAGAGGCCCGATTGCAAGCGGACGTACAAAGAAGGCGCTCGGTCCCGAGAGATCCATGGGAACTCTCCGACAACAGCTTTATGAAAAAGTTTCGGCTGACCAAAGACCTTTCAGCCGAAGTAATGACGTTGGTGTAGCCTTTTTTGCCTCGAAGCAGCCTTGATTTAAAGACGAAGGTACGTAGATACAACTCTTTGTAATAAGCACGCTCTACCAACTACCTACCTGCCTATCTGCATCCAATACTCATAGGTTCATTCAACTGACTGGGTATTTCTGAGGGTACAGCATTATCTAATTTACTATTAAAGTACACATGCAATGATATTATTCAACATCAAACTCTCCAAACATGTTTTATTATTATTAAATAACATTTAGGCATGCAATTAATTCATTTTCATTGGTATAATGACTTTTTTGCACAAGGGAGTTACCAAACACCGGTAGGGGACATGGTCAATTTGGATGTATCCCAGTCAACTGTTTCAAGGTGCATTGCGGAGGTTGTCAGTGCACTGAACCATTCGGATGTTTTTGGACAGTGGGTTCATTTCCCTGAAACATTCAATGAATTGAACAGAATTGTGAGAGAGTGAGTAAATTATACAATCTGCTTAGTTTTAATCTACACAAAATAAATTTGGTTTTGTCTATATCTATGTTACCTACATGGAATGGGAATAAAGCCGTGCATCTGTGTTTCTACCAACAATGTTTGTTCTACCAACTGAAGAAGTTGTTTAATGATTTGTTAATAATATGCCATCTGATACCTGGCTTAATAATACACCTTCTCACCCAAAGGTGCTGTGAGAGCGAGCTAAGGAAAATCTAGAAAGTAGGCAGGTGTGTTTTTTGCATTTTTACAACAACTGTGATCACCAAGACGCCTGCTAAGCATAATGTATATGGAAAAGCCAATTTCTTATCGGGAAGCCCAATGTGCAAGTAGTAGTAGTTTGGGGCTGTTGATGATGTAATATGCCTATACATAAAACATGTTTTACTATGCCTCGTAATTAGCTTGTGAATTGGTAGAGTAGATCGCGGTTGCAGTTGTACCTATCAATATCTTGCAAGTAGTCTACTCCAACAGTTTTAAGCCTGTTGGAGGGTAATCTATACCTATAAAACAATACCAACCGTGACATGTCTACTGACTGGCTGAGAGACAACGCACAGCGTAAACCTCAAAGATTTGAAATTTGTTGGAAATATTCCTTGAGTACAATAGAGGTGCACTACGAAGGGATTATTTTAAATTCCATCCCTAAGGGGGAGGCAGTTTGTGTGTGGTCAAAGCCGCAGGGCGCCGTAGTAGTAGTATTACTATTTCCTTATTTTACATATTCTGATTAATTATTCATTTTACAATTTCAGCTTTTATATTGCATATGGTATACCTGGATCGATCGCGTACATTGACTGCACGCATGTGGCTATAGTGCCTCCATCAAGAAGCCATTACGATGAAAGGAGCTATGTGAATCTGAAAAACTATCATTCCATCAATACACAGCTGGTATGTATTACATTCTACTTTAATTATATTTTTGAACTAGAAACATAGCAGCTTTGCAAGGCTAGGTACCTATTATAAAGATAGAAGATAATCCAAATGTCATTCCAGTTAGGCTAAGGACTCACGAAGCGGTTTTCACCCGTGCCCGCCGCGGTGGCGGAATGGAGTTTTATTTTCAAAACTCACGAGACCGGAGTTTTGTGCGGTTACGCAGCCGTCGCGGTTGCGATTATCGCTCGCAAACTTGGCGGTTGATAATCGCAAGACGGGCGGTTGCAAGACGGGCGGTTAAACGATCAGTTGAGTTCCAGACCGTCATGGACACACACCAGAAACGAGCTGTTGCGTTATACTTCCTTCACAGAAGAATTAAAAAAAGAAGACCTTAAAGGTTCTGGATACATCCACTAATTGCGGAAAGAGATCGTTATGGATTATTTGTTACTCTTATTAATGACTTAAAGAAGGATGAAGAAAAGTTCTTTAATTATTTTCGAATGTCCGTATGTAGTTATTTAGAACTTTTAAGAAAAACAGAAACTGCTCTTCAAAAACAACATACTAATATGCGAGATCCCATATCACCAGAGGAAATGTTGGCAGTGACATTAAGGTATGTAAGTTTCTTTTAATAACTCGCACGTACGAACATACACACTCACTCACACACATACACATAGGGGGTACCCCAGTTTTTGCGTCAGGTGTTAATTAAATAAGTGGTAATATTGAAAATGTTTCTTTATTGAAAATACACATCATCTGACAAATTAGTATTGACTGAAGAAACTGATGGAATATTTTGTGGACTTTGGGTAGTATTGCTTTCAGAAGTAGAATAGGTACGATAGCCGATATTTTCTTGTCTATAATTAAATGGTGGATATTGATAAGATGGCAATGCTGGAAGATTATTATCAAGATTATCAATAATTTGTAGAACTGCTATTTGAAATCGTCTTGTTTTTGCTTCATCAAAATTTTGCAATGAAGGCAAAACTCCTCGAAAAAATGACAAATGTCTATCTTCGCGTTGAGACAACATCTCTATTATTGCTTTTTCGGCGTCGTCTTTTTTTTTCTTTTAACACCTGCTTGAGAAGAATCTGAGGTGGTAGGTGTAGCAAAACCTTCTGATGTTGATGCAACAGTAGTAGTGTTAGTAGTAGTTTGTTCACTTGTAGCACCGCTTGTTAAGGTTGAGGAGGTATTTTCAATAGGTATATTTTTCTTCAAAAACTGGAACTGATCATCATATATGTACTTTTTAGTTTTTTTAGCTCCCGATCCAGATTTTGTTTCCGTTACAACTTTTTTGTGGGTTTTCATCCAGCAATCTTTAATATTTTTAAATTTTTTAATAATCATGTTACCTGAAAAAATATATACGTAATTAAGTAAATTTATTTATTTCAGATACCTAGCAAGTGGGACTTCAATGCACGATTTGCACTACACATTCAGAATTGGGCACACAACTATATCAACAATTATAAGAATGACATGTGAAAAATTATGGGAGGTGTTAATGTTTGAATGTTTTCCGGTAATCACTACAGAACTTTTAGAAGAAATCAGCCAAAAATTTTACAAGTACGCGAATTTTCCTAACTGTGTCGGAGCAATAGACGGCAAACATATAAGAATAATTAAACCAGATAACAGTGCTTCAACTTACTACAATTATAAGTTTTTTTTTTCATTTGTGTTAATGGCCGTAGTTGATGCGGATTACTGCTTTGTTTTTGTAGACATTGGAGCCCCGGGAAGTGCTGATTCAACCATTTTAAAAAATACTACTCTTTGGAATGCGCTTAATAGCAATTCTATCAAACTACCTAATGAAAAAATACTACCCGGATCTACTTTGCCACCTGTCCCATATGTATTCGTAGCCGATGAGGCGTTTGGGTTGCATCAAAATATTATGAGACCTTATGGTGGTCAATTTTTGAGTGTACAAAAAAGGGTATTTTATTATCGCCTATCTAGAGCACGAAGATACGTGGAATGTGCATTTGGCATTTTGTCAAACAAATGGCGAATTTTAAATCGTGCATTGGATGTATCAATACCTGTATCAATTAATATTGTGAAGGCATGTTGCATACTTCACAATTTTGTACGAAAACGAGACGGCCATCATATTAGAGAAGAAGATTTTACTCATAATCTTGAGAGTATACAAATACCTCCATCAATACGCAGTGGAAGACAAGCCAATAACATTACAGATGTTTTTCAACAATATTTTATGAGTGACAGCGGAGCCTTAAGCTGGCAATTGTCACAAATTTAATAAAGTTAATTATTGTACCTTAAAAATAAACTTATATAATACTTACCATTTTTTTTTTTATTTGTCTCGTCCAAATTTTCAAAATCATTATTTAAAATACCGCAGATTTCTTCCCATGCTTTGAGTGTCAAGTTCTTGTACTTATACTCTTCTAAGCTCTTATCCCATACATCTGGCCTTTCTTGAACCAAAGTAATTAGTAGATCGACTTCAATATCAATATCCATTTTGTTGACAAATGTGCACGAACGCGTCACTACGCATCGAGTAATAACAAGTCACTGCAAAATGGCGTCGGATTTCTAACCTACTCCCCGCCCCCCGCTGTCCATGCTCGGTCGCCCGCCAACCGACCGCAGAACGCGCGGGTGCAACCCGCCGCGGCTGCGGGACCGCGACCCGCGCCCGCCGGTACAAGATGACCGCCGGTGCAGCGGGAACCGCAAACAATCGCACACGCCGCGGGCGTAAAACGCGTCCTGAAATGTGCTTTAATTTTTTACATAAATATCTGTATTCTACAAAGGCTGCGGGCCCGCAACCGCGGCGGGCACGGGTGAAAACCGCTTCGTGAGTCCTTAGCCTTAGATAGTAGATAAGACATGAGTAGGATAATTTTGGGAATTCTACTCCAGGCCTTACGTTCGCTTCGCTCACTGCAGGACGTTCGCTTACGCTCACTCCTGGGAGTGGAATTCCCAAAATTACCGCTGTACATTCAATCGTTTAAAACGTTAGCTAACGTAACGTGAGAGAAGATGCGTTTGCGAAGTTAATGAGTGTAAGGTTTGTTTCGATCGATAATAATAATAATAATAATAACACTTTATTACACCAGAAATAAGGAACACATATAGAAGAATTTGTTTTAAAAATAGGCACAATGGGCGGTCTTATCGCTAAAAGCGATCTCTAAACGATCGATCTCGATATGTCTAAGCAAAATAATTATTATATTTAATTTAGGTACTTACATTTGAGACTTGTAGATTTAGACTCGCATGCGATGAAATGATCTTCTTTGGAGAACATAAAATCATTTCAAATAAGTGCAGAATATTTACTCGCTATGAGTTTATAATAATAATAACAACTCACATCAACGTCTACGATCTTTATTCTTTTGATTCAGATTTACTAACATAAAGTAAAGAATCTAGTTTGATACTAATAATCGCTAGATTGGCTCATATTTTTCGCGATTTAAAGATCTATTTTATTCTGATTCAGATTTAACATATAATGAGTTGATACTAATAAAATAATCACGACCAGTTTGGTTCAAAAACTTATTTTCTATACCAGTTTGGTTCGAATTTTTCATGGATTACTTAAAATAAAAAATATCTTTTAATTTCAATTAATATTCAATGACCAGTTTGGTTCAAAGACTTAGGGTTTATTTTGATATTAGTTTCGTGACTTAAGTCTTTCATGAATAAATTAAAATAAAAAAAATATCTTTTAAATTAATTTCGTATTCACGACCAGATGGCTCAAAGACAGAATTTTATATTTGATATTAGTTTCGTTCAAGTCTTTCATGAATAACTTCAAATAAAAAAAAATATTTTATATTAATAATTCGCGACCAGAGTGGCTCAAAAACTGAGTATTTTATATTTGATATTAGTTTCGATCAAGTTTTTCACGAATTACTTAAAATAAAAAATATATTTTCAAATTCAATTAATAACCATGACCAAGTACGGTTCAAAAATTCATAGATTCAAGTTTTCCATGATTATTGCATCGAATGATATCTAAATAAAATTATTTAATTTAAACCAGATTGATTCATGTCCTTGACGAGACATAATTAATATTTTTTTTATATTAATAATTCGCGACCAGAGTGGCTCAAAAACTGAGTATTTTATATTTGATATTAGTTTCGATCAAGTTTTTCACGAATTACTTAAAATAAAAAATATATTTTCAAATTCAATTAATAACCATGACCAAGTACGGTTCAAAAATTCATAGATTCAAGTTTTCCATGATTATTGCATCGAATGATATCTAAATAAAATTATTTAATTTAAACCAGATTGATTCATATCCTTGACGAGACATAATTAATATTTTTTTCCGTCTATAATTTTCATATGTAAACATTAATTTATATCTAAAATTTTATGTTAGCTATAATCGTTTGGCTCAAAAGAATTTTAAAATTAGACCATGATTAACTGATATAAAAAAAAAACTTTTCTGCAATTACTTTTATTGAATTTAAGTGTTCCTGAAATAGATGAATAAAAAGTCATTTTTTTATTTTTAACAATTTCCTTGAAAGCTTTAGTTGTTATCTAAACCAAATACACGATAGGTACAATTAACTATAATTATAACTTACCATAAATATTCACATAAAATTATTTTTTTCACACACATAGGTACACTCACTTCTTTAACTAGAAATACATTAAATTTTCTCACAGTCAATTGAGACGCAATACGAATACAGTTCGCGAAATTTGATGTAAGCAAATTTAGCGCTAAGTACAGTTGACAACAAAAGTATGCATACTAAAGTCTTTGTAATGTGCAATCCGGCTAGGTGGAACGACGATATATGTAAAGTGAGCAGTTGGAAGAGAAGAGAAGAGCCGAACATCGGCCATAGTGGTGTGCTTTGGGAGATGTCCAGCAGTGGACTGACACGGACTGATGATGATGATGATGATGATGATAAAAAAAAAACTTGAACCAAAATTGTTGTTACGTTTGAAGTCACTATAGCCAAACTATTTTCCCTCTAAAGTTTTAATTTTTTCCCTTTAAGTATACATTAAATTCACAGGACTTAAGTATTACATCGCTATAACCAAAAAACTCGTTCAACCGAGGTTGTTATAAATGAAATCCATTGTATATTGTAAACAAAAAACTTATTGCGTTGGTAAAACTATTTTGTTTTAAACTTATTTGAATCCATGATGTAAACATGGATTATAATTTAATAGAACATGTTAGGTATACAAAACTCATGATATCAATGATATGTATTGATACTTTGATAAAATGTAAAATAAAAAATAAGTTTGTATTTTTTTTTTTCTTTTACCTTATATTATTATAATCATTATAGAAACATGTTTTTTTGTCTGACTGTACCAACCAGTGTAGATAGAGGTTCGTAACATTTTTTATCAGTAGTGTAATGTTTTTTTTTTTTTTGTAGTTTTGATGATTTTGAGACATTTAATTTGTACTTATAAAGGTGGTATTACATAAATGTATGTATATAATCATGTAAGTAATAAAGTGACACACAAAAAAATGAATGTGTAAAAAAAAGTGTTGTAAAGAGCGTATTTTCAAAATAATAATAAAAACAGAAATGTGTATTGGTATAATAGTAAGTAGTAGAAGTAAGTAGTTGTTTATGAGGCGTTATAATCAATATTTCACAATACTAAATAGTTTTTCAAAAATCTTAGAGAACTTACTATTATGAAGATTTTATCCACAGGTTTAATACATCTGGATTTTACCATAAATGTTGAGTAATCAGTTGATATGCAGGTCGACACTGAAATATATGCAATTCAGCAATGTTAAATACAGAATAAATAATAGTAGATGCGATGTTGTAGTCAATTAGAAAAAAATGTTATTTTAGTATTTACTATACTTACCTATATAAAATAAACAAGTGTTAATAAAATATAACTAACGCGTAGGTACAAGACATAAGTTCAAAAAACTAAAACCCGACTACGCTCGGGTAAGAAATAGCTTATATCACTCTTGCGATGAAGACAAATCGATTGATACTTCGCTTGTCAAAATCGAAGCAAGTTTTTAGTTTTAACACAACCCTTCCTTTGTCTTGTTATAGTCGGGTAAAAAATATATAATAAAAATTGCCTATGACACTTGGTGGTTAGTGACTCTGAATATGACGCCAATCGAACGGTCGCCGGGTTGAATCCTTTTAATTTTAATCATTTGTGTGATGATTCCGAGTCATGAATGTAATATTAATATTTATGTATGTGTATACGTTATCTAGTACCCATAGCAAAGGGTATCCTCGTTTGGGGTTAGGTAATTGATGTGAATTGTTTCTCTATATTACGCGGGCATAGCTACTTATTCAGGTCTAAACCTGGATGATCATGTTTTACTGCAACATTTATGTTTTAGTCATATAGTCCTTTGTCGGTATTTTGTCAAAGGCGCCGCCTCGACCGTTTATAAACGTAAGAAGTGCATAAGAAATCAAAGCTATTTTGTGTCATAATTCCTTTAATATAGAGTATATTATATTAATTAAGTATTATTGCTGACGATACAGCTTATTTGCTTTAAAAGCCTCGTTTTTTTCGATAACCTCATTATTAGTGATTATTCTCTGCAGTGAAGTGACGTAGTTCAATCGAAAAAAAATTTAAGTAAGTATGTTTTGGTATGTTTTTATAACTCTTTCAAATGATTATATATATTTTTTCTCATAGTAGCTTCGTTTGTTTGTTTGTCGTATGAGGTAGTGCTGGCCTCTGATGTCAGAGTTTGTCAGGCTGCCTGAGGCCTCTGACATGGCTTAACGACTGCTATTAATCAATAACAGCCGAGACCGACTGCTTAACATGCCCTCCAATGCAGGGAGTAATGGAAAGCCGCACATAACTTATAAAAGTCATTTTGGTGTGGAGCCTAGGATCGAACCCAGTATCGTCGGATTCTAAGCTGCACTATTGAACCATTAGGATACCATCGCTTGGTGGTACCAGTAGCTGCTTAACATGCTCTCCAATGCAGGGAGTGATGGAAAGCCGCACATAACTTATAAAAGTCATTTGGTGTGGAGCCTAGGATCGAACCCAGTATCGTTGGATTCTAAGTTGCACTATTGAACCGTTAGGATACCATCGCTTGGTGGTTCCAGTAGCCTTGGTAATTTTCTTATATATTCATGTTTTGTTCTCAGGTCTGACTACGAATATGAGAGTGGATATCCTATAGAAACAATACAGAAAAAAAAACTTGGAAAGATCAGCAAGCGGAAGTCCACGCCAATTTCTCCTGATGAACCAACTCGAATTTCGCTAGACTCATATAAGTAAGTGATCATTTATTTTCAATTATATTACACTCTAGCTGCTCCCGCGGTTTCACCTGCATTTCACCACAACATTTTTTATTTTATTTATTTTTTTAATGACAAATTTGATGGATATATTTTGCATTTTTCTCGATGTCATGTCACTCTATGATAATTTATAAAATCTATTTTATATCTTTTTTTGAGTTTATCTATTACTAACAAACATACAAACAAATCTTTTCTCATTATAATACTACTGTAGATTTATCGTAATTACTATTTCGTTATTATACTTATATTATGTTTGTTTGTCGTATGAGGTAGTGCTAGCCTCTAGTGTCAGAGTTTATCAAGCCGCCCGAAGGTCTCTGATATGGCTTAACGACTGCTATGAATCAATAACAGCCGGGACCGACAGCTTAACGTGTCCTCCGAAGCACGGAGCGATGGAAAGCCGCACATAACTCAGAAAAGTCATTTGGTGTGGAGCCTAGGATCGAACCCAGTATCGTCGGATTCTAAATTGCACTATAGAACCGTTAGGCCACCATCGCTCTTAAGGTATACTGAAAGGTATACTGTATTGTGATATAAAGACTTTCTTACAAAAAAAAACTTTTGTGTATTCACTGTATATGCGTACAGTCGCCAATGTTCATATTACTAAGGCTTACCTATATTTATACTGTCTGTGTTTATTGTTACAGAAAGAAGCGCAAACTTAAAGACGTGGACTTGTTTAGTATTCTCAAAGCCGAAGAACAGAATATTTCAACAGGGCAAGCAACAGCAACGACATCCAGCTTCACATCCCGCGTTTCAACGGGACAAGTCAGACGTACCACTTCGCTAGGTGGTAATTTCTTTATCGATTGCAAAGTATACAATGTGTCAGACTGGTTGTCTTGTAAACCTCAAGAACGATATAAAAAAGCATTATCATATGTAAAACTCCAGACAGACGTGTTAAGCCCTGAATGGTTAACTATACAAAACTTTTTAAACCAAGCTTACGAACGCTTTGAAGATAGTGAACCTGTATTTTACAGGAACGAGCAAGATAAATAAATTTTGCTATCATTTTAAGATGTAGCTTTCGTCAGACCTGTGTGTAAAGTTTAAAAGTAGTTACTTTTTTTGATAATTTTAACGGAGGAAAATTAATTGTTATTAACACATATAATTTTTACTTATTTTTTTTTAATTGTGCTTAAGATTTATGTTGTACTTTATTATTTTTCCTTAATAATAGAGATGTTTTTTTCTTATTCGTAGTCAGACTTATAAATAAAAAAATGTTAACTGATGAAATTACATTTTATTTTTAATAAGGCATTATTATTATTTCATTATACTTAAGTTGTATGCTCTACTTTATTAAATTACTCAACAGTATCAATTTTATTTTTTTAATTGTGTTTTACATTGCTTTATGAGATTTTAAATTTTGATTTGATCTAGGGTGTATTCATAGGTACATTCACATTAGGTTGGCATAAAGAAAGGTAAGCAGAAATGTCTATAAGCAGTGCCAACTAAAAAGTATAATATTTAGTTATATTACAGCTGTTTCAAGGTATCTGAGTAGGTAGTTATAAAAATGAGATGTTGTAAGACTTGTGATATATCTGTTAGAAGTACGTCGTGGGTAGGTCACTTGCGTAGTAATGCGCACAAACAAAAAGATACTAGTGTGCTATATAAAGATGGTGTACATATCGTATCATCAGCATTTAAGGGACGCATTGTAACATATAGATTAAAAGCACATGATAAGTTTGAACATGGCTGTGTGGAAGCATTTCTAAACTCTATTAGTAAACAAATAAAGTCGCTTTTAGACGATTCACTTGGAAAGCACACATGCTTAAAAGTAAATTTTGAACTTTTTTCTTCGTTCATGATGATGAAAAATAATAATCAAGAAATGAAATCATTTGGTACCAAAAACATTGTATTGTACAGTAATTACGATTTTGTAACACTTTTGTCCGACACAAAAAGCAAATTAAAAAAAAATTGAAGAATTTATGGAATGTGACAGTGGTTGGACATTCCTCAACAACTCACATTTAGAAATAAATATAAATAAATACCAACCTTTGGGTGGTTCAAAATATGTGTCACTACCAAAAAAAATAAGAAATAAAAAGGCATGTTTAAATATACAAAACCACGACGACTACTGCTTTATGTGGTGTATCACTGCGGCTTTATTTCCATCGTCAAGCCATGCTGAGAGGGTGTCATCTTACCCGGACTTTCATACTGTGCTAAACACCGACGGGATGCAATTTCCTGTTACTTTTGCTGATATAGAAATGTTTGAAACAAATAATTCAAACATAAAATTTATTATTTATGGTTTGGGAAATAAAAGCAGTATAGTAGGTCCTTTGTACAAATCAAGTAATGTGACTAACAACAAAAAACTATACATTTGTTATTTCTTGAAAATGGTGCTTCTTCACACTATTGTCTAATAAAGGATTTATCACGACTTGTCAGGAGTCAAATAACAAGTCATCACGGCAAACTATATTTTTGTGATACTTGTTTAGTGTTTTTTAACACAACTGATCAACTAGATAAACATTCTTGTGGAGGTGTTGTTACTGTTTTACCTGAGGACGGTTCAGTAATAAAATTTAAGAACTATGAACGCAAACAAGATATGCCTTTTGTTATATATGTTGATTTCGAGTCATTGTTAGTAAAACATGAAGATGAAACGAAAGTATCTAATTCAACAACTACGTTACAAAAACACGTACCCGCGCCGTTTGGTTATCATATTTGTTCTGTTGATGAAACTTATAATCAATATGTTTCGTATCGAGGTCCTGATTGTGTTAGTAAATTTATAGAATCAATTTATCACGATTCATTACAGATACATAAAGTTCTAAATAAAAAGACGCCTATCATATTAACAGAAGAAAACGAAAGAGACTTTAGAAATGCAACTAACTGTCATATATGTGGACATTTCCTTTATGGTTACAGAGTCCGGGACCACTGTGGAATTACCGGGTTGTATCGTTCCGCGGCACATATGCAGTGCAATTTGCAATATAAACTACCAAAGTTCATACCAATTTTCTTTCATAATTTATCTGGATATGACAGTCATTTGTTTATAAAACAATTAGGAGAAGCACCAGGGCCCATTAAAATTGTACCGAAAACAAAAGAAAACTATATTTGTTTTACAAAATTCGTTCCAGTTGGATACGATGAATTCGTTCAACTTCGTTTTGTGGATTCTTTCAAATTTTTGGGAACTAGCTTGCATAAACTAGCATGCACTATGAGTAGTGATGAATTTACGCACATGCACAATCATTTTCCAAACGAAAATGAGTTCAAGTTGGTTACGAGGAAAGGAGTTTATCCATACGAGTATATGGATAAATGGGAACGTTTCAAAGAACCAACCCTTCCAGCTAGGGAACAATTTTATAGTGCGCTTAATAATGAAAATGTATCTAAAAAGGATTATAAGCATGCTCAGTTAGTGTGGTCATCATTTAACATACAAAATTTAGGGCATTTCACAGATATTTACTTAAAAACCGACGTGTTATTATTGACTGATATATTTGAGAAATTTAGAAAAACATGCAAATTTCACTATAAGTTGGATCCTGCATTTTACGTTACCGCACCGAGTCTCTCTTTTGATGCAATGCTTTTGAAAACAGGTGTAGAGTTAGAGTTAATAAATAATTTAGAAATCCTTAGGATGATTCAAAGTGGAATTGGAGGAGGCATTTGCATGTGTTCACATAGGCACGCTAAAAGTAACAACAAGTATTTAGAAGATTATGATCCATCGCAATCAGATTCGTATATTGCATATATTGATTGTAATCATTTATATGGATTTAGTATGTGCCAATCACTACCCATGTCTGATTTCAAATTCTTAAAGTCAACTGAAATAGACAGTCTTAATATAACAAACATCCCTGATGATGCTGATTATGGATTTATACTTGAAGTCGACTTATGCTACCCTGAAGGATTGCATCATAAACATAATGATTTACCATTTTGTCCTGAAAAATGCGTTCCTCCTGGAGGAAAGCATCCAAAACTCGTACCCAACTTACATGATAAATACTTTTACGTTATACATTACGTTCATTTAAAAACTTGTATGAAACATGGTTCTGTTTTAAAAAAAATACACCGTGTAATTGTTTTCAGACAAAGACCTTTTCTCAAAAAATATATCGATCTTGACACGACTTTGCGTCAAAAAGCAACATCTAGTTTTGAGCAAGATTTTTTTAAATTACTCAACAACAGTATTTTCGGTAAAACGTTAGAAAACAACGAAAAAAGAGTAAATGTGAAGTTAGTCAAAGAGTGGGATGATGAACAAAATGTAACAAAAAAGAAACTGAGTGCTTGCAAGCTAATTGCTAATCCTAATTTTCACAGTTTATCAGTTTTTACTGAAAATTTAGTTGCTATTCAGTTGAAACCTGATTGTGTGGTTTTAGATAAACCTATTTACATAGGGTTTACAGTTTTGGAATTATCTAAAAGTCACATGTATGACTTTCACTACTCAGTTATGCAACCTCATTACGATAACCGCTTACAGTTGTGTTATACTGATACTGATAGTTTTATATATCATATAGAAACCAAAGACTTTTATAAAGACATTAAAGAAATATTTTTAGATTACTTTGACACGAGTAATTTTGATAGTGAAAATATGTTCAACTTACCACTAAAAAATAAAAAAGTACCTGGTCTTTTTAAAGACGAAATGAATGGTAATTTAATAACAGAATTTGTAGGCCTGCGAGCAAAACTGTATTGTGTTAAAACTATGCAGAAAACTTTAAAAAAAGCTAAAGGAGTAAAGAGTTGTGTTGTTCGTGATTTCAAAATGTCTGACTATGAGAATACCTTATACACTGGTAACGTTGTACGAAAAGTCAATGTTTTATTTAAGTCAATAAAACATGAATTATATACAAGAAGTACTAATAAAATTGCTTTATCTAGCGATGATGATAAACGTTTGATTGCTAAAAATAAAGTAGCTACAAAAGCTTGGGGGCATGTATCAATACTAGGTTTTAAAACTGGATAAGTTATGTTTAATATAATTTTAAGAATGTGAATGTAATCTACATTATGAATACTAAAAGAAAAATAAAATTAATATATCTCGTAGATTATAAGATGAATACCTTTAAAATAAACTGGATAAGTTATGTTTAATATTATTTTAAGAATGTGAATGTATCTAAATTATGAATAATAAAAGAAATGTAAAATAAATATATCTTGAGGATTATATGAACGAAGCCTTTAAAATAAAATACTTTATAATTATGATTATTGTTTTTTATTTATAATACCAAATAAAAGTTTAATTTAGGTAAATAACTTTCCAATATAGTAATAATGTATATGTCAATATACAATATATATATATATCTAACATGCATATCAGTATCTTTTAATTAAATTTTCAATTAGTAAAAAGGTTCAGGTACCAATCAGTCCTTACAAGTTTTAAATTTCAATGAATTTACGAAATAAGAACTGTCTGCTTCATAAGAAACCTTGAAACATTATACTTCATTATCAATTAGGTATATCTTCTACCAACCAGTCCTTACAAGTTTGAAATTTCGTTGAATTTACGAAATAAGAACTGTCTGCTTCCTAAGAAATCTTGAAACATACTTCAATAGTTTATTTTATTTACATTCCTATACTGAAAAATCATTCAATCTCTGCGACTGGCAGGCGACGCTTGTCACAACTTAAACTATTTAGTTTTAACTGCATATTATCTGTAAGTATTTTATATCTGATCAAGTAGTATTTTAAATATTATTATTATTATTTTATATATTTTATGTTCTTATTTCTTTATTTCTTCCTCTACAGAACATGGGATCAGAAACTGATCCAATGTGGTTTCCTCACGCACAAGACCCACTTACTGGTTGGGATGACCTCGAAAGAAAGATAAGAAACGAGCAGCGAATTGCTGCAGCTAATGCTGTCAAAGAACAAAAGCAAGAAGAAAAACGCAGAAAGCGCAAAATCAAAGGTGCTGTGTCATATGTTGTCAACAAGAGCCCAAGAAGAGGACATCGTGTAATTAAAATACAAGTTTACGAATATAATGAACAACTTAATGCAAATTGTGAAACTACTCGTGTGCAATATACAGTGTCGGAATGTATAGATGAAGTTTTAACTATGACTGAAAATGTGATTAGTAAAATAACAAAAAAATTGTCTGAAAATGTAAATGATTATTAACTAAGTGTGAGATCCTAATAGGTATTATGGTACTGTAAAAAATATTTATAACAGTGCGTTTTACTTTTAAATAAATTATGGAAACTTAATTATTATGTTGTTTTATTTTAGTAAAAAAACATTTATTTGCAATTAAAAATTTAATAAAAATCAATAAAATATCCTAAGACATAAAAAACTTAAAATTAGAAATGTATACAATATTAAAATTCTTAATTGATACATACACAGGTTTTTATAAAGCACAACAATTTTCAATCCAATCATAGCTTTCTGGTCTTTTGTATTCTCTTTCACAATGAGAATTGCGTGGACTAGTCTCATCAATACCATCCTCTACATACCCATAATTGCGATTGTCAAACATATTAAATACTTGCATGTTATTCTCAATGAACCATTTCTTTACTAAAATAACATTTCTTAATGCACAGTGCTTTTTATGATAAAAACAATTTAGAGCACTTCTGTCATTACAATAAAGTTTATTTAATTGCAATAAATTAGGACAACCCTGTTCACCAACGTCTATTACACTACACTTATTACAAATACTTTTTAACCATTTGTTTTTTTCCATTCCTTTGACTAAAATGTTTTTATTTGTTAAAATTGGGATAACAATTCTTTTAAATTCACGATAGTCAATATAACCTTCACTCCAAAATATACCACGTCGTCTTGCTATCCAAGAAACGGTTTTCTTTTCTGTATCACTCAAATTGTAGTATGGGTATGGTGGTTTTATTAAGAACACTTGAGTATAATCATTAGTAGCTAGTGCAAACTCCTTTATAATAAAAAAAATATAAGAATCCTTAAATCCTTGTAAATCTACTATCATGTGCCCTGGATTCATGATATCTTCTTAACTATACTACTCAAAGGTTTGTATTCAACAATGCAGTCGTTTAGAATCAAACAGAAAGCTGACGTGTCTTGTGGAAACTCTGTGACAGCTTCAAGGTCGATGCGTACGTCTATTGGTCCTGTCTTAAGAATTTCGTTCTGTCGTGAACAATCAATCACAAAAAGTGGTGCCTTAGATTTAAAATCAGCGTAACTTAATAAAGGCTCTGGACGACGTCCGTAATACGACTGTTGAAATCTAGTATAGCGCTCGTATATTAAAGAGTAGTTATCATCAGCGAATTTAATATTTAGGTTTTCATAAGGGAAGTAGCAAGAGTTCAGGAACACTCGCAGATTTTGTATGTTACAGTGGTCAAACTGAGACGTGTCTTTATCAGCATGACGCATACGATTTGTTTGTAAGCCTACGATTACATATCGCGGTTTTTCTACTTGAGAAGATGTTTTGATAGCCCAAGTATGTTTTCTAGTTTTTGGTAGGGCTGGATATTCATAAAGATCCCAATTTCTAAATATCATATTAATGGGTCGATCTTTTTCTAGATATTTAAGCAAATTAATTCGTTCGCGATCAGACACTTTTATATGAGGAACGCGCCAACTAATATTTTTAATATCAACACTTTCCACAAATTCACCAGCATCTAATTTTACTGCATTGAGATTTGTGCTACTTCTAAGTAATATTAATTCATGTTTGCAGTTCATAATAATCTTGTTATAGTCTTCAGCGAAACCAAGTATTTTATTAAGAGGTATGGATAGTGAAAAACTACCTGCCCAATTATTTGTTGTTCCATTGATATCCCACCCCCACAACTTTGACATCTTTGATTCGTTGTCATTCATTGAAATTAGAGATTTCATTGTGGTTGTAATGCCCGCATTTTTTATTTTATCTATTTTTACACCATTTAGCTCATACCGGATATCTTGAAAGAAAAATAGTGCAGAGTTGTTGGTGAAGTGCACTTTGGTTACTGCTGTTTTTGTGTCACGCTTAATAACATTCAGAACACCTTCTATGTACAGAGTACTTGCTGAAGGTAAAACGTATAGATCTTGTTGATTAATAGGTATTCGTATTTCATCATTTTCACGAAAGCTATTGACATATGGTTTACACGTATGATATTCTATACTTTCAATGGTATTATCAACACGAGGAGAATCTGCTATATTAAGGATACTCATTTTAATAGTCCAATTAATTTAAGAAACTTCTTGTTTTCTTTCGTTAGTTTTACTTTAGGTCTTCTTTTGTTGATGGTGTGGTTAGAAATGCGACAATTCGATGTTTGTGGTGAGTTTTTATGATAGTCAATCATTTTCTCCTTATATGTAAATACAATTGGATATCTTCACCTCGTAAATTTACTAAATTATTATTTGCATCCAATATTCTAATAGTTATTGAGCTGATGTTGATCTGATTGATAGGAAAATAAATGATATTCTTTGGTATTTCAATAATCCTATAACCAGGCGGCACGTTTGGAGGAAATTCGTGAATTATATGACTGGGTGTACCGTTAGTGTATGAGCCGCTAATGATATCAAATTCTATCCTTAGCACGGTAGTCGAAAGAATGTTGACAGGATGAGAAGATTCGTTTAATATATTCGCTTTTAGTGTCTCTTTATTGAAACCAAATACTTTTGCAAGCATCGGGCTCTTTTTAAAATGTATATCTTTAGTACAAGTGATGAAAGTTTTTAACGTATTATTATTACATATTAACTTTAAAGAACACCCATTCATATGTTGTTCTAAATAATCACTTAAGTCACTAAGTTCATAGGATCCTTCTGGGATTTGTATGACTTCATTTTTACCAAAATATAACTTGTTATTGGTACTATCTATATTAGGTATAGAATTAAATGTTGAAAAGTACAGCAGACCACATTCATATTCTCCATTGAGTTCTAAAGCTGGTGAATAGTTCGTTGTTGATAATGGAGTGGAGGTTGAATTAGATAGCGTAAGAGACATAGTGATACTGATAGTAAATCAACATTTCATTATCTTAAATGAGATTTCCAATAGTTTTTTAAATATTTAATACATAAATGACCACAATTTATTGCATCATAACTTTGATACTTTACATAATTATAAAATACTTCATGATTATTTAGGTACTTGATTAACTCTAATGGTGGTGTTAAATCACCGAAACTATCAAAATATTCGCAATAATCATTATTTTTCACGTAGGCTACCCAATGTGTGCCAGGATTTTGGTGATCATCCAAATTAATAATACCACATTCAATACGTTTGTTTTTTTTTGGTAATTTATCTCGCATATAAACACCTCTAAAATAAGGTATATTACTAGCATGCTCTATAATATCTAAATCGGTTAGAGCACGGTTGGGTAACCTCTTATTTAGTTTTTTGGAGATCTCAAAAACAAACCACTACCCTTTTTGTATGGTTTTAAATAACATCCTTTTCCTAGTGCTATAGCTTCCATTGCTTGGTTATGGCGTTCAGATTCATGAAGATTTTGTTTTGCTGATTTATAATCATTGATAGCTTTCGTAACACCCGCAGCACCACCCGCCAAAGCACCCAATGCTGATAGCCCAGCAAATATTGGTATCAAAGGTAATATTCCTCCAGTTTTAGGTATAGGTATTACACGCGGCATGCGAACTTTATTTTTGATGAATATTTTTTTTGCTATAGCGTAAGCAATTTTAATAGCAGATTTATTACTTTTAGGCTTTAATTTTTTCAATTTTGCACGTATACGTGAAATTATAGTATTAAATTTTTTAACACCGGCACCCAATTTTAATTTTGTTTTCATAGCTTTTCTCACTACCCAGGAGGCAAGTTTTTCTCTAGTACTAGCGTCTTTTGATCTAAGTCGTCTTTTAGCCATGTTAGAGAGTTCAGCGTCTGCTTTATGACGATCTTCTAAACTAGAATTATTCGAGTAAGCAATGTCGTGTTGTTTACAAGCTCCGTCCAATTTATTAACTCCTTGGTCACCACGTAATAAGCATTCTCGTAATCTTGTACCAGGTCCACAATAATTATAACCAGGTAAATGTAGCTCAAACGGTAAATTATTTATTACTTTATTAATGAGTCCACCTCCTTCCATCGGTTATATGTAAATGATTATATTTTATGTGCCATAACTTTTTATAGATTATAACATTTCATTTTTATTAATCCATGAATTTTCATTTTCACTAAAACCTAACCATTTAATAAACAACTTGTTACCTTTTCTTTTCAACACTTTTTCAACCAAATATATATCAGGATGTTTAGTTTTTTGAAGTTCTTGTTTATAAAACGAACCTAATATCATTTGTTTGTATTGATCTTCTAAATTATACGTAACAGGGATTGTGTTATTTACTTTTACTACTTTAAACAGCTCAGTTGACCAATTCGGTGTATAACCCTTTTGAAAACATTCCTTATAATTACTGATGCGAACTTGGTCTCCCACTAGAAAATGCCCTTCTTTTCTTAAAACACGTTTTTGTGATTTTATGATATTATTTAATACAATACTTTTGTTCGATGGATTAACGTCTTTTGGTTTTAATTTAATTGTACGATGCAAAGTGTTATTATATTTACTAATAATTTTTTGTAAGGGCTTTCCATTCCATACATAATTTCCAACTAAATCAAAATACTTATAAAGTTTGTTCTTTATTGTTCTAATGAACCGTTCTACTATAGATGCTTTTTTAGTAGAAAAAGTAGAGTAATGATTAATATTATATTCACTCAATATTTTTTTTAAAGCTATGTTATAAAATTCTGTTCCTAAATCTGTTTGCAAATTTATAGGTGTTCGTCTTTTTATAACATTTTCGAAAGCATTTGCTATTTCACACATAGATTTACTTTTAAAGGGAACTGTCCATCCAAATTTAGAAAAAGCATCAATTATAACTAGAATATACTTATAACCTGAATAAAACTGGCTTAAGTTTTTTATATCAATTAAATCAGCTTGCCACAATTCATCGATATCTTTTATTACAACACAGCGACGAGTAAAATTTCTACGTGCTTGCTTATGAATTTCATTAACAATTTCTACTTTTGTCATTTTTTAGTGAGCGGTTAATTAATGTGATTTATTGGATGTTTAATTTCACTTTGGTGTTGACTTATATACGCTTCAATTTGACTCTGTATTTCTTTCAATTTTTTATCTATTTCTTGCTTGGTGTAGCAACTTTTTTTAATGAGCTGCTCATTAAATTCTGTTTGAGATTTATTAAACTCATCCAGTAAACGTAAGCGTTTATGAACGTGATGGCCAAACTTATCTATATTCATAGCAGCAAAGGTATTGATTGATAGACTTTCAACATTAAACTGAGTATTCTATCGATAGAATATAGTTTATATCTAACTAATTATACCGTAGTTCTTCAATTATTGATATAATTTCATTATCTAAACTAGTATTTCCAGCATCACGAGATGCGATCAATAGCTTTAATCTCTCAACCAATTCATTGGGGTCATCCCAGTAAATATGTCCACGTTCGATTTTACCTTTTTTAAGACTGGCAATCCTGATCCTTGTACATGACTTTCAGTACTTGTTGTAATTTCTTTACCCAGTTTAAAAAGTGGTTTTATAATATTTAAGTATTTTACGCCTTTATTCGTTTTGATTGGTTTTTTTGGATCATGATCACGACGATGTACATTTGTATCTAACAACATTTGTTTATAGTTGCGCTTATCATCTTCAGTTATTATAGATAAATTAGGATTTTTTTTAAACAGTAACTCATTAAGCCCAGATGTCTTAACATACAATCGCCCTCCTATACTAATTTCATTTTCATTTATAGACACATGTAATGATCCCATTTTTAATTTTCCTTTTTCTAATCTAACACCAAAAGGAACGTCTTGAAATACATCCTCTGATAAATTCCATGAAATATCATCCGGTTCGAAAGATTGAAAGGATGAACTACTCTTATCAACAGTTTTGCTTTCATCTTCACCCTCAGATTCATCTTCAGTTAATTTATCAATAACACTTGCATCAGACATACTATCTTTGGCAGTGAATATAAAATCATTATTTAATTCATCATCTACATCATTGTATTTAACTTTTTTTAATTCTTGATCATCATTTAATGAAATTCTTTTTGTAACCATTTTATTAAGAGGATCTGTTATTGGTTTTAATGCAGATTCGATTGCCATCTCAGCATCTGATTTTAAACTTCGCATTAACTTTACCTTTCTTTTAACAATATCTGCAGATTTCACAATTTGTTGTTTTAACGTCTTTTCTAAATTTTCCATAATGACTGTAATAAGACCTATATCTTCCAATGTCGGACTGTTGAATGAAGTTTATATTAATATATAACGCATTTATATATACACTACCAGCTAATCTATAATAACAAAAGTGTCAAAGTTTTTTCTGTAACCTCCTTTGTTTTTTTCACAATCTTTATTAATTACTAAATAATTATATGGGACACTCCAAATTTCTTTACACATCTCACGAAACTGATTCCATGACACATCTGTATTAACATGTTCATCATAAGCATGTCTAAGGTTAATTTCATCTTGCTTAAAAAGAACAATAACATTTGCGTTGTCTCTAATAAGTTGTTTCGGTATTTTACTATATGTTCGATTTAAGTAAAAACAATCAATTTGTTTGTGTCGCCCTGTAGCAAAATAATCACGTATATTATTCTGTTTTTCACAAGCCACGTCATCAAATATTATCACTGAGTCTGTCTTTGCGTCTATTGGACTCAACACTTCATCATTTTCTTTAAATTTATAGTAATTAATCGCAGGTACTAATTTGAGAACATTGTCTAAGAATATATAAATCGGTTGAAATAAAGTTTTTGAGAATATGTACACGTTTAAGAATTTTAATCCGTTTTCATGTAAAAGAAGACCGATCAATAAATTGGTTTTGCCGCAGTTTGAGGGGCCACAGACAATGCATCGAATAGAATTAGGAAGAAGCTTACTATGTTTGCGAGTCTTTCCAGTAGTAATTGATGTACAGATTTGGTTTAAATTCAAAGTACAAGGTTGTTTAACGAACAACATGTTAGAGTTATTTGACTAAATTCAAGTTCAACGAGATATTTTATATCCAAAATATTATCATAGGTCGATTGAACGCACAGCGGTAATTTTGGGAATTCTACTCTCAGGAGTGAGCGTAAGCGAACGTCCTGCAGTGAGCGAAGCGAACGTAAGGCCTGGAGTAGAATTCCCAATATTATCCTACTGACATGAAAGTATAATACCCCAAATAAACACTTCCTACATATTATATTATTTATTTAGCTATGTACATACAAAAAATAGCTTAAGATAACTCTTGCGATGAAGACGAATCGATTGATACCTCGCTTGTCAAAACTGCACCAAGTTTTTAGTTTAAACTAATAACCCTTCCTTTGCCTTGTCGTAAGCGGATAAAAAATAGCCGATGACACTATACCTGAAGACGAATCCATTGACATCTTGCTTGTCAAAATCGAACCAACGGGGCGACGCTATGGTGGAACATCCACATAGATCGATACATACATACATAGACTGTTAAACTCATTACCCTTCCCTTGCTTTGCTGTAGTCAGGTAATAAGTAATGCTCCGTCAAACTCCGTATTTCGGTTTAAAACACACAGTTAACTTTCTATGATACATTGAAAAGCTAACTTATGCTTAATTTTCTTTTAGCTGACAGTGGATATTCCCTAAGGCCATGGTGCCTTACACCAATTTCCGAGCCTGCAGAGGGAACTGCAGAGTTCAGATTTAACACATCTTTCAAGCGACCCAGATGCTCCATTGAAAGGTATAATGGAGTGTTGAAAGGAAAATTCAGGTGCCTAATAAATGATCGCAAATTGCATTACACACCAAACAAGGGAACCAAAAGTATAAATGCATGCACTACACAATGTGTGCATTGCACGAAATGTTTTCCACCCAATTTGGGATGATCTGGATGATGAACAATTGGGGATATTACCTAATGTGGCACCACCTACAGTTTCATCAAGTAGAGTAAATTAACTATTAAGGCAAGCACGGGTCAAACGGGAACGAATTGTAAATAATTATTTAACTGCTTAAAAGGTTTACAGTCCACAATCCATATATGGGCTGCTGGCTGATAGTGTGACGGGCAGATTCACAGTCCGGTCTTTATAGCATAAAGTACCTCTCACGTAGTACCATTGCTTTTTGACAATTTGTATTTAAGTAGAAATATTGAAAAATATAATTACTGTGTTTTATTAAATTAAAGTATTAAATAAAACAAACAAAATTTATACTCGACTAAATAAAATTTTAACAGTGGCCCTCACATCATAAGCACACTAATGTTGTACTGAAAACAATAACAATATAGCATCTTGAGTAAGTTTAATTTCACAAAGCACAGCCTTAACCATTAAAACTAGATATTTGAAATTTTCGCGAAATATTCCTTGTGTATCTCTAAAAACCCCTTTGGTCTCCCCAAAGGGTTTTTTTGAAATTTCATCCCTAGAAGTTGAACGGAAAGGCAAAGTTTGCATGCAAGCTAAGCCACGGGGGATCAGCTAGTACATTATAATAATCTACATCTACACTAACGTTATAAAGAGGAAACATTTTTTTTTTGTTTGTTTTTTTTTTATAATGATTAAACTCAAAAAATACTCAACCGATTTTAAAACTCTTTCACTCATAGAAAATTCAATTATCAGCGAGTAACATGGGCTTTATTTGGTTTTCAAAAATTAGTGATCCCTACGAAAATTGCGATAGTGTAACCCAAGGAATCAAAAATTTGCATATAAAGATGACGATTACTCACTGTAAGGGACGGAAGTACATGTTGCTGTGGAAACGAAATAATAACAAGTCTGTCAAAAAGCACCACAAGCCTTGCTGCTTTAAATAGAGTAACTTATGTATAGCTGCTATACTTTTGCATTGGTTTTTAATAAACCGTTTTTTGTTCAAATTAGTCAATCAACAAATGGTTAGAATAGTGTACAAATTAAGAGAAACTCTTATCTATACGTGCGAAGCTGGGGCTAGCCACTAAGATTATATATTTAAATAAATCAGGTACTTAGAATTTTCCTTAAACAGTCTGGTAATGATACTAAAGATAGCAATGTATGTTATAATACTAAAGATAATTTTCCTTAAACAGTCTGATAATAATACTATATAATACTAAAGATAATTTTCCGAAACAGTCTGGTAATAATACTATAATACTAAAGATAACATTAATGTAATAAATGAACAAGCTTGAAAATAAAATTAAACAAATCAGGTACATTGACATTCTTACTAATTATTATAATAAAGGGCCATAAATCTCAAAAAGCAAAATGTTACTCAAATCATAAACAAATTCAGATGGACATAATGCTATTTTCTCCCTCGGGAATATGCAACATTTCTGAAGAAACAAACAATTATTGTATTTAACTAAGCTCATTGTCAAAATCACCCCCACTGGTGGGAGATCATGTCAATTTTCAATAAGCTTATCTTGTTATCTCCATCAACATTGTCTATGTTGGTTGTTGGGGGTTACGACAATAAACCATATGATTTTTATTCTCACTTTTATAGAATGACTTAGCAGGCACACTAAACAGTGTCCGTGGTCAGATCAATCTAACAAAGCGATCTGACCTTGGATATCTAATGTATTTGACGTCAAAATCGTCATTTTTGTAATGTACCTAAAAATAGTCAATATTCAACTAAATTAAAAATTATTAAAGTTATGTAACAAAATTATAATATTTCTAATATATTTATAGCTATGATTAACGATAAAATAATTGAAGAAAAAACACATATGAGCAACCCATGGAAATGCCCATAGAACTCATTAATAGATATAATATGGATAAAACTGAAAAGTTTGGTGGCAATTATGACAGTGAATTATTTATTCATTGGGCTATGACAATGAACCATTTAAGGGTCATTGTCATAGCCCAATAAACTCAATAGACAACATTATTTTACAAAATAATGTTATTCATAATCATGGTCGAGATTATTTCTTCCACTATTAAGGCCATAAGCAATTTGCATAAAAGCCCGAGTTTGTTGTTTAATTTCACAAATATATTCTTTGTAAAATATTTTTTTATATCGTTTTTTCTTTCAAAACTTCCAGGCTCCTGCTCAGTCGTTTCTGTGAAGCAGTTCTTTTCTTTCTAGGCTGATTTTCAGCATTTTCATCTGAAAAGATTAGGGATGATATAAAATAAGGTTTTAAGTAGGTTTCGATTTCATAATCAACCTATTGCTTAATGTCCATGCTTGCCATGCATCTCTTCCAAGATATTAGGCATATATTAATACTTTAAATTGTTGATTCCCACATCACCTTGCTATTTCAATATGACCAAACAATCAGTAAAGCTCCACCCTTTTATAATAGAAATACCATGCATAAGAATGAAGCGTTACACTTTTTAATTTATTTTTGTAATAAAACAAATAAATGGAATACTTTGCTCTCTCAGTAATTCCGGAATGTAATAAACCAGGTGTGTTCAAGTCTAAAGTGAATAGGTATGTACTAGGCAAGCATGCTACACCTTCGAACGCATCGTCACTATCCATTAGGTGAGATTGTGGTCAAACACTTACCCAGTCTGTCATAAAAATATGTTTAGTTAGATACATAGATACCCAAACTATGACATAACATAATCAACTTTTATCATCATCTTGTTAGAAGTGAGTTAAAAATGGCATGCAAATAAAAATAATAACCATTCAACTCATTAGAAATTACTTCACATTCAGTTGCAGGTGGCATCAAACTCTGGCCTGCATGGGATTGCAGTGATACAGTAGCAAGCAATGCCGCTGCTGCTGCAGGTACTGCACCGGGACATTTAGGCATCCTTCAGATCTCTGAAATTGAATAATTATGTATATTATGTATTATGCAAGATGACGTTTTTCTTGACTAAAACTGGTTATGATTATTGTGCATAAAAATAAAAGAGAATCATTTACCATTAAAATTAACCTTTGACTCTTGACTGTCACAGTGTCCAGTGACTGCAGATTAACTGATGGTTTCTAATATTTGCGTCTCTTCATAATTCATTGGATCAGGAGGTGGTTCTCCTCCTGTTGAATTTGTTGAGCGTCTGATGTTACTTTGTTTTTTTTTTTTAGTTTTTTTTTTCATATCTTGTCATGTCTGAAAATGTAAGATTACACTTTAATATTTTAAGCAGCATTCAAACATTGATTTATCCATGTGCCTATTTTTGAAACGAAGATACCAACTCTGGCAATATTTTTTTTCAATGAGTTTATTTCATTCTCTTTGCAGTGAGTTTATGATGAGATAATGAAGCCAGTAGGTACTATAGGTAGGTACTCCTCTGCTAGCCTACCTCTGTAATTTATTGGCGTTGTTTAAAGACACCCTTAAAATGTTACAATTAAATTAAAGGTTAGTATTACATTTTCACACCTTGATATAAGTTCATTTATAAAAGCTAGAAGCAGGTAAATAAAATTTCTTACTTTTCGTCAATCTATCCATGTCTTTTTTGCACCATTAAGAGCATTACATTATTCGGCTATAATCTTCCATCTGACCTCCCCTTCCTTTTTGGTGTAAGTCCGTGTAAATTTTCCTGAGCACAGTTCTGGATCTGCCTGCACTAGGTCAATCAGTTTTTGCTTTTGATCCCTACTAGGATTTGCGCTTATTTAACAACTCCATAACTGTTTCTTTGCGAAACTAATTAAACTGCACTACACTGCTCGCGAAGTGGCTTCGACAAAGTACGGTTCGAAGTAGACCGAAGTTTGAAGTACGTGACTACACACTCGTGCAACTTCGCAAGGAGCTCAGTCGCCCGGTGGCGCCCGCACGCTATGCATCATGGATAATGTTCGAATGGCAGCTGCTTTTGCAATGTTTTTGTCTCGCGTATTATATCTACGTGCGTATATACCACAAGAAAAATATATTTAATAATGTTAGATGATTGCAATGCACCGAAACAGAACTATGTTATTGGAATAAACAAGGCATAATAAATTTTAACATTACCTTTAATATTTTTTTATCACTATCATATTATGAAGTAAGCCGAGTAGTGTAGTGAGACGCTTCGTTATAGAACTTCGGGACGCTTCGAGTCCTTTGACTCGGGCGCAAAAACCGACAACAATCGGAAGTCGCCCGAGGCGAGCCAAGGTTGCACGAAGCGAGCCGAAGTGCACGTCTACACTCTCGTGTTCGCTTAACTTCGATCAACTTTGCGAGTAGTGTAGTGGGCGTTTTAGAGAAATCTTTGGTTTGGATTGAATCTTTGCTTGCTGAGACACAACCACACGAACTAGAGTGACAATACAACTGACTGACACAGATGGCATAGCTTCGCGGGTCATTATTAAAATAAACGTTTCGTGCAGAATATTTGTGACAATTTCTTCAAATATTTCATCAATTGAACACAATCGAGAAAACGGAACGTTTTTTATCTCCTCCCTAAACACTTCGTCTATGGCTTCGATATTTCTTATCTACCGGTCGCGAGAATAGCATTTTTAAGAACAGTGATAAAATCGCGAAACTTATAGTCGATATGTTAGACAGGATATATATCGGGATTCGATAAAATATAACGAAATCGTGAATTTCCCTCCTGAAGACGAATCAATTGATACCTCGTTTGTCAAAATCGTACCAATAGGTGCAACGCTATGGTGGAACATCCACATACGCACATACATATATACCCCCTGTAATAAATAATTTTACACTAAATTACGTATATTCACCTTGGCATTAATTATAATAACGTCCCTTCGTTTCTCACTGCACTGGTAAAACCACCAACAAAACTTAATTAATTAGTTCATAACCTTAAAATGTTACTAACTACTTTTCAAAGATTCGGACGCCACAGATTTCCTCAAATCAGGTCTTGAAAGTTGCTCAATATCATCAGACCCTCAGAAGCAGGTACAACCCTTTACCAACCATCTAAAACTTTTTTTTCATGTAGGTACATGGTAGGTACCTAATCTGTTCTTTCTATACAACTTTTATAATAATATCCTCTCAAAAACAGCAAAGTAGATAATATTAAGATTATGTACACGACAGAGGAAAAAAAAACGCCATCTTGATTTGATAAACAAACAGTTAACATTACACTTCGTTTTTATTTGTTAGAATCAATTTATCTGTAATTTAAATAAACTCGAACTCAAAAGTGCGATTTAGGCAGTTTCAATTGCCATTTGTACCAAGATTAACGATGATCCTTCCAAATCCAAATTTTACTTAAAACTGACAGTGTTGTGCAAAATGTAGGGCCCTCCTGTCGGCTGATCACCCGGGCCCCTATTATAGAACTTTGTTACAAAGAGATTTTCATATTTTCATTGCAATTTCGACCCTAACGCGCTGCATACTGACAATCTGATTGAAACCAAGATCGGTAATAGCACTACGGCGTTCATGTAAAAGGCTCTGTAATTGGCTAACCTAAATTAAGCTTAGTACATGAATTTGCCTAACCCTTACTAAATATAGTTGGAAAGTGCCGATCAAGTCATCTGCCTTTTATCTGACGTATACCAAACGCTTTGGAACGAAATAATTGTCTAAAATAAAACAAAATGCGATTTTACGCATTGCCACCATTTTGGTCAATGCTCTTATTAGAGTTAATTGTTATTGTTTTGGGATAGCATTACTAAAATAACAATGTGTAACATATTACATGTATATTTGCCACAGTATTGATATTATAATGTTTTTGACGATAAACTCGTCCAAAAAGACAAACGACATTTATTACTTATAGTCTACGAAAAGGTAAAATGTACGTTTCGAAACTGTCACAAATACCCTCAACTCATTCTGTAATTTTAACACCTTGACATTGACATGGCGCGATCGTTTGTATAAGTGTATTACCTATCCTCTTTCAAAACAAGTTCAATGATATAGATTGAAACCTGTTAGTAACAACTTCACACTGTAACCTGTCGATTAAAACAAAAAGAATATGGGGCAAGTAAAGTTGCGTATTATATTTCAATAAATTACTAATGCGCCATTCACAAATGATGAGTTTTCTTTACAAAATAGTTCTCAATGGTAGGCAAAGAGTATATAAATACTACGTAAGAATGGTAGGTACCACTATGTCAATGCAATCAGATTTTGATTATAGCGTGCATGCCAAACTGCACCTAAAGGCCGCGCATTAGAGTAAGTAATTTAGACTGTAATTTGGAATGGAGATAGCTTATACCAACATAGCCTATAGAACATAGAATACTTTTTATCCTGGAAAATTGTAAGTTTCCACGGGAAGACTGGGAAATGTTGATTACTCGCTGTAACGGTTGCCGTGGAAACGAAAACATCAAGAACATTGGTGCTTTACCTACTTTTGCATTGATTTTTAGTATCCTAGAAGAACATAGGATAGTTTTTTGACGAAGACGCGGGTAGGTAGCCTAGTTCTCCTATAAAATAGACCGTAAAGTAATGAACCTAATTATTTTTTAATTCATATATAATTACAAAGTACTTTATTAAAAAAAAACAAATTATGTACATACCTATGTTTTATTTCTTTATTAAAGGGCGTCACAGACGACTAAGATACGATAATATTTGATGTTACGATATCTGCATATAAAATATTATAGCATCTTAGGGTATCACATACGGTTAAGATACGATAATATATTGAAATTATTCATTCGCTCGCTGGCCGCCCTAGGTGCCACACGTATTTCTTCACCGCTTTCTATATACAGGTGATAAAATATGAGCTATTATACCACCTATTAATGGTATATTATGAATGAACAGAGCTTGAACCGAGTGATTTTATTGGTTGTATTTTCGTACACTTTCAATCAGTCGCTCCATTGGGGTACGCCACATAGACAGTAATTTCGCAGATTTCGCACAGAATGAAATTCTAACGATTTTATATAACGAAAGTAGGCGCAGCAATGGGAAACAGGCAGGACTGAGGACAGAGAGAGACTGACTACCTATAACGCGGTCTGTCGACAGTGTCGACACTCCCGCACCCTGTGTTCCGCACCGAAAACAGGGTGTCTGTGACGGTAGGGTACAAACCCTTTGATAAATTAAGTATATGTCAACTCCTCAAAAAAAAGATAGAAATCACAGAGCACATAAAGATACACATTTGTTATGTTATCTTTATCTATACTTCTAATAAGCAGTATGTACCAATAAGTCTGTACACTGAAGATAATTAAAAAAAGACAGGGTACATTAAATAAACTACTGTAAGTACAATAATATACTTTTTTTTAAATCGTGTTTTTCTTTCTTTTAATCTGTCTGTACTTATGTTCCTGGAATAACACATAGGTAACTTTTAACCTAGAGAAAAGCCATGGGCACAGCCAATTAAACCAATAACAAGCACTAATTAAAAATGTACATAACCCCCGACTTCCCACCCCCCATTATAGCTATGAATCATCTTGTTTACCCCAGCTTTCAAACATAAAAAAACTACAGCTAAATCGGTCCATTTGTTGGGAAGCTACAATTTTCACCCCCCTTTTCTTTCTCACCTCCCCCCTCCCTCTCCCCATATATCTAAGAAACATCTCGATAATATTAGCTTTCGAACAGAAAAAAACCGCATCAAAATCGGTCCATTAGTTTGGGAGCTACGATGCCACACACACACACACACACACACACACACACACACACACACACACAATACACACCTTAAACTTATAACACCAGTCTCTTTGTTTAGGGGTTAAAAAATAACGTCACGAAAACAAAACAGAGCAACCTGTAGAGCATTTACGATATATTTTGTATCTTAAGATAGTATATTAATATATATTTTGTATCTGTTACGATATATTTCGTATCTTAAGATGACATCTTTTAATAAATTCCATATCGCTCGATATCTTAAGATACTGTAAGATGCAAATATATATTATCTTCGCCGTTTGTGATGGTTCATATAAATGGTATAGCGAGCGATATTTTATCTTAAGATAAAATATTATCGTATCTTAGCCGTCTGTGACGCGTTTAAGTATTGAATTGCAGAAAATGCAGTGAAAAATAAAAGCCATGTTCATGGTTAGAAAGCATCACAAAATAATGTGATATCGAGTTGAAGAAGCCTAGCGATAAATTACTGCATGGAAAATTAAGTCGCAAGTTGATGACATAAGATTGAAATTGCAATGTTTGATTTTTCTTGTATAAAACATACACCTAAGTTTATATACAATACAAAATCATTCTTTTCTGCTCGTTGGTCATTTTCTTTTTAATAAATCCTGAAACTGCCCAAGGTATTGAACACATTTAGTTCGAGTGTAGTTAAATTCGTCCATCAGGTATAAAATGCTTGTATTTTCCACTGGTCTCTTATATTCTACTTTACATTTGTAGTAAATAACTTCTTCAGACATAATACATATGTATTTTCAATGGTCACTTATATTCTACTTTACAGTTGACTTCTCCGTTCCGATGCTCAACAAGAATTGAATAAACTACCTCCTCACAATCTTTTACCCACCTAGAAAAAAATGGCGCCATCGTCGTGAGACTAAGTTTCCTGTAGAATCATGCAACGATTGCCAGGTGGCGCCACCTTCATGTGACGTTCCGGTAGTCATGTTTTTTAAATATTCCTGAAGTATTAGTCAGAGTTCGAAATCTACTGCAAAAACTCTTCAATTTAAACATAAAATTGGAAATCATGACCCGAGGAACACTAAAGTCCGACTTTACTTTTCCGAGATCCGTTGGGGTACTCCATCTCGGAACCCACTATTTGCTGATGTCATACTTTTTTCATACTCAAATGACCCTAATGATCACTTCTTTCAAACATTATTTTGACCTACCGGCACTCCTGGGAGAGCAAATACGTCAATGAACATTTCAGTACATATATTTTATTTGGAAAAAAATAATAAAAAAATACAACCTTTCACAAAACGCCCTAAGAGTCAAGCCACACGGTGCGGTGCGGCGATGTACCGCAAACATTTTGCCGCATCACTGTACACATGTAGTATGCGGCGCCGCAATACGGCACCGTTGCGGCGCCGTAGTATGCGGAGAGGGGACGCCAGTCCCAGTGCAAAATGGAAAATGGATCGGAAAAGACGTGTCTTGTTGCTTCTACTACTACGCCACCGCCGAAAACGTAGAATCAGACGATATTGGGTCAGTCCAATAATCGCGTTAAGAAACAGTGACAGAGATTTTTTTCTCAAAGAACACAATGGTGAGTAATGAAAAACATAATTAATATATATTTTTATTTTTGTTACTGCTAAAAAAAAAATTTGCAAAATCAAAGTCCTCTTGATCCCCACTTTCTTGAGATGCCTGAGATGCTTGAGATGGAGATGTGAATGAATTTGAGCCAATGCTAGTATAGCCCGCTGAATTTATTCCATATTGAGGTGTGTGTGTGTGTGTGTCCATATCCTTGTTCAGATCCATATGGTTGAAGAGTTTGTCTATGCCATGGTTGAATTGTTTCTCCATATCGCATTTCAGATATCATTTGCAAAACTCTACTTTGAAATGTGATAGTCTGTAAGTCCGTGAATTGTTGTAATGATGGCAGAATACTTTTGAAGAACGACATGTGGCGATTTTTAGGCTCTTCGAGAGCTTTTATCGCCTCTTTTTCGAAATCGTCCATTGGCATGATTCTCTTGCGATTAGCAGGAACATAGCGTGAAGAATGAGAAACAGGGTTATTTACAGACTCAGGTGTGTCGTTCAGAGCACTCCTGTTTAAGTCCAAGCTGCTATCGGTTGCATTTTGTTGTACTTTCGTCAGAAAAAGAAGTTGATGGTAATAATGATATTTTTTCAACACAATAGCTGCTGAGCCGGACTTAGACGATTCTTTAAGTTTTTTAAGATATTTGTTGAAGTTATCCTTTACATTCCTCTATTTTTTCACTATCTTATTTCCTTAAAAATAATATTGATAACCTATTTCATAAAATTGATACATATTATGTTTTTACAGATACCTAGCCTGTTCAATACAAGATTTACATTTCAAATTCAAAAGAGGGAGATCTACAATTGCAGTTACGATAAAAAAAGTTTGTTGTACTATATGGACATATCTTCGTCAAGACAATATTCCTCAACTTACAAGTGAGCTTAAACATAGCTTCGGAATTTGACATCAGAGCAAATTTTCCCCACTGCATCGGTGCAATAGACGGAAAGCATTTTCGTTTGCAAAATCCTAGACACAGTGGACACACATCGCTGTTTTTTAATTATAAATCATTTTTTTCATTCGTATTGCTAGCCGTGGTAGACTCAAGCTACAAATTTATTTTTGTTGATGTCGGCGCATACGGGAAATAATGTAATTCGACTATATTTCAAAATTCAAACCTAAATGAGTTACTAATTAGGAATCGCCTACCGTTGCCGGATTCCCAACCTCTCCCTGGTTACGATATACCTGTACCCTACGTATTTGTGGGCGACGAAGCGTTTGGGCTGAATAAACACATTATGCGTCCTTATGGTGGTCGTAATCTTAGTACACAGCAAAAGGTTTACAATTATCGCCTCAGTAGAGCTAGAAGATACATAGAATGCGCTTTTGGAATCATGGCAAATAAGTGGCGCATATTTCACAGGCCGATAAATGTATCCTACGATTTTGCTACTGATATCGTAAAAGCATGCTGTGTCCTACATAATTTTGTTGTGGAACGAGATGGCATTCGTCAGAAGGAAAAACTAACAATTAGCATTGACGATGACTTTTACAGTATTTTATTGTCGTAGTAATAACGCCGTTACTGAATCCAAGGATAAAAAAAATGTCTAATAAGAGGCAGCGTCCGTTACCAGAAAAATAACAGCCAGATGTTGAGCAGAAGACAAAGACACCAAACCAGAAGACACAGTCACCTGAACAGAAGACACAGTCATCTGAACAGAAGACACAGTCACCAGAATAAGAAACTCAGACGCTTGATCAGAAAATAAAGTCACCTGATCAGAAAGAACATTCTTCTCAAGATAAAACCACAGCAATGGAAGATAAAATCTTTTCCGAGTGAGAATCTTAAAAACGAATAATATGTCGAAAATACTCAGTATTTTCGATACATCAGATCTTTAGATTCTTCACATGAAGATAGTAAAGATTCTCCTACTTCTGATGATGACCGTGATGATACACCACCTTTTCGGAGTAATTCGTCATCTTCCGAATCGGATAATGGTTTGCGATAACTCACAACAAACAAGACACCAGTGAAAGAAAACAAACGTTGTAAAAATTTCACTTCAAAACCATCATTCAGATTAAAATCGAGTTCATGTTCATTGTCCTATTCTTCAACATGCAGTTCAAGCACTGGCTCTGAGAGTTCATAGGATTCCAAATCACTCCATGTGAAAATAATTCGTTTGAATACGCCCGATAGGTCTTTAGAAGAAACCTTCGAACCTCAGATTTCTAAAATATCGAAACTTATTCCATACTGTTCCTTTGATGATTATATTTTTACTGATTTTTCTCCAAAACAAAGCCTTTACCAAGCAATGAGCTCGTGTAATAGCTGTGAACCATGATATAATATGCCAGGTGTAAGCAACAATCTTGCATTAAGTTCATCGTCATTTCATCGTCATCATCTGATGCAGAGAATACAAGATCTGGTCCATCTTAATTAAGACCACTGATGTAGTAGCAGAACATCCACATTACCACATTATCTATTATAGATAATGTCAGAATACGTGCTTCAGCTCGAACTCTATGTTATGGAAGCCGTACTCCTTCTCTCTTGAATTAGGAAACGAGGACAATCCCCCACATAATATTTTATTGGACATTTCAGTGACAGCTGCAGTTGTATTTCTAAACCAACCAAATGATGATGTTGCCACAGTTTATCCACCTGAAAACAAGTACATTTCACTACAAGATATTTTTCCTGTAAATCACAATTAGGAACTCCCACCACACGAGTTAGACTTAGTGGGTGCAGACCCTGCCTAATTCACAAGAAAATAGAACTAAAGACTCTGCCCGGGGACGATCACGTAAGGCGACGCGGTAGTAAAAAAACTGTCGCTAAGACTTTGAGAAACCTTGGATTGGAGTACACTTCATCATTACGAAACTGCAAGAAAGTAAGTGAATGGCGCATGCAAAGCCCATGTGGAGACTGATGCCGTCTGATATGCATGGGCAACTTCTCCAAGGAATGCCATTAGACAATTTCGGAACTATTGGAAAATAGGATTTCAAAGCCGACAAAGAAATTTAATAAATAGTCATATTGTAGAGAACAGACCCAAATGCCAATATAATAAGAAAATAGACAGCAACAGAAAGCCAAACCTAGTTTTATATTTAATAGTTGACAAACAGAAGGTAAGAGTTTGTATAAATCTTATCAGAAACACACTGGGTATTAATGATAGGACATAATCATGGCACGAAGATTTCGGAAGATACGAAATAATGACGTTATTACCCATATAGGGTTGTCCAATTTTTTTTAAATGTGATTTGAAAAGTGACACAAAAACAAACTTTTTTTTAAGCCTTCAATTAAATATGCAAATAATAACAATTAAACTAAAATTTCAATGCAAATACTTAGATAGATGGCCAAAATTACGAAAAACCAAAAACATAAAACAATCTTATGCCATTTAACAATCTTTATCAGGTAGGCCATTTTCAAAAACTTTAACTGTTGATTCCCAAAAATTAACAGTTTCGTTTAGTGTCCGTTTGGTTCTTAAGGTGCGAATTATGTCACAGCCAACTTTTAAATATCTTTCTTTGGGAATTTTGTGTGGTAGCAAAGATTCATTACATATATATGTAATGAATATATAGAGTATGTGAAAAGTATAGTCCACTAAACGGACTATACTTTTCACATACTCTACATTTTTTTTACAAAATTTGTTAAATCTGATCGATACTAGAGCCCGTAATATCAACCATCGTTTAACTCACAGTTTAACTAATCGATTTCTAAAGTTAAACTGTCGATTAAACCCCTCTCGTAATATAAATGGCAAAACATTGGCCGATTAGTTAAACATCGATCAGTTTTTAAAATGTAGCAACACTCGGGTTATCGTTCATTCCTTTCGCTCCTTCGTTCAACAAATTAATATGTCAATATTTGAATTAAAAAATAAATGACGTTTCTTTGATTGACTTTGACAGATATTGACAGCAATTTAAGTTAGTTTATCTATGTTGTACGTTTTGTTTGTACTATTTTGAAATTGTCTGTCTGCCTTTGCTTTTTCTTGTTCTTTGTGCTTCGGTGGTTTTTTTTTTCCATAGATTTCTTTACGTTTCATTTTGCTGCCGCATTTGTAAACAACAATATGAGTGTGAAATCACGTGTTCCTAATTTTAATAAATCGGAGACAGAACTTTTAACATCATTGGTGATAAAACACGCTGATATTTTAGAGTCTAAAAAACCGACGTTGTGAATAATAAAATGAAAGAAGAGACCTGGGCAAAACTAGCAGAGGAATCCAATAGTTTGTCTGCAGTAACATATAGGAATGACAAAACATTACGGGGCAAATATGAGAACATAAAAAAGAACGCCAAGTCAAAATATGGCACATATCGCAGAAGTCTATATGCAACTGGAGGAGGGCCACCACCATTTCTTAACTTGACTCAGGAAGAAGAAACTGTGATAGAATTGTCTGGGGCCAGTGTCACAGGATTACCACCTCGTAATGATTGTGATGAGGTATGTAACACAGTGGCATGTTTTTAGTTCATAAGGCTAATTACCTCATTTTATGTGACAAGATTTCTGATCACCCGATAGGGGAATGTAAGGAATTGTATGTATGAGGAGTCCTTGTCACATCAACTGGCTACTAAAAGAACCAGTAAAGGTGACAATTCAGATTTTTCATACCTGAATGTAGGTTTCAAGTTGGTTACCCATAAAAAGTCACAGGTTGCCTGGTTGGTTGGTTTGCCTGTTGCTTTTGAATATGCGTTAAGCCTATAATTACCTTAGTCACCATGAAAAACACATCAGTAATAGAGATGGGGGTGCTATAATTGCTAGTTATGAGCCAGACACTGTGCGACACCACAGCCTAACCTTATAATTATGGACTTTAGCTTTATAATATTCAACTCAGTATAGACGAGGCTCTTCAGTAAGACCCCTAGTAAATTTCATGTACTTTAATTATTATTGCTTTTGACAGATTACTTCAGAAGACAATATTATTGTAGCAAAAGAGCTAAAGAAGGATGATAATTCAAAGATGTGTATTATTTCATAAATAGCATGAATGTACTTTCAATACCTAGTGAATTGTCAAATTTATTTTAAAGTACTCGTTGTCATCATCTTGTATAGGCTAAATGGCCAGCTCTGTTGTCAAAGGTTTCAGGTTGCCCTAAGACCCCGAACATGACCTAACAACGAGGACCAATACCACGTGCCCTCCGAAACATGGTAGCGCTCAGTTGAAAATGCCATTAATGAAAATGCCATTAAAGTACTAAATTATTATTGTTCTTTTCAGTTAAAATACAATAATACAAAGGAATTATTAGCTGAAACATGTGAAAGTGGAAACATAATGCCGTCAATGAACACTGAACATAATATTCAAGTGCGTATAAATTAAATTCATAATAAATAATGATTGCACATTTTAATTTTATTGTTATTATCATGTTCATATTAAAAAAGTACAAAAACACTATGGTGGAATATGGCACATTAGCAACAAAAAAAATGAAATTGCTGGAGGTCCAAATAGCTAATTTGGAAGCGAAAACTAAACAAGACCAAACAGAACATGAATTAAGATGCACGCTTCTAAAAATGGAAATAGAAATGAAAAAACAAAAAACTAGACAATAAAAATATTTTTTAATGACTTGTGACTTAAAAATGTTGAATAACACAGTTATGTTTCATAAAATTGTAGTATTTATTTATCAATAATTATCACACTAATATAAATGTGTCTGTCAGTGAGTGTGTATGTTTGTTAATGCAAAACGCTGAAATGCCTCAACAGATTTTGTTGATATTTATTTATTTTTCACGCAGAAACAGCTGAACGGATTTGATGACTTTTGGTTTATAGATACTATAGCACATAATAAATAAATAGTATTACTTCACTTTCTTAGAAAATTTACTGATTTCCATAAACTTCAAACTTTATACGAAAACATTTTTAGACCGGCTGGAGTGAGACCGGTCTGCTATATGTCCTTAGCTATTATTATAAACTGCTAAAATAATTTTGGATTAATTATTGTCTTCTGAAGTCATTGTTGTGGTTATTTAGCTCATTGCTACTATTTTCTGATAAGTCGATCATGTTCTCGATATCAGTGTCTACAAATGGCGATTCATCTCCATTATTGACACATAAGTTGTGTAAAATTGCTGTAGCAATAACAATATCTTGAGCTAGCTCAATTTTCACCTTAATTCCCACTTATAAGACAGGAAACCGTCTCTTCCAAGTGTCAAATGTCCTCTCTATACAGTTTCGAGTCCGTATATGGGACTCGTTGTATAGTTTCTCAGCTTCTGTCCTAGGATTTTGTAGAGGAGTTAGTAAATAGCTTTTTGATGGATATCCAGCATCGCCAAGAAGAACTTGTTGTCCCATTTGTCCAGATTCAAATATAGCACATAGCCTACTATTTTGAAAAATAGTGCTGTCGTGACTTGCTCCTGGCCATCTACTTACTATGTCGGAGAACTTTAGATCTGAGGTACATAGTGCCTGGGTATTCAATGAGAAATACCCTTTTCTATTTCTGAAATGCTCTGCGGTTTGTCCCCCTGGTGATTGAATTCGTACATGAGTACAGTCAAGAGCACCATATAACCGCAATTCTGTAAAAGCGGAAACCGTGCAATTCTGTAAAATCCATACTGTTGCATTTTTTGTTCTGCCTCACTTAAATGCAGTGATATATATTTATTATTTATTTTTGATGCGATAGCTGCTGTTACTCTTTTTATTATTTTTCCTGCTGTTGTTTGGTGCGCACCGGCGAAATCTCCAGCAGTAATTTACATGCATCCAGTAGCGTAGTACCTAAGTGTCAACAATCTAAGTGATGTATCTAAGTGTCATATGTCGACAACGCATGATTTCAGCAACAAAGATAGGAGCAATTAGTTTGATGTCTAGTGTCTAGCACACTCTTTAATGTTTTTACACATAGTGAGCGTAAATAGGTAAGTAGGTACACATACATACTTAAAACATCAAAGTATTGAATAAGTAAATAGATAATATATTATTATTAGGTATATAAGATAGTCAACTTACCGATTTGTTGGATGGGCTATGTTGTTTTTTATTTCTTCTAAAATGATGATAACCGTGCTCTTCGATAAACGAAAACGCCGGATATATTCGATGTCATCCTATTTATCAAAATTATTCTCTCTCGGCCTAACAACGTAAGGTCTCGTCGTATAGGTATGAAACTCGTTAAGAACTTCTAAAATTTCAATATCAGAATCTGAATCGTCGGTAAAAGCCATTCTAATTTTACTTGTTTGCAATCTTCAAAAGACAAACAAACATCTGTTTTATAGCGGCCATTTTGAAACAATAGCTTAAACTCTACACAACAGTTTAACCGCCCCTTCTTGACCGTTTAAACTAAGAGGCAGATTAAACTCTCATTTACAGATTAACCATCATTGATATTACGAGATAATCGACAGAGATAGTTTAAACTATGATTTGTAGATTAAACTGCTATTGATATTACGGGCCAGTAAAACATGTTTTTAGCTCTATTTATACATTTAGCAATTTCATTATGACCTTGATGTACCATCTCCATTAGATATGACTTTAATGAACTTGATACAATTATTTTATTCTCAAAGAACAGTAATCCATCTTGTAAGTAAATATTATCTTTTAGTTTATCAAAAGTTTGACAATCTTTTGGTACAGTTTTTGGCCATCTGTGATCATAGTAGTTGATAACCTTGCTCAGCACAGAATCATTAGAGGTTGCTTGTCTAAACATTATTTTTCTTTCTGGTGACATAGGTAAGTATCTAGATATAGAGTGGACCATCTGTAACATTTCACTATCATATTCAGTGCCTGTACTAGTCTGCCTGGCACATAATATACATTGAGGTTATACATTAATAACTTTAACCGCAAGCGTCTCAACCTAGGAGATCCCAACTTACTGACATGTTTGGACATAATTGAAACAATAGGCTTGTGGTCAGTTTGTACATCCACTTCAATTCCATATATGAACTTGTGAAATTTTTGAACTCCAAAATAAATTGCTAACATTTCCTTCTCTGTTTGTCCATAATTTAATTCTGTATTATTCATACAAAAGCAATCAATCTAGGTATATTTTTATCATCATTCTGAAATAAACAGCAACACAATCCATTTAGAAGCATCGCACTGAAGTATAGATTCTCTTTGGATCAAATGGAGTGAGCGATGGGGTATTACAAGCTCTATTTTTTAACTTTTGAAATGCCTGCTCGTGTACTGGAAGCCAAGTAAAATCACAAAAATTTACATAATGGTGCCATCAGTTCAGCCATGTCGGGCACATATCTCCTTATGTAACTAAATGAGCCAATCATGCTTTTTAATTGCTCTTTACTGGTGGGTGATTCTAATTTTAACAATGATTCTACTCGAGACTTGTCAATACTCAATCCTTTCTCACTAAAAATTTGGCCCACATACTTGACTTCAGATTTTTTGTATTGAAATTTATCTTTATTGAAAACAATGCCTAAACTTTTAGCTTTTTCAATTACAATGTTTAATGTATTGTCATGGTCTTCTGGAGTACATCCCATAATTAATAAATCATCAGCCCACACTACTACATTGGGTATTGTGCCAAAATTTGACTCGAGAACATCTTGGAAGAGCTCGGGTGCATTCATAAGACCATAAGGTAAAACACAGTACCTATATACACCAAATGACGTTGCAAAACAGCACTTCCATGATGCATCATCAGTCAAAATCAAATGATGGAAGCCCTCAATTAAATCTAAAACTGAAAACTGTTTTTTACTTTTTAATTTACATGCTAGTTCATCCAGTGTTGGTAAAATTTTAGGTTTCTTTACTATGTATTTATTAAAGTCCGAGGGATCCAGACACAACCGAATTTTCCCATTGGGGCGTTCAACAATAACAATTCAATTAACGCAAGCTTGTTCATTAATATTTTCAACTTTAACAATTGCATTTCGCTTCATCAGTCGATCAAGCCCATATTTCAAGGGCTCATACATAGCATTAGGAAGCCTAGGCGATGGATAACAAATCTGTTCAGGAATATTTCTAGTAGGTATATCAAACAAACCTGGCATTTTACCTGTACCCTGAAACACTTGTATGTTTTCTTTAATAAACTTTTGTTTCAGAACATCGTTGTCAATTTCCTGTGGCTTCACCTTACAAACTCTCTTTACCAAATTTAAAGCGACAACCTGTACAACCAAGCAACATAGAATTGGAATTAACAATTACAAAATTTTCATAACATGTGTTATCTTTAAAGGACTATGCCAGATCTCCAAAGTGACTTAGGCTCGATTTAAAATTATCGCGGACACAACTGAATAGTATTTTTATTTTTAAAGCATTATGTTAAAAGGTTTTGTGTGTTATTAGTTTTATCTGGGAACTTTTCAAAAATAAGTTATGAGGAAATAAAGGATGTGACTTTCGTTAGATTATGACACTGTTTATGGTCAAGGGAATAATATAGTCAAGATAAATATTAAAATCTAATATTAAACTGATATATTATGTAGGTACATACACTTTACGATCATGTTTAATATAATTTATAAAGTATTATTACTTATCTATACCTGCCATAGTAGAAGGCACTTAGGTACTCAATCTGAAAATCGAACCCTGGGCCTTCTCGGCTCTTGTCATGAGCTTGGTACCTAAACCACTGAAACATTTATACAACAAATAATGAATTAACGTATAAGCAGAATAAAAAATACGAATGCGTTTATTGTTGTTATTTCTAATATCATAAAATAATGTACTGAAATGATTTCTATTAGAATAAACTAAGATGGTTGGTAAACATGTAGTTTTTTTTTATTGGTTTTGTTTATCGATTTATTAATAGTTTATTTGCACTAATTACGAGTCAACCCTATTATTATACAGTGTCAACCCTATAATTTGTAATTAGTATCAATTCACTGCAATTTCCAGTTTCTGAAAGTTATTATTTTACTAAGAATTAATTACATTATTTTATGTGGTCAATAATTTGGAAAGATTTCGTGTCCGCAGCACTTAACTTTTAAAAGTCTTGCACAGCTATTTCCGGTCATTTCTATTCATATTAATTGTTTTTATTTTAATAACAGTTCCAGAATGTTATTGTTTTAATAAGAATGAATTAAATTATTTTAAATAGTCAATAATGTAGATAGATTTCGTGTCCGCGGCATTTAATAATTAAAAGTCTTGGAAGCCGAAAGCTGGCATCCTCCTTTACGCAATAAATTTATCATGCCCAAAGGCTTCGACTTATTACCATCAAATGACTCAAGTTTAATATTTGTATCTAAGATTTTCAAATTTAATTCTTTATTTATTTCCTGAAAAATTGTCAATGGCATCTGTATCCAGCTTACACTTTATATCCCTGCTTTCAATTTTAATGTTATCATACCAGTCTTCAGCACTTACATGTTCATATTTAGCCATCCCGCAAAACAATTCTTCATTACCGCTGCTGTCACCGCTGTCATCGTCACATTTAACCTCCTTGATTTTCTTCTCAGGCCTTTGTGGCTGCCTTCTGCAACTCACCACAAAATGGTTCAACATACCACACTTTTTGCACCGCTTTCCATATGCAGGACACTGTCTTGGGCCATGTTGTTTCTGGCACCTCTTGCATGTAAATACCATGGTAGTTTTTTTTGACCATCTCCACCTCTGCTGTGGGGTATGTGGGATTCATTTCCAACATCTGTTTTCTACTTTGTTCTGATGTTCTGCAGAAGTTTATTGCTTTCTCCAAAGTTAAAATTATCTAATCGCAATATACTTTCCTGAATTTTATCTAATCGCAATATACTTTCCTGAATTGCTTTGTCCTTTATGCCATGCACAATTTTGTCACGGAGAATCTGATTTTCTAAAGATTCTGTTGAGGTAATTTCGTACTCGCACGTCTTTATCAACTCTCGTCAATCAGTGAGAAAAACTTCGGAAGGTTCATCTTGTCGCTGCTTCCTTTCATTGAACTTGAAACTTTCAAAACTTGAGTTTATTCTAGGCGACACAAACATTTTAATTGCATCCACCGAATTTTTAAAAACTTTTAAATTCTCTGTTTTTATAGGTAATGTTTGTAGAACACGTGCTGCCTCAGGCCCCATAATATTTCTTAGGAATGACAATTTGGTTTTGACTTCTGCCTCTTCTTTTCCAATCGCAACTAAATAGTCTTCAAATTGTTGGAACCAGAACTTAAATTCACTTGCTGCGCACTCGCTTTGCAAGTTCAGATTTGGTGGCAATTTCACCTACGCCATCTTTTCGCTGTGTTTGCCGGGGCGAAGGGCGACGCTTTGTCACTTCGTAAATACAATTTTTGCGTCCAATAGTTTGCTTGGAAACAACAATCATTAATACTGTCACTATTTATCGTGACTTATTTTAAGTTTTTGACGGCTGCGCCATGTTTTAAATAATAAAAACTTATAATTTCCACTCTAGTTTATTGAACTTTTTCACAACGTCCACAACAGCGTACCATAGACCAGTGTGACCAGATACAATAAACCATAAAATACAAAGGTTGCCACACTATATTAATATAATTCACAACACCTGGCTTTTATAATAGAAAAGTATTTATTGTTATTACATCAATTTACAAACATATTCTTATCATTATAATTATAAGGCATAAAATCGACATGTCTTAACCCTTTATAAGGCAGAGGAAGCGGCTTAAGGTATGCAAATAAAAATCACAGAAATGGGTCAAGTACTCGTAGGATCCCTATATTTCGAAAAAAAAAACGGAATATTAAAAAAAAACATGGTGTCCACTATTTGGACAGAGCCTTACTATGCCTTATGGAATTCTACAAAACATGGTACAGCACAATGAGGAACTTCGCACCGGATGCATTGAATTTTCGATTTCTTGCTGTTCTCTTTGCTGCTGCAAGCTCTGCATCTTCTAAATGTTGGAAGTGGACCTGGGAGGTGGGAGCCGACATCAGTAAGCCGTAGATCGTCTGGGAGACCATACTTAGCCTTCTGTCTGCTTTCAATTCTTGGTTTTTTGTTCACAAAAGATGGCAAGTTTGATACCTTCTTCTTGCTACTGGTAAAATTCCCAATCAAATTCCTTCCCAGTGTTGTACGGAACTGCAAATTGTTTATTGGGTATTTGATTCTCCTTGAATACAAGATGTGTGCATTAGTGATGGCAGCATCTATAAGAAAATAAAATATTCTCATCCACCATCTCCGACTCCTCCTAGCTACAGGATATGTGCCTCGTTTTTGGTCAAACCGGTCCACTCCCCCCACCCTCTTGGTATATTCCACAATACCTAGTGGACAGACACCTCTTGTTTGCTTCCATCCTTTTGGGTCCTCTTGCATGTCACTTTGTTCTTAGGATGAAAGGCAGTGCTAAGAACGTTGACTAGTTTAGTGTCCATCCATGTAAAAAGCGACATTTCTCTTTAACCGCCATTTATAATCCCCTTTCTTCATGTTTTTGTCTGACTTACCCTTCTTAGCAATTACTTTTTTTTTAATTTTTTGGGTTAATTGTTTCTATTGGGTCTTACTGTTGCTGTAGAATATATTTTATTTTCAAATAGTCTCTGCATCAGTTCATTAGAAGAAAAAAAGCTATCAAAAGCAACATGAATGTGATCCATCTTTTCATCAATCAGTGCTTTGCAGAGACTATTTACTACAGCAGCTCCTTACCCAAATTCTGTTAAATTCCCCCTTTTGCCGGTATATACTTCAAATTGATATAAGTTACCACTGTCACTATCACACCTGGCCCAAATCTTGAAGCCCCTTTTTACTGTCTTATTGGGCATGTACTGTTTCAAAGTGCTACGCCCCTTGAACTTCACCATACATTCATCTATGCTTTGGGATGTAGAGTTCTTTGCTCCCTTTTGAAAAGCAGTATTCATGCTGTTGACTACGGGCCGAATATTGTAGAGTTTATCATACTCTGGTTCTCCCCTTTTGGCCATTTTTGTGTTATCATTTAGGTGTAGATTTCTCAGTATCATTTTGTATCTTTATGAAGTCATCACATTTGCAATTTCCCTTACGCAAAATAGCGGGTCTGTTGACCAATATAAATCTACATTAGGAAGTGGGTCACCCATTAGTACCAACATTCCAAGAAGGCCTGCATCTCTTCAGCAGAGAAATCAATCCAGTACTTTTGTTTATTCTGTGCAGCATAAAGATTGGTCTGCTCTAAAATTAGAGATAATACATCATCAGAGAAAAAACATCTAAAATATGTAAGAGGACTACTTCTGTTTGGGTAGGTTTGGTTTGCTTTTACTGGAATTTCATCAAATTTATCAATAGGTGCGGGAACACTAATACTAATACTAATCTGTAGGTGTGAGGGAACATCATTTTCTTCCAATCATCATCAATATCATCTTCATCTTCTTCAGATTCCGATATAGACGACTCTGCACTATTGCTTCCTAGAACATCATTATTTGTATCACCTGCTCCTGAGTCCTGCCCTGCAGAGGGAACTTCCAATGGTCTACTGCCGGAAGGAATTGGCGAATTCTGTGATAGCAAATTTATGGCAACCTCAGGCTGTCTTCGTGAAGCAGACGGTGAATCCAAAATATCCTCAAGCTCTTCCTGACCTGGTTCCACGAAAATCGCCTCATTTTCTCTTTCATCACTTTCGAATCCATCCTCTGACTGTTCACCATCTGATAAGCCAAAAAGCTCTTCTAAAGTTTCCTCTAATCTATCTAGAGGTATAACTCTCTGAAACAGTAAAACCTGTTGACCCAACGGGCTCTGGGCTCTGGGCTCTGGGCATATATGGACGTCATAACTTTTCTTCAAATCTGTATGTTTTTTTTGTAAATGTTGAAATATACTCATAAATGACAAGTATACAATATTTCTAATAAACTGTAATTCAAAACTTACCCTTCCACTCCATTATTTTCGGAGACTTTTCTAGATTTGTTTTACCAACGAGAAACCACCAAATTTTGAGAGACAACAGCTGTTTGCAATTAGGTCCTCATAGTGTTTTTTTTTTAAGTTTACTTTCGGAACTTTTCACGGTGACGTTTGTCCTTATGTCAATACCGAAATGTGAAAACTCTAGTTCATTCATACGTGCACAATGTAAATGACGCACCCAAATATAAACACTAAGAAATAAACTTTTAGAAACGAAATATATGATAATAATGAATGAAAATAAGTAGAAAGCATATTATTTCACTCACATTATACAAATATTACATTTCATTTGTTTACTTAAAATGATGAGTAATCAACCGTTGCAGGAACCTCTTGCACGTGTTCTCCTTAGATTTTTTTGCCAACTGCGAAGGAGCACAGTAGGATGCGCTCGCAAATAATTCCACCATTTTATTTCAAATAGACCAATCACAGACGCCACGTCACTGAGTCAAAACATAATAGTGCTGCCACTTTTTGCACAAGGTTCCAGAATGGTAGTTTTCACAAAATCCTTATTTTAGGAAAAATACCTCCAAGTGTTCATTATTTGGTGTGTGTTCATATTATGGTACAAGTACCCAACCCCTCCAATCAAAAATACCTGACGACAAAAAATTCAAAAAAATCTCTTAAGAGCCTTTTCACAAAATTACGCTATCCAAATTTAGATAAATACCGGCGCTCGCCAGCACGAGTGAGAGCGCACGACTAGGCGACGACGGGGATAGCGCGACTAAGAATAACATGTTTTGATACTTGCACTCTTTGCATACAGAAATTTAGTTTTTTTCGAAAAAAAACGGATTATCATTGTGGAAACGAACCAATATCGGAAGCATTTTTTCTTGCCACAATATGTCATCTCTAATGATCCTTACGACTTTCAGTGGAAAATCAAAACCATTCCACACAGCAAATAAACATACATTTCTTCTAGTAATGTGGAGCTGGCCATATACCTGATAGTACCAATTGTGATTTTGGTTCTTGTCGACTTGAGTTTCGTTCAATTTGAAACATTGAAGTTTCTTTTCTTGAATGGCAGTATCAGGATCTATTCCTAAAACGGAGCTAGGGCATTTTAGTTCCACTAAACCTGCATTGCACAGTCCGTCGGGTGTCGCTCCTAATAAACAGTGTTCCATGTCAATAAAAAGTCCACACTTTTCTATTACTGTATTTTCTTGTTCACTGAGTTGTTGCAAAGCCTTTGGTTCGTTGTCTCTGCCGTGTTTTGTCGGTGTAATATTATCTAATTCGTATGTATATAGAAATGATTTCACCAGAGGAGCTGAGTTTTATTTGGACATTTTTTTTACAAACCTTCCCAAAGGAAGACGCTGTGAGTATACATCTTCGAAGCTCGTGCCACAAAGCGCTTTCTGCTTGTAGAACAGGTAGCTCTCTCAATTTCATGGCGATTCGAAGCTTGTTTTTTTAAATTATTTAAAAACAGCGCTTTTCCTCTTTCATAGTCTTCGCCATCCATATCCAGTCGTTCACATTCACTGCCGCAATGACCATCCACGGGATTGAAATATTTTTTTTACGAGAACTGCTTCCACGGGCCATTACTTCTCGAGCATTTTTAGTACAACTTCTAGCTTCCAGCAGTTTCAGAGATTTTCCCAGACTAGTGTGACAAATCGATTTATACAAAGTATACTGTGGCATTCCTGTATTAAACGGTACCACTGCAGCATGACATCGGGTAGTGTAAGAGTCCTTTAGAGAACAATTTACTCTCTTGCCACCTACCATTTTAGCCACAACGCTGTTGAATTGCTCAACACGATTATTGTAACAGACTTCGGAAATCGAAAGATAGCAGAGACTAGTTTTTTCGAAGTTTTAGAATCAAACAGACTTCGGAAATCGAAAGCTAGCAGAGACTCGTTTTTTCGAAGTTTTAGAATCAGAGTAGATATAAGTAGGACCAGATTCTGTTCACTTTTTCTTTCCTCTGTACAGTAATAACCGTCACATGCTGAATGGTCGCCAAAGATATGACGGGTACTATCATCCGTTGTTCTGTTGTCTGTGCTTCACAGCAGAATACTCGTATACAGCTGTTCTTAGCCTTTTTAAACGGTCCATATAAAGTTTGCGTGCACTTAGAAGGAAGGAATGGTGGTATCTTTTTCCGTTCTTTTATAGTATTCTTGAACCCTTCAACCAATATCGCTTGCTCCATGCTGGTAGACGATCCTGAATGATTTTTCGTGCACTTATGAGTTTTAAGGGGCCTGATTTTTTGCTCGCACGGGCGCAAATCACTCAGTAATTATTGCGAACCCCAATGTGTAGTACTTTACCACTATGCTCTCCTATAATGGCCGCAACATCAGAATGAGCGGAATAATTATTTTTGTAAGAGCGTTTACCCTAACATGCATCCGCTTCGACCGGTATCATTGCAATACCTGCATTATTAATATCGCCACATAATTTTGCCGCTTTAATTTCCTCTTTGGAATCATTTAACATTGTCTCCTCGGCTGCAGTTTTCCACATATCGGAAATCATGTCTTTTACTATATAACCGAAATGGCATTGTTGGTAAATCTACAGGTACAGTGAGCTCATTTAAGTGCGACAGACCAATTCCCGTAACTATTGCACCTGACACAGCTCCAGCATTAACATCAAGTCTTCATTGTTCCTCGGAGTCTGAAGTTTTCAGTATGAAGCTTGATCTACACGACATACAATTCAAGTCAAATTTAGATATAAGACCTACTTGTTTTTCTTTTTCTATTTTAAGATAGTTTAATTTGCAGCCAAACTTCTCACTGTGCTTAATGTGCTCACTTAGAGCCATCAACTGACTCCAAAAATATTGGAATTCAATTATTCGCCTGCCTTCTACTATGTTATCGTCCTAAAACAAAAATAATAATTTTATGAAGATTTAGTAGAAATTTACAAAAATATGGAAATATACAAAATATTTACAATTAAATATCACTACCGGCTATGACTCACATGTATATAGTCGAAAACATTGACCTAGGTTTCGAGCGTATCCGACGCTCTTCTTCAGGAGTTCAAGCCGCGAGATCCCGACGCGCACTGCGGACTGCGGCCCGCTGCGAGCGGTGCGTGAGATGCGACGGCGACTGGGAACGGGGACGCTCGGTGCTCGTACTGCTCTGCACCGCCGTCGACGGAGATTTAACTACTGCTGGCGGTGGCGATGGAACTCCATCGCTATCCATTGTATCATCGCCAAACGTGCTGCCACACACAATGCTGACCGTGTCACACTCCAGACTACCTACCACTTGCTGCGTCGAGGAAACATTCAGCACGGTTTTCGAAGCTAGAGGCAGAGGCCACCCACGGTCCCGGTTGAAATTAGGCAATCGAGAGATCTCTATCGCCTCACGCACTTTTCGAGGTACAAAGAACTTCTCTCGAGCTAGTAGATATTTAAAATTAAATTAATCAGGTTCACGAAAACTTTAACACTAAAATATTTACAATTGGTTGAGAAACTTCCGTTGATTTGTCAGATTCGGTTTCTTCTTCAAGAAACTCTTTATCCTATAAAATGAAATAAATAAACATTATTCTACTGTATTCTAAATAATTATATTATATTCTAATAATGTTATAACCTGAATTAACACATAGGGTACTTTTTATTTAGGTATCAAGCGTGCAAAGCCGCGGGCGGATGTTAGTAGTCAACAATTGTATGCAACTTGGATTACCAATGTTTCCTTTTAAATGAGCCACGGGAGATTGTATTTTCAAAGCAGTCTGCGAAGAAATTGATAGTGACCGAGAGAGGAACCTTCAATTATACCTTTTTATCTTGTCTTCGTCTATTGTATACATATCGCAGTGATATTGCGATGCATTGCGAGCACCTCTCACTAAGTTTGAAATATAAAGTGTATAGTACAATGCAGCAGACTCATTTGGGAAAATTTCCTGTACCTCTAAAGCCCAATGAAAGAGCTCGGTATTTGAGATTATTATGTTTAGATCCACTACAATAGTATAGACAAGAAAATCGACATTTTCAATGCGTCTATCAGTGTTTTCAAGAAGTCTTGTCTTCAACAAGACCTAAATTTTTAATAATAGTATGTTATCTATTTTTTTTTGTAAAAATATCTTAGTCGAGTGTTATTATTCTGTGCATGTTGTGTTCACTTCCAGTAGGTTATGCACTTAGCTAGAAATTTTACTTACTTACTTCAAATGATGAAATGTGTATTAACCAGTTTTGTGAACCAAATATATACACAATAAACATGTAAAAGAAAAAGAAAGAAAAATCGTTTATTCAACACTTATCAACAAGTAGCAAATTAACATATATATCTAAGTGTTGAAAGGGTCATGCCTCAGCATAATGCCAAGCGTCTTCGACACTTGACGCTGATTTTCAGTCACGGCCCAGAGGGACCATTCTCGAAAAATAATTCTCGAAGAATCGAGTAGTAGTTAATAAAATTAATAATAATAAAAATACATAATAGATATACACCTATATAACATATATACAATAAATATTCAAATAAAACATACATATAAATATTGGAAATACATATGAAATAAATGTATACATATACACATTATATATATATATATATATATATATATATATATATATATATATATATATATATATATGTTCTCGGGGGAGCCTGCATCCCTAGAGAACGCGTCCCCAGGTGGCGGATAGGGGGTGCTCACCAGTTGTCACGTAAGAGATGACTGGAGGGCTGGAGGGAAATTAAATACCTCCCGCGGACCACACAGGCCGGAGAAGGACACTCCGTATCAAACCCCGTCTTCGGGGTTCTTCGACATATTCGGAATAGAGGCTGGAGGCGTGCTGTGCGCTCAGGCTCGAACGGACAGAAGGATCGGTGGCGGAAGAATCTCAAGTAGATCAACGGTGGCGACCTAGCCTTTGCGAAAGGTTACAGTATTGGCGTCAGGTGGCAACCGGCCGTAAAATGTTATAGCCAAACAAAATCTCCTGATACAATATGAAAGTACAACAGAACAGTGAAGCGATAAATACTAGGGCGTCCCCCGGAAGCGACGGTCAGAGTTCTCGAATGCGGCATGCGATATATACTAGGGCGTTCCCCCTAAGCGACGAATCTAGACGCAACGCTACTATTATGCGTATAGCGACATGGAACATTGGTTCACTGACCGGACGCAGTCAAGAATTGGCTGAGATTTTATATAGGCGCAGTATAAACAAAAGTTGCATACAAGAAATTAAATGGAAGGTTCTAAATCCAGAGATATCGGACATGACTACCAACTCCTTCCTCTACAATGGCTCATCAACATCAAGAAATGGCGTGGGTATAATTCTTGACAAAAACCTAAAACAGCGCGTTATTAAAGTTAACAGAATAAGTGACAGAATAATGTACCTAAAGCTGGCATTAGATAATCAACCTATCATTAACATTATATCTGTATATGCACCCCAGACAGGTTGCGATAGGGAAGAGAAGGAGACTTTTTGGGACGACTTACATGATGTACTTTTAGGCATACCTAATACAGAAAGAAAAATAATAGCGGGAGACTTAAATGGACATGTCGGCCAAAAGGCCCCCAAGGATACACACATCCACGGAAACTTTGGATTTGGCACCCCAAACGATCAGGGAAATGATATTTTGGAACTTGCTATTAATCACGACATGCCAATAGTCAACACATTTTTCCAGAAGAAGAACGAACACCTAATCACTTACAAGAGCGGAAAAGCTCAGTCTCAAATAGACTTTTTCCTATGTGACTCTTCTATGCGCACAATGTTTAAGGACTGTAAAGTCATACCTGGGGAACCACTGACCAGTCAACATCGAATCCTCGTAGTCTGTCTTCGAATGCCCAATTGGAACAAAAAACGCAAAGTTAAACCCCGTCCTCGAATTAAATGGTACAATCTTAAAAAACCGGAGGGTGACCAGGCCGTTAAAAGAGTCTAAGACTATTTCGCTGACTCTGAAAAGATGACACAAGACTGACAAAATATGGAACGAGCTCCACAACCGAATAACCAGCATTGCCAAAGAAGAACTCGGCGTATCTAAAGGCAAACTGAATACCGGAAAAGATGCCAATTTGTGGTCGGATGATATCAAACAAAAACTCAGAGAAAAGAAAAACAGCTTTAAGTTATGGCAAGAAACAAAAGCGGACGCGGATAAAGACGCGTATAATACTGCAAAAAAATGCGGCTAAACGAGCCGTCGCCATCACTAAAGACGCGGCCAACAAGACTCTGATCACCCGACTAGAAAATGCAGAAACAGATAAGGAAATATTCAAATTAGCCAAACAACGTTACACACAAACGCAGGATTTCAAACAAAATAACTATGTCAATGATGCGTCAGGGAACTTACTAACATCGGACGATAAAATTAACAACAGATGGCAAGAGTATTTCCAACACCTTTTGAATGAAGAGTTTCCACAAAAACAGCCCGTACCAGCTTACGTATGAAAAATGGGAAAGCTACCGGCCCGGATGAAATTCCATCAGAACTCTGGAAAAAAATAGGCGCAGCTGGAGTTACGTGGCTGACAAATCTCTTTAACCTTATTCTTACATCCGGGAAGATGCCAAATATGTGGAGACTCAGTAGCGTGGTACCATTCTATAAGAACAAAGGGGATATTGCCGAATGTGAGAACTATAGAGCCATTAAATTAACCTCACATAGCCCGAAAACATGGGAAAGGGTCATTATCGGCAGACTAAATAAAATCTCCACCATAATCACTAACCAGTGCGGTTTTACTGCTGGAGTGGGCACCACGGATGCCATACACTGCGTAAAAATACTGATTAACCAGTATAAAGTACTGAAAAAAGATCTCCACCTTATCTTTATAGACTTAGAAACCGTATACCGGCTTTCGACCGATACCACGCAAGCTCATATGGCAAGCATTAAGAGCTCAACTGATACCAGAGCAATACATCAGTATCATACAGGACATGTATAATGACGTAACAACACGAGTGATGTCTCCAGCGGGTACAAGCGATAGTTTTGAGGTTAAGGTCGGGGTCCATCAGGGGTCTGCTCTAAGCCCCTTACTTTTCAACATTGTCCTGGACTACATCACAAAAGATCTCCAAAAGCCGGTTCCATGGACACTTTTATATGCAGATGATGTAGTTTTGATAGAGGAATCGTTGCCGGAAATCCAAAACAATCTCGACAGATGGTGTGAGGCTTTGGAATGCAGTGGCCTAAAAGTAAGTCGCAAAAAGACCGAATACATGCATTGCAGATTTTCGGGTAGCAATAATAACATCCAGCAAGTACCCGCTATCGATGGAACTCCCTTATCTCAAGTAGAAGAATTTAAGTATCTTGGATCCATAGTAAACGTCAAAGCAAACACGGAAAGAGACCTAGAAAATAGGATCCAGGCAGGCAAAAATGCCTATTAGAACTAAAGGCAACGTGTATAAACGAGCCGTTAGACCGGCAATGCTGCATGGATCTGAGTACTGGGGGGTAAGGAAATGCGATGAGCAAAAAATGCATGTTACGGAGATGAAAATGCTGCGATGGGCAGGTGGAGTTACAAGATCATATGACCCGGCAGGTTTCAGACATAAAGGAAGGCAAAAGAGGCAGGGGCCGACCACCAAATAACTGGATGCGAACCATCCATAACGATATGCAGACGATGGGCTTAACGCCAGAAATGACACAAAATCGCCAAAAGTGGAGAAAGTGTATCAGGAGGGCTGACCCCGAACAGGGAAAAAAGCCAGGGGATTGATTGATTTGATATATATATATATATATATATACACACCCGTACATAACTATACTGGGTGAATTTTTCAAGGGGGCTAAATCAGAAACTATGAGGAATAGCGAAAAGTACTCAAAGGAGTCTCGGGCCCGATTTTGATGAAAACTAAAACTGCATCTTTGGATTTTTGAAAAAAAACAATATTCCTAGGAAGGAATCGAACACGTTGATTTTGGAAAAAAAACACACACACTGTATTATTACACCATTCGATAGTGTGGCTAATAAGGATTGAATTCTGGGAAGAAATAATACGGCAAACTTAAGGAAAATGTTGTATAAACTGATTCATATATTAAAGTACTGTTTTAATTCATACCTGCATTACCTGTACCTTGTCCGAAATGATGCTCAATATTTTTCTCAACACAGACCCGCAGTGCGGTCATCTTCTCATCATTATGTTCTAATTTCAAATTTTTGTTATGTCTTCGCGGTTAAAGGCCACAGTAAAAGAAAAAAATGTATACAATTGAAATTAGAGCGTACAGTAAATTGGCGCCAATAATTTAGATTTTGTTCCACGTTTCGTTGATTATTAGAATATTTTTTTGTATTGATGTGTAGGGTTGTCAACACCCAGATATGAACTTACTTTTATATAGTATTTTTTTGTCAAAATTTAATCCCTAGGGGAGGAATATTGTAGGCGATTGTCGGAAACGCTAAATAAGCATATTTGGTGCGCGGCAGTGACGCCGCCTCTAGTACCGACTGTCGCCTCCCAGCCGCCACGTATGGCACACTTATAATAGTCGTTGATAATATGTATTTCGTGTAAACCTAATAAAAGGTATTAGAGCATAACCCTATGCGTTTTCAATGAGCACCCCTACTCACAACACGCATCCCTAAATACACCCTCACAGGGTGACCTGCAGTCCCAACGAGGTATCGGGTTTCCAGTCCACAAGTCCCTCGTCAACAACATTGTGAAGATCAAAAGCAGTTTGAGCAGGGTGGCATACCTTATACTCAGAATTACCGAACGGTTTTCGTTGAAGGTCCTACAGGTGTACACCCCACACTCGAAACGCTTGGACGATGAAGTGGAGGCTGTGTACGACGACATTTCTAATGCCATACATGCTCCGAAAACATACTTCACAGTAGTGATGGGGGACTTCAACGCACGGATGGGCATGAGCAAGGCGATAAACTGAGAGTGGGACAGTTTGGATTTTGACAGCGGAACCAAAGGGGTCAGTGATTGGCTGACTTCATGAAAAAGGAGGGACTCTTTATGATGAACTCCTTTTTCAATAAGCGCCCGTCCAGGAAATTGTAGTGGCTGCACCCCGGTGGTCATGAGCGCTAGATAGATTTAATTTTGACGACCAATAGGCATATATTCAATGAAGTCTCTGTGATCAACAGGGTTAAGACTGGCAGTGATCACCGCATGGTAAAAGGCTCATTTAACATCAACGTAAAGATTAAGAGGTCTCGTTTGGTGAGATCTACTCTTCGCCCAAGTCTTGCCCAAATCTAAAACCCGAGAGCTTTCAGTTGGTACTCTAAAATTGCTTCCAAATCCTTACCGAATGCAATACAGTGGACGAACTAAACAACGGGCTATTTAATAATTTAATTTTAAATAGCCGGGAAATTATTAACGCGGTCGGGTCTGAGTTCTTTAAGACCCACCGCAAAAATAGAAGAAAGAAAATAGAAGGCAGAACGAGGCGACATGAAGCTGCAGTCTTCAGGGATATGTCGAGTTACAGCTTGCTTAAACAGATATCCAAGTCGATGCGACACGATTTGCGTTCTTATAATGCGTTCTGTTACACCCCAACCTTGTTAGCCCTAGTGCTATCTTGCAGCTTCATTTAGCCTGATCAGCAATCTTGCTGGTTAATGCTTCTTTTAATAATAATTAAATTCAGTCTGACTCGACCCATCATCCAGAGCGGTTGCCAATAGAAATTATAAAAGAAATATTATATTATATATATATATTTCTTCAAGTCTATTAAATAGTTTAAGTCTAAAACAGTTTCTTTTTTAAAAAGACGTTTTTGAAAATCCATATAACATTTTGGTGGCAGCGGTGGGATTCGGAAACCTCCAGTGGTTCCGCTCCGCACCGCTCCGTTGACTCGCTCCGGATCCTCGTCCTAAAACAAAATTAAATAAAACAAATAAGTGTTTTAAAACTTACCTTGTGTTAGTGAATATAACATAAGTGCTTTATACTCACCGTGTTATCCTTGACGTATCGTCACGGAAATCCTGTTAGGTCCTGGAAAGGATCTGCTCCTATTCGTCCTGAAATACTCCGGCCGAGTGAAGATCGCTCTAAGCTCCAACTGCAAGAGAAAATACCCAGAAGTATTCTCCGTGCTTCCATCCAGCTTCTCAGTCCTTCATCGTGGTATCCTGCATCTAAAACGAAAACCAGAATCCAACATCCAAAATCATACAAGAATCGACGACCAGAAAGTCGTAAGCTGCGACGCACCTTATCTCGTCGGAATGTTCCCAGAAGCCGCCGTCTGCTTATCGGTCGCCCACGCATTGCTCGTACTGTGAGTCTTTGGTCATTGTTTTGACTAGGTTGAGAAATTAGGGTTCCGTTAATTATTTTATTGTGTTTTTAGACCTTGTTCTCATTTTGTGACTTGTTCTTATAGTTTTGGAAAATTATGACAAAAGTGCCAAAAGCTGAGGGACAAATTAACTGTTGAAATTCCCGAACTAGAACAAGTCGCAAGTGATACATCAGTTAAGTCACTTACTGGTTCTCCTCGGCTTACTAGGAGGGCCGCCGCCGCTATTGCAATGACCGAATTAGAATTGAGTGTTTTGTTCAAATTTGTTAAATCATATGATGGCAGTAGGGAAACTCTCAACTCATTCCTTGTGAATTGCAACAACGCATTCGACCTCGCATCAGAATCTCAGAAACCTATTTTATTTAAGTACATCCTTAGCCAGTTGAATGGGAAGGCGGAAGTTGCTTGCTCCATTAAAGAGTTCACATCCTGGGAACAGTTAAAAGACTTCCTAAAAACACAATTCACTGAGCGAAAGCATTATTCGCATCTTTTAGCTGACCTCCAAGAGAGCAAACAAGATCCGCAGGATAATGTGAGCCAATATGCACTACGTATGGAGACTTACCTCTCACAACTACTGACTGAGATATCCTTATCTAACACAAAAGTCAAGGAATTGCCCGGCCGCACTGCAGCCATGGAGGACCTAGCCCTCCATTAATTTGTAATGGGACTTCATCCCCGAATCTCAAATATTGTCAGATGTAGGTCTCCTAAAACGCTAAATGAGGCAATTAATTATGCTATTTCCGAGGAACGCATTCAGCAGACGCTGTATAGAAAGCCACAGATGGACCAAAAACCCAACACTAACAATAATAATAACAAATGTAGAGCCGCTTCTTTTGGACAAAACTTCAATGCCGGTCCTTCTAGACATAACTTCAATCCATCTTTCTCCTCTCAAAGGCCATCTAACCCCGCACAATAAGGGGCTTCTAATTCCTTTTGCCGTTATTGCAAAACGGCTGGACACGATATCTCTATTTGCAAAAAACGTGAATATAATAACAATCGTTTCAAGGTTGAACAAAGCCGAACGACGAACCAAACATTTTATCGTCCGCCCCTGCGTGTAAACTTCCTTGAACAACCTGATGAGGAGGCCGGCTAAGACGAAGTAGATCTTTCCCCCGACACTTTAAACGAATAGAAGTCTCGTCACGGTATCGCCCGAGACAGTGTACAAAAGCCGACACTATAACCAAACTGTACAATTCTTGGGACCACTCGGGTAACCAGCCCCAAATAAGCGCCCAATCCTCTAACTCAAGGGACCACTCGGGTAACCAGCCCCAAATAAGCGCCCAATCCTCTAACTCAAGGGACCACTCGGGTAACCAGCCCCAAATAAGCGCCCAATCCTCAAATTCTAGGGACCACTCGGGTATCCAGCCCCAAATAAGCGCCCAAATCTCTAATCCTAGGGACCACTCGGGTAACCAGCCCCAAACAAGTGCCCAAAATTTAAAACCAAGCAAGATCAACCGACAGGGTAATCAGCCCCAAACCGACGATCAGAGAACTATTGAACATATTTCTTACGGGATTGAGAACTCTAACGTCACTTCCGTTTTCAACGAGAACCATAAAGAAATCTACGAACTTAACATAGACACAACGAAAAGGCTGTTACCACACGTGTTACTTACTATATACTTTATCAGCCTCAGACATCCCATTATCTTTACTAGTCGATTCAGGTTCTGCCATTTGTTTACTGAAGGAATCCAGTATCAGAAAAAAACTAAAACTGGTCAAAGAATCGATTAAACTTAAGGGCATTGACCCTTCTGACGAACCAACTCCAACCGAAGGTCATTTTCAAGAAGGCCCTTATAGAACTGTGCTCCCAATATTCCGACATCTTCCACCTATCTGATGACCAATTAACTCATATTTCTGCTCTTGATCATCAAATCAAGACAAATAGCGATATCCCTGTTCATACTAAATCATATAGATTCCCAGAATGTCACAAGAAAGAAGTGGAAACTCAGATTGGAAAAATGATTGACCAGAAAATCATATAACCTTCATCCTCTCCTTGGAGTTCTCCTATCTGGATAGTGCCTAAAAAGGTAGATTCACAAGGCCAACGTAAATGGCGAATTGTAATAGATTATAGAAAGCTGAATGATATAACCATTGGTGAAACATACCCTATTCCACAAATATCCGAATTTCTTGACCAATTAGGAAACAGTAAATATTTTACAACTCTAGACCTCACTTCCGGCTTCCATAAAATCCTTATTTCTCCCGAAGACGCCCCTAAGACGGCTTTCTCTGTACCTCAGGGACACTTCCAATTTAATAGAGTGCCGTTTGGGCTAAAAAATGCGCCATCCACTTATGAAGCTTATGAATAACTGTCTTTCTGGCCTTCAAGGTACACGATGCTTCGTCTACCTAGATGATATAGTCATCTATTCTCATGATCTGTTTTCCCAGATCGATAAACTGAGAGCTGTCTTCGACAGAATCCGTGATTTCAACTTAAAACTTCAACCGGAAAATGTGAGTTCCTACGAAAGGAAGTGGCCTATTTAGGTCATGTTATCAGCGAAAATAGCGTGAAACCAAATCCGGATAAAACTAGAGCCGTATCCGAGTTTCCGACCCCTCAATCTCCAAAAGATATTAAATCGTTTATATTACAGGCGATTCATATCTGATTTTGCTAAATTGGCCAAACCTTTAACTTCTCTTTTGAAGAAAGACATCCCATTTAAATGGCAAAATGAACTACAACTCGCTTTCGAGTCCCTGAAAAACAAACTAGTTTCTGCCCCAATCTTAACATATCCAAATTTTACACAACCTTTTCTATTGACATGCGACGCTTCAAACTATGCATATATGCATATATCTGCAAAATTATCACAAGGTCCCGTAGGGCAAGATCGCCCCATCGCATACGCATTTCGCACCCTTAATAAAGCGGAATGTAATTACAGTGTCACTGAAAAAGAGTGCCTTGCCGTAATTTTCGGCACCAAAGTATTCAGGCCTTACCTGTACGGTCATCGGGTTACAGTCCTAACAGATCATGAACCATTGGAATGGTTGTTTAAGTGTAAAGATCCGGGATCACGACTTATCCGTTTGCGTCTTAAACTGGAAGAATTCGAATATGATATTAAGTATAAAAAAGAAAAAATCAATACAAACGCTGACGCCCTATCCCGATTCCCTGTCAATCCTATCCAACCTGAGAATGTCCTAGAATCCAATCCCAATATAGAAGGAGAATCCAGTCGTGGACTAGACAGAGACTTAATGGACTTACTGGTATCACCACCATCATTTAATCCTAATGAACTAGACCTGTACTCGCCAGACCTTCATGACCCTAACGACGATATCTTACCTTTACCCGAAATAGACTCAACATCTCCCTTCTCGAACCTTTTGAAGACATTCTGCCGTCACCTGAAACAAATTTACCTTCTAACATACCTGACATCCTTAGAGGAGAAATCGAAAACGAAGTGACTAACTTACCTGACTACGCTCCTGTACGGTTACCTACTCCCGACGCCCAAGCTGTCGTTGATCCAATGCCATCCACGAGCGCTTGTCCAAGTTTATCTAATGATGACTATCCTACTTTCCTGAAAGCTATGGAAAATAAAGATAAATCTTTCCATACAAATATCCAAGAGCATAACGAAGATATAACCAAATCAAAATATAAAGTCATTATTCTGCCTTCTTCTATTGACCTTAACGAATCCAATCCTTTTATACAGAATATCCTTGACAATATACCCAATAACTCTGAAATTATCATTTCCTTTTCTTCAAAGTTTACCACTTTGACAAATCTACTTACGGAGATATTTACAAGAGCCTTAAATCACTTAGAAATGATCTCGATAAAGTCTGCGATAACCGAATTTAAGAATCCATTTGATACGCACCAATTTATCAAAATCTACAATATGCTTATTTACCTGTTTGACAAAACGGGCATCAATATCCATATATTCAAAGGCAAAATCATATACCCGTCCCTTTCGGAAATTCCGAAAATACTCAAGGAAAATCATTGCCGGACATCTCGGTAGTACTTGCATGGTTAAACGAATCCAAGAAACCTACTACTGGAAAAACATGCGTAGTGACATTGAAACTTTTGTAAAGAAATGTCCACAGTGCCAGAATAATAAAGCTCTCAGACAAATAATCACAAGTACATCAACCGAACCTTGTCAAAGAATATCTCTTGACATCGTTGGGCCATTACCAGAAGCGGGCCCTGCGAAACTTAAATACATATTAACAATGCAGGATGATCTTACCAAATTCTCATCTGCATATCCAATCCGCAGCACCACGGCAGAAGAGACGAGTGAATGCTTGATCCACTACATATCCATCTTCGGTATCCCGAAAATGATCCTCACGGATCAGGGAACCAACTTCACCTCTGATCTCTTTAAAAAGACCTGTGAGTTCCTTAAAGTAAAGAACCTCTGGGCTTCGCCATACCATCCGCAAACCCAGGGTGCTCTGGAACGAAGCCACTCAACACTCAAGGAGTATCTCAGATCCTTTACTGATGAGGAACAATCAAATTGGCCCCGCTATGTCTATACAGCTATGCTTACTTACAATACATCTGTTCATGCCACATCCCATTTCACCCCTTATGAACTAATGTTCGGAAACAAACCGGTAATTCCGAATTCTATCTATGATGAATCCCCAGGAGCTACATATCCTGATTATGTCCGTATGCTCCAAAACAGACTAAAATACTGACGAGAAAAAGCTTTGGACTTCATAAGGAAATCTAAAGAATCCTTTAAGACATACTATGATACACATACTCGACCAGCTAGGTATAAGACTGGCGACTATGTATATCTGAAAAATCATTTAAGGATGCGTAAAGCGCTTTCGCCGCTGTGGAAAGGGCCCTACAAAATAGTTAAGATAAACGGTAATAATACTCTTACCTTGCTTATCAACCGACGTCACGTTACTCATCACTTTGACCAAGTGAAGCCAGCCGACATCAGAACAAACATACTTACCTTGAACTCACCTCGCGATGGTACATCTAAATGAACCTATAAACTAAAATATAATATTAAAAAATAAATATAGATAATAAACATAAAATAGATTTACTAACCTGAGCTTAATTATTATTTGCAGTTCCGTTCGGAGTCAATCTGATCAAGATTTCATCCAGCCGATCACTATATTTAAAATTAAAAATGCTAAGTTAAAAGTTTTAATACCAATAGACATTTCTCATTTCAAACCACATATTCAAAATTTGAAAGTTGCTTTAGAAACTACCAAGTATATGTGTAGCCAAACTCGGATTGCGGAAATTGACGTGGAATGTCACAATATGTTACAACCCTTAACAGCGCGATTTCTTGACATAAGTAAAGAATTTGGATCCATCTCTCATTTGATAGACAATCGCAGTCGACGTAGTGCCTGGATAGGAGGTATTGGAACAGTTTTGAAACAGATTTTTGGTACTTTAGATGAGAATGACGCCCTGAAGTATGATCAAGCAATAGAATCCTTGCAAAACAATGAAAAACAATTAATTTAATTAATTAAGGAAAATATTCTAGTTACAACATCAATCATAACATCTCATAATAATACAATAAAGAAAATAAGAGAAAATGAAATTATCTTGAATTAAGCTATCGATAAATTGTCAGTTAAAAATAAATAATATTTCTGAAACAACTAATGGGCTGCAAATACTTGCTAATATTATTGAAATGTTTGATAGCCTTGAAACATCAATTCTCACACTGTCATTCCAGTTAGAAGATATTATCAACTCTCTTTTATTCAGTAGCCAAAATGTCCTACATCCAGCTATAATAACACCCCAACAATTGTACCAAGAACTTGCTAATAATTATAGACATCTACCTAGCGACCTAGAATTGCCTGTTAACCTAGATATAAGTACTGTACACTTAATTTTAAGTATTTCTAAGTTGATATGTTACTACTTGAACAACAAAATTGTATTCGTGTTACAAGTACCACTAGTTAACACTAAGGAGTATATGCTTTTTCATAGCATCGCTCTACTTACACCGTATGACAATAAAGTGCCTAACGCTTTCGGTCTAATAACCCCTAATTTTAAATTTATTGCAATGACCATAGACAAATCTCACTATTGTAATTTAAATAACTTAGATAAGTGCAAAATCATACGCCCGGGAAACTTTATATGTGATATAACAAACGTTTACGCGACTGACGCCAAATACACCTGTGAAAGTGAACTATTGTCAAAAGTGATCAGTGAAAAACCAATACAGTGCGAAATAAAATGTATTTACGGGAAACTTGATATTTGGAAATCATTAGAAAATAATAAATGGATTTACGTTCAATCAGAACCAAGTAAAACTTCTATAGACTGTTCGAACCCTGGAATTGTAGAATTAAACATTTTAGGTACAGGAATACTTACCATCCCTAAAGGATGCGTTGGATATTGTAAAAGCACCACATTAATACCTAAGTACAGTACTTTGAATATATCTTCACCCATAAACCATTTACCTGATTTTAATTAAATTAATGATAATAAAACCACTAGACTAGATGTTGTAACATTGTGAAGTTTAACGACCATGTAGATAATGTGTCTCCTATTTCTCTGCAAAATATGGATGAATTTAACTCAATAAATAATATTAAGTTAGAGTCAATACTAAATAAAGTAAGAAAATAGAGGATGAACCATACATTGTAAAGTATGGGACACATTACTCTACCATTACTCTTATTATATTTCTCTTAATTATGTTATACTTAAGCTTTTTAATATTTAAGAAATTTTGTAAATCTGGCAACAACCGTCATTCCATCGAATTAAAAACATTCAATATACAGCCCCGACCTACTCCACAAATAATTGAAACAACAGACGGACAAGACTCAGACATAGAAATCAGTCGCTTTGCCCCGCTTAGAACACAAGTTTAATTTAACAGAGACTTTAGTTTTGATTCAACCCCAAAGTCTCCTCTAAAAGGGGGAGGTGTTACACCGCAACCTTGTTAGCCCTAGTGCTATCTTGCAGCTTCATTTAGCCTGATCAGCAATCTTGCTGGTTAATGCTTCTTTTAATCATAATTAAATTCAGTCTGACTCGACCCATCATCCAGAGCGGTTGCCAATAGAAATTATAAAAGAAATATTGTATTATATATATATATATATATATTTCTTCAAGTCTATTAAATAGTTTAAGTCTAAAACAGTTTATTTTTTTAAAAAGTCGTTTTTGAAAATCCATATAATAGTTCGTATTAAGAACGTAATAGAACGGAACAAGGGCTCCAAAGTCTTTGCAAGATATCTGTCTAATGGTCAAAGCCTGTTGACGCAGCTGAAGACCGGTTGTCGCATCATCGTTTGTCGAAGCCAGAGATTGGCTGTGGCATCATCGTTTGTTGAAGCCAGAGATTTTGAGTGAGCTCGAGAGGTTCTATGAGCAATTATACACCTCGGCGCGTAGGCTTCCTAGCATGACTAGCGATGCAAGAGCCTGTTTGACCCGACATTATACCGAAAATGTCCCGGACGTCAGCCTATACGAGGTCAGAATGGCTCTCAAACAGCTTAAGAGCAACAAGGCAGCAGGGGAAGACGGAATAACGACAGAGCTACTGAAAGCGGGTGGAACACCGGTACTTAAAGTCCTTCAGAAGCTGTTTAACTCAGGGCTTGAAATACCGGTAAAATGGTGGTAACGATACCCCCGAAAAATAAAGGTAACGTTATGCGTACTTATAACGTTATATGATTTAACGTTAATAAATTGTCGTTTTAACGGTAAATCTAAGTAACGTTAAACAATTTTATCAATAAATTTAACTTTACCTGTTAACGTTATTCTGCAGACTGTATTTTTTTCTGCTTGCGCGTCTGAACAAGCGGAGACGACAGGTGCGTATTGTGTGCTGTTTATTTGTAGATTTTTATACATTAGGTATTCTTTAACCCCCCAACAAAGATACATGTGTTACAAGTTTAGAGTGTGTATCAATGTGTGTGTGTGTTTGTGTTTGTGTGTGTGTGTGTGTGTGTATGTGTGTGTGTCTGTCTGTCTGTCTGTCTGTCGGTCTGTCTGTCTGTCTGTCTGTCTGTCTGTCTGTGGCATCCTAGCTCCCAAACGAATGGACCGACTTAGCTATCGTACTTTCCAAACCAATGGACCAAAGGGGGGGGGAATGGAAGTTACGATCGTAGCTCCCAAACGGATTGTACGTTTTTTTGTTTGAAAACTAATGTGATCGAGATGCTTCTTAACTATAATGGGGGGTGGGGAGTCGGGGGTTGAATACATTTTTAATTTGTGCTTTTTTTTTGTAATTTGGTTGATGACTCTAATGTTAGAGACAGAAAACGACATGGAGTCCGATCATTCCGACTTATCACAATCAATTTTGGCACCAAAACGTTAATATTAAGAAAAGCAGAAAAAGCTATGGATACCGAGACTTCCCAATCAATTAAACTAATTAAACAATTGGCACCACAACTTAAATTAAATTGAAATAATGAAGATGACTTAGGCACAGGTAAGTTATCTACACTTTTGATTTGCAAAGATACCTTATATAAATAAGTACCTACCTACTAAGAAATATAGAAGCATTCAAGGTATCAATATTATCTACTAAAAATCACTTAAATTTTAATATTCCAACTTTTTAACCCCCAAATAAAGATACGTTGTTATAAGTTTAGGGTGTGTATCACTGTGTGTGTGTGTGAGGGTGTGTTTGTGTGTGTGTGTGTGTGTGTGTGTGTGTGTGTGTATGTGTGTGGCATCGTAGCTCCTAAACGAATAGACCGATTGTGCAGTTCGAAAGTGGATGTGATCAAGATGGTTCTTAGCTAAACGAGAGGGGGGAGAGGAAGAAGTTGAGAAAAAGGGGATAATCATTGTATTTTTCAAACAAATGAACCAATTTAGCTGCGGTTTTTCATGTTTCTAAGCTGAGGTAAACGATGGGGAGTCGGGGTTTTTTTTTTTTTTTTGTTTATTATTTACTAAACATGGTGTTACTACGGATAAATAACAGATCTTCAATTACATCGTCCTTCATAGACAACCTAAAGTTTGAAACTACAAACTTAAGAGAAGAAAATAGCCTCTCAACACTAACTTGCGTCATTGGTGCAGCAAGTACAATAGATGATAACTTATATAAAAAAGGGAATTTTACGCTTGCTTTTTCCCAGTATGATAAAACATTTTCCGTAGATTTGAGTAATGGTTCTGCTGAAAATAAAGATATGGATTGCTGCAAATTGTTAACCACGTCAGTATATGTGTCATATCTCATCAGCAATACAGATAAATCGTCATGTCGGTTTGTGACATGTTAAATCATGACTCCAAGTTAGATTTTGTTATAGATCTCGATAATAGAATATATTGTACAACGCCATCTGGCGAGGAGCAGCGTCATTTCTATTAGATCAAGTTGTGTTTTCTCCGTATCTGAAAACCAGACGCCGAGTTTGTAAAAAACGCCGAACTCCACCACGCGTGCGCCACTTTCTTCGTTAAAGGAATAATGAAAGCTTTTCTTGTTGAAGACAGATTGATAATTTCGCCTATCTAAGAATCAAGAAATAATGGTTGAATTTGCCTCTGCGAGTGAAAGGGAAAAGTTTTCATCTACTGTCTCAAAATAGATAAAATGGTTAATCCACGCAGCGACAGCTAGCTACAAGTGGCGTGAACTAGAAGAAAGGTGGAAACTAAGTGGAGATCTCTATCGGCAAGTAGCGAGCTTCTTAGTGTTGCTATTAATAATTGACGTTCCAGGAATATTTCGGGCTCTGAATAACTTTGGAAGAGGAACGGCTTGTTTAAAAATCCAGAATAGGTCGCATCTTTAAGTTGGCTAACAAATAATAATTACAGAATGCAGCGTTTGATATGTCGAAAATAATTTAAATCTAGAAATCGCTTGCGATGGTCACACCATGGAAGGTTTTGACATAATGCAAAAATCACGTCAAAGTTCCAGAGAGTTGGTTTTTTTTCTATAGACTTGTTCAAGTAAACACCGGATGCTGGCTGGTATGTAGCAGAACTGGCCTGAGGACAGTGAACAGTATTACTAGGCCGACAAGGTCTACTTTACGAAGCAAATGACAGAGTTAGTTCTGGATTTTTCGAGATAACCGGAAGTTCAAGATCTCAGTAGAATGCTACTCGAAGATGCAAAACAAAGATAGTATATATACAAGAGAGAAGCCTGTGGATTGGATTTTGAATTCGGACGTAAACTCAGTTTAGTTTACATAGTTGGCACGTAATTAAGATCGACGGAGGCGGCAGAAAAATACGCAGTTTCTCTTGTGTGAACAAAACGACCGAGGCACGCTGTCCAGAACGAAGCTGCCCTGTTACAGGCGAAATAAGTATACGAGTGCAAAAGCCAGGTTAGTGTGATTTCCCGTGACTTCAGTTTTGATCCAACGAAATATCTGTTTTGATTTTGCACCGCGTCTATCTAAGGCGGGCATCTCGAGACACATTTGAACACGAAGGAACGTGGGTTTCAGGTTATATCGTGCATCTACGGTCGGCTATTGTCGTCACCACTGCGAGCTGCTGTGCGCGATCACCCGGGGCTCACCACCGTTCGTGGAAGAACCCGGTCTACGAGGGACTCCAGAAGGACTCCAACACACCACCTGTCCAGTAGAAGATATCACCACCGTTCGTGGTCAAGCAGTAGGAGCTGATCGAGGCGTTCCGCGGAGGTACGCGAGACGACGATAAGTCGTCCCAGGAAGCTTCCAGGTTGGTCCACTCCAAATCATTTTGAGTCAGCGAGCTACAGTCTTGAGGGAAGCCTTCGCCTAATTGTGGGTTAATATATTGTTGAAAGATACTTTCTGATATTATCTAGATACTTTCTGTTTATTTTCTATGTACCTTCTGTCTTAGATTCTGTTTTACTTTCTATTTTAGAGTTTGATTTCCCTCTGGGAAACACAATCATACACACACACACTCTGTTTGCACTAGTTCTCTTTTAATTTAAAACATTCTATGGCAAAGACAAGAATATTCCGTTGCGTTGTGACCAATACATGTTAATCTGCTGAGCACAGACTCTCTAAGTTTTATTGGCCTAGGATTCTCCAGTACTATAGTAAATTCATATCATACAGGCCGGAGTTATGTACTAAAATTTATATGTTAGAGGAAATTGTAATCATATTTGAGAATTTTGAGTTTTGAGTTTTAAGTTAGAAGTATTTCCTATTATAAGATCTTGCTGTTTAGAATTGTTTTGATGCAGAACAAACTAAATTAAGTGTAAAATATTTCTTTTTGAATTCCTCAGTAAAGGGGAGAGTACCAATATTCGATAACTCATGTCTGCTTTTTCTATTTTTTTGTAATAAAGCCCTTTGTTATTGAATTCACCATCTTGTTTTAATTCTTCGCCTTTACCTGAGAAGGAGGTCCGTTTCTTTAGCCGGGCAACGGCCCTTTCAGGTTTAAGTAGCTCGTATTAAAATAATCTTCAAGCTTGAAGCTCTGGCTTCAATTATTTCGGTCCCTCTGTCTGAGATCGGAACAGAAGTGGTTGCTTCTCTTTGTCTATTTTCAAGTCCGAAATGGCGAATGAAAAGTTTAATCAAATTTTCACTTGCTTTTTTCTGTTGATCTGTTGTCAAAATTGAGTTTACTCGTGGGTCCAAAAATATTGCATTTAAAAATACATCGTTATCAAACAATGCCCTTTCTCTTTCTTTCATTCTATCTATTAAATTTGTAGACAGCATTGTATTAATTTTTGCAAGCTTAAATATGCACATCATCCATTCAACATAGAAATCGCCAACTGTCAATTGTTCATCTTGCAGCTTTTTGATTAAATATTTTGCAGGTGTCAAAGATTTCAAAAAATCCTCTAAATCATCCCAAGTTGAATCAGGTAGATGTAAACGAGCATCAGTTGCACATATTTCTTTCAGTGCTAAGAGGCTCTCCACCATATCTACTTTTGAATGCCACCTGGTGCCGTAATCCAATTTTGATAAATTTTTTTCGTTTTCCCTTATGAGTGTGTAACTGTGGTGTTCTCAGACGTCTCACTACCTCCTTACAACTACAAATCAGGTTGCTAATAGCTACATTATTTGCTGTATTATGTAGCGCTAACTGAAGTGTGTGTGCTGCACATCTAACAATTCCAATTCCGCTGTCAGGCTCTGCATCAGGGTTATTTTGAAATTGTGCTCTCAGTACATCCGACAACTGCTCAATTACAATTTCAGCTTCTTCCAACTCAATGTTATTCTCTGTATCTGAATCAGACTCATGAGTATTGTCTATATTTGTTGCATTTGTTATTTGATCTGAGCTGGTTCCCGCCTGTTCATCACCAGATGCATTGGCATTATTCACGCCAGATTCATTTATAAGTTTGCTCATTTTGATCATATTAGCCCCATTGTCCGTTGTAATGCAGTAAATTTGTTTGTTATTTTCAGTGTCTATGCGGAATCTATGGAGATTAAAAATTAATAGATCTTTCAGGTGCTCAGAGGTGTGCCGCTGAAAAATTTCGATGATACCAAGATTGCGTAAAGTGATACGGCCATCTTCCACATATTGGCAGTTAATGCCCATAAAGCTTCTGGTTGCAAGGGAGGCGATATCAACCTTTAACGATAAAATGTTACCTTGTAATGCATTGGCTAGCTCATCTCTCATTTTTGATGCATTTAATTTTACATTTTCTTTAATATTCAGTGCATTGATTGTCACAGAATTGTTTGGAATCAATGATATTAAATTTTGAAAAGCAGTGTCATTCATCATTGAAAAAGGACGTCCGTGGACTGACACTAAGTTAGTACATTCTGTTAGTATCCTTTCAGAAATTGTAGTATTTCGGTGTCCGATAGTAGTGTTCTCTTCTTGGCTACTATTAAGATCAACGACTTCTTTAAAATTTTCCTTGTGAACATGTTTTAATTTTTTTAGCAAATTTGCGCCATGGTGCGTCTGAAAAAGAAGATATATATATATATATATATATATTTATTATGTAATGTGGCCTCATCAAAATTATACATGGTATACCTATATATATAAATATATATATATATATATATATTTATTATGTAATGTGGCCTCATCAAAATTATACATGGTATACCTATATATATATATAAATATATATATACTAGCTATACCCACGGCTTTACTTGCGTGCTCATTTATCTGGGTTAAAAGTAACTTATGTGTTAAATTCCAGTACCAAAAGTAGGTACATATATATAGAACAAAACAATATTTCATCAAAATGTGTTTATCCGTCAAATACCTAGTTTATTATTGACCAGCTGTGCCCGCGTGGTAATTTTTCTGGGATAAGAGAATCCTGTGATATTCCAGAAACAAAAGTACCAAAATCATCAAACTTCGTTCACACGTCAAACGGTTTTTATCGATTGCTCAAATTCTACTCATCAAATCGAGTTACCAAGTACACCAGTTTTTAAATCAAACTTTAAACTATACAACAATGAAAACCACATCGCAATTGGTTCAGTAGTTTTTACGTGTTACGCGAACAAACATATAGACAAACAGACAGACATGATGTTTAAAAATGTTACATTCTTGTTCTGTAGCTTATTTTAAGTAACCTAGACCTTTTTTTTTTTCAAATATTGTCATTGTACAGATTTTTTGGTACTTACCACTTTATTATAAGTATAGATACGAGGAGAGGAGAAAAATATTGTTTTAGGCAAATCCGAAAAAGAGCATCTCAACATGAGTAAGCTAATTATTAACTAAAAGCTAAAAAAAACACGCCTGCCCTGCCAAAAAATAACCTAGGCTTAAAAATTATATACTGTTGGAATGTGCCTAACAAGGCCTTCAATTTGATACCCATATTGTAAAATAAGATTTGTTTTTTTTTGCACTTGAAAATGGACCCTACAGCCAACATATTGGGTTGGGTCTAGAATTAAGGGGCAGGAGTTTGGGAAGGGTTGGGTTGGAAATATCTCATAAACTAGGCGTCTCCGCGGGGGGAGGGGTACCAGGGGGTAGCCCCTCCTTCCCCCCCCCCCCCACCCAAACCCCTCCCCCCAACTCCTGCCCCTCGATTCTAGATCAATCCCAACAGATTTTCAAAAATAAAAAACTTTTCTTACTCGGGGGATATAAGGATTCTAACATTTTTAACGATACCCAATACGTCTAAATCTGTTCAGGCATTTAAAAGTTATGGTGGAATAAAGAAACTCACATACATACATGAATCCTAAAAACATTACACTCCTTTTTTGGGCAGTCGTTTAAAAAATGAGTCCGACACAGAGCACCCTGTATCTATAGCTAAGCTTAACCCTTAACTAATGTGCATTAATAGCTCTGACAGATGAACACACAGACACAAGTGATCCTATATCCGTTTTTTCGGAAGAACGGAACCCTAAAAATAGTAATATATTTAAAAAAAAACAGTCACGAAATAAATACGCAACTAATTTGTGGACCCACTGGACTCAAAGGAGTTCAAAACTTACCTTTGGAGTGGTGAGTCAAACACGCTCTTCCGCCTGCGAAGTGCATCGGCCGACTTCAGAAAGGTAGATTTTAGGCGTATTTTACGATTTCGCGTGGTTCCATGGGGGGGGGGGGGGGGGGGAGCCTTTAGTTAAGGGTTAAGAGAAACTGGTCGAAGTATTTCTGATCTTCTATTTCGTGAGTTTTTACCAGTTTTATTTATATTTTTAATATGAATTTCACTCGCGTTAGTTTCAAAATCAAATGGCTTTAGCGTAATTACAAATTAAGAAAAATACTTATTTTATTAGCTTTTATCAACTAGATATACGAATCATATTTTTACATCACCAAAAACCCTTTACTAATTCACATAACTACGACAACTTACCATAATTTAAGCCAATGTTTGTATTGGAATATTGTAGAAGAAACTTCTTTCTCCCCGTTTTGCGATTATAGGTAACCACTTAAACAGTAAATTCTTGATAGGTAAATACTTACGTCAATATGACTGTTAACCATATTGTATTATTGTATTGTAAAGTGACTTTCTAAAAAAAACAAGACTATATAAATAGGTTCTTTAAATCAACAATTGATGATTTATATCAATATTTTAATATAATAATTGAACAAGTAGGTAGGTACCTTAAAAGTTTTTCCGCATCCAGGTAAGGAGCACATAGATGTGCCATTCTCGTTGAGCACAAAGTACCGATATACGGCATTTCTTTTCTTCCGACCCATCTTGTGTTCGAGAAACTAAACAACTTCTTATTTAATTTTAAGGATTGCTTCGTTCGTCGTAGGTTATATGTACGTTCGTCTCCGTGACAAACAAAATTATTACGAACGTGACGTGGTTATTTGTCATGCGGTGAAAATAATCAGGCAACGTCGCATACGCACGCAGCTCATTTCGTGGAATCACTCGCTCAAGCCAATCGCGACGCGGCGCGTTTAGAAGAGCGGCAACGTCGCATCGCACGCTTTGGATGAGGTATAGTTATATTATTAACGATACTTTTTACCCGATAACGTTATTATATTGGTAATTACCACAAATTAATAACGTTTTTTTAGTTACGCTAACCAGGTAACGATACTTCTTACTACCGTTAACTAGGTATCTAAATGAAAGTAACGGTAATTACCGCTACTTTTAGTGGGATTCGGTAACGTTAACAAGCCCTGGTTTAACTCTGTCATCCTCGAGGGTACTACGCAACAGGCATGGCACAGGAACATAGTAGTGTTGTTACAATTTAAGAAAGGTGATAACACTCTCTTGAAGAATTATAGGCCCATTTCGCTGCTGAACCACGTCTATAAACTGTTTTCGAGAGTAGTTACAAACCAGCTCGCTCGTAGGTTTGACGACTTTCAGCCTCCCGACCAAGCTGGATTCCGGAAAGACTTTAGCACCGTAGACCACATCCATACGCTCCGGCAGATTATACAGCAGACCGAAGAGTATAGTCGGCCACTATGTCTAGAGTTTGTGGACTACAAGAAAAAAGCCTGTGATTAAATCGACACCTGGCTAGTGCTATAGTCATTACAGCGGTGCCAGATTGACTACCGGTACATCGAAGTGTTGAAGTGGGAGACGTAATTTCTCCGAAACTGTTCACCTCTGCACTGGAAGATATATTCAAGCTTCTGAACTGGAACGGATATGGTGTCAGACGATCCAACTGGGTAGATCCAACTTCGACAAAGAGGTCAACCAGCGAATCCAACTCGGATGGACAGCTTTCAGAAAATTACGCCATATCTTCTCGTCGCAGATACCGCAGAGCCTCAAGACGAAAGTTTATAATCAGTGCGTGTTGCCAGTGATGACATACGGCACTGAGACGTGGTCGCTATCTATTGGTCTCATACACAATCTCAAAGTTGCGCAGCGTGCAATGGAGAGAGCTATGCTCGGTGTTTCACTACGTGATAGAATCCGAAATGAGGAAATCCGTAGATGTGATGCTTTCGCCATTGATATTAATACCATATCCGTTCCAGTTCAGAAGATTGAATATATCTTCTAGTGCAGAGGTGAACAGTTTCTCGTAATCCACAAACGTAAGACATGGTGGTCGATTATACTCTTCGGTCTTCTGTAGTATAATCTTCCGGAGTCCAGCTTGTTTGGGAGGATGTCATTGAACCTACGAGCCGACGGTTTGTAAATACTCTCGAAAGCATTTACACCAAAAATGGGCCTATAATTCTTCAAGAGGGTGTTATCACATTTTTTAATGAATAACACCACTACGCTCCTGTGCCACGCCTCTGGCGTAGTACCCTCGAGGATGACCGAGTTAAACAGCCTCTGAAGGACTTTAAGTACCGGTGTGCCACCCGCTTTCAGTAGCTCTATCGTTATTCCATCCTCCCCTGGTAGGCACCAGGAGAAGATGAATGTTGCTCTTAAGCTAAGCTTACTCAAAATCTCTGGCTTTGACGAAACGATGCTCCCACTGTTGGTCTTCAGCTTCGTCAACAAGCTTTGCCCAATATACAGATTTCTTGCGAACACCTTGGAGCCCTTGTTTCGCTCTATTGCATTGATAATACAATTAAAATTATAAGAACACAAATTGTATCGCATCTACTTGGAGATCTGTTTATTAAGCATGCTGTTACTCGACATATCCACGTAAGTTTGAGTGTATGCTCAGAGAGTTTCCGTGTTCTATTATTGCGGTTGATCTTAAAGAACTTCGACCCGACCGCGTGAACAATTTTCACCAGCCCGTTGTTTAGATCGTCCACTGTATCGCATTCGGTAAGGATTTGGAAGCGATTTTGGAGCTCAAACTGAAAGCTCTCGGGGTTTTGGATTTGGGGAGGACTTGGGCGAAGAGTAAATCTCATCAAAAGAATGAACAAATATGGAAAAAATTACATCCTCGTAGAGTTTCTTGGTGCTCTCTTCTCTAACGGGTGTATTTCCGAAGCACCGGTAGATTGAGAAGGGTATTTATTTCCTTTTCCATTGTGAGATTTAACTCTGTTGGCACATGAAAGGGAAGTTTCCTTTTCAAACTTAAAGCAGTCTTAGTTTACCTAAGTTTTATTGATTGGATCTATTTATAATATTTTATGTATTTTTCCTTTTTCATGAGATGTTAATTTTGAATTGTTAAAGCGCTATATTAGCTATATTTTGCCTATTTGCAATAAAATACTTTGACTTTGTGCCTATTCGTAATCTTTAATTATTGTTTTGTATTATTTTGGTATTCTTACGATAAATTAGTTCATCTTCTTTGCTATTAACCAGAGCTACAAACCACAACTACAAAGCAACCGACATCACCTGCCACCAACTCATATAACCATTGTTTACCACCTACCATCACCAGCTCCAACTTCTAACTACCTTCTATTTGATAATGAAGGTAGCACCACATCTCAGTATCGAATACTTGCCGTACACCAACAACTGCCATTCCTTTATTATGAGATCATGGTACCGATTCTGTAAGCTATTGAACCGCGATAACGCAAGTCGATCGCTTGTTTTTTTTTTGAGAAATTTTCTTATTTACTACTTAAAAGTGCTAGAAGTGTTTTTTTTTGAAAATATTCATAAAATAAAAATATGGAAAATAAAAAAACAAAAAACGAAAAATTTTGCAAAATTTTCGCTTCCAGCACTTTGTAAGTGGTAAATAAGAAAATTTCTCAAAAAAATTCAAGCGATCGACTTGCGTTATCGCGGTTCAATAGCTTACAGAATCGGGGCCCAGCTCTTTGGTCACAAAAAAAATACTATTGTTTTATTCATTTTAATCGAGTTGACATTGCAATATCTATGGAATAGTTTTTTTTTGTAATTTCAAAGTAAGTCTTATACGAGTACCTATAAGTGGTTAATTATTATAATACCTGTATACATATATACTTCTATACTAATCTATCATCATCATCATCATCATCATAATATCATAATTCATATGCCTTTAGAAGTCCAATGCTGAACATAGGCCTCCCCCAAAGAGCGCCATGACGAACGATCTTGTGCCACCTCCATCCACCGACTTCCTGCGATGGCTACAATGTCGTCGGTCCATCGTGTGGGGGGGTCTGGGTCTGTACTAATCTATACTATAAACTATATAATATTATAAAGAAAGTAAAGTTTGTGAGGTTGTAGGGGGTAATCTCTGGATCTACTGAACCGATTTGGAAAATTCGTTTGCCAATATAAAGCCACGTTATTTGTAAATGTGTCATAGGCTATATATTAAAATTACCACGCGTGCGAAGCCACGGGCATCAGCTAGTGTTTAATATTGTCACCTAATATTATTACACATTGTATACTAATATAAATAGATCTATTCCTACTAAATCATCATACTTTGATGAGTCACCACCTGCAAAAATCTTCTACTGTGTTACTGTTTTGAAGGTATGCAGGATTTACAAGTAACCGACAAATGATAGAAAGGAGTGATATACTCCAAAAGTGTGAGGAAGCCCTTCCTCTTGTTTTGGCTATATCAGGTGATAGAGGCTTCAATGTCCAAGACCTCTTTGCCCATAAAAATATTGGTCAGTAAATCCCTACATTTTTAAGAGGGAAGCGTCAGCTACCTTGATTAACTTTAATGCATGACAGAAAAGTAGCATCACAGAGGGTGTATACAGATTGTAATTTTCCATCCCCGCCATATTCGCAGAGTCGATTGTAATAGGTATACCTTAATTAACTAACAATACTATTTAATTCCTACATTTAACTGGAGGTGGAATTTTTAATTAAATATTTTATTGATAAATCGTAGTAGGCCCAACTTAGTTTTGGAGTAGAACCCCACGACACACACACATGTATGGTAGGTATGTGTGCGCGCTCCTATAGACGCGCCGCTCGCCGCCGCCGCCCGCGCCACAGAATAAATAGCGAACCTTTAATTATTAGTTGGTATAAATAAACTTAATGCAAGTGAGAATGTATCATCAACGTTGACATTAGTTAGGAATTTCCGGCGTGGTAAAAAAATTGGAATCAGCTTATTTACAGTTCGATTGGAATGTAAAAAATTATGAACAAGTTTACAATTTACGTTACCTTGATACTCTTCAGTATCCTCCTTCATTTTCAATGCACAATTGAGCACGATGTATTAATGTTTTGTGTAATTTTTTTAACACGTTCACATTGAACACCTGGAATTGCTCTGTGGGGCACCTAGAAACACGACGCGTGGGCGTGGGCAAAAAAAAACAAATGAACCATCTCCCTAAGTTCGACATTAGAAAATTGCTCCATTTTAGCATCGAGCGTATTGCGGCGAGCGTGAGTGATCGAACAGCTGAGGCTCGGGCATTACTTCTTTATTCTGTGGCTCGGGCAACGACCGGGGCAATGACCCGCGCCAGCCTTGGGGCGCTGCCGCGCCGCACGCCGGCGCGTAGTGTGCGTGAAACAGGCAATACACGGGACAAGGCTTCATTAGTGTGTGTGGACGCAAGCTCTCGCCACACTGGGTGATTTCAAATTAGGATCGCGTACACATATCGCTTTTTATAAACTTTTTTTACTTATTTTTAATTAAATTTTTTTTGTACTTCTTTTATTAATGATTCGTGTTCTGTAAGTGGAGTATACCTACCTCTGCAAATATGGCGGGGATGCATAACTACAACCTGTATAGAAAGGCTCATAGGCTTAACAAAAACATACAACATATTAATGACAGCACTGAATGCATTTTATGTACTATACTATACGCTTCAAAGTTTTTTTTCATTAGTGTAATGTTAACTTTAGAGAATGTATAAATAAAACATTTCAATACAATTCAACATTTTTTAATTAATTCCTCTTATTTTCTCTCTACTAATAAAAATACCAAATTAATTAAATGTTTTGAAAGTAGCCATTATAAAACTGGTCTAATTTAGTCATTATTTCTGTAATAATCTCTTGGTTTTTGCTAATGTAAATTACTTTTAAAGGTCAGCAAAGACTTAACGGATCGGAAACGCCTCACCTGGGCTTTACGCAGTAACTATTTAGTATTCTGTGCTTAAGGCGCGTGGTCAACCCGCTATCACCGCGCTTACGTCTCGCGGTCGCCGCGGCTACGGCTGGCGGGCCCCACTTGCTCCTAGCGGCCTGCTCACCCACGCCCAGTGTTCAAAAATAAGATACACTAAAATTTGGAGAGTATTAGTAATAATATATTGTAAAACAATTATTTTTAATTTAGCTTAATCTACACTAGTTAAGACAAACTTCACTAATCTACACTAGTTAAGACAAACTTCACTACTCTTCTAAGATTAGCAGTTTTTGAATATTACTTTCATTGTAAGAATTTAATCTTATAACATTCTTCAGTAGGAATAAAATCAGTACAATTCATACATTTTACTAACTATGCACTGTTTAACCCAATATACAATGCAAAGTAATTTTCTACGTTGTTTATTTAGTCCAAAAGCATCTAAAATCAAGGTACTTACTTTATATCAATAAGATCATATTAGCGTCACACGATTTTGACCCTTATTGGCATTAATCAGATTTAGTAAGATTCGGCATTTGCTGTGTTCATTTAGACAAAATACGTTGAAAAACATGGTAAAAAAGTAGCTAGTGTGAAAGGTCAAGTCAAGTAGGCTTTTACTTGACTTTTAAAAGCATCAATAGAAGGTGCACGTTTAATTTTAACTGGCAAATCATTCCACAATCTAACTGCTTCGACCGTAAAGGAATGATCATAGCAGTAAGTTCTCTGATGACCTTAAAAAACGAGAGTTTGAAATGTGAAGGAAATCAAAACGTTCGTTGAGATAATGTGTTGAAGAAGGATGAAACAAAATAGAGTAAAGTAGGGACAATGTAATGACAATGTAATGAGAGAAGCAAATAAGTCCTGAAAAAAAAACTGCTACACTGCGATTTTTAGCTACAGGTCGTTACTACGAATGCACGAATTTCGTGCATTCGTGCCATGAAGCTTTCTACAATAATATCACCGCAAGCTCTTAGTCAAAACATTCCTGAAACCTGCGATGCTTTGTACGAAAAGAGTACTTAAAGGTAAGCATGGGACATATAAAATAAATGTAATCATCTAATAATTTATTAATTAATTAATCTTAAACATCGTATAGAATACATAGCTAGATATTTAAACGGGACTTGATCGCGCCGAAAACTTAATATTACTTGTCTTCTCGTGACCACGATTAATGTAACTTGATCGAAACAACGAGGTAAATAAATATTAAGTTTTCAGCGCGATTAAATCCCGTTTAAATATATAACTATGTGTTCGAATCGCGAAAGTTTAAAAGTTACAATCGTATAGAATAATATTTTACGAATATTCATCCATCATTAAAATTCCTCTTAAAAGTTAAGCAATTGTATTATCAGATTGTGCATTATGATTAGGTTGTAATGGTGGTTGGTACATTCCATTGATGATACACTTGAGTATTCATAGTGGACTTGAGCACGTTCTTGAAAGCTGTGTTGGTTAGCTGATAAGGGATATTGGCTTTGAGTGTATGGCTGAGTGTGAAAGGTTTGAGTGTATGGCTGAGTGTAAAGGTTTGAGTGTATGGCTGAGTGTAAAGGTTTTGAGTGTGTGGCTGAAAAAGTAGTGTTGGCAAAGTCATAGTTTTTTCTTACAGCACCCATTTTAGCCAAGAACAAAGTTTCGTTAATCACCTTGAAACGGTTATCGGGGACTTTAGGCCGTTTAAAATGAACACTTACAGACTAGTACGTCTTCAGCTAATGTATTCTTTCCTGATCTTGGCCGACTACGATTCGAGATTGGTGTACCTCGTTCACTGTCAGAACGGTTCAGGGTCGATGTGTTTCGTTCTGTTATACCCTACTTCCCCTTGTCCTTCTGCACACCTATACATAAATCTGCCATAGTCTTCATTTTAGTATTGTCTCACCTCCCTTTCCATACAACTACTCCAGTCGGATTCCCAGCTCTATCAAAACCTGTTCATTTTATTCTATTTTATTCTATTTCTTTTTTTATATTTCAGTTCAAGTTTATTTAAAATTCAATTATATTATATTATCTTGTGCAAATTACAAACTTTAAAAAAAAAACTTTCTTCGCATCCGCATAAGGCATCGTAAAGGGATCTAAAAATAGAAATCGTGGATGTTCTGTGAAAATAAATCAAAATAAGTGAAAATCAGTGCAAAATAAAGTGAAACAAAAATAATAAGTGAAAATCATACATATCTAGTCGGACTATTTCGAACACTGAATCCACTGTATCCTCCGAGGGACACCAGTTCTCGGAGACTTGCTGAATCCACTGTATCCTCCATGAACACCAGTTCCCGGAGACTCGCTGAATCCACTGTATCCTCACGGGACACCAGTTCCTGGAGACTCGGTGCGTCCACTGTCTCTTCCAAAGGACACCAGTTCCTGGAGACTCACAGCGTCCTCTAAATCCTCCACAGACACCAGTTCCTGGAGACTTGCTGTATCTACTGAATCCTCCACGGGACACCAGTTCCTGGAGACACTCTGCATCCACTAAGTTACTGAGTCCACTGAATCTTCCACGGGACCCAAGCTCCTAGAAACTATCTACATCAACTGAATCTACTTAAGACAATATCCACCGCTGTATCTGAATAAACCGCTTACAGAGTTCCCGCTGTATCCTGCCAAAGGAACCCAGAGCTGTTCCTGTTCTACTTGTATCTGGTACCAAACTTTGAAATGTTCCTGCTAACCCAGTGAGTCTTAAATTTTATATGTGACTTTTGTGTGACTATTGGTGATCCAGAAAACAACCCATAATTAACCGTTTTATATCAAAGTACATTCCATATTTTAATTGAATAGGTTGATGATAGTAAGTGCTTACTTGATTGCATCATTCATTATAAGTACATGAGCGTCGAGCTATAGCTATCTTCGCCCAAACTGATAACATCTAAGTGACTCTACCGTTCTAAGCCAGTAAGTCACTAGTCGCATCTAATATTTTTACTGTATCTTCTTTTCTAATAAATGACATCTGTTACTACTCGGAAAGAGAAGAGAGACGAAGAAGCTCAAATTACAATGTCTGAAATTTCACGGCTAATTAGCCTTAACGTTTTGATAAAATTCATTGGAAGTTATGATGGGTGCAGACAAATGCTGGTTCCCTTCTTATATAATTGCCGGAATGCTATTAATTTAGCTTCTTCTTCCCAGACTGATACAATATTTAAATATATTTTGAGCAGGCTTACGGGCAAAGCCGAATCAGTTTGTTCAATTAAAGAGTTTACAGATTGGTCTCAGTTAGAAAAGTTTTTGAAGACTCAATTTGGTGACCGGAAACACTATTTCTACCTACTTTTAAATCTGCAAGATTGCAAACAGCAAGATTGCAAACCCTACGAGAATGTCAACCAGTACTCCCTTCGAATTGAATCTTGTCTTGCTAAATTATTAACAGAAATAAACGTGTCAATACCAAATTAAAGGAAGGACGAGGTGACAGACAGTGTTGCAACCATGCAGGATCTTGCATAAAATACATTTCTAATTGGGCTTCACCCAAAAATTTCAACAGTTGTTAGGTGCAGAGACCCAAGCACCTCAAGCGAAGCCATTAGCTTTGCCTCAGCCGAAGAGAAAATTTAAATATTTCAAATAAAAAAACATTCCTTTTCATCTTCATCCAACGCAAATCAACAGACGCCGTATCGCCAGAATGCTAATTCTTTCTATTTCAGGGGCCAAGGCATGCCCTTGACTCAATCTAGGCTTTCTAATTTTAATAACGAACAGACGCCGTATCGCCAAAATACTAATCCTTTCTATTTCAGGGGCCAAGGTCAGCCCTCAAATCAGTCTGGACCTTATAATGTTCTCACGTGTCGATTTTGCTAAAATGAAGATCACACAATCGAGAACTGTAGTAAACAACTATTCAATAATAATCGCCGGAACCAAAACAATTTCAATTCACAATATAACAACTACAATCGTGCCTTACACAAAATATCTCACAATGATTCTCCAGAAGTTCATTGCCATTGCACTCGCCGTGTCGAGTACAATACTACTCTCCCCCCGCAGATCATCAAAATGACAACAATTAAACTTATACCGATCATTTAAACGAGTAGAATTTCCCGATAATAGGTGTCGCACGGAAAATGCAGTCACTGAAGCCGATAACCATATTTCTAAGCCTAAGAGACAAGATTCTGACGACGAAATTGCAAAGACATTTTTGAAATAACTTCTAATACCGCTAAGCGATATTTACCTCGTGTGTTCTTACAATCTGAAATGGCTGATTTTCCCCTTAACTTCTTAGTCGACTCTAGTTCAACAGTAAGCCTCATCAAACTGTCTTCCATAAACAGAACCGACCTTTACTTACAGCAAACCAAATTCTTCTGAAAGGGATTGATGCTGATAATAAAGCCACACGCACTTAGGCCATTTTAAGATGACTCTAATCCTAAAATTACTACTGATTTCCATGTTGTTGACAGGGTAAATCTCAAATACGATGGAACAATTGGCAGTGATCCTTTAAATGATTTGGAGTGCACAATAGATCACAATAAAAAAATACTGAAAATAAAAAAACATCAAAATGGATCTCTTTTTCTGTAACCCAGTAAATGTGATTCAACCACGCTCAGTAACTATTATCGAGTGTTTTGTTTCTAATACTGAACTAAAAAAAGGAATCGTCTTAGACCAATTCCATCACGAAGACTTAGTTATTGCAAACTGCATCATTGCAGTCAAAAATAACAAAAGAATAAACAATGCCATCATCTCTGAAGCTCCGTAACGCTGAAATCAGATTTGAATATTACCACACAATAAATAATAGTACAAGTACAGAAGGATAACTGAGTAAAGTCATTTAATTAAATAGCAACTCTCGCTACAACGCAATAAAGTGCAATTTAACTCGCACAGCGCTGCGAGCTTTCAATTATATTTACCTCGAAGGCGCTCACCCATTGCATGCAGGCTAGAATGTACCGTATCACAACGTGCGAGAGCTTCCATTGCTCTAATCGTTTCAGAATCGCTCTGTCACTTACGCTCGGTAGGGCTGTATCAAGATATGACTAGGTACTTGTACTAGTAATTATTCTGTGATATAATATGACTTAGAGATTGTAACCGAATAAACAATTATGTAAAAATGTATTATTTTATTACTTATTGTTATAAATGTTGATAGTTCTATTAACTACATATAATGACATTCTTATGAGAATAGACCTAGTACCTCATTTTTTGATTATATCATAATAGGTTACACTTTGATGAATAAAAGGTGCCTGTCTGACTTCGATGCTTAATAATGAATGAAAAAGAAATGGCTACCTACGTAATAAAATGTCGGTATGTAGGTATTACCTACCCCCGCGTCTCGCGAGGGTTCACATACACGGTTCCGTATTTTTTAACATAAAAATTATAAAATGGCACAAAAAAGCCTCTAAATTGTGATACGCGACCTTATTAAAGTTGTTACTAACCTCAGTGACAAAGTTACGACACTAGAGTGCAAGATAACTGAACAAAATGATAATATTGTTAAAAATACAGAAGGTGATTCCTAAATTGAGATTGCAAATGGAGGGTACTTTGTCGACTGGCGCCTCTGCGAAACCGTTGGGTACCAATGCACTGGCACCGCCTGCGGTGACGAAGCGACCGATCAGGCAAGTAAGGGTGAATGCTTCTATAGCTGGGTATCCATTTGAGGCAGCCTCGGGCTGAGCGGTTGCCTCGACCCGAGGCAGATCTAGTGGAGACCGTGCCGCGAGTCGAGGCTTGCCGCGACTTGAACCAAACGAGGCGGCCGCGCAGCGAGCCAAATCGTGTCGGTAAATGGCCATGCTCAAAGACGCCTCAGTGTGAGGCGTGCGTTCAGTGGAGACGGACGTACGTGTCCTCGGCACGCAGCAAAATGGATAATGAGAAATGTATCGAATTAATTAAGTTATATGAAAACCACCGACATTTGTGGGATCCAACTTCACCGCATCATTATAATAAACAATTGAAAGAAGATTCTTGGAAAATAATAAGCAAGGAAATGTAACTACCCATTTCCGAAGTAAAAAAAAATATTACTTCGCTTTGTGGATCTTTTCGGAGGGAAAAATCTCGGCATAAAAAAAGTCTCGTCACGGGATCAGGTAAAAATTCATTGGTTTTTGAAAATTAGTTGTACCTATATTGCTTGTCATTTATTTTATACTCATTTTACTCACGTGTGTAGTGTAGTGTACCTCTAAAAAATATTTTTATTCTAGGTCGTAATGAGGTGTATATATCGAAATGGTTCGCTTATGAGCACTTTTACTTTTTGGCTGACAAGTTGGCTCCCCGTGAGACTCAAAACTCAATGTCTATCGACACATCGTCGCCTTCTGCAGCAAGAGACAACAAATTCAGAACCGTCGCCTTCTGTAAGTATCTGGGGTCAGTAAGCTTTGGGCTAATGGCGGAAACATATTTACGGAATTATATTTTATATTTAATATCTATGTTGCCATGTTATTTGTCCATTTGTAACGAAGTGTGTAGCCAAGTGTGACCGAATTGCTTTTGCGTCATTTGCAGACCTTCGAGGAATTGCACGTAAAGGCACAAAAGAAGTCGAATCTGGTTCATTCCTCCACGACCCTTGTACGAAATTTCCATCGATTTCAGAGTCCAAACTTCCTGGTGGTGTATAAATATTTGCCCTTGTTTTTCGTAAAAAGTTATGCAAATAAACAGTAGCCAGTACCACTTTCGTAGCAATTTCTGGTTCCAATAACATTGGTTTTCTTAACACTCTAAATACAGAACTCATGATGCCAAAAGCATTTTCTACTACCCTTCGTGCTCTAGATAGACGGTAATTGAATATTCTTTCCGGAGAACCATTGTCTGGGGTTCCTTCAAACGGTTTCATAGTATAATTGTTTAAAGCAAATGCCTTGTCAGCTAATATAACATAGGGCACTTTAATCAAATATGGTGTCTGTAATATACAGGGTGCTGGTAACTTTAATTCATTATTTTCCAATGATTTATACAATGCACTGTTTTTAAAGACTCCACCATCGGATATGCGTCCTTGACATCCAACGTCTACATACATAAAATTATAATTAGCATCCACCAAGCCAAGCAATACGATGCTGGTATTTTTTTTATAATTTATGTATTCTCCGTGACTATTAATTGGTGATTGAAGAATAATATGTTTGCCATCGAGGGCCCCCACACAATGAGGAAAATGCCACTGGTTTTCAAAATCTTGTGCTACTTTTAACCATTCTTCTTCTGATGATAGTATCTGAAAATTATGTCACATATTTTACTATTAGGCTATCGTACTGCTAAAACATTATTTGATGATTTTATCTACTTTAATTTACAGAATGAAGAATTATTCGAAGAAAATGAATGGATGCGTGAAACTGCTTCTTCCGAGCGATTATCTTTGCCCCGCGATGATCAACAACAGACGCAGACCGAAACTTCAAGATCAAATAAAAGAAAAATGCCTGATGCTTGTGAAGATAATATAGATCTAGATAAAGCTATGGAAGTGTTAAATTATAGAGATGATAGTTATGATACGTTTGGTAAACATATTACTGCAGAACTTAGAAAATATGATCCAATTACTGTAGCACACGTTAAAAGAGCTATGATGGATATCTTATTTCAAGCTGATACCGGGATGTTACCAGGTACACGACAACAAGGATACTACACGCAACAATACGGCCAAACTTCTGCGAACGCACAAAATTCCCAACAATATGGGCAAACTTCTGTGAACTCACAAGATTCTACTGGAAATACTGAACAATTTACTACTCTGTCATTATTGTAACTTTGTACTTTAATAAAATTATTAATAAAGCATTTTTAACATACCTGAACATATTCTTTGAGCACTTTTACCAAGGCATCACATGTTTCGCGAACAATTTTTGAAATAGATTGCTTTGACACTCTAAAAAGGTATTGCAAACTAACAAACGAATCACCACTTGCTAAAAACCTCAGGGTAATGGCCAGTCGTTCTTTTGTTGTGATTGCTTTGCGAAACGATGTATCTTTTTTTCCAATTATTGGTTCAAGCTTGATACATAGATCTTCAAAGGTTTCAGAGTTCATTCTGGTAAAATTTTTAATAGTTTCTTCTACGCCTTCAAAGGTCATCTGACAACAATTTTATTGCATGAACATTTCGCTGACGATATATTTCCTTAGTCCACCATCGATGTTTCCGTTTCTTATGTTGCTTCCTTTTGTAGTGACTAATTATTACTAATGCTGCAGCGACTTTACGTGCGTCAACCATGGTGGTTAATGAGGAATTGAGAAAATCGTGGCTCGGGTTGAGGCTTGCCGCTCGATACGATATTATGTGTGCTCAAGTAGAGACGCATGTACTTTCCGCAGCCCGCGGCACGCTCAGGATGAGGCAGCTTGTCACGAGGCTGCGCAAATGGATACTCAGCTTATGAATACTATTGCTGCTGCGACAGCTGGCGCAAAGAAGACAAAATATCAAGCTTCGAAAACCCCCGAGGTGAGGCTTTCCACTTCTGCTACTCCTTCGTACGCGACCGCTATTGCGAAGTCAAGCAATGATAATAATATATCACCGCTACAAGGTGTGACCCCACACAGACCATAGACCGTTATCCTGGTTACATTCTTTTGATGAACCAAGTAGTAAAATCACTCGCTGGCGTCTAAGACTTGCTGAATATGACTATGACGTAATATATAAAAACGGACGTCAAAATACCAACGCCGACGCGCTGTCAAGAGTAAAAGTAAACGCAATAGGAAAATACGATAAGAAAAAGGACAGTAGTTCAATGCAAGTTAACTTTGATGAAAGAGAATTAGAATTACAAAGACATTGCGAAGAAATTCAGAACGAAATAGTTGAGTTAGGTAAGAAAAATAGGAAAGAAAAATTAAAATCAAAGAGCCCGTCTCACTCCTTTTCAGATTCCGATAAAACGCTTACTATTCCCTCAGATTCAGAAAAAACACTAACTATCTCGTTAGATTACAAAAGTACGACAAGCCTAAACGAACCGGAAACAAACAAACGGCGTTCACCTTTCTCAATACCGGAACATTCTAGTGGCACTTTAACAGCATCAGAGACAGAATCAAATATAGGATCTGAAACCGTACACTCGGCGCGTAAGACTGATTGCGCAGGAATACCTATTTTAAACGTGGCGGTTGATACAAAGCCGAACCAGATATTAGTACATACGTAGTTTAGGGACGAAACTGCTATAAAATATATTTCAAATAAAAACAAAGAATTTTAGAAGTCCATATGCCGCTCATTAAACCTGACTTAATAAGAGATTTTCTAAAAAGATACATCCGAACCAAAATTAAATATTTTATATATTTTGAGGATCCACAACATAGAGCAGGATTTACGGAAGCGGTTATAACACTGTTTAAAAGGGGAACGGTCAACATTTTAGAATGCACAGAACGGGTAATATACGTTGAGAATGAGGACGAGCAGAAGGAAATTATCCAAAAATACCACGTGGGTAAGAATTGCCACCGCGGTATCAAAGAAACCGTGGCGCACATAAAACGGACATATTTCTGGCACAATATAGATATCACTGTAGCCGCCATAATTAATGCATGTGAACCTTGTAAAAAATTCAAGTACGACAGAAAACCTTTCAAACCCTCATTGCAGCTCACTCAGACACAAAATAGGCCATTTGATGAGCTTTTTATTGACGTATTCAAAATTGAAGGGAAATCTTTCCTTACAATAATAGGCTAGTTGACACTTTTTTTAAATAGGTTTTAAATGGTTAATAATTGACACACTAGATCAAAAAAATATACCAACATTTTTTAAGACCTAGATAACCGCAAACTTTAATTTTAAAACATACTTTTCAAAAACTGACTAAAACGCTGTCCGCCATGTTGGTCTATAAATTATCTATGCTGTCATGTGCAGTGACGTCATACAATTTGTAAACACCGAAATAACCTCTCAAAGTATTTAAAAAACATGATTTCTACTAAATTACAAGGAAAATATAGTAATTACCATTACTGCATCGTACGAGAATGCAGAAACACATCGATTAAAACCCCAGGAAAGTTGTGGATTAGAGTGCCCAGTGATATGAATATACGCAACACCTGGCTACGACTTGCTATGAGAGATCCTGATTATCAACTGAAATTCAAATTTACTTCTGCGAAGATCACTTTGATGTGAGTATGTACTGACTAGGTACTAACCCTATTGTTATTTTACCCTATATTACTACGGAAACAAATGTATTATCAGGTAAAGAAAAATAAGTTTTATGTTTATGAATCCGATCAATAAGCAATACTTATAATAAAATAATCGTATTGTTGTTTCTTTATCTTTCAGTTAGAAAATGACATGGAAAACTATATGAGATACAAAATAATGGGCTCAGTTAAAAGAATTCGAATAAAATCAGATTGCATACCATCCAGATTTGAATGTCAGACTGATAGAAAACACAAACTTACCATGACACAGATGAACTGCAACATGCTTCCAAGAAAACACCAGTAATGTCTGTATTGAAAGATAATAAACAAATCTGTCCTAAACAAATAACAAGAACATCATTTCTTGAAGGTAATATAAATATTTGTTATTAAAATAAAACAATAAATAGAATAGTTCCTTGCAAGTGGATTACTTATAAAAATTGTATCAATATCAACTGTAGTTGCTCAAATAACAATCAAATTCATTGATTTCAGAGCTTCTCAACAAGGAGGATGCTGTACCATCATGTTCCTTCTCTCTTGAGAATTCCCATGACAAGGCAGTGCAAGTTGTACAGTATGGTACTCAGTTCCGCGAACAAACACTACAAGTTCAGCCATTACAGAAACATGTTTCATGCCAAAAATTACAACATCATGCTGACAAAGTAATTCAAGCATGTGTTACAAAACACTACCGAAGTAAACAGGTGAAGTTTAGTGCGACTAAGAAAGATGCTGTATCTTCACCATTTCAACCTATTGCTCACCAATCAACGGCAACATCTCCTACTAAACCATCCAAAGGAACCCACAAATCATCCATGTCCAGTCAATCATCATCAAGAAGAATATTATTTTTTAATGAGGAGAACTATGATAGTGATATATCATATACACCATCTCAAGAAGGATCACACTTTGATTCATCATCTCCATCAAAACCATCAAGTCAGACTATTGTAGATAGTTCACAGGAAAAGATCAGAAAAGACCAGAAATTAAATTTAGAGAGTACCCTATTTAAGATAAAGCGAAAGCCAAGATTGTACATAGGAATACCAGCAGAGCTTTATTTCATAGTTGATCTCATTTCAAACCATACAAAGATATCAGAGAAACATATTTTACTATGTTTAATGAAAATAAGATTGAATAGGTCATTTTCTCAATTAGCTGATGATTTTGATATTTCACTGTCTCAAGCCAGTAAAATATTTTTCAATGAACTGTCTGAAATTGTAAGCGTACTGTTGCCTTTCGTCAAGACATTTTCTAAAACCACTATTAAAAAGAATCTGCCCATTTCGTCAAAAATATAACAAAGTAAATTGTATAATAGATTTTCTAGAAATTGAAATTCAAAAACCGAAAAAGGCCATTCATCAGGCACTGACTTGGTCTGACTATAAAAAAGCTAATACCTACAAATACCTAATAGCCTGTACACCAGATGGGTTGGTTAGCTTCGTGTCTAGTGGATATGGAGGCAGAATCAGTGATGTTAATTTACTAGAACACAGTAAGGTTTTAGATAGTTTGGAACCGGGATCTTGCATTTTAGCAGATCGGGGTTTTAAACATATTGAAATGTACTTGAAGCTTTACTTTATTGAGGCCTCCCAGTGTTGTTAGTGGATCAAAATTGAGCAAAAGTGAAGCAAAACAAACAAAAGAAATTGCTAGCCTCCGAATTCATGTGGAGAGAGTTATCCGAAGAATTCGTGAGTTCTCAATGTTAAATCCCCATACAGTGGTAATTTTTTTTTTTTACGTGTACTAGGTTTCTGTGTAAACACAGCCTGTGCCCTAATAAATCTACAGGACTCACTTATTAAATAAAATATCATAACATAAAAAAATACATAATGCATTTTATTTTTCCAATATTACAAGGTAACACTTTCATATAACTTTGGAAAAATATTTAGTTTCCAAAAAGATACTATTTGTCCGACTAGTTCTCTAACATATTTAACATTATAGGAAACGGGTAATATTGTCACTTGTTTACTATCTTCAAAATCACTGCTGGCAACACAAAAGTAAGTTTGGTTTACTTGTGCACAAAACATTTGAATTTGCACCTGAGCAAAGCATTTTTTGGTTAATTTACCAGCTTTGATATAATTTTCGAAGTTTTTTTCTGTTGTTGGGCATTTAATTTCAATGAGACCTTTTTTTCTATTGATACCATCTGGTGACCCAGCGATCATGGAATGTTCATCGCAAATAAAGAGGCCACATTTACTAAATTTTATGAGAGGTTGGATTTTTTCCAATAGCACTCAATTGATGTACAAGCAGGCTCCTCGCTACGACTGTGCAGCCACATTAAAAACGCAATAATATGTTTGCAGCCACCTGCAGCCGCAGGACAATCTTGACAGCAAGCACTTGTAACTTTTTCCTCTTCCTCATCTACCAGAACTGATACTGTATATTGCTTGGAGCGTACCTTATGCTCTGGACATATTTTACATTTAACAGTACACATTCTACCCTCTCGTTTAAGCTGTACATAGCCTATGGCATCATCGCCATACGATTCCCTTGCAGATCTGTAAATAGAAAAATCATATTTGGTAAGATCGGTTATTTTATAGGTTAGGTATAATATATACATGAACACCTTATTTTTGTACGACTTATTTACACTTATTCGCATGTTATATGTATATCCATACGTTATACTACACAAATGCACTATACTTACATAGAAGCCTTAACGTTCCTCAGCTCGGCAGAGCAGAAATCTGGGTTCAAGGCAAAACAATTACCAATCCTCAATGTGTTCGTTTTTTGGCAGATTTGTACTTTCTGCTTTCACAAACCCGACCTCTATGCTTGTTTTTATCAATAGATTCAATCAAACACTTTAATCCTATTCTGAATAGGTAATTTGAAAGATAACAATATTCACAGACAAAAGTCCACTGACGAACGGATGATGAGTGATGACGTTTCATCAGTGCTGCCAGTGGCCGATAGTCAAAAGTAACAAGAGTCAGCTCAAAAAGAAAAATTTTCACGAGAAGAGTAACATTATCTTATTTTATGTAGAAAACGTCTTTAGTACTGTATTTTGGCACTATATTGACCGAGCGAATGCAAAGCGTCTCCGTTTCAGCTTTGGCAGAAATGCTTTCATATGTCCAGCTGTTCTTTGCAGGTTGCTAAATTTTTTCATAAAAATTTCATGACCAACATAGAGGCCGTTCGTTTTGTGGCGAAAAACTGTTAAAAACGCTAAATATGATCACATTTGGCGTTCGCTTTGGACATTTGTGGGCGAAATTAGGGTTCTAAACGTTTTCGATCACCGTTCGTTTTGATGACATGTTGACATAGGAAAATCGTCTTTTTTCCTTCAGTGATAGGGTCGTTTTTCATTCGGTTTGGAAAGGCTCGGTAGTGTCAAAAGTTGTAAATAGGGCAAATGTGTTGTAAAGGTTCAAAGAAAACGACTTGTTAAAAAATCACATTTCGAAACTGCCCACAACGCCATCTCATCATCTCGAATGCAAGGAAAATGTTCAATAATAATTACTACCTTTCAATTAAAAAAAACCATTGAAATCAGATCTAATAAGGCGGAGATATTCAGTAGCCCTCTTTTTGCCACTTTTTGGAGGAAACCCCTCCCCAATTAAAAATCCAAAAAATAACTAAAAATTTGTTAAAACTGTAACAAGTTTCGTCTAGATCAGTTGATAAATTTGACCTGTAGAGGAGAACAGCCTGACAGCCAGAAACACAAACGAAAGCATTTTTGCCTAAGCTGAAACGGAGACGCTACGCTCGCGCTTCGCGCATGCTCGGTCAAAAAGTCTTCATAGCTACAATTCATAGCAACAATTCAATTTAGTCGCGATTGGTCCATTTCGCGTTTCGTCCAATTCGAGACGATGGTGGCTCAAAATCAAGTGCGCCAAAACGACAAACAAAAACTTCCTTTGGCGCGTTCCGTTTCACGGTTTTTTTTATTGCTTGATAAAATTTTAATAATTCATTTTTAGTCGTGAAATTTACGTAAATGTAACATATTTAGTAACATGAGGGGGTCAAAAGTAACGTGAAATATTACAAAAGTAACATTCTGGCAACGCTGCGATTCACTGTTTTGTTTACAATATGTATGACGTCACATCATGGCCGAAGGCGTTTTCAACGGTCCAAATGAACAAATAATATATCAATTTTTAATATGAATATATACAGCAATCTTGTACTTTAATTAATTAAAATCAATATATTTCGTTTTCCTAAGCCATATACTATAGTGACTAATCATAGAATGTACGAAATTTTGTAGGAGTCAAGTAGCCTATTGACGCATTTAGTAAACTCGGTTAGGCATTTGAAATATCCAACCAATCAGCACCGGAAGAGTAAGGTCTCTTATTAAATACTTTTCTTTTTATGGGACACCTAAGAAAATAAGTTCAGACTCAGGGTCGGAATTCAATAACGCGCTCATTAAAGAATTACTGAACTTTTACAAAATTGATTTACATTAAGGTACGCCGAACAACCCAAATTTGATGGGACTGTAGTGACATATTATGTTTAGCACATTAAGCAAAACTGTAGAGCGGCTGTCCGAGCGCCCCCCTCCGTCGGCAGTCGTCTCCGCCAGGTCTTTGTATTAAAACGTGATTAAAACTACTGTGTGATTTAACTCAAGTGTTTTTATTTAATTGGGCTAGATCAATTATTTTGAAGACATAGACTGAACATTATTCCAAATAACAACCAGCCTCGACATTGGTGACCCCAGACTATAGTGAATACGCAGAAAACTTTATTTTTATTTTAGTGAACATTTTTGTCGTGAAATCAGTGACTCATATTTAATTGTTACAAAATGAATCCAGCACTCGAAACACCGGTCGACCCACAGCAACCGAAGGTAGACGAAATGGATCAGCCGGGGACTACCTGTTCAGCTTTGTCGATTACTCAGAAAATACCAGATTTTTGGGAGGATCAGCCCAGAGTGTGGTTTATACGGACCGAAGCGATTTTAGCACCACAAAAAATTGGGGACGACTCAAAATTCAACGTGATACTATCCAAATTAACAAAAGACGCGATAACTCAAGTGACAGATTTGATCGTTAACCCGCCCGATAGGAAGTACGAAGCTTTGAAAAACCGCTTGTTGCAGATTTATGAAGAGAGCGAGAATAGACAGATACAAAAACTTATCGGAGAAATGGAGTTGGGAGACCAGAAACCATCCCAACTGCTACGCCGGATGAGAGATCTCGCGCGAGGCAAAATACCCGATGATACCCTACGCATATTGTGGCAAGGTCATATGCCTCAAGCAGCCAGAGCGGTGCTGGCGGTCACGGATAATTTGGAGTTAGAGAACTTAAGTGTCATAGCCGACAAGATCGTGGAGACAACTCGGCCTGTGCAAATTGCCGAGGTTGTGCATACCTCCAATAATGGCCTAGATAAAGTTTTAGCGGAGATTGCAAAAATCAACCTAAGACTAAATAACTTGGAGCGAGGGCGAGCCAGACAAAGGGACAGCAGCGGGACCTCACGTGTGTCTCCAAGAACCCGCAGCAACTCGCGCAAGCCAAGGAGCCCGGATTGGTTATGTTTCTATCATTACCGTTTCAAGACACGCGCTAGGAAGTGCATTCAGCCCTGCGCCTGGAAAAACCAGGAAAACTAGGACGTGTGCTGATAGAGGCGGTAATCTGTACAATAGCGGAGAGTCACCGTCATTGTGTAACAGACTTAACTAGTGGACACAGGTGCGGAAGTTTCGGTAATTCCGGTAACAAAAAAACTTTTTACAAGTAGTGCAGTTTCGGACTATAAACTATATGCAGCGAATGGCTCAGAGATAAGGGCTTACGGTACTCGGACTTTGGTATTAAACTTCAAGCTGTGACGACCTTATCGTTGGACATTCATTATCGCGGACGTGAAAAAGCCTATTCTTGGTGCTGATTTTTTAAAACACTATAAACTATTGGTAGACATAAGTGAAAAAAAGTTAGTGGACAAAACGACTAATTTGTGTGTTATCGCGCCAATAGTACCTTACAGTGATTCACCGATATACGCAGTGGACATTACGCATCCGTATGCCGAACTTTTGCAAAAATATCCGGATGTAACCAAACCAGTTTCTTTCAGGGAACCATCTAAGCACTCTGTATATCACCACATAGAGACCACCGGCCCACCAGTGTACGCTCGAGCGAGACCACTGCACCCGGACAGGTATGCCAAGGTGAAGGAAGAGTTCCGCGTCATGCAAGAGATGGGAATCTGCAGGCCCTCCAAAAGTCCATGGGCCAGTCCATTGCATGTAGTTCCCAAGAAGAATGGTGAGTTGAGACCCTGCGGCGATTATCGGCGACTCAACGCGATCACAAAACCGGATCGTTACCCTATACCGCGACTGCAAGATTTTACCTATGTACTTGCAAATAAGACTATATACTCGCGTCTAGACATAAATCGTGCATATCATTTTATTGAGATCTGGCCTGATGATGTAGAAAAACCGCTATCATAACGCCGTTTGGTTTGTTTGAGTTCCCACGCATGACTTTTGGTCTAAGGAACGCGGCTCAAACATTCCAACGCTTTATGAACGACACGGTGCTGCAAGGGTTAGATTTTATATACTGTTATATCGACGATGTGTTAGTAGCCAGTTCTGACGTCATCAGCCACGAACGACTCTTAGCTCAAGTTTTAGAACGATTTACCCAGTATGGAATCTCTATCAATCTATCTAAATGTTGTTTTGGCCAAAATAAACTTGATTTTTTGGGTTACGAAGTATCAACTGAGGGGATACGCCCTTTGGAAGATAAGGTGCAGGCGATAGAAGATTACCCGAAACCACAGACAGTAGCTCAACTACGTCGTTTTTTGGGAATGTTAAATTTTTACCGCGCTCATCTTCCACAGGCCGCGTCTTATCAGTCGGTATTAAATGCGTATTTGCATGGAGTTAAAAAAAATGATAGTACTAAAATTGAATGGACTGAATTAGCGGAGAATGCTTTCCAACAATGTAAAGAGAGCTTGAAAAATGCTTGTATGTTGTTCCATCCTTTACCAGGGGTCCCATTAGCGCTCATGACCGACGCATCTGACACCTGTGTGGGAGCAGTACTGCAGCAGCTGCAACAAGGTACTTGGAAGCCGTTGGGATACTTTTCCAAAGCGCTATCAGCAGTTCAACGTAAGTACTCTGCTTACGATCGTGAGTTGTTGGCTATTTATATGGCCATTAAATTTTTTAGGAACATGCATGAAGGTCGTACCCTTACTGTGTATACCGACCATCAAGCACTAGTACATGCATTCAAAAAGATAGGTACAGGCAAAGAGACGCCACGGCGAACACGGCAGCTGATGTTTATAAGTGAGTTTACCACGGACATAAGGTTCATAGTCGGTTCAGATAACCAATGTGCAGATGCCTTATCTAGGGTAGAGACAGTATATTGCCCGTCAGCCATTGATTATGCAGCATTGGCAGAAGCACAGTCCCACGACGACTATGTTACTTCGAATAACATATCAGGTAACATTCAGTTGAAACGTGTCAGCTTGCCCGGATGCAATTCACAGGTATATTGCGAGGTATCTACTTGCAACGTCAGACCTTATGTACCCGAGTCATTTCGCAAGATTTTCTTTAATGCTGTACATAATCTAAGTCACCCAGGTATACGGACGACACGCAGTATGATCACTCAAAAATTATTTTGGCCAGGAATGAATCGAAATATAGGTTTATGGGCTAAAGCTTATGTACAATGTCAACGTTCGAAGGTGCAACGGCACACGGTTTCCGACTACAACAGTTTCTACCGTCTCACAGTATGAAAAATGACCTCAAAAACGGACGTCCCCTTTTTATTTCTTTATAAGGTACTGTAAACAATTTAAAATGCTTGAGTAAAACTCCCGAATGTCAAATGTACATAGAACCAGAAATATGTATATTTCATTTTATTTTCTATGGAAGTCAGAAAAAACATAGAAATAGCTGTACTATGAAATATACTTAACAATTCTTGCTTTTCTTTTTGGAATATAATAATATTATAAATAAGCTTTAGTATGGACAAATTATTATAATTTTATCTCTAATAACAAACGATTTCTTCTAAATTTTATTTTACCTTATTTTCGTAATTATTTTTTTTTCGTATTTCTTAATATATTTGGATTTTATTTCTAAAAGAAAATGTTCATTAGATACCTCCTAATATACCATTAAAATATCTAATACTAATTACGTAGGAATCAAGAGTTATTAAGGATTTAAAAAACTGACTTAGGGTTGACACCAACTCTAATAGTTTTTTATTATTTTATCAATATAGCCGATTACATTTATAAGTTTTGGTCGATTTACGACTAGCTATGGATGTACAATATATAAATAAAAAACTAGCTTTTAAAAAAAATCTAGTAGTACGAGAACATCATATTTAATTTTATTGCAAACATAAATTTATATTTATTGTACTTTTATTTTTCTATAATGGTTCGGAGGATAATTCTTGGATCTGTAATGAGGACATTTTATATAGATTTTGGCCATGTGCTAAAAAAGCTTAAACGCAAGCCCGGAAATTTCCGATGTTTAAGGGATTGAGTTTAATATTATTAATATTTAATATTATGTATTAAAGTAGTGATTTAGTAACTACATTTTAAATTTAAGGGAAGCGATTGTTAATCGTTTTAAATTGATTTTTGTTTAACTGTCAAATAAAAAAATGAATGTTGGTTTTTTGTTTGCTCTCTATGCGTTTTCATGAACTTCATCCTATTAAATTAAAGCTTTGGTGAGTTGCTGTGTGTAAATTCATAACATTTTCTACGCACTTTATAGAAGGAAAACACGTTTACCACAAGTAAATACTTGAATGTTTACTTGTGAATTGTAAAACTGTCACAAAAAAAAACCTGTAATAACAGAAAGAGTCCAATCGAAAGTACAAGCTCATAACCAGTTAAACAACCTTTTGACAGTCTATCTTGACAGTACAGGTAAAAATCCAAAAAAAAATTGTTAATACAGCAAAGAAAGAAACGCACTTTACGAACCGAAGTAAGCGAAGGAGATCTACCTATGATGTGAGCGCGGGCGCATTGTTATGACAAACAGTAAATGAGTCATCCAGGATACTCTGTTCTGATTGGTCGCAACCGTTGTGCGTACAGGGTATAAGATAAGGTGACAAAAGACCCTTCTTGCCAAGTTATAGGTACCTATTATTATTAAGTGTATCTATTACTAATATGATCCCGTTTATACTTTGTACGGCTTTTACTTGAAGTCTTTGAACACCTCAGTTATTTTTATAGAATGCCGGTCACCTATGCCGCTCCCAGGGCGTTGAAAGTGTTAAGAAAAAACAAACATACCCTACCTTACTCTTCCACGTAATAATTTTGGAATCCCGGAAAAAATGTATGAATCATTTTAAAATGCCGGAATCACGGAGGCTAAATCATTCTACCAACTCTGATCACTGAAAAAATATATATGTGACACCCCTAAAACCAGAGAAATCCGGAAAAAACTTTAGAAGCATATTACTCCGAGATCCTATCAGATTCAGATTTGATTATTTTTTTACAAATTAGTGTAGTTTTGCAGAATATGCCAACGCAAATATAAAATCCAAATATAGCAAGAAAAAAGTTACAAAAAATAAAAACCAAAATTGCATTAATTCAAAATATCTTTCTTTTTATTAGAGCAATAATGATATTGTTTTGATTAATAAATTATAAAAATAAACTAATATGCAATGACAATAACAAATATCGTAAAAAGTGAATTTAAACATATTATATCGAACAATAAAGTTTTTTTTAAGAAATAGCTAAAATCGTCATAAATCTGATTCTATGTACATCTGACCTTCGGGAGTTTTACTCATACATTTCAAATAGTTTACAGTATCTATTGAATAAATAAAAAGGGGATGTCCGTTTTTAAGGTCATTTTCCATACTGTGCGTCTGCCAGGTTTGAACACCTCAATTTAGACATAGTAGGCCCATTACCCGAAACAAAGGAAAGTTACAAGTACTTAGTCACTATAATAGACCGATGTACTAGATGGCCCGAGATTTTCCCGGTCAAGGATTATAACTGCTAACACAGTCGCAAAGGTAGTATATGACGGCTGGATAGCACGGTTTGGTATATGTCATCGCATCACTAGCGACCAAGGTCGTCAATTTGAAAGTACGCTTTTTACTCGTCTGGGGGTAGAGAAGTTTCGCACCACCGCGTACCACCCACAAAGTAATGGAATGATAGAACGGTGGCATCGCTCTCTCAAAGTTGCCCTTACTGCACGCCTAGAATGTACGTCGTGGGTAGATGAGTTACCGACGGTTTTACTAGGTTTGCGAACAGCTATCAGATGGACAATCAATAAGATTTCCCTGCGAATTTTTTGACGTCACCAAACAAGTAAGCGATCCCGCGACTTTAGTCGACCACATTAGAGATTCAATTAAAAAAATCAAACCGGTTCCAAGGTCAAGTCATGGCAATTCTCGTGCAGTTTTCGTGCATCCTGATTTAAGAACGGCAAATTATGTATTCGTTAGGCATGATGCGGTGAGGAAACCTCTTCAACCCACTTATGACGGCCCTTATCCCGTAATAAATAGAGGGGAAAAGGTTTTCGTACTGAACATCAACGGCAAAACCACGCGTATATCAATAGATAGATTAAAACCAGCGTATCTATTGCTAGCTGACGACGGCGAACAGATCGTTTCGCAGAGAGGCTCACAGAGCCCCGTGCCGCTAAAGATCCCAGGCACGGAGGAACGATCTAATGCATCAACTAGTGCAGAGAAAGACTCGTCGAGCCCTGTACCACAGAGCCACAGTACCGGCGGTACCAACACAGATGCCTCCGGTGCAGCCAGCAGGAAAACTAGATCTGGACGAGCCGTACGAACGCCGATCCGTTTTCAAAATGACGTATAATTCGAGTAGTATATTGAATAACGTATAAATGTATCGCAAATGTATGGTAATTTAGTTTAGTTGTAAAAAGATGCACGAACACTACATAGTATTTATAAGTATAATCGGCATCTTTGCAAAGCCGCATTACTTATGAACTCCTTTAGTTAGCATTTTTGCAATTAGTAATTCTAGCATGTAACTACTCGTATTTAATGTTAAGTAAATGGTTGTATGTGCAGAAATATGGGTCGTATTCATGTTACCGCGTTTCCACTCATTATTTTGTTGCAGTCGCATTCCATACGAACGTTTGTTTTTCGTCGTGATAATATGAGAAAGGAGCAAAGTAAAGAAGAGAAGAAAGACGAGGTAGTTATCGCACAAAACGGAACAGTAAATATGGAATCGCATTTATCAAATCAAAACATAATGTTACTAGTGATTTTGAGTTTGTTCGCGACTATTATTTTACTACTGATTTGGAGAAAGCTGAAAGGGCAGATAGCAGCGTGGTTGCGAGGGCAGATAGCCGGCGCCGGCGCGCCGCCGCCACCCACCGCGACCGCTCCGCCGTACGCAACGACACCGTCAGCAAATCCCGTAAAATACATGATATACAACATGATGCCACCCATATTTCAGATGCATACGTATTGTTTTAAGTTAACCGCTAAATACACGCTGTAACTACGGATACGATTTCCCCGGGCGCCCGATACACGCTGTAGCTACGGAAACGATTTTGATAAAAAGTTATTCAAAGTTACATTTTTTCCGATTATTTAAATTTACCGCGTTCCTGACCCTATCTATGTGTTTTATTCGTTCATTAGATATATTTACTCTATGGTAAGACACCAAACTAGTAGAAATTATCCTTGATTTGATAAAAAAAGGTAAAATGACAGAATGAAAATTCTACCAAAATAAACATACAAGTGCTCATGTAAGTAAATTGTTTTTAAATAGTTTAAAGTGTTAGTTTCATACAAATTATACACTCAAAGAATCAGTGCAGTGTAAAGAATGTTGTGAATAAGTGATTTGGGTCCAGATACAAAGAAATAATGAGTAATTGTGTCTTGACAAAATGTGTTGCCTTTGTTGTCGTGAATGTTCAATTTGGTTACGTTGAAATTGCCGTTGAATTGCTTGTTGAATATCATTCGTCGTAAAATATCGTAGTTCAATTATTGTAAAATCAATATAATAACTGGTTTTAGTTAACTTGATTGTGTAAGCCCGGGATTAATCAAAAAACCAAAGTAATAATATCGTCAAACAAACGTCCGCCATGTTTATGTGACGGCAGCGCCACCTCGCAACGTGTAATTCGTTTGAATTACACTAAAGCTGGCGTATTCACGTAGAATGTACTTAATGGTTGTATTTTTTTGGAAAATCTAGAGCTTATAAGTGAAATATAAAGTTAATATTGTGTTGCTACATGCTATTACTAGTAATTTAGATTAAATAAAGAGCCCTAAACTCGATAACTTTTCAATAAATCGATAATATGTTCGACTCGCAACTAGAGAAGCATGACACAATCGGGCTTTAATTATTTTGTGCCGAGCACCCACCCGTGGGTGTTGTGTTTGCAACCCAATTTAAGCCTTATTTGTATTAAGTTAGATAGAGTTTCCTATGAATTTTATATATAAATGAATGGAGCTTGAACCAATTAATGTAATTGGTTGACAAAATCGTTCGATGTCAGAACATTTTATGTAAATACAAAGTAGGTGATTTCAATTCGATGTGTTTTTTTTATCGATTATTATACTTTTTGTTTGTTATATTTTTTTATTGTGTTCGATTATGATTGACACACATAAGAAAAGGAATGTGGAGGTCAATTTGATGTGTATATTTTTTTAATAGTTTTTTTACTATATCATTTTGTGATGGGGGAATATAGGGAACGTAGGGTAATAATTTTGGGACGTGGCCCCCCACTTGTAAAATGGGTCGCTCTCAATTTAAAGTATATTTACACGACTGCCCAAAAAAAGGAGTGTTATGTTTTTAGCATTCATGTATGTTTGTATGTATGTGAGTTTCTTTATTCCACCATTACTTTTAAATGCCTAAACAGATTTAGATGTAAGGGGTATCGTTAGAATCCTTACACCCCCTCGCAATTACATAATATAACATAGGCAATATTTTTTTAATCATTTTCAATCTCGGAATAAATATTTTTTCTTCTAAATTTACAATATGGGTTTCAAATTTAAGGTCTTGATAAGCCCATTCTAACAATATACATTTTTTTGGCAAAAGCTCTTTTTTAGCAGGGCAGGCGTGTTTTTTTTTAGCTATTAAGCTAGTTTCTCATGTTATTTATTTTTACGTTTGTTTAAACTCTTTTTTTCTTCTAGAACTTCTATTTAACAAAATGTCTCATCTTAATGCTGGTCTCGGAGAAAGAGGACGGGTGCGTACGCGAGGAGGCGGTCGAGGAGTAGTGGAAGAGCGCGCGTCATCTGCAACAAGGTATTTTTATTAAAAAATTTTGGTATCCTTATATTCTTTTGAGATATTTTATTTTAACCTTGTTTATTTTTTGCTAGGCCCGAACATTTTGATTGGGACCCAATGCGTGGCAGAGGGCGGGCGCGTGTGCGTGGTCCTGGCCGCGGACGAGGGCGTGGGCGTGGACGCGGGCGCGGAAATGTTGTTGGAGGAGAGGATGCAGGATCAAGGTAATATATTTTATTTTTTGTACACCATAAGCCTCTTCTTATGAGCTATTTTATTTTAACCCTGTTTAATTTCTGCTAGATCGGACATGGACGTGGTTGGGCGTGCACGTGCACGAGGACGCGGGCGTGAGCGTGGGCGTGGTGGCAGTAGCGGTGTTGTGATCCCGCACGCCAGTAGTTCACAAGTGCCGATACCAGAAAGGTGGTTTTGTTGTTGATTTATTTAATGTATAGTACAGTACCCAATTATAATAATTTGAAAACTATTATATTTTTACTATGAAACATGTCATGTAGTTCCTACGATAACACAATTATCACACAGTTATCAGCAAGCTCATCTGTTTTGCAAAATATATTATTCAACAAACTTTTTTTTTTCGTAGTGATGATGAACGTATGGCTCGTCAGCGCCTAAACATATCCACGACCAAGCGGACGTTGGCAACAATGCCAACTTCTGTCCGGTCGGAATATGGGGCGCGAAAACGAGCCAGCCAAAGTCAACGATATCTACTGCCGGACGCCCCACCTCCCAGACGCGTGCGGTAATATATTTATTTTCTTAGTTTTTACAATTTCAATGTACTTATAATTACTTTAAACTATGTTTATTGAAATTATAGTCATTTGTCTCCTACTCGGGCCCCAGTGCGGCTGGTAGAGGGGACACCAACAATTCCGCCGCCACCAATCCCGCAGCCGTGGCAGATTCAGTAAGATCTTTTATTTTATATAAATATTGTGGTTATTTACTTTTCGACTAATGTATTTTTACCCGACTACGGCGAAGCAAAGGAAGGGTTATGTGTCCAAACTAAAAACTTGGTCCTGTTTTGAAAAGCGAAGTATTAATCGATTCGTCTTCATCGCAAGAGTGTCATAGGCTATTTGTTACCCGCCCGTAGCGGGTTTTAGTTTTTGAACTTATGTCTTGTTTATATTAATAGACAGCACGAAGAATTGGCGTCACCACCGGCGGTCGTCGAAGTGCCATCGGTCGCCTTCGGTCAGTCTGACGACCACTTCTCCGCCCCCACCCTATGCGACCTTGGTAGGTATTTTTGTGTCAATCGTGATGGTTGGATCGTCTGATAAATATCACAATAAATAAATTTCATATATATATATATATATATATATGTATATATTATCATGAATTATCATGAATATTATATATATTTACCACAGGTGGAGCATTTTTCGCAGTTGTCCCGCCTGCTGAAAGCAGAGGCTCTAGCCCGGCGAGGTACTATAAATATTTTTCAGTCTTAGTCATCATAATATCAGACTTTTACTGAACACTTTCTTTCTTTACAGTCTCACTTCTATTATGTATTTCGCAGATCTTCTCAGTTTCCACCTTAGTAAATAATATCATATAGCTGGCATTTGTTGTGTTGATAATTCTCTTCTTTTTTTCCAGTGTGAACACTATTCCGGAGTCGGTCGACACAGCTTGGCATAACATTGGTAGTTTTTTTGGTATATACTTATATTGTCATGATAAATAAAACATAGCACTTATATGTCCATCATTGTTTCAGACGACAATCTCTTGCGCCCCGAAAGACCGGCTCCACATACATTACAAGTACAAACGCCTTCGGTGCTCTCCCAGCAGCCACTTCAGGAACCTGCTCCTTCCACCTCTCATGGTGAGTGTAAATAACGGTCAATAAGGTCCCGATCTTTAGAGTTTTACTCAATCATATTATACAACAATACAATACAATACAATAACTCTTCATTGAACACATCACAATAAAAACAAAATAATAGTAATTATACATAAAATCTAATGTGTACAACATAGGTGGCCTTATCACTATTATCAATTTATATATTATTATTAATATATAAATTGCTATTAGCAATTTATATTTTATTTTTTTATTATACATATTTATATTAATTATGTATATGTGGCATAATTTCTTATTGCAAAATAATAAACAAATGTATTATTATTATAATATTAATAATAGCATAAAAACAGTCATTCTGAGTAACCTTACAATTTCTTTATCTTTGTCACTTTATTGTTTTTCGTTATTTTTTTCTTTGTCCAATGTTACCCTAAATTCCTTGATATTTTGGCTTCGTGATTAAACCTAGCAATTGGTAAGCGTGGATTAGTTAAAACAAACCATTCATATAAAAAAACAATAATTATATGCTATGGAAAAGCAACAACTTAGCGATTTCTTGCTCAAACACACAAATTATTGCAAATTACAGCACTTGCTCAGACACGCAGCTACAGACGCAGCTGCTAGGCGAGTAAAGGTCACCCGTTTGTTATGACATTTGAAAGCGTTTCAAAATCCGAAAAAATAAGTGGTCCAATGTTGCTGTGCTGATCCAATGTTATTCTGAATTACTGTTCACAATCACTCTTTATGTATAACATTTGAGTAACGATAGATATTGCTTCAGGGACACCGTTTCGGAGAGACGAACAGATCTTGGAGTGGCTTGCCGATCTTGAAGAGACCGAGGTCACCATGGGTGAAATGGAGGAAATGGAAGTTGTCGAAGATGAAGAAGTAGACCGAGAGGACGCCGAACAAAATAATTATGTCGCGACAGTAGCAGTTGACCCTATTAATGACATGCCAGCCAATCTCCCAGACAATTTCGACACCAATTTAGGAAATTTCCTCAATGATCAGGACAGAGACGCTGACCGACTTGTGACAAATCTGTTGACGACGAATGCGACGAATACTGACAATCTGTTTTTTGACTGGTCATGCAATCCCGACACGTTTCAAGGACGACGGGAGAACTTTGTGGGCCCATCCGGTCCCACATTTTCTCTCAACGACAATGACAGACCCATCGAAACAAATCGGAATTGCGACCGACTTCAAAGACTCCAGACTGTAAGACAGCAGACTTCTAGGCAGGTAAACCGGCAGAGCCCTGTTTTGCGAAAGACAGACAGGGCGGAGATGCTGATTTTCCTGGGGATACTCATTTTACAGGAAGTCCTTCCGCTCCCTGTAGAAAGAGATTATTTCCGGGAATCTAACGGCTATCTGGTACTGCAAAACTTTCGCAAAATAATGTCTTATAACCGGTTTATTCTGCTGAAGAAGTTACTGCATTTTTCAGACAATGACTCGACCGACTCGAGAGTGACTAACACAAAGCTTCGGAAGCTAGGGCCCCTTTTAAATTTACTTAATAGTAAATTTAAAAGTCTCTTCCTTCCGTCGCGCGACATTGCAATTGACGAATCCCTACTGAAGTGGCAAGGGCGGTTAAGCTTCATACAGAAGATTGCCACCAAAGCTGCGAAAGTGGGCATAAAATCGTTCGAATTATGTGACTCGAGCACTGGGTACTGCTGGAACTTTCTTTTTTATACCGGCAAGGGTACTCAGTTACAAACTGACGGACAGACAAACATACAGACAGAGGAAACAAACTTACCACAGACAGACACACAATATTCAGAAATACAACAGACAGACGTACATACAAACAACGAACAAACGGACAGACAGGGAGATGGTGTTTACGTGCCCACCAACGCTACTGCACAAATAGTGCTTGATCTCGTCCGGCCGCTGCTGACCCGAGGTCACACACTAATAATGGACAATTTTTATAATTCTCCATTATTAGCGCGTTACCTCAAGCTTAACGGGACTGATTGCTTTGGGACCCTACGGGTCAACTGGGAGTTCGTTCCCGAAGCAATCAAATCCACGTCTAAGTCAATGCTGCGGGAGGGCGAGGTCGTTGTGAGCTACTGTCGCGACATGACCGTCACATTGTGGCGTGACGCAAATGTGGTAGCAATGATCTCCACGGTCCACGGGGGAGAAGTGGGGGGTAAAGAAAAATATAGCCACTATAAATATAAGCCACAGGTAGTGTTGGATTACAACCTTTCGATGGGTGGGGTAGATAAGAAGGACCAACTCTTAGCTGCCCACCCCATCGAAAGGATTCGTAACCAATCGTGGTATAAGAAAGTATTCCGGCGCCTTCTAAATGTCACCGTCCTAAATGCCTATATAATTTATAAAACTAAGAACCCTAAAAGCACACAACGAGACTTCCGAACCACACTTGCCGAAGAGATGATTACAAAGTTTAAGGGGCTTTGTGTTCAGCCACCTTGTAACCCTATTGTAACAACGAGCATGATTATCAACCAAGGCAAAAACACGCGCCCCATTCTACAGAACAATCATTTTATTGGAACTGGCACTGTGAAGCATTTAACATGTAGATGGTGCAAAAAGAGTCGCACTAAATACATATGCAAACAATGCAATGTCTCCTTATGTTTAGAAACATGTTTCGAGAAATATCACACCTCGGCGTGCTAGTCTTGTGCGCCGTAGGAGGCCTATGTCCACCCGTGGACGAATATAAATATTGTTTGTCTTGTGTGCCGTAGGAGAGGCCTATGTCCACCCGTGGACGAATATAAATATTGTTTGTCTTGTGTGCCGTAGGAGAGGCCTATGTCCACCCGTGGACGAATATAAATAGTGTTTGTCTTGTGTGCTGTAGGAGAGGCCTATGTCCACCCGTGGACGAATATAAATATTGTTTGTCTTGTGTGCCGTAGGAGAGGCCTATGTCCACCCGTGGATGAATATAAATATTGTTTGTCTTGTGTGCTGTAGGAGAGGCCTATGTCCACCCGTGGACGAATATAAATATTGTTTGTCTTGTGTGCCGTAGGAGAGGCCTATGTCCACCCGTGGATGAATATAAATATTGTTTGTCTTGTGCGCCGTAGGAGAGGCCTATGTCCAGCAGTGAATGTTATTCTTTTCTATTTTTGTAATGGCCATATTTTTCCAGTTGCAGGAATACATATTTTCGGTATTTCTTCTAAAATGGGAGACTGTCCTAGTAAAATACCGAAATCCAACGATTTTTACCGATATCTCATAATTCAATTTTTTTATTTTGTGTTACCACTGTTTAACGAATAAATAAATAAATGCAGGTAGAATACTCGAAAATTCATATTTAATATGAAAAAGTAAGCTAAACATTAGTTATTGACGCTCATTGATTGCTTTTCAAAAATATATTATTCAACAAGGTTAATTTCCAATTGAAGATGATGATTTTAAAAATCCCAGAAATCTTGTGGACTTACATGTCGTATATTATGGCGCTGCAGCATTTATTATGCAATTTGCAGCATGACCGAAAAATATATACAATGCTCTAAAAAAACAGTTAAAAAAAATAGTCCAAATCTAATCTCAGTTCAAGTCAATTTGATCTGTACGTACAATTTTTCTTTACAAATACATACAGTTATTCACAATTTGTATTGATAATATGTTTATTGCCGTTTTTTAGAGCAATTTCTACCTAAATTTGAGATTATTGCTACCACATTTGCTACTTTTTGTTGTACTTGCTACGTTTGTCATCGTGAATCATCCTATGGTTCAATATTGAGTGTTATCTGTCTACTTCTTCTTCTTCTTCTCCAACCGGCGTAATTCCGAAGCACCGGTAGTGTCAGAAGGATGTTTCCTTCTGCGTAATTCAACTCTGAGTCGGCACATGAAAGGGAAATTTCCTTTTCAAACTCAAAGTACCTGATTTACAACATTTATTGTTTTGTTATAGTTAGAATGTATATTATGTTTCTCCTTGTTCCTTCTCAGGAGACATTTAAAATTTTGACTTGTAAAAGTATATTATTATTTTGGCTATCTACAATAATAAAAGTTTGTGTTTGTATTAACATCATAACATCTCATATCCATATTTTTTTAAATATTATGTTGTTCATAAAATTACAATACATAATTGTCAATGTCAAGTTGTGTATATACAATGTGTCTGGTCACCGGTGTCGGAGACTTAAGGGGGGTCAAATATGGGGATTTTTATCGACAAATCACTATCTCGATTTTCTCTTGGCCTCTCCATACTAAAATGGCAGCCATTTTGTTTTTTTTACTTCACAGCTCAGACGCCTACACTGATTTAATCATTGCTATCGATGTAGACGTCTTAGGAAGACGAAAGAGGTATCATTTGAAAGCTAACAATGAAGACAATCAATTTATGATACATTTTATTCAATATCTTTTTCACAAAATAACATAACAATATTAACAAAATAAAAATCGTATTTATTTATTGCATTTTTTTTAGTTTTTTAATTTTTTTATGAAAACTAACCTGTCAAGCTATTTTTTTTTAATTGTATTATCATAGTACAAGATATTTCCATTAAAATAAATCTTACATCAAGGTCCTAAGTTAAATATTTTCGAAGCTATGATGGTTTAAATATGACCCTTAAAAACTCTATTAATAGCACACGTCAAACAATAGACTCAAGACCCCACATTCAATTGGCGTGTCGTAAGACAGGCAGCTGTTCTTTGACAACATGTTAGAAAGAGACATGTATAGGGTGTGAATGAGACAAAATTGCAGCTCTACTCAGGTCAGGATACAATTACAGGTAGTCGTCCCTCGCCTAGCGTTGTGATTACATTCTTATCTGCCGAAGTACTGTGCGTTGCTATTTTCTAACCTCTGCTTTGTGTTTTGGACTCGTTTTGTTATTTTAGTTAACTTTCGTTAACTGAAATGGAAGAGCGTCGTTTTTCAAGCCGCGACGTGGCCAACATCCATTTTGTGTATGGATTTTGCGACGGGAACGCGAATGCTGCTGTAAGAGAGTATGCGAGAAGATTCCCTGATAGACCTACGCCGAATGCTCGCACGTTCATCAGATTGCACTCGAATCTCTCCGAATATGGAATAAGAAGACCCGCTAACGAACGTACTCGTTTGGTGTCTCCGCGAGAGGAAGAAGAGGTGTTGGATTTAATAACGCAAGACCCACAACTGAGTGTCCGTCGCATTGCGATTAGACTCGGTCTATCGAAATGGACAGTTTGGCAGATTTTAAAACGGCAAGGATTGCATCCATTCCATTTTAGAAGAGTCCAGGATTTAATTGGACCTGACGTCGCCCGAAGGACAGTTTTTTCTTCGTGGATATTACGAGAAGCGCGATCCAATCCCAATTTTTTAAAGAGGATTATGTGGACCGATGAAGCAACTTTTACAAGATCTGGATACACAAATCATCGGAACGAGCACCTGTGGCTCCAAGAAAACCCGCATGCAGTGAGACCCAGTAGCTTTCAGCACAAGTTTTCGGTAAATGTTTGGGCTGGAATGATAGACGATATCCTTATTGGGCCTCTTATTTTGCCCGCTACATTAAATGGCCCAAGATTTTTGGAATTCCTGCAGAATGACTATCAAGACGCATTAAGCGAATTGCCATTGACGTATAGGGCAAGAATGATACTCCAATTAGATGGAGCTCCGGCACACTTTGCGGTAAATGTGAGAAATTACTTAAACAACACATATCCAACATGGATTGGACGAGGTGGGACGATTGCTTGGCCGCCGCGTTCCCCGGATTTGACACCCCTAGGTTATTTTTTATGGGGCACAATAAAGCAGAAAGTGTACGTTAACGTGCCCAACACAAGAGAAGAACTAATTGAAAAAATATTACAAGTCGGGGATGTAATGAGGGCGGACAAAGCCATGATAAAAAGAGCTACACAACATGTGTCAATTAGGGCAACTGCTTGTCTACAACAAAACGGAGGACATTTTGAATCGTGGCTGTAGTACCTAGTTTAGATGGTATTAAATTAATAAATGATAATTAATGGTTTTACTTTGTTCTTTTCTTGCCTTTTCCCATCCCAATCATCATAGCTTTGACGTGTGCTATTAATAGAGTTTTTAAGGGTCATATTTAAACCATCATAGCTTCGAAAATATTTAACTTAGGACCTTGATGTAAGATTTATTTTAATGGAAATATCTTGTACTATGATAATACAATTTAAAAAAAATAGCTTGACAGGTTAGTTTTCATAAAAAAATTAAAAAACTAAAAAAAATGCAATAAATAAATACAATTTTTATTTTGTTAATATTGTTGTTATCTTGTGAAAAAGATATTGAATAAAATGTATCATAAATTGATTGTCTTCATTGTTAGCTTTCAAATGATACCTCTTTCGTCTTCCTAAGACGTCTACATCGATAGCAATGATTAAATCAGTGTAGGCGTCTGAGCTGCGAAGTAAAAAAAAAACAAAATGGCTGCCATTTTAGTATGGAGAGGCCAAGAGAAAATCGAGATAGTGATTTGTCGATAAAAATCCCCATATTTAACCCCCCTTAAGTCTCCGACACCGGTGACCAGACACATTGTATATATATATACATAACTTGACATTGACAATTATGTATTGTAATTTTATGAACAACATAATATTTGTATGTGTTTTCTCTTTTTTAACATATGTGTATATATATATATATATATATATATATACACATATGTTAAAAAAGAGAAAAGTTAGATTTTTGTAATGGATAAACTCAAAAAAATATTGAAAACAAAAATAATGTTAAAAACATGTTTTATGTTTAAAAATGTAAGTTTTTTTACCAATAAGTTGATACAATATGTAAATTTAACCAATAAGTTGAAATAATATGTAAATGTTGAGTAAGTACAGGGATCAGCACTATGTATTGTCTATGTTACCTTACTTGAAACCAAAAAAAATGTTAAAAACATGTTTTATGTTTAAAAATGTAAGATTTTTTTTACCAATAAGTTGATACAATATGTAAATTTAACCAATAAGTTGAAATAATATCTAAATGTTGAGTAAGTACAGGGATCAGCACTATGTATCATATATTATGTTTTGTCATCATAATTACTTTACTCAAAAATAATGTAAAAAGACGGTCCATTTGTTTGGGAGCTACGACCTCCCCCCCCCCCCCCCACGCCCCCCTCTCTCTCCCTTTATAGCTAAGAACCATCTTGATCAGATTAGCTTTCAAACAGAAAAAAACCGCATGAAAATCGGTCTATTCGTTTGGTAGTTAAGATCCCAAACACCCCCCCCCCCCCCTATTATAAAAAATAAAATACAATATGTACATTCAGAAATCATTTTACTTCATAAATAAATGTGTATCGTTTTCATTTTCTTACTTTGTTTTATTTTTACAACAGTCCAGTACCTTAGCCGTGAGTACGCATGAATAGGCAGCCTTAATTTGACCGCCATTTCGTCATCGAAAGGCTGGAAATTTCGCCAGAACGCAAAAAATCTTGAAGTAGATGTTTTTTTTTCTAGTCCGTTCTTTGTATACGGTGTGTTAAACTTAGACTATGATAAACTACAGAATTTGCTTGATGTGATAGTTAATTTTAATTGCCTCTATAATATTAGAATTTATAGCTATCTGGCTGGAAAAAATGGCTATTCTACTGATATAAAATAGGTCCGCTAGGTTTTAAAAAATCATTGTAGTCCGAATTTCGATTGTACTTCATTTGTTTTTTCTAAATATAATACTACATCTACGAATAAGTAATAAGTCAGGAAACGTAACAGCGTTAATAAAATGACCCAACAAAAGTCGTGCCCAAGTAGGTGGGGCTTAAAAGTCGTGTCCAGCGCGTCATCAGTCGTACATTTTTCATGCAAGCGAGCACACGTCATATCTTCGCGTACGTTTTAATTTTATCATTGTGAACTACAGCTGTGAATCATCATGCCAGCATGTGTTGTGAAGTGGTGCAGGAGCCATACAAGATTAAAATGTCCAGGGATCACTTTTCACTAGTAGTAGTTGCAAAATTATAATTATATTCAAAGACGTTCAAATACATTATCAAACCGCGATGGTCAATACTATGCAAAATGAAGTCAGTCAATTTTTGCACTAAAGTTTAATTTCTACTCGATGAAATTTTGAAATTAAGCTGTTATTTTTTTCACGCAGATGATTAATACCTAAGAAACGTCAACATATTTAGGAGAATACTAAACAAAATGAGCAAATAAACAATAATGAACGATTACAGTTGGTATGTAATATAGGTTCGGCTTTTTCGACTCATGGGAATAACAATAGCATTAAAAAAACAGTTCATAGTTTGATCGAATTAAAGCACGTTTAATTTTTCAGGCTACTGAAAATTCACCTTCTGGAAATTTTGAAGTGTTTGATTTACCTGAGTTGCTCAAAAAAACAAATAATGCAAACCCTCAAGGAATAAGGCACAAAAACTTGTAAGATTTCACTATTATTTTTTGCACTTAATATTTAGGTTTGATAGGAATTTTTATTTTAGCTGTATATGTGTATCTATTTTAATTAGATACAGTCTTTCATAGATTTGAAACTGATCTTCAATAAGGTTATTCTCCTGAAAACAACACCGTCATTACATTCAGTGTTGATATTATTCTCCTGTAAATAACCTTACCAACCAAGAAAATGAACCAAGAAAAACAAAATTAAAAAATAATCTTATTTCAACCGAAGTCTTTAGTTTTGAAGAAAGAGGATCATGCGTTACGCCGATAAATATACCATCGTCAGATATAGAATCTGCTCTGAATACTCCTAAAACACACATTTTAAAGCAAAAACTAAGAAAAAAACTATTTTGGCAGTATAACGACTATTACAGATCAGAAACCTACAACGCCCAAATAAAAGATTAACTATGAAGAATATTTCACTTAAAATATTTTATCCCAATTGAAGAAAAATGGATTTGGCGATACTACAGAAAATACTGCATTGAATGATTTTTCGGACGATATAGTTTTAGCCCTTAATTAAAAGGAAAACGTCAAAAGTTACTTTGATCTTTGATGGCTGTGCATCTAACAACACTACGGCTAAGATGTTGGGTTGCAATTTTGAAGACACAAACAATTCAAAATCGTTTTTTGACCACCCATCTACCGGAGACCCAGTAGTTGTAATATTAGATCCATTTCATATGGTGAAACTTGTGCGTAACACATTAGAGGAAAAAGACACTCGTAGATAAAAACAAGAAAAAAAAATTGAGTGGGCACATTTGCAGAAACTGAAAAATGTTTAAGATATCGTTGGATTGCATTTTGGGAATAAATTGTCAAATCGGCATCTATACTTGCGAAATAATATCATGAACGTGAAACTAGCGATTCAAACCTTAAGTCAAAGTGTAGCTGATGCGATTAAGTTTGGTTCGCAACAGTTAAACATGCCTGATTTTCAAGAAACAGATGCAACTGTTAGCTTTTTAGAAACGTTTAACAACCTTTTCGACATACTAAATTCAAGACCGACCGATACGGGTTTAAACACCCTTTTTCAATGGTAGAAAAAGAAAAACTACATGACGTTTTGGATCAAAGCGAAAAATATATTAAAGGTCTCTAAATCAATGTGCAGTCAAAAAAAACTCGAACAGTAAATGGACAAAGAGTAGCAGTATATACTAACTCTTTGAAACCAGTGACCAAAACTCAGTCCAAAACTGGACTTCTAGGACTCCTCATATGTATTTCAAGTTTTAAATTACTTTTTGCACGGCTAGTAGAGTTACAAATATATAAATTTATTTAACCATATTAAGCCAAGATCATATTGAGTTGTTTTTGGAGTGATCCGCAACCACGGCCGTTGCAACAATAACCCAGACGCCTGACAGTTTATGGAAATATATGAAAATAGTTTACTGAACTTGAACCTCAGCTCTAAATTCACAGGCTGACAGGAGGACATTCCGTTTTAAATTTCTCAGAATCCGTCTTCACTACATTGCGAAGAAAGATTCTCTTTTAATGTCTTCTGGACAAAAACTTAATAAATTAATTATATTTCGTGGGACAAAGAATTTAATGAATTGTAAGAAGTGAGCCAAAAACAAAACATTGTACAGTAATATTGTTTTATTACTGACTTGGTCCGGTCCACTTATTGCATAACATCGTCCACGCCGCTATGAGTCAGCTGTCATAGCAGACATTGCATTACGCGCGTGAACCAATCCCTGCTTTCGTTCTGAATTTAAACCAATCACCAAGCATGTCTATTTGTAACCTCGGAAGTGATTCGTACTTTGAATCTTACGTCGTTTTGGTTTGAAGTAGGGGCACTTTTATTGTGACATTTGTTCTGAATTAGAGTTCCTGACTTATTATTTATTCGTAGTACTACATACTCTTGGCTTTTTGGAAATATGCATATTTTGATTCTAGACATTCAGAAATAGTATAAAATTGGAATTAGAATTCCGACATCGCAAGCGGCACTTTTTCACAGAGCCGTAAATTTTTGGTGGTTTTCACAAAAATATTCTGGTCACTTTTTCTACTAAACTATGTCGATATTTTAATGTTATTGGATAGATAGGTTCATGTAATATTTAAATAAAACATAAAAACAATACATCATCGCTTTAATTTAAAAAATAAAAAATATTTGCCGGTACAGCTCCCGACATTTTGGCTAGGTCAACTTTGGGTTTGCCGCATCAATACATTTCATAACTCCATGTCTCTATTAGTCTATGATTCATGTAGCCTAATGATTCAGCCAATCACAGGCCGAGTTTTGTACCTTATCGCCGTACCATTGAGTAGTAAATGGAAATTTTGTCGGATGCGGCATAAACATCTGGCGCGGTGACGTCACGCGGGTCGGGTGCATGTAAACAAAAAAATAGCAGGTAGAGCGCAAAGCCTCAATCAAAAATGTTTTTTTTTATTGCTATGAAAATGTAATTTTGGAAGTTTTTGGAATTTACCCTTAATTATTTTTTTTAATTAAAGAGGGGGAATGTGTAGTGACATATTATATTTAGCACATTAAGCAAAACTGTAGAGCGGCTGTCCGAGCGCCCCCCTCCGTCGGCAGTCGTCTCCGCCAGGGCGCTTATTCACTATGCCGCATGAAATTCCTTGCCGAAAACTTGTGACGTCAGTACGGCAATTGCCGTACGATTCCACGCAGATATCTTAACGCGGCGCGTAACGTGTCTTACTGGCAATAGAGAATAATGGCCCAGGTCTTTGTATTAAAACGTGATTAAAACTACTGTGTGATTTAACTCAAGTGTTTTTATTTAATTGGGCTAGATCAATTATTTTGAAGACATAGACTGAACATTATTCCAAATAACAACCAGCCCCGACAGGACTAATAGAGATTTCACTCAACAATCTTAGAAACTTACAGACTAGCTAAGTACGAACGAAAATTAACAGACGCGTCTTCGGTAATGACTTTCGGCCATTATGGCATACAACAACCTGTTCAATCATGTTTTACTGCAACATTTATGTTTTAGTCATATAGTCCTTTGTCGGTATTTTTTCAAAGGCGCCGCATCGACCGCTTATAAACGTAAGAAGTACATAAGAAATCAAAGCTATTTTGTATCATAATTCCTTTAATATAGAGTAAATTATATTAATTAAATATTATTGCTGACGATACAGCTTATTTGCTTTAAAAGCCTCGTTTTTTCGATAACCTCATTATTAGTGATTATTCTCTGTAGTGAAGTGACGTAGTTCAATCGAAAAAAAAATGTACGTAAGTATTTATGTTTTTATAACTCTTTCAAATGATTATATATATATATATTTTTTTTTTTCTCATAGTAGCTTCGTTTGTTTGTTTGTCGTATAAGGTAGTGCTGGCCTCTGATGTCAGAGTTTGTCAGGCTGCCTGAGGCCTCTGACATGGCTTAACGACTGCTATTAATCAATAACAGCCGAGCTGCTTAACGTGCCCTCCAATGCAGGGAGTGATGGAAAGCCGCACAAAACTTATAAAAGTCATTTGGTGTGGAGCCTAGGATCGAATCCAGTATCGTCGGATTCTAAGTTGCACTATTGAACCGTTAGGATACCATCGCTTGGTGGTACCAGTAGCCTTGGTAATTTTCTTATATATTCATATTTTGTTTTTTGTTATCCTATACAACTAGAAACAATACAGAAAAAAAACTTGGAAAGATCAGCAAGCGGAAGTCTACGACGCCAATTTCTCCTGATGAACCAACTCGAATTTCGCTAGACTCATATTGCGCGTATTGCGCGGGAATCCTCTGTGCTGGGTTAAGTAAGTGATAATTTATGTTCAATTATATTACACTCTAGCTGCTCCCGCGGTTTCACCTGCATTTCACCACAACAAATAGTTTGTTTTTTAAATTTGATGGATATATTTTGCAATTTTCTCGATGTAATGTCACTCGATGATAATTTATAAAATCTGTTTTATATCTTTTTTTTTTCTTTTTTTTGAGTTTATCTATTACTAACAAACATACAAACAAATCTTTTCTCATTATAATACAACTGTAGATTTATCGTAATTACAATTTCGCTCCTATGTTAGACTTATACTTCTGAAAGGTATACTGTATTGTGATATAATGACTTTCTTACAAATAATTTAACTTTTGTGAATTCACTGTACATGCGTACAGTCGCTAATGTTCTTATTACAAAGGCTTACCTATATTTATTTTGTCCCTGTTTTTTTGTTACAGAAAAAAGCGCAAACTTAAAGACGTGGACTAGTTTAGTATTCTAAAAGCCGAAGAACAGAATATTTTAACAGGGCAAGCAACAGCGACGACATCCAGCTTCACATTCCGCGTATCAACGGGGCAAGTCAGGCGTACAACTTCGCTGGGTGGTAATTTCTTTATCGATTGCAAAGTATACAACACGTCGGACTGGTTGGCGTCTAAACCTCAAGAACGATATAAAAAAGCATTATCATATGTAAAACTCCAGACGGACGTGTTAAGCCCTGAATGGTTAACTATACAAAACTTTTTAAACCAAGCTTACGAACGTTTTGAAGATAGTGAACCTGTATTTTACAGGAACGAGCAAGATAAATAAATTTTGCTATCATTTTAAGATGGAGCTTTCGTCAGACCTGTGTGTAAAGTTTAAAAGTAGTTACTTTTTTTGATAATTTTAACGGAAAAAATTAATTGTTCTTAACACATTAAATTTTTACTTATAATTTTTTTAATTGTGCTTAAGTTTTATGTTGTACTTTATTATTTTTCCTTAATAATAGAGAGGTTTTTTTTTCTTATTCGTAGTCAGACTTAGAAATAAAAAAATGTTAACTGTTGAAATGACATTTTATTTTTTAAGGTGTTATTATTATTATTTCATTATACTTAAGTTTTATGCTGTACTTTATTAAATTACTCAACAGTATCAATTTTATTTTTTTAATTGTGTTTTACATTGCTTTATGAGTTTTTAAATTTTGATTTGATCTAGGGTGTATTCATAGGTACATTCACATTAGGTTGGTATAAAGAAAGGTAAGCAATCTCTGTAAGCAGTGCCAACTAAAAAGTATAATATTTAGTTATATTACAGCTGCTTCAAGGTGAGTAGGTAGTTATCAAAAATGAGATTTTGTAAGACTTGTGATATATCTGTTAGAAGTACGTCGTGGGTAGGTCACTTGCGTAGTAATGCGCACAAACAAAAATATACTAGTGTGCTATATAAAGATGGTGTACATATCGTATCATCAGCATTTAAGGGACGCATTGTAACATATAGATTAAAAGCACATGATAAGTTTGAACATGGCTATGTGGAAGCATTTCTAAACTCTATTAGTAAACAAATAAAGTCGCTTTTAGACGATTCACTTGGAAAGCACACATGCTTAAAAGTAAATTTTGAACTTTTTTCTTCGTTCATGATGATGAAAAATAATAATCAAGAAATGAAATCATTTGGTACCAAAAACATTGTATTGTACAGTAATTACGATTTTGTAACACTTTTGTCTGACACAAAAAGCAACTTAAAAAAAATATTGAAGAATTTATGGAATGTGACAATGGTTGGACATTCCTCAACAACTCACATTTATAAATAAATATAAATAAATACCAACCTTTGGGTAGTTCAAAATATGTGTCACTACCAAAAAAAATAAGAAATAAAAAGGCATGTTTAAATATACAAAACCACGACGACTACTGCTTTATGTGGTGTATCACTGCGGCTTTATTTCCATCGTCAAGCCATGCTGAAAGGGTGTCATCTTACCCGGACTTTCATACTGTGCTAAACACCGACGGGATGCAATTTCCTGTTACTTTTGCTGATATAGAAATGTTTGAAAAAAATAATCCAAACATAAAATTGATTATCTTTGCTTTGGGAAATAAAAGCAGTATAGTAGGTCCTTTGTACAAATCAATTAATGTGACTAACAACAAAAGAACTATACATTTGTTATTTATTGAAAATGGTGCTTCTTCACACTATTGTCTAATAAAGGATTTATCACGACTTGTCAGGAGTCAAATAACAAGTCATCACGGCAAACTATATTTTTGTGATACTTGTTTAGTGTTTTTTAACACAACTGATCAACTAGATAAACATTCTTGTGGAGGTGTTGTTACTGTTTTACCTGAGGACGGTTCAGTAATAAAATTTAAGAACTATGAACGCAAACAAGATATGCCTTTTGTTATATATGTTGATTTCGAGTCATTGTTAGTAAAACATGAAGATGAAACGAAAGTATCTAATTCAACAGCTACGTTACAAAAACACGTACCCGCGGCGTTTGGTTACCATATAGTTTGTTCTGTTGATGAAACTTATAATCGATATGTTTCGTATCGAGGTCCTGATTGTGTTAGTAAATTTATAGAATCAATTTATCACGATTCATTACAGATACATAAAGTACTAAATAAAAAGACGCCGATCATATTAACAGAAGAAAACGACAGAGACTTTAGAAATGCAACTAACTGTCATATATGTGGACATTTCCTTTATGGTAACAGAGTCCGGGACTACTGTGGAATTACCGGGTTGTATCGTTCCTCGCCGCATATGCAGTGCAATTTGCAATATAAACTACCAAAGTTCATACCAATTTTCTTTCATAAATTGTCTGGATATGACAGTCATTTGTTAATAAAACAATTAGGAGAAGCACCAGAGCCTATTAAAATTGTACTGAATACAAAAGAAAACTATATTTGTTTTACAAAATTCGTTCCAGTTGGATACGATGAATTCATTAAACTTCGTTTTGTGGATTCTTTAAAAATTTTGGGAACAAGCTTGCATAAACTAGCATGCACTATGAGTAGTGATGAATTTACGCACATGCACAATCATTTTCCAAACGAAAATGAGTTCAAGTTGGTTACGAGGAAAGGAGTTTATCCATACTAGTATATGGATAAATGGGAACGTTTCAAAGAACCAACCGTTCCAGCTAGGGAACAATTTTATAGTTCGCTTAATAATGAAAATGTATCTAAAAATGATTATAAGCATGCTCAGTTAGTGTGGTCATCATATAACATACAAAATTTAGGACATTTCACAGATATTTACTTAATGACCGACGTGTTATTATTGACTGATATATTTGAGAAATTTAGAAAAACATGCAAATTTCACTATAAGTTGGATCCTGCATTTTACGTTACCGCACCGAGTCTCTCTTTTGATGCAATGCTTTTGAAAACAGGTGTAGAGTTAGAGTTAATAAATAATTTAGAAATCCTTAGGATGATTCAAAGTGGAATTAGAGGAGGCATTTGCATGTGTTCACATAGGCATGCTAAAAGTAACAACAAGTATTTAGAAGATTATGATCCATCGCAATCAGATTCGTATATTGCATATATTGATTGTAATAATTTATATAGATTTAGTATGTGCCAATCACTACCCATGTCTGATATCAAATTCTTAAAGTCAACTGAAATAGACAGTCTTAATATAATAAACATCCCTGATGATGCTGATTATGGATTTATACTTGAAGTCGACTTATGCTACCCTGAAGGATTGTATCATAAACATAATGATTTACCATTTTGTCCTAAAAATGCGTTCCTCCTGGAGGAAAGCATCCAAAACTCTTACCCAACGTACATGATAAATACTTTTACGTCATACATTACGTTCATTTAAAAACTTGGATGAAACATGGTTTGGTTTTAAAAAAATACACCGTGTAATTGCTTTCAGACAAAGAACATTTCTCAAAAAATATATCGATCTTAACACGACTTTGCGTCAAAAAGCAACGTCTAGTTTTGAGCAAGATTTTTTTAAATTACTCAAGAACAGTATTTTCGGTAAAACGTTAGAAAACAACGAAAAAAGAGTAAATGTGAAGTTAGTCAAAGAGTGGGATGATGAACAAAATGTAACAAAAAAGAAACTGAGTGCTTGCAAGCTAATTGCTAATCCGAATTTTCACAGTTTATCAGTTTTTACTGAAAATTTAGTTGCTATTCAGTTGAAACCTGATTGTGTGGTTTTAGATAAACCTATTTACATAGGGTTTACAGTTTTGGAATTATCTAAAAGTCACATGTATGACTTTCACTACTCAGTTATGCAACCTCATTACGATAACCGCTTACAGTTGTGTTATACCGATACTGATAGTTTTATATATCATATAGAAACCAAAGATTTTTATAAAGACATTAAAGAAATATTTTTAGATTACTTTGACACGAGTAATTTTGATAGTGAAAATATGTTCAACTTACCACTAAAAAATAAAAAAGTACCTGGTCTTTTTAAAGACGAAATGAATGGTAATTTAATAACAGAATTTGTAGGTCTGCGAGCAAAACTGTATGGTGTTAAAACTATGCAGAAAACTTTAAAAAAAGCTAAAGGAGTAAAGAGTTGTGTTGTTCGTGATTTCAAAATGTCTGACTATGAGAATACCTAATACACTGGTAACGTTGTACGAAAAGTCAATGTTTTATTTAATTGCGTCTTTGCTTAACCGAAAACTGTTTTGTAAATCCTTCCACCTTTTTCATTAACCTTGACTGAATCATCTAGAACACTAATTACTACATTTTACCGCATACGCTCATCGCAATATCATAATTGATTATGCCATAAAATGTAGCAGTCAAGGACAGTTCACACGTAACACAATTTACGTCTACACGTAACACAATTAACGGATTGCATGGCGAAAAAAAAACAATTTTAGATCCTCCTGGAAAGTTGGTGTTTTGCACATATCAAAAAATGGCAGTAGCATCGACGATATGCTGTTTTTATTAGATTCTAGTTAAAATCTATATAAGTGAATCTTTTCCTTCCGCCCGTTCCACTCAATTCGCTCTTGACACTTGACAGTTTTGTTGCCAGCCCTCTCCGTATTTATTTCTACAACGTTTGTAATAAAAAATACAAAACAACACCTAAACATGTAACAATTATGATTTTTATTGTATTGTATTTATTCAAAAATAAAGTACATTGTGTATCAATTACTTATAATTAACAAAACATATTTCAACGTTAAGAAATAAAATCATGTAAAAAAAAATGGAAATAAAAAAGAAAAAGTTAAATAATCATAATGTTTTGCAGAGCTCTTAATTTGTAAGGTAGTCGTCTATACTGTAAAAACATTTTTCCAGAAGAAACCTTTTTACTACTATTTGTATAGTGTTAGCATTACTTTAAATAATGCTAACACTATACAGATCACGAAACACGACTTCATTTGGTTGTTTGGAGGGCGTTGTAATATTTCCAGAAATCGGAAAGAACTTTTTGGTTGTAGATATATAGTGGTGGAAAGGCAAAAGTTTTGATTTTCATGTTTAATGATTGCAAAGATGCATTGAGGAGCATTTCTCTTTTCTTTGTTGATGGGACATCCTTTTCGGCATCCCCACTATTTTATCAGCTGTATTCAATTCACTCAGATATCGAAAGCACTCAGGATAAAACAATAATAGTACCAGTAGATTTTGCATTACTAGCAAACAAAACCCAAGCAACTACCAGACGTTGTTTGAACACTGAAAAGAAAAATTTCCGGAATTTCATTAAAATTCAAAATTAATTTTGAACTTGCAGCTATGACCGCAATTAGAGGAGTTTTTCTAAACTCAATTGTCACTGAATGCTCTTTCCATTTCAATAAAGCGTTATGGAAAAAGGGTAAAGAGATGGGATACTTGGTGTTCCCGTTGGAAAAAAACATGTAGCTATGTATGCTGCTATGGCACATCTTCCCATTGAAAACATCCGGGAAGCGTGTATGACATTGCTTGATTGTTCACCTGAAGGAAAAGAAGCGATCAATTTTAACAATTATGTGATGACACAATGGGTAAATAAGAATATACCGTTGCTGTATAACCATGAACCATGTTGAAGGGTGGCACAATAGGCTAAATATAAAACTTTACAAACGACCTCCGCTATATACCCTTATAACTTAAAGATGAGGCGAAAGAAAGTTTGTTCAAAATGAAGAAAACACCTACAATTACTACCAAAATAAAGGAAAAAGAAAACACTGGCAATTGACAACTATTGGGAAGATAGTTAAAATTAATAATTAAGATGTGCCTAAAAAGCCGGTCAAAAGTAAATGTTTTGCAAGTAAATCTTAAATCGACACACACAATAAATCTTATACGTAATTCATTATTTGACCTTATCCTTGCAGGGGTTATGGTAGACCTAATTTGGAACATATCTGACTCCATAAACTCACGGTCGAATATAGGCGGTTTCGAGAAATTTCATTGTTCTTTTTTGTAAGTTTTTCGACTTAGGACCAAAAATTACACAAGGCTAGTGCACTCTGGGCACTTGATTGTTACTTTCTAACATTTAACGAATGCGTGACTATTTAAAATATCCCAAAAACCCCGAATCCCAAAAACTTCAAAAGTAATATGATAATAAACCATAAATCTTGAGATTTGTTGTCGTATGAGGTAGTACTGGCCTCTGATGTTAGAGTTTGTCAGGCCGCTTGAGAGCCTCTGACATGGCTGAAAAGCTTGCAATTCTGCGCCCATGATCTAGAATCTGAAGTTACACATGCAGACATTTAAACAACATAACTTACCTTGCCTTTGTTGCGTTTGGGGTATAACATCAGAATCGCAAATGCTTTCTAAGCCATCATTGGTCAAAGCTATCATATTTTTTATTTTTTCCATCACCGCCCGAATCGCAGCTGACTGTAGTGAGGTAGGCTTAAGTTACTTATACTTGTTGTATGCTTATAATTAGAGTCGAAAATTATACAACCTTGCTTTCGACGTGCCGTCTCTCATTTATTCCGCACATTCCCGCTCCCGTCACTATATGGCGACCCTGCTAAAGGGCTCCGCCAGGGAGCCAAGGGCAAACAATGAAATTATATAAAAATAAATACACAAAATAAAGAACATATACAGTAAAAATGTGAAATCAAAGTATGGTGAAAAGTTAGAAAACTTTATCGTATTTATAAGTTTCACTATAGCGCAAGCCGACGGAAACCCTAAGGCATGCGAAATATAAAACGATAAAATAAAAAATGAATGCCTATAAACGAAAAAATGGCAATAAAAAGATTTGCAGATGCACTTCTTAACCGGTGCCTAAGTGACGACGAGGAGCTAGCGAGTCGCGGGACTTTAGGCCATAATGAAGTATACTTATACTCTAGAGGTAACAAACATCAATCATATCACGCGCGAATCACTACAGCACGTAACAGCCACAATTTCAGGCTAGTAACAAACAACAAAATTGAGTAAACTACCGCGCTAATGTACCAATGTACCAACAGCAAAATCAAGATACTCGTAGCTATCGTGGTAATGCACCTATAAGAGTAACAGTAAACTATAATAATCAAAGACAAGGACGATACCAGCGGAGATATGCGAGGTCAAACAGAGCTAGCTACCGAGATAACTCTTATAACAATTACAACCGCCAACAAAATGTTTATGCAGCAGCCAAGACTGATGACGAGCAGAAAGAAGAAGAAATAGTGAACATTGGTGAGTTTTTTCGAGCTTAACTATGTTCTAACATGCGAAGGTTTAGACTTTATTCTACTTCGGAAGGCAAATGTATAAATTCTTCTTAAATACCAGCAAAGTCCTCTATCAATAATACAAAGTTCCATTATACAAAATAAAGTACAAACTACAAACATATAATGACAGTACATTTATTAAAGATATCGGTGGGAAAGTACAAGCAAAATGCTTTGTATACATTCCACTACATGCATATAACGGTGTAGAGTTTCAGCATAAGTTATACTTATTCGATACCGTGCCATGCAATGCAGACGGTATTATTGGGTTAATTAATTAATTAATTTAATACTTTATGCACAAAAACAGTGTACAAAGGAGACTTAATGCTATGAGAGCATTTTCTGCCAGTCATCCTGGTTGTGCAAGAAATATGTTTATAGGCGTGCATTCGAGATATGGACAGTAAAATGGATATAAAGAGAAATTAATTGAAATGAATTCTTAAATATAAAACTTTGTAAAATTTGTATATACAATTATTAATATATATATATATTACATAACTATACATGTTATATTACGGGTTAGACGATCTAAGAACGTATAATGCAAATGTAGATCTACCAACGAATCAACTAACACTGCCAATAATTCATACGGGATGTACTTTAAAAAATCATAAAAAGTTTGATGAACCGCAACTTCTAGAAAGTTATTTCACTATTCCAGCGCGCAGTGAATCTATTCATTTCGTCAATATTAATGAAAACATATACAAAAATTGCGACATATTTCCCAGCCGAATGTGAAGGAATTATGTGGTCGAAGACGCAGCACGCTTGCCTATTTACTCTTGACTTGAACATACCTGGGTTATAATTTACTGGAAACACTGACGAGAGCAGGGCATTCCACTTCTTTGCAGATCTTATAATAAATGAAGAAGCGTAACGCTTCGTTCTTGTGCGAGATATTTCTACCATAAAAGGTTGGCGCTTTGCTGATCGTCTAGTCTTACGGTGATGGGGGAATCTGGTTATGCAGTTCTTGTGCACACTCTCCATAGTGCAATCTGTAGAATACCGACAGGCTTGCTACCTCACGTCGATGCGCCAGACTTTGAAGCTTACTCTTTACTAGTGTCATCCCCAATGAGCCTGATAGCACGTCTCTCAATTGAATCCAAAGACTTGAGCTGATACTTGGCAGAACCATCCCAGAGGTGGCAGCAGTACTCTATACAAGATCGGTTCTGTGCTTGATAAAGATTCAAAAGCTGTCCCGGTGTGAAGTACCGCCTAACCTTAGACAAAATACCAAGTTTTTTTGCAGCTACCTTGGCTTTGGATTCAATATAAGACCCAAAATTCAGGTTTGATGTGAGTTCGACACCCAAAAGCTCCAGATGGTCGCCTATTAGTATTGTTACACTTTGGAAAAACGGAGATCGGTTAAGAGGACTCTTTTTAGTAGAAAACAAACACGCCTGAGTTGTTGAAACCGCTTTGATTGAGAAGAATATTATGTATGTTTGTTTAATGAACAACAATAGGATTGGAAGAATTGGCTATTTCAATTATGTTACATTAAAAAGTCTATTGGAAGATCTGAGACGGGATGGATGTGTGCCAGAACGTTCTTTGAATATGTAACGAATGTATTTAATCCTTATCTAGAAAAACGAAACGTACCCACCCAAACCTATACTTTACTTTCTAGACGGCCACAGATTGCACATGACGTTATATTTGGCTGATTTCTGCAAAGGCAATAGAATATAAATAATAGCCCGGTATCAAAATTCAACCTACTTAATCCAACCGCCTTAATAAGTCTTTTGGAAAAAATCAAGCAAGTCAATGGAGGATTGAACATCCAGGTCAAAAACTATCAAAATTCAACCTACTTAATCCAACCGCCTTAATAAGTCTTTTGGAAAAAATCAAGCAAGTCAATGGAGGATTGAACATCCAGGTCAAAAACTATCAAAATTCAACCTACTTAATGCAACCGCCTTAATAAGTCTTTTGGAAAAAATCAAGCAAGTCAATGGAGGATTGAACATCCAGGTCAAAAACTAAAATAAGAAGATTTCGCACTTAATGTCGAAATTGCTTTATAAAAGTTTATGAAGAGACAATCAAGAACGCTTTCCGCAAAAGTGGACTATCCATTCAGTATTGACTAAATTAATCTGACTAAACTCAAATCACAATCTCGTGCCAGTATTCAAACGACGGAAAATATCGCAAATGTGGCTATTCTTATGACTTGTCAGATTCCGAAATAAAAAGGTCTTCTACATTAAAAAAACTGTCTATATTCACCAGTTATATTATATGGATAGTAACAATATATAAAATATACTACCTAAAGAAGATCAGTCGCTTTATATTATTTGGGCTAAAGTGAAACATACATTGACTGGCACAGAATCTGAAAATATTATAAGAGAAGTTACTACCGTCAAAAAAACATGATATACAAGTAGAACATCAAAATACTGACCAACCACTGGAACAAAATGTAGACGAACTACATACTTCAAACCCCATTTTTTGTTGTGTCACAGTCTACTTATGAATTGTCTCTAACAAGGACCTTCAAAAAATATATAACACCCAAAGACGTCTTGCTGCACTGTTGAACCTGTACCACAGATTACTCGTGAAATTCAACAACAATCCGAAGAGAACCAAATACGCCCTTTAGATGGAGCCAGAACTAACTACAGCGAAAGAGTCACAAATACGACACAGTGATGATGCTAACTCACAAAATACAACTAACTAATTTTGAGAATGTTACACCAGCTAAATCTACCTACACGCCTTCGTTGATTATGAGAAGGCATTCGACAGTGTCGAGCACTGGGCCTTGTTTAACTCTCTTCATCGCTGTTCTATCTATGCTCGATACGTGGATGTGCTCCGAGAGCTCTATATTTCGGCAACGATACAAGTGAAACTGTGCGACGTAACCAACCCTATTGCCATCAAGAGGAGGGATTAGACAGGGGGACACCATTTCACACAAGCTTTTTACGGCTGTCTTGGAAGATGTCTTAAAAATGCTTGCATGGGACACGTGAGGAATAAACATCAACCACAACACAATAACATAAATTCTCACCTGAGGTTTTCAGATGACCTTGTATTGTTTGCCGAAAAACCTGGATGATCTCCAATGCAATTTCACTTGTACTGGCGCAAACTCACATGATATTTGACCATTTGTCCCAAGAAACACTAATAGAAATAGCTGCAAAAATTTTTAACGCCATTTTTGCTGCATATACCACCTAACTTTATAACAGTAAATACCTCTTCAGTAATTTAAAAAAAAGGCTGCTAAAACCTCGTATCTTTTTTCCAAAAATGTGTTGTTTTGAAACAAGCGTTGCACTGTTCCGACTGACCATTCGGTTCGGGATCGGAATCTTTTGACACGAGAGTGAAAGAGAGAATCAAGGATTGACGATGTGTCCTTTTGCTCTTTCGCGTCGCTGGCGCGGTGCAATAAAATTCTTGGAATCCGAGGTTCGTGGGTATATACATGTGATTTAAGTAGAACATGCTAGCTGGATAACAAAGCCGTCGAGCCTTATTAGTATTTAACTACTGCTAGTAAATTACTATACGCAAGTACTTACAGACAATTATTACTACAAATGTGTTCACTTACTTAATTTACTTACATGCTATTACATCACGGCACGTGCGAGCTAGAAGTGTTTTAGTTGTGATGAACTAGGTTTATACTTGTAGTGTCGTGCATTTTAAGAGAAAAGGCAATTTAATGTCTGTTATTACTTTATGTAGTACTGGCATGTAAGTAAATTAGGTAAGTGAACACATTTGGAGTAATAATTGTAAGTATATAAGTACTTGCGTATAGTAATTTACTAGCAGTAGTTAAATTCTAATAAGGCAAAAGCCTGTAAGGTGGATATTGTAGGGAAAGTAATTTAATATACTCGTTTCGTTTAAATTTTTGCGGAATTATCGTCTTATTTCAAAGATTCAGGGGGAAAAGATATTGGCTCAATTAAATTTATACAATGATGACTTATGTGCTGGTCTCGTCACAAATAGTAAGTTATTTTAATTATAAAAACTATGGATATATTTGTGAAAATGTTTTGTTATGAAATACTAAATGAATAAGTAGGTGCCTATAATAACCTGTTTTTTTCTATTTTTTAGGCAATAGATTAAGAGACAAAGAAGTTCCTAAAATGTTTTTTTTTTTATTTTAGGCAATAGATTAAGAGACAAAGAAGTTCCTAAAATGTTATTTTTTTTAATTTTAAAACACTATTATTTACCAACAAAAAAAAAACCAATGAACAAAACGTGTACTTAATTGGAACTAATAAAGACCCAATAATTGGTCTTCTTTATGATGAAGAAGTCTACCGTTAAGTATTAACATCTCGAAAAACAGGCTTCCTAAAAAAGTCTGTTCCATTATCAGATTTAAGTCAAGATGTTCATCCGCCAACAATCCGCAAATGAAACAATTCTGTAACTACTTTATTCAAACTTGAGACAGGAAGGGTCTAAGGCCACCTACTGTGGAACGTTCGCCTAATTTATCTACCGTTTGTTAAAGGAGTAAGGGATAAAATCGGATACCTTATGAAACGGAGATACGGCATCAGGACTGTGTTCCGTGCGCAAAGTCAACTTCGAAAGATGCTGCGGATCCAGCCAAGGATCGGGAACCCCTGAACGTACCTGGTGTTTACAAAATTCCTTGTGACTGTGGACGGTGTTATATTGGGGAGACACGGCGGAACATTTCGACGAGGCTGAAGGAACATATTAGAAGCATACTGAATTTAGACACTGACAAGTCCGCTGTTGCTGAGCACGCCCTGATTAAAGATACTAAGCATTTCTTAAGATTTGACTAGGCTTCTGTACTAACGGTGCTAACCCTGCACTCTTTGTGTACGCCAGCGACATCAGTGATGAAGGTGCGTGCGCAGGTGTGTTTACATCTGGGCTAGGGTTTCCCCCGCCTGCAGCACCTGCGACGCCAGTGCCGCTGACGCAACGGGCGACACGCGCGGCAATCCGGAGTTCGCGTCGTGCCCTTGCTGCGCAAACTCCTGAGGATGGAAGTCGTTAACGTCCGAACATCGGTCGAATTGTTCGACGAAATAACTCGTGAGTGACATAAGAAATAATATATTTATGTACATGATTATCGGGTGGCGCTAAATCTAACCTTGCGCAGTACTGAGCATACATGCGCGTGCGCGAGTGGCAAGCAACTGGAAAGGTCTATTCCACAATTGACGCTGATAATACCAATGAATCTGAAAACGAAAAACAGATAAGTCCGGTCTCTTTCGTTATAAGATTTGACTCTGATACAACACATGATTTCATTTGCATCAGAAAAAGCCACTCTGTTCCTGTGCTAACGGGTAATTATTCAACCATTCCCTCGAGTAGTCCTTCATTATTAGTATTTTACGGAAACTTTCCAGATGACGAATATCGTCCACCGAATAAAGTTGTTTTTAATGAGTGTTCAACTGACTCGGAACTGGAAGCAGCTCCAGCAGATTACGGCGACATAAATGAAGGCAGAAAGCGCCGACATGAAGCTGATCCTACTGCTTGGAAATAAAATGAAGCGAAACGACGTCGCATGCAAGGTTTGGAATATTTAGGGTACAGAAAACCTAGAGGCCAAAAAATACAACATGACACACTAAAACCTCCGAAGCAGTTGGGAAAAACATGCACATCAAATTTTTGTTTAAAAAGTAGGCCGAGAGGATGTAACCGATTCACTGAAGAGAAACGAAAGCAAATTCATCGTAAATTTTGGAAAAATATGTCTTGGGACCAGCGTAAGACTTATGTGAAAGGGCTTGCGACTCGCAAAAAAAAACGGATAGCCAGTCAAGACGAGAAGGAACGCTTTCATATTTTTTATCATTATCGAAAAATTGTGATGATAAGGTTTAAGTGTGCAGATCAATGTTTCTTAATACACTGTCTTTAGGCTATTTTACAGTGCAGTCTTGGGTAAAGAATGCCGAATTCGAAATGACGCCTAGTCAAGAAATGTATCAAGAACAAAAGAACACGAAGAGCTGGAGAAGAAAGAAAGATGTTGACGGTTGATCAATTTCTTGATAATATTCCCAAGCCTTCGCATTACGCAAGGAAAGATACAACAAAGTTGTTCATTGAGCCTATGTTCCACTCTCTTACAGACTTATTTAATGCTTACAAGATTTACTGCACCGAAAATGAACAAACTCAAGTGTGCACATACTCATTTGAAAAAAAGCTTCACGAAAACAACTTATCTCTGTACACTTAAAAAAAAAGACATGTGTTCTGTGTATGCTCTGGCTACAAAGATGGCAACATACATGAAGCTGACTATCAGATTCATATCATAAAAAAAAAACAGGTAGAGATTAGAAAAAACTGAGAACAAAGACAAAGCAGCAGCTGGAGATTTCATACTCCTTACGATGGATTTACAAGCCGTTAAGGTATGTCCTAACCTTAAGGCCTAAAATACAAGGCCCTTTTGTATTTTAAAACAAAATTAACTTGTTAAATGTACATAGTATACAATTTAATTTGTAAGAATTGCACTTGCTATTGGTTTGACGAAACCGCCACTGATTTGACTTCAAGCACTTTAGCTACATTTCTAATTGACTATATAAAACGAAATTATTTACCACAAAAGAAGCCCACAGTTATATTTTGAGCTCTGGCTGTACATACTAATACATAAATGTGATTCTCTCCAATGCGCTTCTAAATCTGACAAAAAAATGTGGAGTTACCATTATACAAAAGTTTTTGGAACCAGGACACTCTCAAATGGAGTATGACTCTGTCCATAGTTCAACAGAGAGAAAACTTACAAATAGAGAAATTCACCTGCCTAGTGACTAGGTGACTGTGGCAAAAGAAACAAGAAATAAACCATAATATAACCTCATTTTTCGAGGGATATAAAACTTTTTACGTCGATGATTAGTACATAAATACCTTTAACGTTTTTAACTCATTTTATTTTATATTTTTTTATACTTAAATTTATTGTTTTTTTTTAAATCTGGCCATGTGAGGGCTTGATTGACTGCATTTGCCTAAAAGATATAGGTAAGCTGGTCTTTTTAGTAATTTGATTGTCTAACTTTACAATAAAAGGATGCATTACACTTGTATTATAAGTACATATTTCGAAAATATTTTGCTTACTTATGAGTCATTGCAAAATCATCGACTAGTTCTTGTAATTTACTATCCAATATATATATTTAAACAAAGTAATAAATTCTGTTTATTCATATTTATTACATTAATTATTATGTCAGTCAGGAAGTTACGATTCCTGGGACCAGTTCCATGGTACGAATCTTGGCTTAAAGAAACTTCTTCGTCTTCCCACTTTGTCAGCTCTTCTTCACTTTTGGTATAGGCAAACTGTTTCTACCCTTTATGTGAATCAGTGTCCAATTTCTGCACGACCAGAAATATTATTGGATACCGTGAGTCTGTAGATATACTAAGATTTACCAGACTGTTCATGACTTCAGTGGTGGTATCCATAATTGACTTCAACTGCGGGGATGTTTGTGCGGTATGGAATTTACCAAACGAAAAAAAGTCGCTTATAGCCAAACCTGTGTGTTAGTGTAGACCAGACCTGTTAATAATTTACTATAAGTCGCTTATAGCCAAATCGATGTGTTAGTATAGCCCAGGCCTATTCGTAATTTACTATAAGTCGCTTATAGCAAAACCTTTGTGTTAGTGTAGCTAGGCCTGTTCGTAATTTACTATAAGTCACTTATAGCGAACCCTTTATGTTAGTGTAGCCAGGCCTGTTCGTAATTTACTATAAGTCACTTATAGCGAACCCTTTATGTTAGTGTAGCCAGGCCTGTTCGTAATTTACTATAAGTCGCTTATAGCCAAACAACCCTTTGTGTTATTGTAGCCAGGCCTGTTCATATTTGCATCCATCATTTGTATTTGTCTAAGTAAGTCTGCTGCTTCACCGCTTGTCTTTAAATAGTGTACTCGTAGTTCCTGAACATTGGAACGTTACGATCTGTTGTATACCAGAGATATAAACATATCTTTGTAAGCTGGCCACTCTTCGTACGATCCTGTAAATACATTTAATTGTGTCGTGGGTAATTACGCTTGTATACTGTATAATGGTGTTTCTAAGGAAGTGTCCGTGCTTCCAAGGCGTTCGTCAGAAAGAATAAGCATGTCCTTTAAGTCATCAATCTTACATTATTTGGAATCCGGGACTTTTATTTAGCGCGAGGAGCGCTTGACTACAGATACATAGCATCATGACGAATCTCACGCTTCTGAGACCTATACACAGCGCGAAGTGAGTTTGACGGGTGACAGTCAGCGTTATGCTCAGTCTCGGGAATCCGAGACTTTTATTCAGCGCAAGGAGCGCTTGACTACAGATACACAGCATCATGACGAATCTCACGCTTCTGAGACCTATACACAGCGCGAAGCGAGTTTGACGGCTGACAGTCGGCGTTATGCTCAGTCTCGGGAATCCGAGACTTTTATTCAGCGCAAGGAGCGCTTGACTACAGATACACAGCATCATGACGAATCTCACGCTTCTGAGACCTATACACAGCGCGAAGCGAGTTTGACGGCTGACAGTCAGCGTTATGCTCAGTCTCGGGAATCCGAGACTTTTATTCAGCATGAGGAGCGCTTGACTACAGATACACAGCATCATAACGAATCTCACGCTTCTGAGACCTATACACAGCGCGAAGCGAGTTTGACGGCTGACAGTCAGCGTTATGCTCAGTCTTGGGAATCCGAGACTTTTATACAGCGGGACGAGCGCTTGTCTGCATCACGCTCGGTCTCGAGCATCCGAGACATTCACTCAGCGCCAGGAGCGCTTGGACACGGGTAGGGGAAATTATGACCGCCGGAATCAACACCATAGCATTGTTTTGTCATCAGAGGGGGATAAAATATCAGAAATTCGTGAAACAGAGACACAAAAGCAGCGTGAGTTTTGCTTGATCGATGACCGTCTACGGCTTTCTTTGAACAGAATGTCAATTTCATCAAAAGACTCCGTCGAAGACGCGCTGCTGATAAAAAAAGGACGTGGATTTTGCTATTCGCCAGTCAATCAATCAAATATTTTATCCATTAAACTTTTAGGTACAATGAGTTTTTAAAATATGGTTAAGACCAAATATGGTTTTTACCAAAACTTGCCTCTAGAAGGCATATGAAAATTAAAAAATAAGTTAAGTATATAATATTATTTTCACACCACCTGCTCGACAATGTTCAATTACATATCACGTAATCTCAACGTAAAGCTAGTTATTATATCCCAAGGGATATAAAGTTATATAAAACTCCCAAGAGAATAATGTGATTTTAATTTGGAACGCTAAAACTAGTATGACTAAGGGTGGGTTTCACCATCTTACTTAAGCAATAACAAACATCGACATTTCAGTCAAAGCACTGGTTAGGCTAAAAATTAGATGCACCATCTGAAAATTGTTAAATGTCGTCATAACTTTAACTGTAACTGCCCACGCTTCGCTGGTTAGTGTTATTGTTTATGTTAAATATATGTCATCGACAAAATTTATGATGGTGCAACACATGCTGGCTGAACTTTATGGTTAAAGTTGTTAATTTAAACTATAACAGTAACTTTAACTGGGATATGGTGCAACCCAGCAGTAACTTTAACCGAAACTTCAGCAATAACTTAAGCAGTAACTTTTCCAGTAGCATAGATACGGGCATTGTAAAGAGAGTTTATTCAAAAATCGAACTGGCCACCATGGGCAGAATACAAAAAAGAAATGAGGCGCGATTGTACAGGTGAAACAAGAGACGGTGTTTATTTGGTGTGTTATTTTAACAGTTCCGTATTTTATCATTTTCAAGTTTACTTGAAAACGACAAATCGCTATCACTGATTTGACTCCGGAGTTAATGAAATCAGACGCTTTATTAGACATTATTAATAAACTATTACCGGAAAATAAAAATAAAATACGAAAAAGCCGATTTTAAACAATGAAAGAAGTACTGACGAAAACTGTATCTGAATCCGTCCTCTTGGTTTATTTCCAATACTTAGCATTATCTTGAAAGCCAAGCAAGCCAAGCCTTTGGTGAATTTTTTGGTTTTAATGGCTCGCAGAAGATATGAAAAGTATAGTATACACCTCGAGGATAAAGCCTATCGTTTGTCACGGGCGGCTCATTGGACCTCTCGCTTCACTCGGGACTCCAAATAAAGTAAACCCCCTCAACTAACTTAACTGTAAACTTAAACTTTAAACTTAATTTTAACTTTAAACCCCCTTGCTACGCTCGGGAGTTAACTGTGTCCCTGTTGCGCTCAGTGGTTCAATATGCAACTATTATATTGCATAGTAAAATACAATGGCGAAGGAAATGTCTAAGTAAAATACTAATAATAAGTATATGTCAAAATTATCGTAGCAACATCTGATGTCTATTAATTGTCAATGCCATTTTAGTTATCTATTGTGTAGGAACGCTCACGGTCGCAGAATAAATAATAGTATATCGTTTGGGTGTTACCCCCAAATGGCCTCCAACCTCCTCTTAAAGCCATCCCAAGCCTCGCAAGACCTAGTCTACACCTGGAATACCTAATATACCTAGTAGTGATCAATATTTGTTTGTCGTATGAGTTAGTGCTGGGCAGTAGTGATCACTATTATCTATCTTTAGTACTGGATAGGTCTCACCCGATTCCATATGATCCTTCATCTTCCTTGATCTCCGCCTGGTCGAGTATCTTATCGCAGTCTCTCTGCATCAAAGCATACAGCAGAAAACAAGTAGCCACACCAAAGTGTGGCCGCTCTAAGTTCCTGGAAGAAGTATTATTCCCTTCATCCGGTCCACGGTATCGTTCGCACCAACGAAGGTTAGCCGCGCCAACGATCTCTATCGGCCATCTTACCATCGACCACTCTACAGATAATATCCATCCCTCGTAAACCACAGACAATCTTACCACAGCGATGCCATATATTGCACGTAGGAAATGTCTATAGATGCCATAACGCTAAACTGACACGTCTTCATCGTGTGACAGTTGACACATCCAGTTGTAAATAGGATTTCATTCAGTGTCGCAGTTTGATAAATATTCTAATGTACTAACCGCTAAATACACGCTGTAACTACGGAAACAATGTTAATAAAAAGTTATTCGAAGTTACATTTTTCCCGATTATTTAAATTTACCGCCTTCCTGACCCTATCTCTATGTATTTTATTCGGTCATTGGATATATTTACTCTATGGTAAGAAACCAAACAAGCAGAATATAACCTTGATTTGATTTAAAAAAAGTAAAATGACAGAATGTAAATTCTACCAAACTAACCATACAAGTGCTCATGTAAGTAAATTGTTTTTAAATAGTTTAAAGTGTTAGTTCCATACAAATTATACACTCAAAGAATCAGTGCAGTGTAAAGAATGTTGTGAATAAGTGATTTGGGTCCAGATACAAAGAAATAATGAGTAATTGTGTCTTGACAAAATGTGTTGCCTTTGTGGTCGTGAATGTTCAATTTGATTACGTTGAAATTGCCGTTGAATTGCTTGTTGAATATCATTCGTCGTAAAATATCGTAGTTCAATTATTGTAGAATCAATATAATAATTGGTTTTAGTTAACTAGTTCGTGTAAGCCCGGGATTAATCAAAAAACCAAAGTAATAATATCGTCAAACAAACGTTCGCCATGTTAATGTGACGGCAGCGCCACCTCGCAACGTGTGATTCGTTTGAACTACTAAAGCTGGCGTATTCACGAAGAATGTACTTGATGGTTGATTTTTCTACTGGTGTATTTTTTATGTATTTTTATTCCCACCGATTATTTGTGTTATTAGCCGACTTACCTTTGAAAAGCCGACCACCCACGGGTGGGTGGTGCGCAATCGGTTCGTTGAAAGCCGAGCACCCACCCGTGGGTGTGTTTGCAACCCAATTTAAGCCTTATTTGTATTAAGTTAGAAAAGAGTTTCCTATGAATGAATGGAGCTTGAACCAATGAATGTAATTGGTTGACATCGAACGATTTTGTCAAAGTACAAAGTAGATGATTTCAATTCGATGTTTTTTTTTTTAATCTATTATTATACCTTTTTTTATGTTTTTTTTTATTGTGTTCGAAGGAGTGTTATGTTTTTATTAGCATTCATGTATGTTTGTATGTGAGTTTCTTTATTCCACCATTACTTTTAAATGCCTAAACAGATTTAGATGTAACGGGTATCGTTAGAATCCTTACATCCCCCGAGCAACATAGGCAATTTTTTTTTAAACTTTCAGTATGGCAGTAGTATAGCACCATTTTAAATTAGAAAAACATATTTTTTCTTCTAAATTTACAATATGGTTATCAAATTGAAGGTCTTGATAAGCCCATTCTAACAATTTTTTTTTTTGGCAAAAGCTCTTTTTTGGCAGTGTTTTTTTAGCTTTTAAGCCAGTTTCTCATGTTATTTATTTTTACGTTTGTTTAAACTCTTCTTTTTTTTCTAGAACTTCTATCTAACAAAATGTCTGTCGTTAATGCTGTTGTGGGTGAAAAAGGACGGGTGCGTACGCGAGGAGACGGACGAGGACTAGCGGAAGAGCGCGCGTCATCTGCAGCAAGGTATGTTTTTTTTTTTTTTTTTTTTTTAGTATCCTTATATTCTTCCGAGATATTTTATTTTAACCTTGTTTTTTTATTTGCTAGGCCCGAACATTATGACTGGGACCCAATGCGTGGCAGAGGGCGGGCGCGTGTGCGTGGTCCTGGCTGCGGACGAGGGCGAGGCCGTGGACGCGGGCGCGGAAATGTTGCTGGAGGAGAGGATACAGCATCAAGGTAATATATTTAAACCCTGATATTTTATTTTAACCCTGTTTAATTTATGCTAGATCGGACATGGACGTGCAAGGTGTTGAGCGTGCGCGTGCACGCGGTGGTGGCGGTAGTGGTGATGTCATCCCGCACGCCAGCAGTTCAGAAGTGCCGATACGAGAAAGGTGGTTTTGTTGTTGATTTATTTAATGTATATTATAGTACCCAATTATAATAATTTGAAAACTATTATATTTTTGGATGAAATTTGAAACATGTCATGTAGTTCCTACTATAACACAATTTATGTTATCAGCAAGCTCATCTGTTTTGCAAAATATATTATTCAACATACATTTTTTTTCGTAGCGATGATGAACGTATGGCTCATCAGCGCCTAAATATATCTAAGTACGATCAAGCGGACGTTGGCAACAATGCCAACTTCTGTCAGGTCTGAGTATGGGGCGCGAAAAAGAGCCAGCCAGAGTGAACGCTATCTCATGCCGGACACTCCACCCCCAGTATACGCGTGCGGTAATATATTTATTTACTTAGTATTTACAATTTCAATGTAATTATAATTACGTTAAACTATGTTTAATTAGGTTTAAAGAAATTTATTCTCAAAAAAGACAAACAACAACTTACTTGAGAACAATAATAGCTTCAGATTAATATTATTACATGGTTCGGCACATGAAGAAACAATAGTAGTTAACATTCATAAACTTCTTTTTTTTGTATGTGGTTAGGTTAAACACGCAAGTTTGTTTGTTGATATGAGCGATGGTGGCCTAATGGTTCTATAGTGCAATTTAGAATCTAACAATACCGGGTTCTAAACCTAGGCTCCCGCACCAATGACTTTTCTCAGTTATATGCGGTTTTCCATCGCTCCGTGCTTCGGAGGGCACGTTAAGCTGTCGGTCCCGGCTGTTATTGGTTAATAGCAGTCGTTAAGCCATGTCAGAGGCCCTCGGGCGGCCTGACAAACTCTGACATCAGAGGCCAGCACTACCTCATACGACAAACAAACAATCTATTAATTTTCTAGGAAAGGCCGCGTTCCTAGCCTCAGGGCAGTGGTTTTGGGGTTTAAATCCACATAAAAATAAGTATTTTTAGCCAACCCTACCGACTTTTTTAATCATGGAAAATAGTGGAGCTCGATTTTTACTGAATTTTTAATATAAAATGGTAGTTTAAATTACTAAACTTTGAATATAAACTGGAAACGACATTAACATTTTTAATATAAAATGGTAGTTTAAATTACTAAAATTTGAATGTAAACTGGAAACGACATTAACATTTTTAATATAAAATGGTAGTTTAAATTACTAAACTTTAAATGTAAACTGGAAACGATATTAACATTTTTAATATAAAATGGTAGTTTAAATTACTAAACTTTAAATGTAAACTGGAAACGACATTAACATTTTTAATATAAAATGGTAGTTTAAATTACTAAACTTTGAATGTAAACTGGAAACGACATTAACATTTTTAGTTTTTACTATATTGAGTAATACATTTATTATTTTTATATGGGTGTTTCCAGTGAAGTGCGACATGGCAGGCTCAAAATAAAATGGTTCAATCCCACAGACTACAATACGATTCAAATTCAGCGTCTAAACGCAACGATGTAAGAAATGTCTATATCTATAATGTATGCCAGAATGCGGAACGCGTGCGTCATACATACGCTTTCCGAACGGAGATCGGAATTCTCAGCAAGCAAACTATTTAAACAAAACAATTTTTTAAAATAGCTTACGTAGTTATAAACAAATTTAAAACAGATTACAATATAAGCACTTAAAAATATTAACATATTAAGTATACTACCGTAACGAGGCTAAAATAATAAATAAAACAACTATAGATTAATGCACAATTTATTTGATTGATTTTAATAACCCCCCCAACACATTTTATTAAAAAGTATACAGACATAAGCCAGTACCAGTGTATAAGGCAGCTCGCTATGGTATGATGTTCTTGAAAACCAAGGAAGTCCGTTCCTATGGCTTTCTGAGTGGTGTTGTAATTAATAACGTATCATAAAGGACATGTATTTTTCTGATGAAACATCAGTCGACTCATCAAGGATAATGGAGTATGGGCGTTCACCAACCTCTTTTATTAATTTTGATTCAACAACAACGATTCATAATATTTTGGAACATTTGGTTCTAAGCAACTGCAAATTTTCCAAAATGGCATTTTCCATTAGCAGAATTTTCACGCTCTAATTGAGCTTTTGATTTACTTTTTCTAAATCTGTGTTATGAGCTCGCAAGGGAGTAAAGCTTAATTTACAGTAGGCTTCTCCTTTCCCTTTCATAACAAGCTCTTCTGGAGTCCGAGTAAGGCATGCATTTCGAAATTTCATAGGTTCGAAATTTTGGACCATATTTGTATGTTCTGTAATTTTGGAATTGATATGAGTACCCTAAGTTTCGAAAATTCGAAACTTGCTTTTATTAATATAGTCTAGTAAAAAAATACGTCGTTTCATGTATCTCGGGACAAAGTAAGCCGCCATAGTAAATGAAAAGGAATTATTTAAGATGGTAGTTTTATGTACCTCAAAAAGTGCGTGAAGCGATAGACATCTCGCGGTTGCCTAATTTCAACCGGGACAGTGGGTGGACTCTGCCTCTAGCTTGGAAAACCGTGCTTAAAGTTTCCTCGACGCAGCAAGTGGTAGGCAGCCTAGAGTGTGACACGGTCAGCATTGTGTGTGGCAGCACATTTGGCGATGATGCAATGGATAGCGATGGAGTTGCATCGCCACCGACAGCAGAAGTTCAATCTTAGTCGACGGCGGTGCAGAGCAGTACGAGCACTGAGCGTCCCCGTTCCCAGTCGCCGCCACATCTCACGCGCCGCAGCCCGCAATGCGCGTCGGGATCTCGTGGCGTGAACTCCTGAGGCAGATCATCGGATACGCTCGAAACCTAGGTCGATGTTTTCGACAATACACACGCGAGTCATAGCCGGTATTTATATTTTAAATCATGTTTCTATAGTTTAAATTTCATTATTTTTTTCTAGAAAAGCTGCTAAGCTACTTTCGCGGAGGTGGAAACACATGTACATGTAGGCCTTTGGACTGATGTGGGATGCAAGTAATTGTTTAAATACACATGTTATTTATAGTTAAATATAAATAACATGTGTATTTATTGTTTATCTTGTGTCTTATAAATTACCGGTCAAAGCATTTATTAATAATAGTATGTAATTGTTGTAAATAAGCAAAGCAACATAATAATGATAATCAGTTAGGTACCTACCTAAACAAATAATTATTGTACTTTGTGTTTGAGAGCACACTACATACATGCCTAGACTTACATTCATACTAGTTGATTTAACAATTATTGAGATTATAATGTACATATTTAATTCAGTTCACAGCCTGAACTACAGACCACACAAGACGCAACACAGGATGCGCCACCACCTGATGGTGCTGGTGAACCTCCAGTTGAGAATGTACACAGACCTCGACAGCGACACCCGAGGCGACAGCAAACACAAGGTACATAGTTCATAATTTCAATACTAAACAAAACAAAACTAAACTAAGCTGGTGGAGATTTCCAGAATGACCCGTTAATTATAAATAATAAATAAATATATTCGGGACAATTCCACACGAATTACCCAGCACCAAACTAGGATACCCTGTGCTATGGGCACTAGATAACGGATACACGTACATAGGGTACCTAGGGTCTCTAGCCACTAGACCAACCGGTAGTCACTTATGACATCGTAGTAATAAAACATTCTTAATTTCTTGATAATGTTATGAAGTGGAATAGGGGTTGATAGTAAATTAATATAAAATATACTTAGAGAAACATCCATAAAATTAACATATTAATATTAGATGCAGCCCATGCGCAGCTGGAGGCATCCCAAGAAAGGAAATAGACACGCTGAAGCTGCTTTAGAGCATGCAAGGTAAGCAAATAACAATGTAATAATTATGATGTATAGAAAAAACAAGTGGAAGTGGTAGACCACATTACGTACATTGGGACCGATGTCGCCAAACTAAAACAAATAAAATAAAAGTCCTTTTCTGAACTACTAAGAAATCCTTCTTCTGCGACTGCTTCTTAGAGTAAAAAATAGCGTTTTTAATAATTAAGCCGTGATTTTATTATAGTTTACACATTAAGATAGAACTATAACATAAAATATTCTTACATTTTAATTTAATGATATACAGCATTATACATTAAAACATCTTGTTTCGTACAATGTTTTTACTAACTAACTGCATTAAATACTAGTGATGCATATTTTGCAATATTTCTTTAAATAAAGATTGCACTAATAAGTATTGTCTCATGAAACATGTTTAAAACATGACGAAACTTTTAATCAAAAAAAGATCTAATTCATAAAAAAAGTTTCATTTATTTTTCAAACCTCATTATTTCATTAACTATTAACAATTGTAAATATTTTGAAGTCCATTTATGTTCCACCATCATTTGAACAAAAATTTAATTGAATTTCACTATTTAAAGTACTCCTCAAATCTAAATATTCGCTAAAACATATTCGACGGTAGACCTGCGAAACTTTAAACGCGATTTCCCATCAATCATGAATTTTGAGTTGATTCACTTTATTTTTAAAGGTGCGATTTATTGAACGAGATTCTACGAAGCGTGCAGCTGGTTTATGTTTTTTAATATTAAATTCACACATTACCATAGCATGATCACTAAGACACTTATTATGAAATACTGTAATTTTCTTAATTTTTTCCGGTACGTTTGTAATAACCAGGTCAATGAGAGTTTCTGTTCTGTTTGAGTTCTGACCCATCCGTTATTCTGGTGGCCTCTTTATCTATCTGAACAAGACTCTGCTGCGAGCAGAACATAGATAGCTCGCAAGCCCTTGGGGAGTCAGGTTTGAGCAAATCTACATTGAAATCGGTAAAAAGACAGACATTATCACAATGCGCAAAACTACTCAAAGACTCACTCAGCGGTTCCAGAGCAACAGTCACTTTGTCAGTTTCCGGTCTATATGCCATACCTATGGCCATTGGGCCTCCTGGCAGTGTGAGCTCCAACCACAATTGTTCTAATTGAGAATCAGGATGAGCGCGAACTCGTGCACGTAAACCTTGTTTTATATAGAATCCTACGCCACCGCCCTTACTATTAGATCTGCGGGCTCTATGTTTAAATATATAACCAGCAAGGACCGGAGCTATCATTTCCTGACCTTTCTGGATCCACGTCTCATTGAGTGCCAGAATGTTTGGCTTGTTAGTCTCTATACTCGCCTCCACCCGTCTCATCCCTACCCGTCTTGAGTGATTGTATATTCCAATTTTCAAACTTTTTTTTGTTGTGTTAGCCATTTTTACTGTTTTTTTGCCTACATATTATGCTATGTCCTAAACTGGCTTGTGATTGTGTAGTGTTTGTGTAATGTATATATTTGTTGTAAATACAATAAGTAGATTTGCCCAATTTCACGAGAGTAAGGATTAATATTAAAGTGATCAGAGACACGTATATTATTATAAAAAAGCCACCAGTGGTATTTTACAATACAGGTACAAATAATTATTATAGCTGTAAATAATGAATCACGCTAATGATTGTTTCAATAGCAATGTGTTCAAAGTAAGACCATTTTAAAGCTGTATAAATGCGTTCAAAAAGCATTGATTGACATCAAGTCTGATATTTATTTCACAGATAGCGTTATGTCTTCGCTCCGACATGTTAATCATTAATTAAATTCAACTATCTACTTAAACTTGTGAACTGCAGAGCAAAGAGCTTCTCTATCAGTAACCTTCATTTTAATTTGCTTTCAAGGAATAGCTGAAGATTGCGCATAATTATGCCATAAATATATATCAACCTTAAATTAATTAAATAGTACGAATTATATAGTAGAGTTGAAGGCAATGTTGGTGAACGATAACTGGGTCAACTATCAGTTTGTGCGTGTTGTGGCATATCAATTAATAGAAGATTAGGCAGACGCTCTTGTCCTATAAGTGACAATACTACAATGCGCCTGAGTAGGCTTATGTAACGAACATCATCAACCCCCGTCAGGTTAATATAACTAATGATAACACAGAATGTTAGTTTAAATAATTAATGATTCAATTTATTTTCTTTTATTATTGATGATGCGGTTGACGATGGTACTTGGTTGCCTTCGAAGTAACATACTCAATTGAGACTTGAAGACACCCAGTTTGTAACTAAACATTGTATAGTATTTTTTCACTTAACTTTGTAATTTATGTACCTATTACTGAAATAAATGAATTATACCCGAATACTGAAACGTCACTCAGGTGACCCACTCAACTGAATACTTAATTCAAATAACTAGTTGATAGATTCAGGCGAGACTTTGCGGAAATCCACATTTAAAATGTACAAAATAAAAATATGTAGCTAATTATGGTCAATTTTGAATGTCAACATTTAATGAACGATCCAAAAAATCATGTTTACTTTCGATATGTGGACGATGTTATTATTTGTTGGACAGGTACTCTCCGTCAAATAGATTTATTTGTTGTTGAGATCAACAATATCCACCCCAAAATTAAGTTTAAATTAGAACTAGAAGAAAAGCGGTCTCTTAACTTTTTAGATTTAACTTTAACGAGGGTAGTTGATAAACTAGATTTTCAAATATACCGTAAACCAACACACACGGATATTGCTATTCTTTCTTCGTCTTGTCACCTCATCCAACATAAATTAGCAGCCTTTCATAGTTAATGTACACCGGTTATTGACAGTTCCTTTATCCTCTGAGAATTATAATAAAGAACTACATATTATTTATCAAATTGCTATTTCAAACGGGTACAATAAAGAAAAACAACGTATATATAGCGTTTCAAACTAATAACAATCTGCGTCATCTTTGTAATGGTAAAGAAAAGATGGAGAACCACAAAAACTCAGGTTTTTACAAGTTGTTTTGTAACGGGTTGTATGTGGTTCAGACCGGCCGCAAATTCGAAACTAGATTTAGAGAACATAAGGCCGCGTATAGGAATAGTCATCCAGAGCAGTCCCATTTCGCTAAACATTTAACTGAGTCCGGTCACTGTCTGCGTAGTATAATACGTATAATGTTTTACACAATGGTTTCCGATTGTGTGTATTGGAACAATTAGAAATTTTAAGACATAACAATATTAGGTATACATTATTGAAAGACCAAACCAACTTAGTTTCATCACATTTGTTGCGTATTTTCACTAAAAATGCGTCGCAAGTAACAGGCGGTGATGACATAATTGTAAATGCGTCACAAGTGGTGCAATAGTGGCGCGAGGGTGTGAAATCGGAGTGACTCAGTCGCGTAGCCTATATTATAAGGGAATTTGTCACCATTGCTTAGTCACTCTCAGTCCAGCTCGACTCGACGAGTCAACATCACCCGAAAATGCCTCGTGCAGAGGCGAAACACGTGTCGTATTGGTGTCAGACGTTTGGTATTTGGATAGAGGTATATGTATTTTATTGTGCATATATTATACGCATTATCGACGCATATTCGACGTACAGAGATGGATATAAAGAATGATCCAAAGAATTTCTGGAAATTCGTTAAAGACCAACATGCTTCAAGGCAAATTTGCACTGAATTTGAATATGATGTTTTTTGCAATTTTTCTTTCTGACTATACCTTTTTCGTAAATCTGTAATGTCTCTAGAACCCATTAATAGTCTATAATATAATCTTGAATCTGGGATTGCTTAAAATCAGCGTAAAAAAATTGATACGATAGAACCTATCGTTCTATCTCACGAGTGGCACGACAACCAAGTGTCTATTGGTTTCTCTGTCTACGGGTGCCACGCTCGAAGCTAAACGCAGATGGCGCTGTGATAGACTATACCTTTTTAAAGTTTTGTGACAAGTTAGCCGCTTCGAATTTTCGATTGTAAAATTGATCAGTTCCAATAATATGTACGCATTTTTTACTCTTTCTGGCTTCAAAGTTGAATTGCGGAGGAAAAATGCCTCTATTGCCGGAAAATTTACCGATCTGCCGATTTGATTAAAGGATCTTATTTCAGGTTAGGTTTCTAATTATTATTTTTTGTATCCATATGGCAAAAGGCTATTTACGTTTTTAGATAAGAGGCGTACGACCTTAACGAAAACTTTGGTATCGATACTAACGTCCAGGAAGATTCTCAAAACCAGTGTCCGCATTCTAATACATACCGAGAAATAAACGCAGATTCTCCACTTCCTTCTATCAACAAACAGGCGATACAGCAATATTTCGAAAGGTAAGTTCTAATGTTACTATGTATACTTTGGTATTAATGATTATGAGACATTCTGTCGTACTCAGAGACGTCAATTAACGCTAATTAGAATTATAATATGTCAAAATCCATACAAAATTAACGACTTAATGCTAATTATGACTTAATTGACGTCTCTGAGTACGGCAGATAATCACTACAATCACAGTATGGGAATCGAATAAATAATGGTAACTCGATAAACTTTTGTGTTTCAGGTTCGAAGGGTGACCTTTTATATGAATGCCGCCATCTGGTTACTGTTCATTTCTATTTTAATAGTGGATATTTTTATATACGTGGTGAATGCAAGTATGAAGAAAGTAGTTTATGTGGTGGACGTGAAATTAAGCTCTGCAGGTGCTATAGAAGAAAGCCATTGTGCAGAAAGTGGTACCTAAGCTCACTGCAAGCATTTAGTTTTACATAGTCCATAAAAAAACAATTATACTGCACCAAACATGCACTCAACAGTTAATGGCACTTAAAAAAAAAACAAAAAAAGAAACATTTTATCACTCACCTATTGCTGCTCAAAATTTACCTAGTAAAAGACAGAAGACTTGTAATTATGAGCTTGTGAATGAAAGTGAAATTATGGATAATTACAAAGACTCTATGTCCTCAATCTTGCTATTGGTCATGGCATGGGGAAAGCTCTATGTCTCTACTACAAATATTTGAACCAGCACATCCATGTGGAATTGAATCGGATCACTACTCATGCCTGCAAAAGAGCCCAAAGATGTATTGTTAGAAGATCTGAGTTTGAAAAATGTTACTAAAAGTCAAATTCTACTCATTGAAGAAAACACCAGAGCACAGAGTGAGTCTCCAGAGTGGCATAAGTTAAGAACAACCAGAATTACACCTAGTATGTTCTACATTGTAAGCCACCACAGGCAATGTATCAAGGAACATTTGCTGCAGAAGATTATGGCACCCAAACCTATTAGCAAATGAGCACTTTTACATGCCAAAAACAAAATCTAAGAAACCATATCTATATCTAAATATGAAAGTATTCACAATTTGATAATACAAAAATGTGGTTTGTTCATGTCAGAAGAATTTCTTGCAGCTTCTCCAGATGGATTAAAGGGAGGTGATACTGTAATAGAAGTAAAGTGCCCTTATACTTCAAAACATAATAAAATAGACAATATATCAGTGCCATATCTACAGTACTGCCTTGGAGTTTTATGTTTAAATCGTAACCATTCTTATTATGCACAAATACAAGGTCAACTGTACTGCACAGAGCGGCAGTGCTGTAATTTAATAGTTTATACATTTGTAGATGTACAAACCATTTTTGTAAACAGAGATATACAATGTGTCTGGTCACCGGTGTCGGAGACTTAAGGGGGGTTAAATATGGGGATTTTTATCGACAAATCACTATCTCGATTTTCTCTTGGCCTCTCCATACTAAAATGGCAGCCATTTTGTTTTTTTTACTTCGTAGCTCAGACGCCTACACTGATTTAATCATTGCTATCGATGTAGACGTCTTAGGAAGACGAAAGAGGTATCATTTGAAAGCTAACAATGAAGACAATCAATTTATGATACATTTTATTCAATATCTTTTTCACAAAATAACATAACAATATTAACAAAATAAAAATCGTATTTATTTATTGCATTTTTTTTAGTTTTTTATTTTTTTTATGAAAACTAATCTGTCAAGCTATTTTTTTTTAATTGTATTATCATAGTACAAGATATTTCCATTCAAATAAATCTTACATCAAGGTCCTAAGTTAAATATTTTCGAAGCTATGATGGTTTAAATATGACCCTTAAAAACTCTATTAATAGCACACGTCAAAGCTATGATGATTGGGATGGGAAAAGGCAAGAAAAGAACAAAGTAAAACCATTTGAGCGACGCGAGAGATTCATGGCCCTCGATATAAATCCGTTTTATTCAAGAGTTGCATACTATACTTTATACCATGATTGCGAGAAAAATAAAGATTTAAGCGAAAATAGACATTTAATGAAGAAAAAAGGAAGGTTAAATTAATTAAAATACACATTAAAATTGGAACAATCACTAATTATTATTGATGTAAACCAGCCGTGATTTGGTGGGTAGCAAGTTTTCTACTATATCGGCCGCCCTCTTTTTCATAAATTCAGGTGTTAACATCTTCTTCATCACTTAGATGCATTTTCAATCGATTTATTATTATGTAACACTAAACTTCGTGTTCGTACAACTTAAGGTATTCAAAATATTAATGACAGCAAAGAACAAAAACAGTTTTTTTCCTAATGCTAAACTCTTTGTTGAAAATGTCGACCCATCAAATCTCGAGGAGTTATCAACACAAGTGTTGTCGCACAAGGAGTGTATATGTCGAGTATTTTTTGCACAAGGAGTTTGTATCGAGTATTTTTTGCGCAAGGAGGTTGTGTAACATTGAGATGGAGGTCGAATATATCGGTGTGTTCTAAATTCAAACACCAAAATAGTAAATAAAAGTACTTTTTATTCGCTAAGGTTTTTAGAGGGGGAATGGTATAAGTTATTAATTGGCGTGCGCATCGAAAACTGTTGATGATACATAAAATAATGAATTACATGTCTATAGTACTCAACATTACCCACAAAAAAAACCGCTAAGCTATATGTCTAACTATTATTATTAAAGTCTCAATAATCGTTCTTTGTTCAAATTAGTCAATCAAAATACAGGTTTTGTATTGCTTTCGATTCTCGAAAGATTAGAATGTTGTAGTTATCCCATCAAGTTCTCAACTGATGCCATTTCCTGAAAATGCCATAACCACCACCTCCTGTAGCAACACAGAAACAAATACTAGCAGTGGAAACATTATCGAGCAACCTGCCGCTACCGGTGCTTATATAAATCATTTAGAAAATCGGAAGGTTTCGGATATCAGGCATAAAATGTTACATACTTTTTGAGTCGTTACAATGGTATTTTAAGTTAGCTATGCTAAACGATGCGGGTTGATTCGCATCGCAGAGCACGATTAGGTAGATACGACATAATATAAATAAAAGTAGCTCACATTGAGTAAGCAAAATGTCGAAAAAAATATGCGGTAAAAGTAAACTATAATCATGTCGTAGGCAAATGTCATAGCTCCATGAATAGTTAACGTTGCATTATATATTTTTTGTAGAATAACTGTATACCTACATGGACGAACCGAGAGATAGTTATAGCATAGTTGTAGTTCTTTGCAGTATCGGTGATACAGGCTGACCAGCCAGTTAACCAGCGCAAGTAACACACAAGCAGTGCAGTAAACCTAGGTATAGTATGCATGCGATAAGTAGAGTCGTGGTTTCTGCAGTAAAGTTACACCAGGCAGACAATGCTGGTTAACCATCGCAAGTGCCACATGCAGTACAGTATGCCTCAGAGTAATATGTAACCGAATAATTACAGATCCGTGTTGATATATTTTTGTGTACTTTAGTCATTATAGAACGTTAACGATATGTTTATTTTTGTTTGTCCTTTGAATGTTAAAAACAGGACCCTAATGTAAACCTTAAAATAAGTTAATATTGAAATGTACTTGGAGTTAAAAATAGAATACATGGAAGTTTAAAATGCACCTACTTAGAATTAGAACATTCATAATTGCGAAACATGTAAAGTAACAAAACACTCAGAACATGACACCGAAGGAAGTTCAAACAATAACAAAATTGTCTACCTATTGTGAAATTATGAGTTGTTAGTTAGTGAAATGTAACTTACGATAAATTGCAACTGGGAATAAATGTATATATCAATGTATAGGGTTGTCAACACCCAGATATGAACTTACTTTTATATAGTAATTTTTTGACAAAAAATTAATCCCTATGGGAGGAATATTGTAGGCGATTGTCGGGAATGCTAAATAAACAGATTTCGCGTGCAGAGTCGCCACCGACCCTAGCACTGACAGTGGCCTCCTATCCACCACGTATGGCACTCTTGTAATAGAGAGGTCTCCCAACTCTCGCGCATATCACTTGTCGGTTAATTATGTAATTGTGGTTACCTAATAAAAGGTATTCGATAGAGCATAACCCTATGAGAAAAAGAAGAAGGCGTCATGGCTGCGCCCATATATTCCATGTGCAACCGTTTTTGTAAGATTTGTATAATTTTGAAAAACAATATTTTTAAGTTCTAAATACAAGGAAAAAACATTAAAATTCAATGTCACATTATAACAAAGTTAAAAAGAGTGAGTACGTGTCTAAAAAACGAGTATGGGTGATAACTGGTTTGGGTGATAATATTAGTCATACTGAACAAGTTTCATAAAGGACATACTATGGCCAAACCTGAAAAAAAACATTTGGGCGTCCCGTGTGCGTTGTTATTATTTTTCAGACTAAATATGACTTAATCCATATTTAATCTGAAAAAACTCCGCTACGAAAGTTGTTCAGTATGACTCATACTCACCCAGCTCAGCATATCACTCCTTTTTTATACGTTGTAAACTAAAACTGACTAAACTGACTAGACTGGTTGAATGATTACATTAATCTTGTCAAGACACGAAATATTTCTAAGTATGTGTGTATTTATTAAAATTGTCATTTCAATAAAAGTTACAATGGTGATGTTTTGGAGAATTGTTGTCATTTGATTTTCAAATGTTTTTAATGAGACTAATTTTCGGATTGTTTTAATTTAAAAATTAAAATGTATTAGATTTAAGAATTGATATACCTTAAGTGCTATGATGTTGAGTACCTAATTACTTATGAACCTGTATAAAAGTGACAAGACTGATTTTAAATTATTGTCATAGGTTTATTTCTTACTACTAAGATCTTTTTGAAACAGATGGCGACATAAAAGTTTATTCAGACGTCTAATTATATGGAAAATATATCAAATTTCAAAGTATTGTAAAAATCCTCGCTATTTTTAAGTTTTTTGAACCGTCTCAAAAAGATTGTTACGAGAGTTGTGAATGTAAAATAAAAATCATCAAACATTTGTAAAGTTGTATTATTGCTTTAATGTATGTAACAAAGGGATGAAGTATTAAAATCCCTTGTATTCAACGCACACTAATTTACACTTACTCGTAATATCCTTGGGTTCTAAAACAATCAAAGTGTGGTCACAATTACGCTGACTTCTTGACTTGTATACGGCAAGATGAGACGATTTTATTGGATATGTAAATACATCTTCTGTGTTATTATTTATTTTACTACCTCTCATTGAAATTTTATTGTTGTCATTTGCTATGTAGATAATTTTAACAACCTCTATCCTTCTTGTTAGTAAATAACCGTCTCTTTTCTTGGTAGATATTTTGAAATCTTCAAAATGTATTATATTTATATTGTTTGTTGTGGTAAGATACGGATACTTATTGCGGTAGCTTTTGGCAAAGGATTTCATTTGTATTTTCTTCCATTCTTTTGGCAACTTGCGACAGTGGCTTTTTTCCTGATCTGAGCATTATTTTGATCATAAATAATTTATTTTCAAAGGGATATGCGTTGAATGTCATCAGTGGACCAAACTTTTCAACGTCGTCAGTTAAGTGCAGTAAGTTGTGAACGTTGCTTGTAATATAGCCTGATCCGTAAAGTCTGTATAATGTTCTACAAAATATTCCAGTAGCTTTTTTGCCAAATGTAACAAGTGTTGGTAGGTTCCAGTTAAGCAAATTGTTATGCCACAATAGAGTGTTAAGAAATGATTATAGGCGTCATTATTCATCACTTCTGACAAAATAACGATACTTAAATAGTGAAGAAAAGATCTGAATTCCGACGCTTTCCAATGTGCTGATGAATCCAGGCCTCGCACTGCTCGATGCACTTCGGAAGGCAACGCAAACTCGTTCAAAAACAATGAAATAGTTGTAATGTCATGTGCACGCCATTTAGTAATATATTTTCTAAAATTTCCATCTCGCCAACCAGTTAACAGCCTCTTCGTAATACCTAAATCGATCAAATGAAGTGAATCACCGACCACAAGTTGATTTACCATGTCGATTGGAAGATTTAATAAGGGTGAGTCATATTTATGATGTAAGCCCCATATTTTTTATTTCGAAATCCTTCATTAGTCCGTTCAGGACACCTTGATTCAGAGAATGTAACTGTATGTGTGGTATGAGAATATTCTCCGACCGTGGTACATTTATGACATCCATGTTTCCCATTAAAGTTGCAGACTCCTGTAAATAAGAATTAAAGTAAGTACAAGAAAAGTTTATTCTCACTTAAAATTTGGCCAAGAACGATATGTTTTGTGATTACTCAATAACGTTGATACAATGATACAATTCTTTATTGCATTAATATGGTTATAAGGATGTCAAGTTAAATATAGTAGTCCAACATATTAGCCATTGCTGACATGCAACATTTTTACACGCTCGTAATATATATACTGAAGAACAAAAATAAAACACAATTTCTCTTTTTTTTTTTTTTTTTTTTTATTAAACTTTATTAAAATAATGCGTTACTAATTAAAAATTAAAATTAAATTATATAGGTAGTCCTTCATTAATATGTTAGATTTTTAGGTTAGACCGATTTATAGGTGAGACCGGATAAACGAATTAGAATTAAGTTTATTACCTGGATTAACAATGAGATACTTTATATTCCGAAAAAAATGATTATCGTTGTATTATTGTAAGTCAGATGGGCTTCCATCTGTACATTGGCGTCATACTTTCAATTTAGTTCATAATTTCGTTTGGAGCGAAATTAATTTATGTAAAGTGTTTTATAACCTGATATGAAAGATATTAATCCATACAATGAGAATGTAAGACGAGTCCAACTAACCTTTAATGTACGCTCTAGCTAGCGAATCGCATATGAAACACCTTATATTAATTTTTATTTTATTTTCTAAACGTAAGACCTCGGCAATTGTAGTATTTACTTCAACTTCAATTACTACATATTTTTTTACTTTGTCTGAGTTACTGAGATATATATATATATATATATATATATAACAACATCATCACACTGTAAAAAAACTAATGAAATTTGATTGAAATATGTATTTTTTAGGGCAAATTATTCATAATTTCTTACATTTAGACAATTTTTTGTTGAATAACAACTGTTCTTGCCCCTTATAGCCAAACATTTTACAAAAAAACTATAGTTGAAACCAGACAAAAAAGTCTGCTCAATATGTGTCGGTTACGATCAATAATGGCAGATATTGATCGTAACATACAGTAGGATTGAAATTTCATTTTTTTCTCATGCATAGCGTTTATGAAGATAGTTAGTAATATAATTTTTATAGCAGTTAATTGTAACTGAGTATTACCATAAAATAAATTGTAGAATAAAGTTCCGCTCTGCCTGACAAAGTAACCCTCAATGTCAAAGTTACCCAAGATGAATGTATTGAACTTACTATTTGAACATTCCTGGAATGGTAACGCTTGCGATTGAAAAATCTTTCTTCATGTTTATTGGGTTTCACCAGAGCAACTTGAGAATCATCAATACACTCGAGAACTCCGTAAAACCCAAATTTATTGTAAAACCTGGAATAATTAAATGATTGTACAATATTATGTTAACTTTGGTGAGTACTGTCAACTATGGCTTTTATTTGCTGCTTGTGTGCATATTGAAGCTTACTATTTGGAGATTAAGAATAAGGTTCTTGCTGAGGAAAAACCGTTTGGCCAACGGTGGTCTAAGGGTAATGAATGTTTAATAAACTTGTACGTTACCTTGTAGAATGTTCTCTTGTTGTAGAGGTGTGGGTTCCGGACCGTAATAGTTCCTGGAACTATAGCCCTGTGACGAACGATATCGGTGCAATCTGCGATGTTAACTGAAGTCGGTCCGCATGTTCGCAACTCGAGCCGCACACTTCAGGCTGCACACACCGCACCACACCGTAGATGCACCGCACCGACCTACTAACGAGAACGACGCTGATGGCGATGCTATACGAACCGGCACGAGCTCTTTCTCTCTCTCTCTCTCTCTTCATTCTCTTAGCTCTCACTTATGTTATTTCAGTAAAAAGGTAATATGACTTACGTAATAAGCGTTAAAATTGATATTAGATTGAATAGCAAAAAGTACATGAGTTTAGTGTCACTTTCAGGGCCGTGCCATTTCTTGCTGTACTATAACAATGAATAATGTGACTATTGCACTTGCGTTAAAGCTGATAATTGATTGAATAAAATATACTCTCATCTAACTAGACATTTGAAACACAGACACCCTGGCATTTCTAAAGCGCCAGTGGAACGACAAATGCCTGTTAGTGTTAATGATGCTGATTTTGATCATCTAAATGAACAAATTAATTCAAGTACAGCATGTACAGCTGGAAGAAAAGTCGTAGATGCAGCTCCTGTACCATCAACATCATCGAGTCGTAGGGCACTGTCTGTACAATCCAAAATGGATGGCTTCACCCAAAGACCTTTGCCACCAAATAACAAAACCAAAATAGACCAACAATTAATAATAATGATTGCCAAAGAGTATCAACCTTTAAATATGGTTAACGACACAGAATTTAAAAAAATTGTGGCGAGGTTAAATCCGTGCTACAATTTACCCACCAGAAAGACCCTAACTGAAAGTCTATTACCCCGATTATATTTACAGCTGAAGGAACAAGTCATCTGAAGTTACAAACGGTTGGACTTCTGACAATAATGAGAGTTTTAGCGATCACCGCTCACTACCTTGGCCCAGATGAGGGTTTGTGCGATAATTTACTGGGATGCATAAAGTATGACAAAAGCCATACAGCTGCTAATATTTTTCAATATTTAAAAGACGACCTGAAGGAATTGCATATATAAAATAAAGTAGGAAATGTAGTCAGCGACAATGCCCCGAATGTTCTTGCAGCAGTACAACTGGGAGAATGGCGATCGGTGGGGTGTTTCGCTCACACCCTTCATCTTGTTTTCCAAGCTGGCATTGAAACAATTTCCGATACGCTAAATAAAGTAAAGCTAAGTAAAGTAAGTTGTGTATTTTCAAAGAAGCATGGCCGTATTCAATAAAGTGAAATCAGTTCAAAAACAAATGAACATGGGCGAGTTAAAGCTAAACCAAGATGTTTGCACGTCATGCTGGAACTCCATTTACGATATGTTGAACCGAGTAGTAAAACTAAAAGACTCATTAATCGCTACATTGGTATTAGTAAGAGCAGACCTTGCATCAAATCCAGAAGACTGGATTCTAATTGAGACGGCAGTACCCATTTTAAAAATCTTCTATGATGTGACTGTAGAGGTTTCGACAGAAAAGTCGGTAAGCCTTTCGAAAGTTAGTTAAGTTAGTTCGTATAGCCGATTGCTGATGAGACAAATGAGGCAACATTTGCAACTGGCAACATTTGCTCACGAAAATAAAATACGGACATAGTTGAAAACTTTGGACGAACAGTTCCGCAGTAGATTTGGTTCAATCGAAATCAATCCACTTTATGCAGAGAGCACCATACTGGACCCGAGGTTCAAAGGCAAAAGATTCTGCGAGTAAAGCAATTATAGGAATACCTTGGCAGCCCTGAAAGTGAGAGAAGGATCTATGCGACCATCACATTTGATAATTCAACCTTTACCAATATCTAAAGCAAAAGCACCATCAACCTGGAACGATTTCGATGAAGAGATAGCGCGCCTGATTCTAGAAAACACCATTGCAGTCGGGATCGTTGAGATTGATTGGTCGTTGATATACAAGAGCCCGTCATTAACAGACTGGAAGATCTCCTGCTTTGGTGGTTTAGCAGAAGGTTTGTGTACCCACTTTTGTACACATATATTATAAAACGTTTGAACATTGTTGCCACACATTGCTGGCACAGAGCCATTTGTGAGCGAATATTTTCGAAGGCAGGGCTCACTTTGACGAACCGGAGAAGGCGGCTAAAAGCGTCAAAAGTTTCAATGCTGCTTTTTATAGGCAGCAATCAAAAACAGCATTGAAAATATATACAAGAGCCCGTCATTAACAGACTGGAAGATCTCCTGCTTTGGTGGTTTAGTAGAAGGTTTGTGTACCCACTTTTGTACACATATATTATAAAACGTTTGAACATTGTTGCCACACATTGCTGGCACAGAGCCATTTGTGAGCGAATATTTTCGAAGGCAGGGCTCACTTTGACAAACCGGAGAAGGCGGCTAAAGGCGTCAAAAGTTTCAATGCTGCTTTTTATAGGCAGCAATCAAAAACAGCATTGAAAATGTTGCCTTCCGTATACTTTGTATAAATGTATAATTGTAAATAATTTAAAAAGTAGCATCAAATAGGTAAAAAAAAAATTAAGCCTTTACATAAATACTTATATTGTATATAGTATCACTTTTACAAGAATGTCTGTAAATACCTTTTGTAAAGAATTGTAAATATTTTTAAATAATGTATATAAAATCAATTGATTGATAAATACGCCAATCGAGGACAAAATTCATATTTTGATAATGGCAGCAATTTGGTAATTTTACTCTTTAAACTAAACTTGACTACATTTCTTCAAATGTAATTAAAACCTTGCCGACCTTGTAAACAAGGTATTTTTGCGCCTGCATCTATTCTTAACTTACGTCAATTTAAGCTGTACCTCTTAAAATAACGTAATTAAAACAGGTTTTTAACACGCTGTTTAGCAGCGTTTGGTTAAATTCGGACACGTTCTGAGACAGCTCTTTGATAAATCAGGACTCTCGCCGCGTGGAAAAAAAGTTCATTTTACGCTGACAGGATTTAGTGATAGTTTAGTGAATGAGGATTACGAGTAGATGCCAGAGGGGAAAAAGTACCTTGTTACGAAGCCAACAAGGTTTACATTACATTTGAAGAAATTAAGTTTAGTTTAGGGGATATCCAAATCGCTACCAATATTTGCATTCGTACTTTTTACACGCTTAAATTACTTATTAACTTTTTATCTAAAAATGCTCTTGGTTGACAGTCCTAAGCCTGAAAAGTATGAAGGTAGATCAACTGACAATGTAAAATTCCCGTCTAGTTGAGCTTTGGACCAGAGTGTGTTTACCCGAGTGTGGCTAAGCAAGCAAGGAAAGGGTAATGAGTTTAACAGTCTATGTATGCATGTATGTATGTATGTATGTATGTATATATATGTATGTATGTGGGTATATGGATGACATATACTTTTTTTTTTACTCAACTATGGCGAAACTAAGGAAGGATTATGTATTATGTAACAAAAAACTTGTCTTCTCGTGACCACGATCAATGCAACTTGATCGAAACGTCGAGGTAAATAAATATTAAGTTTTCAGCGCGATTAAGTCCCGTTTAAATATTTAACAAAAAACTTGGTCCGCTTTTGATAAACGAGGTATCAATCGATTCGTCGATTCGTCTTCACTTATAGTGTCATAAGCGAAAAAAACCCGACTACGGCGAAGCTTACTTACACGAGCGTAGTCGAGTTTAAGTTTTGAACTTATGTCTAGTTTATTTGTTTATTTTGTTGATCGCTTTTAGCGGTAAGACCGATCAATGTGCCTATTTTTTAAATATTATCCTTTATATTTGTCCGTTAATTTTTGTATTTTTTTCTAATAATAATCAACACTTTAATAAGTGTTAATTATTATTATGTTGTCAGGACCCCTGTGAGTGTTTATAGGTAGGTACCCAAGTTTGGAACAATGGAAATCTTGTGCTACTCCCGTGGTACTCGAAAATGTGGCACTGTTAATTAAAGTACACACTGTTAACTTTCTAAAAACACATAATTCCTAGTCATGACCTTCAAAATCATAACAGTAGCAACAAAACAATAGAATGACCTAAAATCGCTCGTTTCAGGTAGCGCTGTTTCTGGGATTTTGAGCAGGTATAAAAGGGTAATAAAACAATAAAATTGATAAAATAAACATTTATTAATACGAGGTATTGCCTCCTTCCTCTAGCCTGAATTACAGCTTCCATTCTATGTTTCATCGAAGAAATCATTTTTTTTACATAATCCTGCGGTATGCTATCCCATTCTGCCTTAATTGCGGTTTGAAGCTCTCTGAGAATCGTTGGCGTCGTATATCTGGCTCGTACTTGTCTTTTCAGCTTGTCCGATAAGTGCTCAATGGGATTGAGATCTGCAGTGCGGTTACGTAATGTTGATCATATCGGTTTCAAGCCGTAAAATTCAATAATGCTTTGCGATAGAGTCGATTTTGCTATGAAAAAAGTGTCAATGTGATTGAAGCCAAGTTCTGTGGTCGGGGCACTGGGCTTCGAGCAGGCCACGCCATAACTGGTACATCAACCTCCTCAAATACTGGCGCACTATAGCAGCGGTGTGTGGTCTTGCATTGTCTTGCATGAAAATGAAATTTTCGCCGACAAATCTCTTCGATGTAACGTCGGGAAGTCAGTCCTATGGATCGACGTTCGGTATTGGGCCCTGTGATGAATACAAGTTCGAGTGTTTTTCACTCACCAACAGTGAGTGAAAAACACTCGAACTTGTATTCATCACAGGCCCTACGCTAATAACTTGTTAGTAGAAACACTAACGAATTCCCAACCGTACACACCGTTGGCCAACCACAAATGCCTCTAGGATTTGATAGAAATAAAAATATACACACCCATTATTGTTTGTCATTATTGTTATTATTGTTTGTCTCTCCTCCCGCGTCTGTGGAAATATTATGTATTTTTGTATGATATCAATACTACTAAATGAATTGGTGACTTTCTTTACAGCATTTGATACACTAGGTTGACTCAGTCCATAAAGAAAGTTCATGCCAACTGGTTTTTGGTATGAACCAGTGACATAAAATGAAAGAGCCGTTAGAATCTGTAATACAAAAATATGCATTTTGTAGTAGTATAGGTACAAAGTCAACTTACGGGTGATTGGTCAAACAGCCGATTTTGAACAAACTGTGTTACGGTTGTTTGGTCGCCTTGGGCGTGTTGTTAACTAAAGCACTAAAGTCAACTTACGGGTGTTTCGTCAAACAGCCGATTTTGAAGTAACTGTGTTACGGTTGTTTGGTCGCCTTGGGCGATAAACTTTTTTTAATATGTGCGCGCCAAAGTCTACTTACAATTTTGAACAAACCGGATTGCGGCTGTTACGACCTCTTCGCGGGGGGGGGGGGAGGATACCAGGGGGTAATACTCCCCCCTCCCTGTCCCCTCCCCCCAACTCCTGCCCCTCTATTCTAGATCAATCCCGAGATGACACTTGTGACCATTCTGTTCATCAAAAGATGATACCAAAGAGTATACAAATACTATGTAATAATAAGTTTAATAATAATAATAAGTTTATTAACCAAATAAGGTGGATATACAATGATAGGCAGCTTCCCCACACTAGGCTCTAGGCCCGTGTCGTGAATTCCATAACACAATTTAATTTAATGGAGGCATCCCTTCCTGGCAATAAACATTACTGATCTAATTTATAATGATGAACTAAGAAAATTTAAAAAATATATATATAATATGTGATCTTAACTTAAGTATCAACGGGGAAATGTATTGTGCATAAGAGTATAAGGGGGTGAGTATGTGTACGCATGTTTTGAAAATGAAAGTGTTTGTGTGTGTGTGCGTGTGTGTGTGTGTGTGTGTGTGTGTGTGTGTGTGTGTGTGTGTGTGTGTGTGTGTGTGTGGGGGTTTGTGTGTGTGTGTATTTTTTCACAGATAAATCAGGTCCTCTACGTCAGAGTAAGATCGCATAAATAGCCATTTCTTGACTAGTACTCTCACTTGGGAGGTTCGCTCACTCTTTATAGCACAAACTTTCGATATTTTATTATAAATGCGTGGTAGTAGATGGCTTGGATGCCGATTCGCGTAGGCAGAGTTAGCAGTCGGTCCTGGTATAATCGATTCTGATAGACTAACAACTTTCTCCCAGGATGAGTCACGAAAAATTACTGCTGTGTCGTCTGCATAGCAAATAATATCCGCTCCAGGGATGGTTAGGTCTAGAACATCATTCATATATACTGCGAAGAGGATTGGGCCTAATATACTACCCTGAGGTACTCCGAAACTCACAAAAGATTCATCACTAATAATCGAACCCACTCTTAGACACTGTTTACGACATGTAAGGTAGCTAAGGAACCATTTATGAGCTTGGCCTCGAATACCTATTGAGTCTAGTTTTTTCAAAAGAATTGGAATGGATACGGTATCAAAAGCTTTAGCGAGATCAAGAAAAACCCCTATACAACGCAAGTTTTGGTCCACGGCAGATGAGACCGTATTGGTGAGAAGCACTGTTGCGTCTACTACTGCTGCTAGCTTCCAACTATCTGGGAATTGACCACTTTCAATGATAAGATTAATAATAAAAGTGAGTGAGTGGCTCTAGAATATAAGGTTTAATAAATTTTATTAAGTTAGTAGTGAAACCATCTATACCAGGAGCACTGTCAGACTTAAGGCCGGAAATAAGTCTATCGACTTCGAAACAATCTGTTGGTGGAATAAATAATGAGTTCAGAGGTGAGTTTTGCGATGTTATAGAAGTGGCCAAAGAGTTCTCCGTTTCAGTTAGTTTATTTAGAATTTTAGCTGCGTGATCTTTGCCGACATTATAAAAATACTTATTACACTCATTAAGCCTTGAGATAGGATTGTCATGGTTTGCGATTAATTCTGACGGTTCAGTGCAAGACTTTACACTATCACAAATAGTATTTATAGTTTTCCACAACTTCTTTGGGTTGTTCTCATTTTTAACTAATTCATTCTTCTCATAATCAGTTTTAACACGTCTTAGTAATTCTTTATAAAAATTACGATATCTCTTGTATGAAGTTTGAATAATTTTGTTTCTAGGTTCTTTTCTTGCTTTCGTATGTAACAGGTCACGAATTTTCTGGCATTTAATAAGCCCCGGTGTAATCCAAGGCTTAATATTAAAATAGGAGCGACTAACAGTAACCATATGGCTGTGAACTGAGATTATAGAGGTGAGAATAGAATTAAACTCTTGAGTAGCCTGGTTTACCTCTGATTTGGATGTGATGGAGCTCCAATCAATTTCCTTTAAGTCATCAATGATAGCAAAATAGTCTAATTTAAACGGGTCTCTAATTTAGTAGGTTTACCAGAACATTTCAAACCCATCAAACTTATGTCATGATCAGTAATGTCACTACTACATACAACACCAATGGCCTCAAAACCGGCCTTGATAAATATGTGGTCAAGACACGCTTTGCCCCGGGTTTGTAAAGTGATGGCAGGTATCAGTCGATGGTCTGCAGCCAGACAAAGGTAGTCGGTACATTGGTCACTCAATGGATCAGCCAGAAGGTCAATATTTATATCACCAGCCCAAACTATGTGCTTGTTTTTATGTAACATTAAAGCATTGTTAAAAGATAATAAAAAGTTGTCAATATGTTTAAAAGATGGAGACCGGTAAATACCATAAACCATAAACTGCTCTCCTAAACAAATTTCTAAGCAATTGCAATCCTCAATATTGGGTTCCGATATCTGACAGGACCATCCATCACGTACGTAGGCTGAAACGCCACCGCTCTTGTTAACATACTTCTACGTGCAATAAGAATTAAACCCCTGAATTTGGGGAACAATTACGCCATTCTTCAACCAACACTCAGTAAGAATAATGACGTCAAATTGCAACCCAACACGCTTTAAAGAGACCGCGAAAGAGTCAAAATTCTGCTGTAGACTTCTGATTTTGAATGTCATAATTTTTAGATTATGATCAGCTCTAAAATACTTTCCGCATGCTTCTAAGTTTTCTGTCGCATAGCACTTTATTTGAAACAAATTATCCAGATTGTCCATTAACACTATCATCATGAAACATGGACTTTAGAAATACCTGTGTCGTACAGGCGAGAGAGTGATTTGATGCATTTACTATGCAATTTATTAGAAAACCTAAAAGATGCTACCATTAGTACAAAGAACATGTCGAACAGCGCGCTGATATCTTCATCATTCATCTGTGAGGAACATGCGGTGTTTGGTACACCTACAAACACCTACAAGTGGTGTGTATGCGTGATGTATGTATGAGTTATGTGTAGAATGACAATATTTACAAACCTAAAGTAATTATAATTACACGAAAAATTCAACGAAAAGGACATAAAGGCTAAGCAACTGGGCAAAACAGTAAAACAAGTTACTCGTTTGTATAAAAAACTTAAAGAAAAAATTATATAAATGTAACGACTAAAATTAAAATTGGCTTTAAATTTAGATAAAAATAAAAATAAAGAGCAGTTATCAGCATGAAGGAGCCGCCGCCTGCACTGCCGCGGTCGAAGTCGCGATCGCGACTGACACGAATGCCTCGGCCGGATTGAGGTAACGGTCCAGGTCTGCTTGGCTGCGTATGGATATGGCTGGGCGTCCATCTATCTTCTTTACGGATGAGCACTGCTCCGTTCTTAGTCCAGCAGTGTTTGAACCCGCATTGCCTCGATCTATTCCGCGATTCCAGAAATAACTGCCTGTTAGTTTTTGTTAGGCGCTCATTGAAATAAATTTGACCTTGCGGCCCAGAAATTTCAAAGACACTGGAAGAAATGTTACGCCTGGTCTTCGCAGCCTTAAGGAAAGCATCTCTTTTTACACGCCCGTTAAGTCAGATTTTCGTTTTGTACTTCAGGTATTCCGGCTATTTCCAACTCATTCCTAAGGGATGACTGCATTTGGAATTGAATTGCAACTTCAAGTTTGCTCAGCCGTTCTTCAAGGCAAGTTCCCTCAGGCTGGGCCCCCTCGAGTCCCGTTATCCTATGAACAGATGCACATAATGATAGCTCGATTCCCTCCATCCTTTTACTACTTGTTTCCGTCACCTCTTTAAGCTGTTGTTTGACTTCGTTCAACGAGCATTCGAAACCATCCATTCTTTTGTTGCTTCGCTCTATTGCCTCCTTGAACTGCTGTTTAAAATCGTTCATGTCTTGGCGTAGCAACCTAACTTCAGCCAGAATCATGGATATTTCGGACAAAGATTCGTCAGGGGAAAAACGGTCTCTTTCTTGCTTCGCTGCGTGACATTTTCCCGTGCAGGAGTTATTAAGTTTGCCGACCTCACTGGGGTATTGGAATTATCCCCTTTACGTTCCTTACTACGGCAGGTTGGACAAATCCAGTCTGACCCAAAGTTGGCCGTAATCTCCGCTACAGATAAGTTGACACAGACTAGGTGAAAAATACGAGTGCATTTCGTGCATCTGATACTCGCATTAGTATCAACTGGGGCGCGGCATGCGTCGCACGTATCCGTCATCGTGAGATGTCTGTGGATAATTCTATTGATAGGAAATAGTAATCCAAACCTTGATTGTGATCCCAAGTGCAGTGACAGTGACAGAGATATACTTCCCCGTGAGTGCAAGCGAGACGGTGCAAAATATAGGCAGCACGTCTCACTGATCCTTGCGTGATAAATGATAAGGTAATTATCTCAATAACAACGATTCACCTGACGAAACTTTTTCACTTTATCGTAACTAAATGTTTAGGCCTTCATTTAAATGCAAGCAAAACACTGATAATCTGACTCTTTGATATCTTTTGAATATAAAAACTATAAGTTTAGATGAAAACGATGTTTATTCAGCGGATACCTCCAACCGAAAAAAAGATGAGAGAGATGTGATGATACTTTCTCACAAAATACTAATCTGTTGTATTTGTTTCAGAGACAAACTTTAACAAGAATGAAGTGGAACGACTCCAATCACTTGTTGGAAAATATAAACATATCTTGCTATGCAAGAAAACTGACGGCACCAGCACTAAAAAGGAGTATGCTTGGAACAGCATTGAAAAAGTATTTAATGCTAATGGAGAAAGTCCCTGCACAATTAAACAATTAAAATATAAATTTACCAACATGAAAAGGGCTGTCAAAAAGGTATGTAGGTGAAGTGATGTAAAATCTTCGTTATTGCCTTGTTACCTACTCCAGTAACATAGAATTTGCATAAATAATTTTGTCTGCACGCAGGAAGCCAGCAGTGAATATCAGCGCACGATTAAAACTGGAGGAAGACGGCTGACACCTGCACCACCGTCACCAGGACATGAAACTGAAACTACTGACTGGCTGAGATCAATTATGTCGACCTCCATTGATGGAAATGAATGTTTATGACGATGATATAATAGATATGATAAAATATTTTATTCAGTTATACAATAGAAAACATTTTGCATGATAATAATTAAGGTTATTGTTACAGTTTAATGGAATGTGTACATATGTTTATATTTATTTCATTTTACAGATAGCAGAAAACAAACCAGCCAAATCTCTAGAGAACATTGATAAGACCCCGTCATCAAGTCGGTGTCGTCAGACTTTTGACACCAATACTCCCCATTCCTCTCTGAAGAGGCCAATGTCATCGCCACGAAAACCTTTTAGCCATTTCATAATACTTCCTATGTTGAAGAAAGTTACGTTGTAATCAATTCACAAGTAAAATAAATGTGATTGAAAGTAATGATTTTATAATAGTATTTCTTTTATTGTCTGTCTGGCTAAAATGAATAAAGAAAATGGTGGTAGCTGCAATAATAAGATAAAGAGGGCATAACAGGAAATTACACGAACAAAACATTAAACAGAATGAAGAAAAGCACCAAATTGAAATGTTAAAACTTAAATTAGAGGTAGAAATACTGAAACAAAAAAGTTTTAAGTGAACAAAATTAATAAATATTGAATTTAGCTTTGTTGTGTCTTTATCATCCTGATATCAATTAATTATAACTACCGTTTACAACATTACATATACCCATGTACAGTGCAACTAATTTCTTCCCGTTGTCCACCTTAGCTTTGTTGTGTCGTTATCATCCTGATATCAATTAATTATAACTACCGTTTACAACATTACATATACCCATGTACAGTGCAACTAATTTCTTCCCGTTGTCCACCTTAGATTTGTTGTGTCTTTATCATCCTGATATCAATTAATTATAACTACCGTTTACAACATTACATATACCCATGTACAGTGCAACTAATTTCTTCCCGTTGTCCACCTTAGCTTTGTTGTGTCTTTATCATCCTGATATCAATTAATTATAACTACCGTTTACAACATTACATATACCCACGTACAGTGCAACTAATTTCTTCCCGTTGTCCACCTTAGCTTTGTTGTGTCTTTATCATCCTGATATCAATTAATTATAACTACCGTTTACAACATTACATATACCCATGTACAGTGCAACTAATTTCTTCCCGTTGTCCACCTTAGATTTGTTGTGTCTTTATCATCCTGATATCAATTAATTATAACTACCGTTTACAACATTACATATACCCATGTACAGTGCAACTAATTTCTTCCCGTTGTCCACCTTAGCTTTGTTGTGTCGTTATCATCCTGATATCAATTAATTATAACTACCGTTTACAACATTACATATACCCACCCATGTACAGTGCAACTAATTTCTTCCCGTTGTCCACCTTAGCTTTGTTGTGTCGTTATCATCCTGATATCAATTAATTATAACTACCGTTTACAACATTACATATACCCATGTACAGTGCAACTAATTTCTTCCCGTTGTCCACCTTAGCTTTGTTCTGTCGTTATCATCCTGATATCAATTAATTATAACTACCGTTTACAACATTACATATACCCATGTACAGTGCAACTAATTTCTTCCCGTTGTCCACCTTAGCTTTGTTGTGTCGTTATCATCCTGATATCAATTAATTATAACTACCGTTTACAACATTACATATACCATGTACAGTGCAACTAATTTCTTCCCGTTGTCCACCTTAGCTTTGTTGTGTCTTTATCATCCTGATATCAATTAATTATAACTACCGTTTACAACATTACATATACCCATGTACAGTGCAACTAATTTCTTCCCGTTGTCCACCTTAGCTTTGTTGTGTCTTTATCATCCTGATATCAATTAATTATAACTACCGTTTACAACATTACATATACCCATGTACAGTGCAACTAATTTCTTCCCGATGTCCACCACTGGTGGACAACGGGAATAATTTAGTAGCGTTGTCCACCACTGTGGGACAACGGGAATAATTTAGTAGCGTTGTCCACCACTGGCACGCTTGCCTAGTATGTAACTCAACGAAATAATCATAATTAGGAATGTTTCCTAAATAAGGTTATACAAAAGAAAGCAATCTCCTACCGACAAATTTTAAATGGATTAGACACATATTATATGATAAAAAAACATCACAGGGAAATGCTTCAGCCTTATTACATAGCTACTACTTCAGCTTTCAATTAAATGGTTCCCACAGCCCATCAAAATCACCAACATCTGCTAAGACTGACTAGGCAGGACCTTCGTCTTATGACGGGTCACTGCAACCTAAACTGGACTGTGCCGAGGATGTATGCAGAAACAGGAGACTGTGGAGCATGAGCTTTTGCTTTGTGCACCCACGGAACAGATAATACAAAAATATGGATTACTACAACAGGGAAAAGGGGATTCACAGGCTCAACTAAATACAAACCCCAATATTTTAACACCATATACAGTGAGATCACTGGAACAGCCAGCGACCTCAAACCGTGCTCCGGTACATAAAGGAGCTCGAGTGAATGCTGGCAGGGGGAAATGCACATTTATTTCCAAGCGGGATGTCAGTGCAGGCCTTACCGCCCCATCTCGAATAAGAATAAGAAGTCCACAGCCCATATAACAATGGATAAGTTATTGTTATGTGGATGGTGAAATGGTTAAGTAATTAATTTACAAAAACAATATCAATCCTACGTACAACTTTGCCTAATACATTCTATCAAAATCATTATTTATCAAAGTGGCCCTATTATGGTCATCATTTCTGTTTGATCTACCACTAAATTCCAACTCTTCTTCATATGATGAATCACTGACATCAGGTCTGACTGGTGGCATAACCTCTCTCATTTTCTTACACATGATATGTAGCACAGCTGTAACCAATATGATGGGTTGGGCTCTTTTTAAATATGTGCGTATTTTCATAGATAGGGCTGGAAACCTTTTCCAGCACCCAAACATTCTTTCTACCATATTTTTTGTTCTGATTTTGCTTTCAATGTATAGTTTTTCTCCTTCTGTTATTGGGTTGCGCAGAGGAGTCATCAAATAGGGCTTTACTGCATAACCCTTATCTCCCTCCCAGCAACCAGTATTCTGCAAAATCCCCATCCTCTAGTTTGCTTTTTATTACACTGCAGTTAAAATATGTTTGGAAATGAAACAGGATGGTTAGTATCTATAATTAATAATAGATTCATTTACATTCGTTTTTAATAATAATTAGGTATTATAGAACAAGTGATTGTCTGAAATATTGAACAAAATTATTTATTATTTAAGACGTTTGAAGCTACATTCGAAGGTGGGCTCAGTCTTTGATTGTGCCATCTTCGCCGTACAAGATTTATAGGAGTTAAGTTTCTCTAAATACCCTCTTTATCAATATATATTATGCAACAAACACATAGTTTTCACGATTCAGTCAGCTAGTTCAATATCAGTTTCAATGCATTTAGATAACAAACGCCACTTAGAATATTATCTACCAAATGCACATTCCACTGTTTTCTCGCTCGCGATAAGCGCCTATTAAAATTCTGTTGGTCCTCTGTTAAGTCACGCCCCCCAAAGGGTTTCATTAAATATGTTTTTAATGGATAGGCTTCATCAGCTAAAAATACGTAAGGAACAGACACTTGGGTACAAGGTAAATTAGCAGATAATGGAATATCTAATTCCCTTTCATTTAGAAACTGATACAAGTCTAATGCTCTAAAAGTGCCTCCATCGCTCTGTTTGCCATAGCCACCGACTTCTACCATTATATAATTTGTAATTGGCATCGGCCACTGCTTGCAATACCACACAGAAGTATTTTTTATAATTGTAATACATAGATCCCGATTCCTTTGGGCAGACTACGCGCACATGTTTACCGTCTTTACAACTTATGACGTGAGGAAAATTCCAAATATTATTAAAATCATTTGATATTGAGTAAAATATGTCTCTGGTAGGTGTGACATGTGTATGGCAGACATGTGTATGGCACAAAGTTCCTCCCATATTGCACCATTCGTCTCTATAAATCGTTCTATAATTTTCGTTGCCCTATTCTGAAGTTGAATGAAAGTGATTTGAATGATTCTCCAGTTGCAAGATACCTGAAAATAATGAATAAGGTAACAGATAACTATAATTTAGAAATATAGGAATGATATGATATCTGGTTTTTCCATCAGGCATGATATCTGGTCCTGCTCTAATATTCGTATAATACTTTAACCAAATAAAGCGATACAGGTACGTAAATAAATACAGTTTGTAAGGTGCATCATCTCTAGGAAAGAAACGGCCTGCTCTATTTGTCAACATGAACAACTTTTATTGTGGACTTTCTGTGCCCGCGGCTTCAACGCGTGGTCATTTCTCGAAGACAAAATTACTCTATGTGCTATTCCAATATACCAACATTTGATCAAATTTTCTGCAGCCATCAATAAGATTTTTATTGATTGCTCGGCTTCTACTCATCTGATTGAGATACCAATTACACCAGTTTTTAAGTTAAACACTTAGCTATCGTACAGTGAACTGCATCGTAATGGCTACATTAGTTTTTAAACATACGTACAGATGTACGTATACTTTCGAACAACATTCCGATTTGATCACAATCCCAACAGTGCGATTCAGCTAGAAATTCTAATCTACACTGCAACGTGATCGTTACCTTTCGGGGTGTGGCAACATGTCCACATTCTTGGTTTAAAAAAAGTGCGTCCTTCTCCCACTTCCCAACCTTTCTCCAACTTTCCCCCACCCTTTCATTCTACCTTTTCTTTATTTATTTCCTACTTTCCTGCACTTCCCCTCACTCTTTCCCCACTTTCCTACCGCTTTTCAGTTTCACCGCTTTCTCCCACTTTGCTCTTCCCTTCAGTCTTCCCCCACTTCACACCACCTGCCCCACTTCCTGCACCCTTCCCCGACATCCCCCACCGTTTCCCTACTTCCCCTTACCTTTCCCCCACTTTCCCAAACCTTCCCCTACATCCCCCACGTTGCAGTGCAGTTAGGGTTTTTAGCTAAATCGCACTGTTTGTATCGTGATTGAATCGGAATTGTGTTCTAGGGTATGCCAAATGATATAAAAAAACCTGTTCAGTAGCTTATAATAAATACCAAACCATTCTTTTACAATTATATTCTTTGTACAGACTTTTTCATACTTATTGCTTTATTAAATGTTATTACTTCAAAATTAACAGAACTTTGGATCTCACAGAAACCTTCTATTTTTTGGTATAAAATGTATCCTCAATATTATCCCATCATATGAACTATGACTGTGTCAAGTTGCATTAAAATCTGGTCAGTGCTTTTAACGTGATTCTTTTAAATAACTTTTAACCAATATCTTGCGGGGGGAACCTTTAATTTTTCGGGAAGATAAGTATCCAATGTCCACCTCGTAGTATGAACTCAAATCATACCAAGTTTCATTTAAATTCATTCAGTAGTTTCGGCGTGATGCCTAGCCAAGATACAGACGGACAGAAAGACAATAATGAAAAAAATAATGTTTTGTCTTCAGTATCCAGTACAGAGTATCCTCCAATAAAAAATATCTTAATATCTTCAATGTACAGAATTGCACCTGTTACAGTTTTATTATAAGTACTAGCTTACCCGCGGCTTCGCACGCGTGGTTATTTCTCTAGGTTAAAAGTACTTTATGTACAATTGTTTTGTGTTTTGTTTTGTGTACAAATGTCCAGTAGTTTTTACGTGATGCGCGCACAAACATACAAACTAACAAACAAACAGACAGACACGATTTAAAAAAATGTTACATTCTTGTTCAGTAGCTTATTTTAAGTTCCCTACATCATATGTTTTTAATTATCTTCTTTGTACAGACTATTTCGTTCCTATTGCTTTATTATAAGTATAGATAGATGACTGTGCCAAGTTGCATCAAAATCCGTTCAGTAGTTTCAGCGTGATACGTGTTCTTTTAAATAACTTTCAATCCCTATCCTGCGGGAACCTTTTAATTTATCGGGATGAAATGCATCCAATGTACTACCACGTAGTATGAACTCAAATCATTCCAAGTTTCATTTGAATTTATTTAGTAGTTTCGGCGTGATGCCTAGCCAAGATACAGACAGACTTTCGGACGGACAGGCAAAAATGTGAAAAAAATGCAGTTTTGGCTTCAGTATGGAATACAGAACAGCATCAAAAACAAAATAACAAAATATCTTCAATGTACAGAATTGGACCTGTTACAGTTTTATTATAAGTATAGATAGATATATGTAACCGTCGCGTTGGAGAGGTAAAACAAAATCGACTTTTCTATACAAATTCTCCGATCAACTCATAAGTTTTGTATGAGGTGTCGATTTAATTTTGAAAATTTCATTTTATTGTGGCTTTTTTCTTCGGAATACTGCCTTGTATAGAAAAATATTATCAAATAAAACAGTTGTTAAAATCTGTAGTGATTATAATGGACTCCGATTCGGATAGACAACATAGCTAAATTTTTTAAGTCCGCCGTGATTCAAAGTTTTTTGTTGTTTTTTCCTATATTTATATTTGTATTGAAATATAGTTTTGGCGATTAGAAAATAATTGCGAAGAATGAGTGTTGTATTTTTGAATGGCCACAAAGGTAGTCAAATCTTGTGGAGGCTGTGATTTAAACATACATACATAAAAGAAACATGAACAACAACAGCTCCATTTGGCGGTTCCACAATCGACGGTGTAAAGGCTCATTGTCTTGAAATGGAGATTATGAGACTGTTACTAGGGTGAGTAAACACCAATTTCACTGCGTTTTTCAGTTGATAACATTATATGTGAGCTTAAAAAAGCTGTCTGTAGCGACTGTCGACCAATCCCAACGATATATTATGATGAATTCATAATTTCAAAAAGCTGTCTGTAGCGACTGTCGACCAATCCCAACGATATATTATGATGAATTCATGATTTAAAAAAGCTGTCTGTAGCGACTGTCGACCAATCCCAACGATATATTATGATGAATTCATGATTTAAAAAAGCTGTCTGTAGTGACTGTCGACCAATCCCAACGATATATTATGATGAATTCATGATTTAAAAAGCTGTCTGTAGCGACTGTCGACCAATCCCAACGATGTATTATGATGAATTCATGATTTTAAAAAGCCTCCCATGTATGACGGTGTAATACCCAGCTTTTTGTCTGTCAAAGACGCATTATACAAGGCAAGTACAGATGGTTCTGAAGATAAAACAATGATATTTTGTAGTCAACAAAACACGTGACATAGTTCATACGATAACGCATTTCTTTGAGGATGGTACTGTTATACCCGTCTTGCAGGCCTTAATGCTGCCCTGACACATTTTGGTCAGCAGCCTTTTTCCTTGGACTTATTACAGTACAATTAGAAGTCAGTCTACTGCAGGTCTTCAAAGTTAACGGTTGTCAAAAGACGAATTTTCATTTAATACTTATTGCCACGGAAACCGGAAAATTCCATATTTCAAAGTTTATTCAAATAAAGGTTCCGCGAGTAATAAATCGCCGTTTTTTAAAAGTGTCCTGAATAATATCTTATAACATTTGGTGGCAGCGGTGGGATCCGGAAATCCCCAGTTCCCGTCGGCAACCGCCCCGCAAACTCCCGGATCCTGCAAAATATAAACATTGTGAATTATAAGTGAAAACACACATAACAAAACTTACCTGAAGTGCAATAAATAAATCCAAAAACCAGTGAAGTTTACCGTAAAAATCAATCTAGTGAATCCAGTGATTAAAGTAATAATCCCAAGCCGAGATCCAAATAGGTCTCAACTCAACACATATTCATTGTACCTGGAAATCAGCTCGCCGTCCGGTGACACTCTTATCGCTCTGGAATGCAGTATCTCAACACAGCCTCCGTTTTAGCAGTCTTTATTTTAATACTGTAGTAAAACTATTCTGAAACTATTGATCCTAGACTAGTAGTATCTTTACAGAAGTGATAGATCTCATCGACATCTTTTGTATGACAGCTATCAAATTTAAAAGCGCTTTAACTCTGAAACTATTGATCCTAGTTTAATTACAGAAGTGATAGATCTCATCGAAACCTTAGTTTTGGATGGCAGCTGTCAAATTGGCAGGTGACACCTCTCAAACCTCATTCCATTCAGTATTGACAGCAGATGTCAAAAATGACAGGCTATGTAAAAAATTACATAGTACACGGATTTGTCCGAAACTATTCCTAGTTACTATAACCCGCGTACTTAACCTCCTGGGTGCTAGGCGTCATACCTATATTACATAGATAATCAAAAATTGTGTCAGACGACATCTGTGAATTGGTACCGGAATTAATCATTTTATGGTAGATACTTACACATTGTGAACTAGCAACACTAATTGAAAAGTCATTTTGAGTTTCACACATACGTCAAATAAGCCTTTCTTTGGGACGCCACGAGCAAAAATCTCAATGTTCCAACTGTCGGAACATTGAGATTTTTGCATAGATAGCAGCGCTATCTTCATTACTTAACATGAAAGCACTACTCTACTACTCTCAAATGGTATGATCTTGGTACGATAGATGTCTTTACGGGCAAGTTATTTTGTTTCAAAAACAGTTTATTTTATTTTATGAAACAACATATAGTGTTCCTTTAAAATTGATATTATTATTAATTTCATTTTACTTCAGATTATTTTAGATTCGTCGCTCACTGACAAAAGTGTCATAATGTTGACATATAGTGCGTAGTATCTCTGAGTAGTTTTGTGGACATACTAATGACAGAATTCAACAAGAAAAAACGTTTAGTTTTGAAAATTTGGGTTTAATATAATAAAGTTTCGTTCCGCGCTCGCGCTGCCCTTTACTTTTTCAGTTCTTTCGTTGTTTTACATTGTTCCTGTGTGCTGAGTTTCTGAGAGTAATAGAGACTCCTTTCCAGAGACCAATTCATTGAAAGACATTCTGTATTGTTTTCACATTGCTGCACCTACTGCGCTTTTGGTTGTAAACAGACTGGTAAGTAGAGATCGAGACCTTTAAATATCATAGTGTAAACTGGTAAGCGTAATTGAAAGTGGCTTCATAATCCTACATACCTTGTATGTTTATATATAAGCGTGCGGTCCAAACTAAACACGAACGTCTTCGATGAAATTTCAACGAATATATATATGCTCAAAGCCTTTGTGTACATTTGTACATTTTATACCTACTGCCAATAATTTTAAAAAGTCCTATTTTCTTTATTTTCAGATGTTGTGATGCATGATATTTCTGAATCCTGACAAATTTCCTGAGCGTTTCAAAGCTTGGGTTAACCTTGTTGGGGGAAAACTGGAAACAACATTAGATTATGATTTGTTCAAGAAGAAACGGATTTGTGACATCCACTTCGCTGATTAACATAGGAATCAACGCCTGAATGCATTGCAATGCTGAATGCATTGTATTTACCAGGTGAGTAAAACTAATGAAAACTTTGAAAATCCACAAAAGTGTTTAAAAATGTTTTCAAATATGTTAATTCTATATTTTTTATTGTGCTAGTATTAAACATAGTTTCATTCTATTCTAGGACAATCTGTCCCTCAGCAATATCAACAGTATGATCAAAATCAACCTGCCCTAACTTTACACTCTTTATCACTGCTAGTCCGGGTACCAACATATTATAACACCATACCATACATATATATAGAGGAAGGTGGCGATTTGCCACCAACTAAACGGGCCGTCTTACTACAAACTAAACTAATTAGGAATTTCTTTATAATATGTACCGTATAATCTATTTAAATTACAAATCCTTTATCTTAAGTGGGAATCTTTTAATTAAGTGGAGTAAAATAAGATATGAGTTGTGCAGGGGTAGTACAATTTTGAAAATGTAAGACGCTGCAAGCCTGGATATGGCACAGCTTCATCCGCTTAGAAAGTTTGGTTTCTATCTGACATGTAGTTATTAAATAAAACGAATAAATACTACTCCGTGGGGCCTTAAAATCAAACATTACCCTTAACATTGGAAAATGTTGTCCGTCATAGATAAAACATAATTTAATAATTGATCAATTATTTTTCAGATGGCAGGCTGCACATCACTGCAGCTACTGTACTAGTGGATCATAACAACAGTGCTAGCAGCAAGTCAAAACAAAGAGCATTATGCAATACACAAACAAGACTGAACAAGAATATAACATTTAAAAAATCGTGTCCTTCTGTTTGTTTGTCTTTATATTTGTTCGCGCATCACGTAAAAACTACTGGAACTATTGCGACGCGACTTTCACTGTTGGATAATTTAGGGTTTGATATAAAAACTGATGTTCTTGGTATCTCAATCAGATGAGTAAATACTGAGCAATCGATAAAAATCTGTTTGACGACTAAAGGATTTTTTATCAAATGTTGGTATATTGGTATTTTAGGTCTTGGAATAGCTCATAAAGTACTTTTAACCTAGAAAAATTACCACGCGTGCGATGCCGTGGACACAGCTAGTTATAATAATAAATCTTTATATCAGACGTATTTGTCCATAACACACCAATAATAATAACATAAAACACAACTTAAAACAATGAGAGCAGAAATGTTTGGTAAATAAAAATAGAACAAAAAGAACAAGGGCGAAATTTTATGCGAGAAATCTTGCAGTGTCTTGAAATATAATTTCTACAGAACTTAAGTCATTATTTTTCTACATTTTTTCAACATAGCATGTAAGCTAGAAAAATCCAGGTTAACAAATCAATAACAAAAAACATTAAATTGATATTTCATTTCCTTCCTACAATCCTTCTAGAATTTAGGCAGTATTGGTTTTACCGTAGACAGAGAAACCAATAGACACTTGGTTGTTGTGCCACTTGTGAAATAGAACGATAGGTGGGTGTGCTGCCATTTCAAAACTTTTACCCTGAGTGTAAGCAAGCCCAGATTCAAGATTAAGTATATTATAGACTATTGATGGTTTATAGAGATATTACAGATTTACGAAAAACGTATGGTACGTATGGTCAGAAAGAAAAATTGAGATTTTGAATAATTGTAGGTGTTGTAAGATCTTGTTCAATAAAAATATCGAATCTTTATGGGACTAATGTGGATAAGGGTAATAGAAACTTCAGAAACCTTTTTTTACAATTTCTACAAATATTTTGTCTTGAACATGCTTATAGTATAATATATATATATATACATATATATAAATATTGGACGGCTGGTTGGTCTAGTGGCTAGTAACCCTAGAAACGAAATCGAACGGGCGCGGGTTCGAATCCTGCAAGGGACAATCATTTGTGTGATGAGCAGAAATGTTTGTTTCTGAGTCATGGATGTTGATATTCGTATTTATGTATGTTTATCCGTTATCTAGTGCCCATATTACAGGGTATCCTAGTTTGGGGCTAGGTAATTGGTGTGGAATTGTCCCGAATATATTTATATATCATTGTCATCCATGGTGGGCCATCCTCAGCGTAAAATAAATAGATTAAATATCATGCATGAAACGTACATACCACCATTGTCCTCCATATGGACCATGATGCTTCATAAAATAATTATTTATTTTGGTATAACCTGATCCGTCATGGTGACCATGGTCTAAAATAGTGCGTTTCAACATTAAAACGCGGTGTATCGGCGAACACATTGCAAAAATACGCCCATAATGAAAATCATAAATTCCAGACCGACTAGCTCTCTTCTTGTCTAACTGCAATAATTTAGACAGAAATATAGCTGGTCGGTCTCCTTGATAGTGATCAGTTTTTCTTTCTAATAGCTATCTTTGTTTGTCACACTTTGAATTTCTGCAATCATTTTGTACACAAATGTATGTATTTTTTTTTTTATAAAATAATGTGTTTACCTTCCAATATTATTGAACTTTTTTGGTACCTACTCTAACCAATATTTATCTCTTAAAGACTTTTGTTCCACAAAAGGAAAAAGAACGCTTATTTGTTGTTAATATTATATTTTTTCTTGCACACTGTACATTTTTTCCCAAAATCTTTAAATTTTAATCAAACTGTCTCCAAAATCCACGGAAGATCTTCTCACATAGTTTGTTTGTTTGTTTGTCGTATGAGGTAATGCTGGGCCTCTGGTGTCAAAGATTATCTGGCCGCCTGAGGGCCTCTGACGTGGCTCACACCATACAGTTTTGATGTATGTAGCTCTAATGGTTAGGGCATTTAATAGTTGTAGATGCCTTTGCTCTCTTGAATAAACTTTCTATTCTGTATACAATATAACAACTTCGTACGATATTACATTAAATTAAATTTACTATTGATACAAATGAGAACCAATGCAATTAAATCATTTTAATAATAAAAAATATGTAGTTTGGGTACAGAATACTAAAAAGGTCTAGATAACTTTCATTTCGAATGCAGGCAACACACCAAGCTGAATTATTTTTCTCACAATCTATACAAAACTATGGCGAACTGTCATAATTTTTTAGCACAGAGGCTGACCACGAAAAAACCGGCACGCGACCTGCAACAAAATATCATAACATTCTGCCTCATTTCTTCACAAGACCTATGCATATGTTGTTCTCTCTCTTGTATGACTGCGATGTAAGCTATCTAGTTGTCTATTGGTTTCTCTGTCTACGGGTTTTTCTGGCCTTGTTGCCTGCCAAATAGGTGAAAAAAACGATAATACAATTACGTTTCCGGTTCGGACGTCAAAATCGTCAAAACAGTATATTTCCCGCCCGGTTGTTTAAACCTAAGGAGGTTGAATTACGCTTACTATCCAACTGGTTTATTAAGGCAAAAAAGGTTGAATTACACTTACTGGCGTTAAACCTTTTATCAGAAAGCATAATTCAGCCTCCTTACGTTAAACAGAATAATACTTAATACAAAATGGTACGTCAATATAAAACGTATAAAACCTATAAATAAAACATATTAACAAAGAGAATACAATGCATTATAGTTTATGGAGGAAGTAAGTAAGGAATTGCTGTTAGGTCATGGTTATTATTTAGGATTTGTTATTTTTTGGAAATATTTGTTGTAATATTAGTCGACTGTTTCCCTGCACAGTGAAACAATAGCAACATATCTAAACATACTGTTTTGTAATCTTGCTAGGCAGTAATAGCTTTATAGTAATTATTATTCACAAGGCTAGTCTGTTAAACTACAATATCTTTAAACATTATATTTATCACGCATAGGTAAGTACTTCATTGCCTACCTAGTTATGTAGATAAAATCTCTAAGACTTGTTTCAAAAGTCATTAACAGTAACAATCCACAAAACTTTGAAGCCTGATAACAATTATTCCTGGCCTCCCCAATAAAAAAACTTAGACTAACAATCTCAGGAAATGGTGCTGAATAACTAGATTTATTTTTGGCCTAAAGACACCGTGAATTTTAGTGACATATAATCATGTATGCGAGTTCGCCATTGTTCTTTACATTACACATACAGAAAATATATATATCACTTTGTAATACCTATTCACAACTTTATCAAATGTGCTTGAAATAGACAATCAGGTTGTTCAGCAATGGTATTCAGTATGCCGTTGACACTGCCACGAGTTCTGCGTAAGAGAGATGTCGCCTTTTTTCTTATGATCGCGTAAAAATCATCAGTTATCAGTGCCTCTGCGAACATTCCAGACGCACTGCAGAACCGAGGCAGGCCCCACAGCACCCTGAATTCATTGTTATATTGGACTAGCAGAGCGGTGTAGGCCCTCTGCGTTTAGCAGACCCATAGGCTGCTCGCGTAAAATGATTGGCAATATGCCTTACAAGAGAGTAATCTTAACATCAGCGTTACAGCGGGCAAACCTACGATCCAGCATGTTGCACATCTGACCACCAGCGCCCTGCGTCCTCTCTCAATGTCCTGATTGTCCGTTAGATTGTTTGTAATGACCCAAACATATCACAAAGCGTGTCAATTGGGTACCAAAGATAAAGATGTGCAGTTAAGTATTCTTCTTCATGTGATCGGTGAGAAATGCCGCGATGTGTATGAGCAGTTTCCAGAAGAAAGACATCCGACTATCGATACCGCACTAAAAGAATTTGATAAGTTTTTTACACCGAAAAAGAATCTGACTATTGAGCGACATAAATTCTTTACACGAAATCAACAAGATTATGAGTCGGTCGATCAGTACGCATTTGAATTGAACATGCTAGCGATGTCGTGCGAGATCGAAGCGCTGAAAGACGACCTCATCAAGGACCGATTGCAGCAGTGCGCAGCAGGCGGAGGCGGGGGGGGGGGGGGGGGGGGGAAGGGTCCGTTTGCACGCTCTCAGAATGTTGTGGTTAACCGTGGTCCCGGAATAAAAAAATCGTGTGGCTAGTGTGGTTTAAATCATGAAAGGTTGCGTTGCCCAGCGTACGGGCAGAGATGCGCTAAGTGTCATAAAATGAATCATTTTGCGAGGGTGTGCCGCGTCGTGTTTGCAGTGCAGGATAACTCCACTGATCAGGTACGTACTGAGGTTAATGCGATTGTTGGTGATGAGTGGTTAGTAGATTTGTGTATAAATAATAGCAACATTAGATTCAAGCTGGACACTGGAGCTGACGCGGTGTTGCTATCCAGATTTCTGTCGCTAACGGGAGTTAAAGAGAGTGATCTTACGCCAACAAACACTAGACTAGTTAGCTACTCAGGTGAAACTCTTACAGTTAAAGGCAAATGTTCACTAAAAGTACAATGTAAAAATAAACAATACATAATCAAATTCGTAATAGTCGATGTGGACTCGCCACCTGTATTAGGGAAGAAATCGTGTCAAGAGATGAATTTAGTCAAGCGGATTTTAGCGATCGAGGGGCAGAATAAACCTAATTGTATATTAGACGAATATCCGATAGTTTCGAAGGTAAGGGTTGTCTGCCGGGCGGGTATAGGATACAGCTGAGTGAGGACGCGCGGCCGGTGGTACATGCGCTGCGCAAGCTGCCCGTGGCGCTCCGCTATGACGTCAAGCAGAAGCTAGATGAGATGCTGGAGCAGGAGGTCATTCAGAAGGTTGAAGGCCCCACGGATTGGGTTAACAGTATGACCGTGGTCAAAAAGCAAAACGGTGATATACGTATCTGTTTAGATCCGCGAGACCTGAATAGATATATATAAAACGTGAACACTTAAGTTGCCGACGTTGGATGAGATAACCTCGAAGCCCTCGGGAGCTATGTTTTTTAGCACTCTAGACTGTAAACAATCTTTCTATCAGACAAAGCTACATAATGAGTCAACTGATCTTTGTACTTTTAACACGGCATTTAGTAGGTATAAATTTAGAAGATTACCTTTTGGAATTTCGTCAGCATCGGAGGTATTCCACAAGAGGTTATATGAATGTTTTGATGACATACAGGGTGTGGAACTGTTCGTTGACGATTTGCTGGTTTATGGTGCAACGAAAGCGGAACATGATAAACGTTTACGCCAAGTTTTGGACAGGTGTATAGAGATAAATGTGAAACTAAATAGAGAAAAATGCAAAATAGGTTTAAACGAAATTAAGTACCTAGGACACGCCATAACACAAAATGGCATTAAGCCGGATAATTCTCACACATTGCCGTTACTTGATATGCCAAAACCAGAAAACATTAAAGATTTGAAAATACTTGCGTAAGGTATTGAATTACAATAATATTGTTTAATTCTAGTATTTTATAGTTTTTTATGTAGGCACATAAGTTAAATAACATTTTTTGTGGCCCTATGTTTCTAATATGAACATATTAATGACCATGTTACTGAGCAAAAGTCGAGGTTATGCTACTAGAAAACTTGTGTGTTTTAAACGTATAAAAACTGTTTTATATGCTCAAAATGGAATGGGGGGCCTCTTATTATTTAATTTGCTACAAGATAAATTGAAAACAGGAAAAAGAAAGCGATAAAATGTGAAGATAAAGATCATATTTTTAGTAAGTACCTAGGTACCAAGAATGTTAAATACAAGACAATAATATTGTTTAATTCTAGTATTTTATAGTTTGTTATGTAGGTACCTAAGTTAAATAACATTTTTTGTAGCCCTATGTTTCAACTAAGTTGATATTGATCATATGTTGAGGTTATGTTATTGCCTATAAAACTTGTGTATTTTATATGCATAAAAACTGTTTTAGAAACTGAAAACGGAATGGGGGGCGACTTATTATTTAAATACTACAAGATAAATTGAAAACAAGAAGAAGAAAGTGAAAGAATGCAAACAAAAAATTATTTTTTTCATTCTTAATTCTAGGTACCAAGAATGTTTAAAACAAGACGGATTCCACACCGCTAAACAAACGAGTGAAGCATAGCAAATGGCTGCTGTGTATAATATATAATTCAAGATCTTTGTGTAGAGCATCGTGTTTTTATAAATACAAAAACGGTCACTCAAGATATGCCAGTACTCATAATCATTTCTCTAAGCTCAAGATAGTTGTCTACGATAAATATAGGTAACCTTATAACCTCATACAAAGATATTTAATTATGCTTACTGCTTTATACTACCTCTATGGGTTCATATCTGCTGACCGAGCAGGTCATTAAATTATATGTCAACTTTAAAATTAACCCGTCAAATGTTGCAGCATGCGGGGCGTTTAAATTTAAGAGTTTTATCATCAAAAAGTTATTAACACTCTTTTAGTTGAATCAATGCTACACTATTAAAAAGTAACAAGTACCTAAACATAGCAATTTAGGAGAATTTTTTGACTGCGATAGTACCTAGCCTAACTACTATGTATCTACTTTCAGAGATATTAGCTGTGATATTAATCAAAAGGAGAAAGGTCTGAACATATTCATGGATTTTAACATAACCGAATCAGAAGAACATACAAACTAATCAGTCTCATCGCCGCCTAACATTTTAAAAGAAAATGGTAAAGAGGTACAAGAAATAATCTAAATCAGTTTTGCACTGCACTGTTACAAGTGACAGGGTCTTCGCTTCGCCTACTTGTATTATCACTGCTACCTAAATTATCACTTGTACATGACTATAGAACACTAGAGAAATAAAACCATTGATTTAATAAAGAATATATGTATTAAATCAGAACTATTATTGAAATCCCATCCCACCTTTTCTGTACATGGCAACATCAGACAAGCGGCAGGAGTGATGTGGAACAGAGTGGCTCAAGAAAGACATGAATGGAAAAGGTTGGCGGAGGGCTTTGCCGATTGGCAAATAGATCTACAGAAAAGAAGCAAATAGTAGATATACAACAACATACTTAATTCTCATCTATTATAATCTTTATACTATGTAAATAATAGATCTGAATAAAAGGCTATATTATTATTATTTAAATAAACAAATTTATTGAAAAGAAACTTCCAATCTCTTTCATTCTTTTTTCTAGGTACAATAAGGCAAATAAATCTAGTTACTGCTACATTTGTTGTAAGTACCTATTTAATAATAATTGGTGCTTGGAGAAAGGGATGGCCTTTCTCCCTTTGACTAATTTCTCCAAAAGTAGGGAAATAGCTAGTTAGGTACTTATTAGTGGTATGGTTTAACTTTAAAAGACTCACCGTACCACCAGGGGTACAGTTTTGTTGTCCGTTTATTTTAGTGGATTTTTAGTCGTCCAACGAAAATGTCAGTCTCATAGTATACACACTAGTTTCTAACCGCTTTTGACCAAACTATATGTGGACTGATAGAGCATCCCTGCTGTGCCAGATGTTTGCGCAGCTAAGATGCTCTGGAACAGACCCACATCAAGTTGGTTTACATTTACCACCTTAAATAATTCCTCTCTCATAGGTGCACTCCAGACTTATTCATTCCATCAGAAAATGGTAGACATGTTTCGAAATACCACTTAGATCACAATTGGGCTGTTGTTTTTCTTCGTTAAGTGTTTAAAGGCATATGTCGAGTGCAATCTATGAGTAATCACAATTAGTTTCCTACTCAACTTCATATCAGCACACCATGGTATACGAGGAGGCACTTTGCATTGTTCTGTACCATATTAAAAATACTCATTCTTACCAGCACTAGAACACTGCACTGACTAGAGCTACAGATACTTCAATAAAACCATTGAATTATTAAACAGTATATGTATTTAATCAGAACTATTACATAAATAACAAGATTTATTAAAACTTCTTTCAACAAACAAGTGCATCATCATTCTTCTTTCTATTGTTTGAAAAGGCTTCCATTCATTGTTCATCAGGGATCTCCACCACAATAGGTTGGCTTGTCCCCAGGTATGCCGATCTGAAACATTAAATATCCCTATTTAATAGGATAGTGTTCCTGTACCGTATTATTGTTTGCTGACAGTCGCCCCTTGAGCAAGTAGGACATACCCTCGGAGGACCGCCTTGCAACAAGCTCCGTAGGCCATACCCTCGGAGGACCGCCTTGCGACAAGCTCAGTACAGTGCTGTGCAAAACTTTACAGCTTGATATCCTAAGTGAAAATACAACCATCATTGGCAGGTGTGATGATTAGCATCAGGTGAATGACTTGCTTGTCACATTACTTACTTTTTGTGGTGGAGCTTGTTCATCATATGCCATTTTTCCTCTGAACTGTCCCCGGTGCCGTCACTTATGTTAGCATGGTTTTATTAGTGTATTCTATGCTATGGCTGTCAGCTCCTTTCACTTCTCTTAGAGGATGTGTCGGCCATGAGAATCCAAAGGGGATTTGGATAAATCTCCATTACTAGAACATAAATTCAAATATTTAATTACATTTAGGAAATACAAGGACCTTTTCTAAATTATCTACATTATGGGAAAGTAGTACTTACTTTTCGATGATTCCAATCCAATAATATTACGTTTGGGAGAGGTTAAAAACAAAGAGTTCTTCAAAAAAGGGGAATGAATTCGTATTTGTGAAATAAATTCCAAATCGATACCAGTGGCCGATAGTCAAAAGTAACACGAGACAGTTCAAAAAGTAACTTTATCACGACAAAAGTAACATTATCTTATTTTATGAAGAAAACGTCTTTGTCACAGTAAAATAAAAAAATAACCATTGAAATCAGATCTAATACGGTGGAGACATTCCCTAGTAGTAGCCCTCTTTTTGGAGGAAGTAGGATTGGGGAGGGGGGGGGGGGGGGGGGGGGGGAAGGGCCTTCCCCAATCAAAAATCCCAAAAAAATATGTGTTAAAACTGTATACCAAGTTTTGTCTAGTTTGGTTGAGAAATTTTACCTGTAGTGGAAAACAGCCGGACAGTTGGAAACATACGAAAGCATTTTTGCCCAAGCTGACACGGAGGCGTACGCTAGCGCTTTGCATTTGCTCGGTCAAAAAGTCTTCACAGCTACAGTTCATAGCAACAATTCAACTTATACGCGATTGGTCCATTTCGCGTTTCGTCGAATTCGAGACGATGATGGCTCAAAATCAAATGCGCCAAAACGATGAACGAAAACTTCCTTTGATGCGTTCCATTTCACGCTTTTTTTTATTACTGAATAAAATTTGGACACGGCCCGTTTTGCTAGCGCTCTCTGCCTAGTTATTAAAAGTTAATGTTCATCAATAATTTAAAGTTATTCGTGTTCAAGATTACCCTATTACTAATTGCAAATAAGCAATATTGCAAGAACTTCTGGCTTTAAAGATAACAAGGTGCTTTTTTACTAACTGAAATGCATTTTAAATAACTATACAGGCGCTTTTGGTCACAAAAACCTATCAGGCACTCCATTTGAATTTGTTTTGAGAAAATCTTTTGATCTATAGAGTGTATCATTGAAAAATAACTATTATTAGACACAATCTTTACATAGCCCAATTAAAATTCATTTTCACATGCTTACCTCAATTGATAGCCTTCGTGTAAGTATCATCAGAAAATGCGTTGATAGTGAGAACGCATTATTATGCCTCTGCAAACGTGCAGATAATACACCTCATAATCAGATCAATTGTATAAATATTTATCCAAAACGTGAGCAAAACTGAGTCCGTAGTATAATAACAAGCGAAATATTATATTATTATTTTTTATTACGGACTATGCAATCGTTTGACCACCATCTCACCTGATGGAAAGCAATGATGTGGTCGAAGGTGTAGCACGCTTGCCTATTAGATACCTAATCACTCTCGAATAGTAAATAATAATATCTCGAATTTGTCGAAGAAATCAGTCCGGGAGAAGGCCAAGGTCGTCGGTTGTAGAATGCAACAACAAGCTCAGAATTAAATGGTACAGAACACACGAATGCAAGTGCATCGGAACCAATGGATATCGCATTCACAAGTGACATGACATTTTGTGATATCGCTTACGCGAAACTGGATATTTGAACATTAATGAACCAAGAGGGTCTGTAATATGACACAATGTTGAAATCGATGTGCAGATTTTGGCACTGTTCGAAGAAGAACCTACTAGAAGCATCAGAAATGTAGCTTCATTACTCTAAATTTCTATCTGGAAGGTGTGGAAAGTGCTTCGCCAAAATCACAAACATGCTTTTCATGACACTCCGGTACAAGGTAAGTAACTTTTGAACAGACTTACAATCCGTACACGCTAACATGAGAATTGCCTGCAAGCTAGAACCCCATAACGCTTCACCTCCTTATCTTATGTCGCCTTTGTTTAGAAGGTAGCAGCCGTGATATCGCTGTCACTCGTGTTAGTGTGTACGTACTTAACATTACAAATAAAATAAAAAGTCTTGACAGTATATAGGTAATGCTCTTACGCATATTTTATTTGTTGCAGGTCTTGAAAATAACCGACTTTGATAACCGTTTCCGATTTTGGTCTATTTTATTTGGCGTTTTTAGCTGCATACAGACGTGGAAGATCTTGACTTTTTTTAAAGTATTCTGTGGATGGATGAGCCCAAATTTACAATAGAAGGAATTCTTAATTTACATAACAAAAACCCACTGGTCACCGAGAGATGAGAACCCACGAGTCAAAAGACAGATGAAATTACAATGAAGATTCAGTATCAATGTTTAGGCAGGAGTAAAAGTAGGAAATCATGTTATTGGACCACATTACTTACCTGATCATCTCAACGGGGATAATTATTTTGAATTTTTACAAAATGACTTACCCGAATTGTTAGCTAAGGTGCCAATTTTCAATGAAGACAGGAGTATTGTGTTCCAACATGACGGTTGTGCCCATTGGAGGTTAAAAGTCAGGGAGTAGGGTCGTTTCGCCGCCGTCCATTAGACGGACTAAGTTTCTTTAAATCAAGATAATAGTATTTGTAGAGGTAACATAAATAAAAAATAAATCTAACGTGCTTTATAAATAATTATGAAACAAGAATTTACACAGTTTAAAACAAATGAGTAAACCCAGAGCCGAAAAAAATTGCTCAGTGCGCGTCTTGATTCAGTGGTAAGTGGAAGTGAAGTGGTTTCAACTAGCGTTTGGAAAAAAAACACGACGCGCGGCGCTCAAAGGAAAGTTTTATTACTTATTTCATGTTTTACTCTCAAGTTAGATCTTAAATTGTACATTCGATAAGTTTTGGTTATTACACTTGGAAGCAATGAATCCGGGTCACTTAAAGAAACCTATAAATCTCGGAAGCTAAGAATGCTAGCTTAATAAAATAAATTGTATTTAATAGATTGTCTTAATAGACAACAATATACCCCTTAAATGAAAGTAATAAAATTTACGAGCCACTTAATTTTATTTACTATAAATTACATAAAGAAAAAACTGCTGATCTCGCTTTAGAACAAAAATAGGAAACATGACATTTTTGAACAACATTACGATTTTCTTGAATTTTAATACTTTGTATTGCCTCCTCGTGCTTCCATTACTGCGTTTACGCGGTTTGGCATGCTGTACACCAAGTTCCTTATACGATTTTGGGGAATATTCTCCCATTCCTCTGTGAGAGCAATTTTGAGCTCACGAAGCGTGATTGGGGGAGGCTTTCGTTGTTTTACGTATCTCCCTAGCTCGTCCCAAGCATGCTCGATTGGGTTGATTCCGGGCTGCGGGTTGGCCACTCCATACGAGTAATGTTCATCTCTTGAACCAAGCTCGTTTCAAGCATGCTCGAACGGGTTGATATCCGGGCTGCGTGTTGGCCACTCCATACGAGTAATGTTCATCTCTTGAAGGTAGTCATTCACAATCCAACCTGTATGAGGTCGGGCATTGTCATGCATAAAAATAGCATCCTCACCCAAATTGACCGTAAATGGCCCAACGTGTTCATTAAGGATTTCTTCCACATATATCTTACGATAGTTAAGACGACATTAAACGTTTTCTATAAACACCAGTTCTGTGCGATAATCAGATGAAATTCCGGCCCACACAAGTACAGACACACCACCGTAGGCTAATTTTTTTCGATACATGCTTGCTTGAATATTTCTCCTGGTCTTCTATACACTCTGTATCTTCTATCGTGCTTGTAGAGCATAAACTTTGATTCGTCGGAGAACATAACTTTTGACCAATCTTCAATAGTCCAATTTAAGTGGTTCTGGGCATATCTTAGTCTTGAAAAACGATGCCCACGCTCCAGTTTAGGGGCATTTGCAGGTCTAAGTGGTTTCAAGTTGGCTTTAGCAAGTCGTCGTCTTACTGTCCATGCGCTTGGGTTACTTCCTCCGAGGCGTCAAAACTGATTTGTAAGTTCAGTTCCTGTGAGAAAGCGATTACGAAGCATGGTGTTCACCAAGTATCGATCTTCTCGTGCTGTGGTACACCTGGTTATGTCTGTTCCTGGTCTGCGTAAGTTAGAGCCAGTTTCCTCGTCACGTCGGAGAACTCTTTGTACTGTTGACAGCGACACACCGACAGCTCTGGCTGTATCGCGCTGACTCCGGCCGGTTTCGAGCATTGTGAGAATTCTGGTGCATTCTTCAGGTGTAAGCGACATGATTAGAGCTTGAATAATAAATATCGAACACTATCAATATGGTTTATATGCCCATTTAAATGGCAGATTAGAAATAAAAGCAAAAGCAGTAATTTCGTAGTTCCGTCTTCGAAAGTCTCCCATTTTCAAATTTGTTTTTTTATGACATAACTTTACAATAACTTAGAAGTTTTAATACCTTAATTTAAAGTTATTGTTTTAGTTGAGATAAATCAATATAGTGATTTCTGTGAAGAGACGCATTTTAATTAAAAACTACCTGTCAGGAAATACTTTGTAACAAAGTGGCGCCCAACGTGGGGCCCGAAAAATGACGAAAGAAGAAGAAGAGAATAAGGCCCTTAATATTTCAACGGAGCAATTCGCGCAATTGTTATCTGCTATAGGCTCGCAGCGTCGAGGATCTTTTGCTTCTTCTAATATATCATACAACGGCGTAAGACAATCAGAGACAGTGGAAGCCTTTCTTACTGCAGCAGCTGTATACAAGTCAGTGGAACGGATCAGCGATGAGGATGCCATCATGAGCCTGCCACTGATTCTTAAAGACGATGCTGCAATCTGGTGGAATGGAGTACGTGAAGGAATATCGACCTGGACAGAGTTCGAGACAAGAATTCGTCAAGCATTTACTCCCAAGAAACCAGCACATCAGGTTTACCAAGAGATATTTTCTGTTAAGCAAGCACCTAATGAACTGACAGAAAATTTCATAGCAAAGAAGCGAACTCTTTTTGCTCAGTTACCACAACCGGCGCATACGGAACCACAACAATTGGACATGTTATATGGTTAACTGAGTTTCAAGCTTCGTGAAAAAATACCAAGGGATGCTGTACCCACTTTCGACGCATTGCTAAAAGCGGCCAGGGGAGTTGAACACCTGCTATTCGAAAAAACTACCTTCGTCCGCAGAGCCTGAAGCTAAACCAGCAGGAAAGAAGCGATGCCACTTTTGTCGACTTCCTGGTCATACTATAGATGTTTGCCGTAGAAAGGCTAAGGCAGAAGCTACCTCATCGACTGCAAGTGCCATGATATCTTCAACTAGCAAACCGTCAGTGGCTGTTCACGGAACTCAGGCCCCATCGCCGTCACAGCCAAAATTTTCCTGTTACGGATGTGGAACACCAGGAGTTGTCAGGTGTAAATGCCCGACGTGCAGTAAGAAGACTCCAGTCAAACAGAAAGAGATCAGCTTCTGCTCCATCAACATTAGAACTGATGTTCGTCCCAGACCGGTCATTGGGATTGGAGTAGGCAAGATTGCTGGAACAGCTTATATAGATTCCTGTGCAAAAACAAGCGTTGCCTCCTACGGCTTATACCAATGCCTAAAGAAACTTGGTTACCACTTCGAAGAACAACAAGTGATGGTAACTTTGGCTGATGGTGGAAAAACGAAGAGAGATGTGTTGACAGTCAGAGCACCAATCCACATTTGCGACCGTAATGTTCCCACTACTTTCATCATCTTTCCAGAATCCCGAGAATCACGAACACTGCTAGGAATTGGATTTATACAAGATGCTGGCATGATATTAAACATACCTCAAATGAATTGGCATTTTATTGGTGAACCTGAGGTCATTTACGATCTACAAGAAGAAGATGCTGGAGAGATTTCTATGGCACACGTAGATACGACACCAGTATCTAGCCCGGCTTTACGGGAAATGCTTAAAGACGTCCAGCCGCCGGCAGTGATCTCACCTTTGTCAATTACTCCACCAAGCGTAAGCAATTCACCTGGCAAATTGACCCCAAAATGCGCCACGTGGGAACCCGATTTACCCCAGTCGAGCGCATGCGCTGCAGTAGATCTAAGTGTAGCTGGCAGATCAAAGAAGAACACGGAACCAGCACTGCCTGAGAAAAGTGCTTGTGACAGCAGCAGCATTCCGTATCGTTTGGTAACAATAGACTCACCTTCACCGCCATCCAAAAGAGCAAGACAATTATTTGATGGATATTTACCCAGTTTCGTCGACTTTATGTATCGGGATGCCCAGATTAATACGCACGAAACTGAAGTCAAAATATCTCCGCACTCCAGGATGCTTTTTCCAAGCGACGATGGAAGTGATGACATTGAGATTGATTCCATTTCAATTGATGAACTTACAACAGAAACATTAGATGTAACATAAAAGGCACAATTAAAACAAATGTTATTGGAAAATCGGCAATTTTTTGAGTTCAATAATAAACCAACAAATCTTGCTGAACATTGCATCGACACAGGTCATCATAATCCTATTTCAGCACCTCCATATCGTCTGTCACCTCCTCAAACAAGAAATAGAGAAGATGCTAGAGTAGAAAATAATTGAACCTAGCTCTTCACCGTGGTCTGCACCAGATGTTATGGTACCTAAGAAAGATGGAACAATACGTGTTTGCGTCGACTACCGTAAACTGAACTCCATCACGGTACCAGATATTTATCCAATTCCACGTATGGATGATCTTCTACATGCAGCTAAACCTACTCCTTGCATGTCTACGCTAGATCTGCGTGCAGGTTACTGGCAAGTGAAAGTCAAAGAAAACGACCAGGACAAAACCGCTTTTATAACGCCTTTTGGAGTTTACCGTTTTAAACGCATGCCTTTTGGTCTCCGAAATGCACCTTCTACATTCCAACGTTTAATGGATAGAGTGAGAATAAGCCTGGAAAACGTCAAGATGCTGGCCTATTTAGATGACTTAATAATATTCTCTGCCACGTATGAAGAACGCCTAGTAGACCTAGAAATAGTTTTAAAGAAGTTGAGAGCAAGCAACTTAAGTATCAACTACAACAAGTGCCGATTTTGCTGCTCAACAATAAGATATTTGGGCCATCTTATTACACCAGAAGGTATGAAGGTCGATCCAGGAAAAGTATCAGCTATACTTGAATATCCTGGCCCAAAAAACCTCAAGCACTTAATGACATTCCTACAGACTTGTTTTTGGTTCAGGCGTTTTATCCCAAAATTCGCAAAGATTACCGAACCTCGTTACTCGTCTAACAAGAAAGAAGGCAGAATGGTCTTGGAAGGAAGAACAAGAAAGAGCTTTCCAAGATTTAAAGACTCGTCTTACGAGCACTCCTGTACTTCGTCAAGCAGATGAAACTAAAGAATATATAATCAAGACTGATGCCAGCAACTATGCTCTCAGAGCAGTTTTAGTGCAGGGGGAGGGAGAAAACGAACATCCCGTTGAATTCGCTAGTAGACTCCTGAATCAAGCTGAAAGAAACTACTCAACCACTGAAAGAGAAGCTCTTGCTGTTGTTTGGGCTATTGCAAAATTTAGAGGTTACATAGAAGGACTCCCGATTACAGCAATAACAGATCACCAAGCTTTGAAATGGTTAATGTCATTGCGATCTCCAACTGGACGATTGGCTAGATGGGCCCTTCAGATTCAAGCCTTCAACATCACCATAAAATATTCTCCTGGACGGACTAATGTGGTGGCTGATACGCTTTCGAGACCTATATGTGACAAACGGACAATAAAAGATTGTGGTTTATGCAGAGTAGTAGTCGACATGCCAACACGATCTCCTTCTGAAATAAGGATGGAGCAGCTAAATGATGAACACATGCTGACAATAGTGAATGCCTTAGAGGACGTCGAACGAAATGAAAACGCCTTATATTGGAGCAGCAAGGGATATGTCATGAATAATGGGTTACTCTATAGATACAACCCGATAGACGATTCTGATGAAGCTCAACTCGTTGTCCCACAACATGAATGGGCAAATGTTCTCTTCGTATACCATGACGACCCGTTTACTGGACATTACGGTGCAGATAAAACATACCAGCGCATCTCACGGCGATATCACTGGAAGGGAATGAGGAAATATATCAAAAAAAAATTGTGTGACCTTTGCCGCCCACAACTACCGAAAAGAAATGGATTTTCATCGTAGAAGACACGGCAACTGGTTGGATTGAACTATTCGCAATGGAAACTGCTAGTGCTGAGAACTGTGCTAATATTCTAGTAAATGAAGTATTTTTACGCTATGGAATTGCCAGAAGACTGATTAGTGACAATGGCCCACAATTTGTAAGTGCGGTGATGCAGCAAGTAACTTACTGTCTCAATATAAAGCATATCCTCACACCGGTTTATCACCCTGCAGCCAATCCAGTAGAAAGGAAAAACCGAGACCTAAAGACACAACTTGCTATTCTCGTGGAAGATGACCATGGAACCTGGGAAGACAAGTTGCCTAGCATACGTTTTGCCATGAATACGGCAAGCAGCCTCGTTACAGGCTATACTCCAGCTTATTTAACATTTGCTCGAGAACTCCGAACACCGGATGACAATGCACATGATCTACGACAAATTATACTGTCTGAAAACTTTGTGCCCGAAATAACCCCAAAGTTGCTACTACTAGCTAACACACTGAACAGAGCTCGTGAAATGCGGGAAAATATGGAAGAGCGCAGAAAAGAGACTGGAGGTAAGATACGCCGAAAGGATCCTGGTTACAATCCTGGATTCTATTCCTGGAGATCTAGTTCTGGCTACAAGTCATCCTGTGAGCAGTTCTACGCGAGGGACCAGTGCCAAGCTTTCCTCTCGTCGGGATGGACCTTACTTAATCTTAAATCGCCATGGTGTCTCTTCTTATATGCTTTCAGATCCCACTAAGCCTGGTCAAACCCTTGGTGTGTATCATACATCTGCTTTGACCCCATACCAAGGTAGCGCGAGCCCGTTACCTCTTCCCGTTCGGTCATTGAGGAAGAGAGGGCGACCACCTAAGCCTGTCTCTGCCCCCACGCAGCCCACTCGTGGCCGCGGACGGCCCAAGAAGACAACAACTCAGTAACAACCAGCCTGTCGTCTCGTCGGGACGACTTCGAAGCCAGAGGGGGAGAATGTAACACTCCACTGCACGCACCTACTAGTGTGCTCACAACTACACGCATAGATCGACGGACGCAGCGTCGCACGTCGGTGGCAATGCACACATCGAGAGTCGCAGCCCGAGGCCCTACATAAATCCAACGCTCCCAGTCGGCAGCCAGTCTGTTACGCGCAGTCGCTGCTTCCGCATCGGAACAGTGTCTGAGCTAATAGGCGCCTCCGCACGCGATCTATTCAGTGTGTGTGACGTATCCGGTCAGTGCTTCGTCTCGAACGCCGCTTCGGTCCGCCCGTTCGCTAATAGTCGTGTCATTATCAACTCAGTGTACATAAAGTTATTGTTTTAGTTGAGATAAATCAATATTAGTGATTTCTGTGAAGAGACGCATTTTAATTAAAAACTACCTCTCAGGAAATACTTTGTTACAGGAGTATTTAATTGTCTATTTAACACAATTTATTTCATTAAACTAGCATTCTTAGTTTCCGAGATTTATAGGTTTCTTTAAGTGACCCGGATTCATTGCTCTCGAGTGTATTGTATTTTGCTATTTTTAAACTTATTAATAAGATAAAATCAAGTGGTCGGTAATCGAAATGCTTATTTATCAAAAACGTTAGATAGCGACCACATGGTCGCAAACCGATGAGAACCGCATAATTTTTTTGATTAATATGATTCTAAAGCTTCATACAGGATTGTTACAATTTTGAATGTAGCATTGTAAAAGTTTTTCTTTGTCGTTCTTTGGTAAGCGACCACCAGCTTCTTTGAAATAACTTTGTTTAATTTACGTACAAAATTGGGTGCTAAACAGGTGGTCGTAAACCAAAATAATCGAAATAAAGACATTGGTTTCCGGCCACCATAATTTAGTATTAGAGAAATAAGGGCCGCTAACAGAAATAAGTATGAAAGTTCATTGAGTATGCGACCACGTCTGATTTTTTTAATTTGGTTGATTATTGAAATGTCCGTTAAATAACTATTTTAGCAAGCAAACCATGTGGTTGTACCTAATCTGTCGAAAAGTAAATATAATTATTCTTCAGTTTAAAACAAAATTAGTCATAAAACAACAATAAATTATTGTATATTACTTTTTTTTAGATGGAGCTCACAAATAATTCAGAGTAAACAAAAAAAAAGAAAAAGACTGTCCAGTACACTGAATAAGCCATGAAAAAAGCTCTCGATGATATCCGAAAAGAAGGGAAGGGAATAAGAGAAACATGACCTATATCAGAACCCAAGGACCACGATACAAGATCGGCTTAGTGGGAAGAGGTGTGATACAATCGAGACAAGGGGACCAGATCCTGTATTGGGTATAGAAGAAGAGAAACAAATTAAAGAGTGGCATTTGAACATAGCAAAATACGGATTCCCGGTCAAGAAACAGGAGCTGTTGGACACAGTACAGAAAATTGTTAAAGATCATGGAACCAAGAATCCTTTTAAGCATGATCGTCCGGGGCAAACCTGGTACTCAAATTTCCTAAAACGCCATCCCGATATATCATGCCGTGCTGCCGAAGAAATTAAAGAAGCTAGGGCGAGAGTAACTGAAGAAGCCATACGCGCTTGGTTCAATGATTTGAAAGAGTTCTTGGAACAAACTAATAATGAACATGATATTAATATAAAATGCCCAGATCGCATATTTTAATGGTGGTACAAGTTGCTTCTCTATGTGTCTAAACACCGGAAAGGTCTTAGCACCGAAAGGATACCGAAATTTATACCAGATCAAAGCGGGAAATGAAAAGGATAACTTAACCGTTCTGATGAACGCCAGTGGCCAAGTAAGTCCACATAAGTGGATGGATGCGCTCGGATGTATTTTTTGAATATATCACAAACGATTTTAATAGTTGGGTGGACCGCAACAGTATAAAATACCTATATTACTGCTAATCAATGGTCACAAGTTTGGAGTGCCATGTGCGAAAAGCTTGGCATTATTTTGTATGCTCTACTCCCAAACACAACCTATATGCTACAGCCAGCAGACGTAAGCATTTTCACTCCACGAAAATCTTCATGGAAATCGAAAATTTCTGTCTAAACCAGAAAACGTAAATTCGTGCGTTAAAAAAGCCAACTTTTGTCAGTTGTTCCGTGACACGCTGGAAAACACGAACATGACCTCAAATATAAAAAACGGATTCAGTAAATGTGTACAAAATACCCTCAAGAATGTTAACAAAGGACCGACGCATCCGTCGAAGGACATAACGAATACGGACCTTGCTAGTACAAGAAAGGTACTAAAACATAAAAAATATTAATGTCAGTGTTATTTTAAATGAACTGCGTAAATTATAAACAATGACTGGAAATCACGAAACCTATTCTGAATATATAACAGATAATTCAGTTGATCAGTCCCCATCCCTCCAAATGGAATATTCTGTTGAGGGTGTTTCAGTAACTGATCCATCATTGCCGATTTTGACTAACATCAGTGACGTTTTGTCTTGCACAAATGATAAAAACAGAGTTGAAGAAGTAACAACATCTGATATTGAAAATAATACAGCAGAATCTCATTCTATCAGACGCATCACGTTCACGCAGACGTTCATTCCGTCTCTCCACACATTTTTCAAAAGCCTAGTCAATCCGAAGTAGCAAGCGTCACGAATGAACAGACACCTATTTCAAATAAGTTGATACCAGAGACAAAATAATCAGACAGGGAGAGAGAGGTAGGGTAGATATTTAAGTGTAAACAGTAGATTTTATTAAAACACAATCAATGTTATAGCATTTATTAACAGTTGTTGTTTGGATAACACCTCTAAAAATCATAATGAAAATGCTATTGTAGATTTTATATATGTTATTTGTAATATTATAAGAGAAGAAGACACAGAACATGATTCCTATTAAATGTAAGACCTTTATTTGTATGAATATTTTACAGGAAAAAAAAACACTAGAGTTTGCGATATACGAGTATTCAGATACTGTTGCAGTTGCCGATAATTTATATATCATAATTATGAATAAGAAAAGCGGAATATGATTTCTAAAATAATATTGAACCAGATGACTAGAATATATTGATGTTGATTATTTTTAAATTTTATACTACATATTTAGGATATTGTTTGACTAATGATTGTTAATTCTATTACAACTATGACTAAGTTCCTACGAAATGTAAGATTGTTATTTTTTAATTATAATGAAACATTACACCAAATGATTACCATATTTATTTTTATGAAGAGGAAAAAATTTAAATATGTTTAAAGCGATTATAATTGTTTTAATTGCATGTTTTTCATATTAAAATAGCGGTCGCAAACCAGCTCACTGGTGGTAATAAACTGATAAAAATTGTTGTTTACGCGATATTATCACTTTTTCAGCATTTTATAAATATTTTTGTTGTTTTATTTTATAAATATATTTGTTGTATTATTTTATGTTTTGTATCCAAACTAGATTATATTTGGGACAAATTCACATTAACATATACTATTTTGCGTGTAGACAACTTTTTTTTTTCTTCATCTTATGTGGGCAACCCAGCTAACTGGTCGCTAACCGGCGCAATGAACTTAGATAACTTTTCAAAAAATATTATATAAAAAAACGAAAACACCATTTTGTATTCTTAAGTATTAAAAAAAAATGTTAAACTAGCAATATTTTGTAATGTAATGCGTTTTGTACGGCTATTTCTAGAGAAAAACAATTGGTTATTAATACCTTTGAAGCCGTAGTAAAAAATTGTTTCTACTTTTTAATTATTTTTTTCTTGACTGTTTTTATGTTTATTTTTTTCCTGTGTGGTGCATAAGCACCAAAGTGTAAACAGTAGATTTTATTAAAACATAATCTATAAAGATCTCATTGATATCTTTGTTTTGGATGACAGCTGTAAAATTAAAAGTGCTATAACTCTGAAACTATGGAACTTAGACTAGTAGTTTCTTTATAAAATTGATAGATCTCATCGATATCTTCGTTTTTGGTGACAGTTGTCAAACTTTAATGGGTTATAACGCTTTATAAAGGCGAAAGTTTGTGAAATGTAACGAAATGTGACGGGCCGAGCTAGCCGGCATTAAGTGTAAATGCGCTTAATGTCAATTCTACCAACATACCTAGATGTTTGTAAACTAAGAATACTCAAAAATACAATTTAAATAGACGCGTAGGAAACCAAACCACATTGCATGGTAATTAAATCAATTTTAATCTTGAGCCGTTAAGCCACCCTTAGTTTCTACCTACCTAATGTGGTAGCTAAATAAAAATGAAAGTAAGGTATTGATATTCAAATTACAAAATTTAATAAATAAAAAAAAATGAAGAAGAATCAACTTGTTTAGCAGTCCTGCGATTGTGCTAAAATTGGGAACAAATCGGCGATACCAGGTAGCAGTTCCTAGAAACCGTTTTAGCTCCATACGATTAGTAGGAGTTGACCAATTCAAGATAGCTTCTACCTTCTCGGCATCATTTCGCAATCCGTTCGCATCAACCACGTAACCCAAATATTTGATACTACTTCGGAAAAACTCTCATTTTTCAAGGTTTACTGTCAAATTGGCCTTACGTAATCATCTAAATACGCAAAAATGCGATGATCTGCGTCACCTAACAATGCATCAACTAAACGTTGTTGTGTGGCTGGGGCATTTGTCAATCCAAAAGGGGTAGTTTTAAATCTTAGTGTTCCACGGCCTGGGACGTAAAATGCCGTCTTGTCTCTATCCGCCTCAGCAATAGGGAATAAGCCAAAAAACATGTAAATATTTTTCATTTATATTATTACTAGAGTTAGGTTTAGAATAAGTATGATTTGTCGAAGTCTTGTCTCAGAAGGATGACAAATTCGTCCCAAGATGACACCTGTTCTTTAATGCTACGGAACCAATGGAGTGCATCATCAACAAAAATTTCAGTGGCAAATGACATAAGCTGGGTATCTGAAATGTTACGAGCTTCACTAAATTCATTGACTCGCTGTATAAAAGATCGTATACAAGACTTTCCGTTGTATCTCAATTTACCTAACTCCGAAAGAGATCTACCTCTACCATCACATGTAACTGATACGTGAACCGGTGTGGACAAGGCCTGTGGTTCTGAGCTAGAGGCAGCGTCAGACAAAGGATCTATACATTTTTTCTTAAAATTAAGTAGTAGTTTTCGTAAAGCTCTTTGAAAAGCGTACTGCATTGTAAATGCTTACTAACCAGCTTTTCATCTACATCGATACGGTTGAGCCTGTGGTACAGATGATGGAAGACATTCTCAATTCGAGACAAAGTATTTTTGTCTAGTTGTTCAACAGCAAACGTTGACTTGATTTTGTCCAAAAGTTCAAGACAAGTCGACAAGTCCTCTGCTGGTTCCAGGTGGGAACACATAATGTTCTCAGATGCATACATTTGACTCAATTTACCAATTTGTTTCCTAATATCTGCCACAGTGCTTGCAGGAGTTGCGCCTTTGACGGAAACCTCATACTCCAACTCAGACTTTTGCAGAGAAAAGTATTTAATAGGAAACGGCATATTTCCCACTCAAGTGACAAATAAAAATGATAATAAGTAAGGGTTGTTGTAAACGGCACACCAAACTCGTTAATTTGATCAATGATGTAAATACTTCGTTCTGTTACAATCAGCTTTAACAGAACCCTCTGGTTTGATGATTATTGAAGAATAAAGATCGTTGGATCAACAAAATAACAAAAGTTTAAAAAAATGTAACTGGTGTGAAAGCAGCTTTACAACACTCAATTATGAGTTAAAACAAACAAAACAACCGTATGGCAAAATAAAATCGACCATTAATTTTTTTATTAAAAAATGTTAGCATGTGGGTAGGTACTTACTTTTGACTCCGATTGTACTTTTAGTACGAAAAAAATGTTTACTTATTAATAGTGTGACATACAGTGGTATTCTCAAATTAATCGGAAAGGTTTCCGTTCAGATCCACATTCTATTTCTCTGTCATCCTGAATGTAGATGACAGAGTTTGTTATTGTGGATACAAACGGAAACCTTTCCGATTGATTTGAGATTATCCCTGCTGGGCCATTATTCTCTATTGCCAATAAGACACGTTACGCGCCGTGATAAGATATCTGCGTGGAATTGTCGTGTAACGTAAAATACTATTCTGTAGGCCACTGTCAAATTCGAGAAACGCGACAAGGCGCGTTACGCGCAAGTTATAGTCTATATTATCTATGGAATAGTAAAAAATGGAGCTTGTTGTGATAAAAAAAACAAACATTAGGTAATATATGTAGATACAAGAGAAATAGATTTGTTACATTTTTATGCTCATGAAAATATCTTAGAATCACTTTTTTCACCCAAACTTTTGCTTTGTGGCTCATGTTGTCAAAAGCCACCAACCAAAACTTCGCAACTTTAGCGAATGAAATAAAACTAGTTTGTGCGAATTTAAGCAGATTTAATAGGCTAAATACATACATGCTACATATTGAAATAGGTATGTATCGATACTGAGACTCATGCTTTCCTAACGTGTTTTGTGTAGGTATAATCATCACGTCAAACTAATATAAAAAATAACGAAAGTAGGTACATAACTGTCTGTTTGCCATCTTTTCATGAATAAACGGCTGAACCGATTTTCATGCACAAGGAAGGACAAGTTATTTTTTCCCCGGAACAATGACTACACGGGCATAGCTAGTGGCTAATTATAGTTTTGTGAATTTTTCATTTTCTACTTAGTAAGTATATATATGATTTACTCACTTGATTTGTAGTATTGTTTGCAGTCAAAATGAACCAAATCAAGGCCTCTACAATCCAGCTAACTTTTTTAAGTGAGCATATGAAAACCCACCAAGTTCCATTCTGCACAACTAGTTGGTCCGTTCAGTTGGTTGGAGTGGAATGACTGACTTGGAAATGGCAACAAGGCACCTCAGAGCAAGGACGTGCTGATTTGGAGCAACAGTGTTCGGATCTCACAAATAAATTAACTAGCAGGTCCAGTCAAAACAGTGATTAAGTGGAAACAAGTATATACTTAAAATAACTGGCTCTTGTGAGGACACAAAGTTATTAATAGTAATGCAAACTTAGCAAATTGCGCCCTCCGCAGCGCCAGTTACCTTACCACAGAATAAATAATAGTACCAAGTATTGCATGTGTGTCCGCATGTCAAGCCTTGTCTTATATTTTTGTACCGTGACTGTGTAATTAATCAGTTAATATAGAGTGCTAATTGAACTGAGAAGAAACTCATTTCCCTTCCGGTACCTAGTTTAAACAGTGAACAGCTAAGTAAAGACATGAACACCAGATAAGTAAACTCTTCATATTATTATCAACTGTGGGTACCTAGACCCTACCTAAGCATGTACAAAGGATTTTGTCCTATTAAGTGTTGGTAGTGCCTGTGCCTGCTGAGCTTAGTGTCCCAGGTTAAAATCATGGCCGGGGCAAATATTTATGTGATGAGAATAAATGTTTGTCCTGAGGTCTTGGATGTTTGTTTCAATGCCATTACACCTGCAACACAATCCTAGTGCGGGGCTATGAGTGTGTAAAAGGTATAATTTATTATGCCTTTAGGTATTTAATTACATTGTTCTTTGGATTGTTTTATTAGCATGTGCAAAATTGACTATATTTCTAAATTAGATGAAAAGAATGACTCGCTCCTGATTGGTCTTTGAAAAATTAATTTTCAATATCTAGAAGACCTTATGCGGGTTGCAGACTGAAAACTAAGCTAACTTGTTTTAACTTAGGTCGTACAGCCAACACAGTTTTACATACTTGGCTATGTGAGCTAACTAAAATATATGAAGCTAAGCTAACTTAGCTCAACTAATTTTGTATGCTGATGCGTAGCTACACGAGTTAAGCTAAGCCTATCCCACCCACCACGGCACCCCTTCACAAAACAGACTGAGCATTCGCTTAGTTCTTGGTGTTCACGGGACATATTTCTAGGTAAAAGCTGGCTTAGTTTAGCTTCGGCATAGCTTAGTATTTGGTCTGCAACCTGCTTTATGGGCTTATGTTATTTTATCATTTTAGGCATGGCGACATCTGAAAAATAATGTAAAATAAAAGGCAACACAGCAATGAGTTCTCAAAGTCAAAGTAATTTATTTTAAATAGGATACATAATATAAAATAAACAACATATTGTAGCACTTATACAAGTCAAAAATTACTGTCTCAAATATTATATTGACCAATTCAATATATAAATTAGGTAAAGCCGCGTTGACACAGAGTCTGCTCGGTTCGAGTACTCGTACGAGTCAGCTTCATTCGAATGTACATGGATAGTTGTTTACACATATCTAAGTGTACTCGTACATAACCAGTGTCTTTAGTATTCGTTTCGAAAGATGTCGGATGAAACGCTTGTAAAATGTTAGTAGCCACCATTTTGTTTCACTACTTGTACGAGCTAGCTTGGAAAAGTAGAACACGGTCCAAGTCTACTGAGATCGGACGGCGTCGTCAAAGTGCGCTCGGATTACCGGTTGCCATGATACGAGTAGCGTCTTAGTAGACATCCGAGTGGGCTTGATCCGAGCGTACTCTGTCAATGCGGCTTAAACTAACCATTCTTCCGAGTTTGAAAAGGAAATTTCCTTTTCATGTGCTGATTCAGAGGAATTTATGCACAAGAAGGAAACACAGTGCTTCAGAAACATGTTATCTAAGTATTAATCAATAAAACTTTGTTGATTTAACTGTTACCCCTCTTTTATTTTGTTTCTGTCCCGTTGGGTTGTTGTCAATTCCTCCACGCCGACATGTATACATCGACTAACGGCTGGATAAAAGGTGCTAGCCAATTCTGTCCTTTTGGTGGCTTTTGATAACTTCTCGTTACCAGAAAATTTAAGGTTAGAATCTGGAAATACAAATGCCAATTTTATAATATCTGAATTTGAATTTTAATGTGTTGAGTGACAACTGATATACCATATTGTACACTTACTGTGGCTTGTGTTGTAATACTTGCACATCTCCGAGGTACAGTTAACCTGTCAAGCATGTCATTTCAAAACTTTAATATATTTTTTTCGTTACTGTAGTGGCAGACGAACAATCTCAGATTTATAGTCAGGGGATCTGCCAGCTGAATTATTTATTATCTGTAAGTATTACTAGTACTGTGAAGTACTTATTATCCAGCATACAAATAATTAATAGTTGTAGGTATAATATAAAGTTTACGACAATTCAGTTGTGATGTGTGAAATTGTGAATGAAAGGTTATGTTTTTGTTGTGATGTGAATAGTGTAGGGTTGCCATTGCCAGGTCCAAAAATGAAATAGCTTTTTTGCCCAAGCATTGCGAAAAAGCCGGACAATAATTTATAAGTAAGTGTTTATTATATTTATATCACAGATTTCACTACTTGAAAACAAACATCATAATTTATCAGCAAAAACCAGCTACTGGCACCAAAAAACATCAACACCAATATATAAAAGTGAAACGTTGTCTGATTGTTTGTTTCGGGAGATTTCACGCGATAACAAATTGACGGATTTTGATGAAATTTGGAATACAGATAGCTTATACCCTGGAATAAAACATAGGATACTTTTATCCCGGAAAATGGTAAGTTTCCACGGGAAAACTGGTAAATGTTGATTACTCGCTGTAAGGAACGGTTGCCATGGAAACTAAATAATAACGAGTCTGTCAAAAAACATCAAAAACGTTGGTGCTATACTTTTGCATTGGTTTTTAATCTATACTTATAATAAAACTGTAACGGGTCCAATTCTGTACATTGAAGATATTTTGAAATTTCTTTTTGGAGGATACTCTATATTTAATACTGAAGGCAAAACTGTTATTTTTTTTGACTGTCTTTCTGTCTGTCTGTCTGTCTGTCTGTATCTTGGCTAGGCATCACGCCGAAACTACTGAATGAATTTAAATGAAACTTGGTATGATTTGAGTTCATACTACGAGGTAGGACATAGGATACTTTTCATCCCGAAAAATGAAAGGGTTCCCACAGGATGAGGGTTTAAAGTTATTTAAAAAAACCCTAACCACTCTGAAGAAGCTACTGGACGGATTTTGATACAACTTGCTACAGTCATAGTTAATATGATGGGTTAAAATTGAGAATACTTTTATCCCGAAAAAATAAAGGGTTCCCGGAGGATGAGGTTTTAAAGTTATTTAAAAAACCCCTAACCACTCTGAAGCTACTGGACTGATTTTGATACAACTTGGCACAGTCATAGTTTATATGATGGGTTAAAATTGAGAATACTCTTTATCCCGAAAAATGAAAGGGTTCCCGCAGGATGAGGGTTTAAAGTTACTTAAAAAACCCCTAACCACTCTGAAGGTACTGGACGGATTTGATACAACTTGGTATAGTCATAGTTTATATGATGGGTTAAAATTGAGAATACTTTTTATCCCGAAAAAATAAAGGGTTCCTGCGGGATACGGGTTCAAAGTTATGTCAAGCATGAAGTAATACCTTTTTTTTCTTAGGGTACTCTTTATTAGATTCTGAAGCCAAAACATTATTTATTTCATTTTTGTCTCTCTGTCTGTCTGTCTGTCTGCATGTCTGTACCTTGACCACGCATCACGCCAAAACTACTGAATGAAATTACATGAAAATTGGTATGATTTGAGTTTATACTACGAGGTATGACATTGTATACTTTTCATCCCAAAAATTAAAGGATTCCCGCAGGATACTGATTTAAAAGAATACGTATCACGCTGAAACTACAGGATGGAATTTGATGCAACTTGGCACAGTCATAGTATATATGATGGGTTAAAATTGAAGTTACTTTTATTCCCGAACAAATAAAGGGTTCCTCCGGGATAGGGGTCTAAATTTATGGTAATTTTGAAGTAATAAATATATATTTTGGAGGGTACTCTATATTGTATACTGATACTGAAGCCAAAACCTTTTTTCTTCATTTTTCTGTCTGTCTGTCTGTCTGTCTATCTATATCTTGACCGCGTATTACGCCAAAACTACTGCATGTATTCATCTGAAACTTGGTATGGTTTGAGTTCATACTGCGATGTAGGACAATGGATACTTATCATCCCGAAAAATTAAAGGGTTTCCTCAAGGATATTGGTTTAAAATTTATTAAAAGAACACGTATCACGCTGAAACACCCGCTGGACGGGTTATGGTGCAACTTGACACAGTCATAGTTTATATGATGGTTTAAATTGAGGATAATTTTTATCCCGAAAAAAAAAGGATTCCTGCGGGACAGGTGTCCAAAGTTATGTTAATTCTGAAGTAACAAATAATATTTTTTGGAGGAATTTTTTTCTACCCTATATTCGATACTGAAGCCCAACTGTTATTTTTAAAAGCTTTTATATAACTTGCAATTTTTGTATGTATGTTTGTTTAGGTCAAATCTCGCAATGTGATTTAGAACCACTTCCTCTTATCATACGGAGTTGAATTTTTACACGTTGTTTTATTTCCAATGGCAATTCATTTTTATGGCAACCATGACCTGAATCAATATCCAGGATTAGCTCCAGACAAAGGAAATCTTTAGCGGTTAATAGCACAGATACGAAATTTTGCGTACGCATTTTATTATGAAAGTCAATTTTAAATTTTACGATGACATGGTCTCCAGATAAAGGAACTCTTCAACGGTCAACAGCATAGACACAACATTTTGTTTACGCATCTTATTATAATAGCCGCTTTTAAGTTTTACCATGAAATGGTTGCTGCACTCAGGACTGGATCCTGACTAGGGAACTCCTCAACGGTTAGCAGCACAAACACGAAATATTGTACTTATACGCATTTAATTATGATAGCCAGTTCTAAGTTTCACCATGACATGGTTACTGCATAAAAAGTTTATTTTTAAACGTTTTTTATGCATATACTAATTTTAATTTTTGTCTGTCTGTTTGTCTATCTGTCTATATCTTGACCGTACATCACGCCGAAACTACTGAATGAATTCAACTGAAACTTTGTATGATTTGAGTTCATACTACGATGTAGGACATTAGATACTTTTACGCAAAATGAAAGGGTTCCCGCAGGATAGGGGATGAAAGTTAATTAAAAGATCACGTATCACGCTGAAACTACTAATCGGATTTTGAAGCAACTTAACACAGTCATAGTTTATATGATGAGTTAAAATTGAGGATACTTTTTATCCCGAAAAAATTAAGCGTTCCTAAGGGATAAGGATCCAAAGTTATGTTAATTTGAAAGTAAAAAATATCTATACGTATAATAAAGCAATAAGTACAAAAAAGTCTGTACAAAGAAGATAAAAAAATATGTTTAGGGTACTTAAAATAAGCTACTGATTAAGAATATAACATTTAAAAAAAACGTGTCCGTCTGTTCGTTCGTTCACGCATCACGTAAAAACTACTGGACCGATTGTGATGCGGTTTTCTTTGTAGGATAGTTTAAGGTCTTACTTAAAAATGGAGTTACTTCGTATCTAAATCCGATGAGTAAAAGCAGAGCAATTGATGAAAATATTTTTGACGGGACGGAAGGAATTTTGATCAAATGCTGGTATATTGGTATTTTTGATAATGGAATTATGGCTGGAATTTATGGCTGGAATAGCACTTAGATTATTTTTAACCTAGAGAGGACCACGCTTGCGAAGCCGCGGGTACAGCTAGTATCTTATAAGAACATGGGATGCTTTTTATCGCAATAAACTTAACTTCGTCCACGCGGACAAAGTCGCGGTCGAAAGCTAGTAGCAAATATATATGATGATAACAAAATTGATCTACTTACCTAATTGTATTTTTAGTATATCTAGTATATTTTGACGTGATAGGTTTATAAAAATCACTCCGACCGATACCATACGGGCGGGGTCACAGATTAAGTATCAGAATTCTGATACTTAATCTGTGGGCGGGGTACTTACCATGACTAAATGAGCGACTGTAACGAAAAGGAGTAACTATATGGTCTCGCTTTTATATTTCCTTATCTATAAGCTCCAGAGATCTAATTTAGGTGTAATTTTTGAGCTTATATAGTCAGCTCAATAATGTAATATTATATTTCGTCAAAAGACAGAGGGAAAGGGAGCAGGACGCACAGAGCAAAATCAGCAAAATGGATGTTTTTGTGATCTTTAATTCAGTATAACTCGCGATTTAGATAGGTTTATCTATAGGGGACAAACATTTTATTATATCATATAATCGAACTGACTATATAAGCTACTGATAGCTAGCGTACTGATTTAGGTGTTGTTTTTTAAATCATGTCTGTATGTTTGCGTATCATGTAAAAACTAGGTTTTGACTTAAAAACCGGTGTACTTGGTATCTCAATCCGTTGAATACCAGCCGAGCAATCGATAAAAAAACTATTTGAGGGCTGAGTAAAATTTGGTACTTTGGGACCTGAAATAACACATAGGTAACTTTTAACCCAGAGAAATGACAACGTGGGCAAAGCAGTGGGTGCTTAAAATCAGTACATTGAATGTTTTTGTGATCTTTATTTCGGCATTGTTAAAAATGCCATATCTTCAACTTGAACGCACGGGTTAGAGTATAAAAATTATCTTTGGCTAGTCTGTCTCTCTCTAGCAAGATGTCAAGTTTATGTAGCGTCGTTGAAATATAAAAGTCATAATAAAAGTAGTATGCAATTCAAGAAGTTATGTGATTTAATTTCTTTACATCGGCCTCTGATACAACTATTCTTAACAGCAGAGCGTGGTTGATCACAAGAATGACGTCTTAGGCGGGGATATTTCCAAAACTCAACGACAACATGGCGTTCCCAAACTGGAAATTTCGAGTGAAAATTTTGCTTGAAGAGAGAGGTCTGGCACAAATACTCGATGATGACGAGGCCAAATCAACGGCGAACAAGGAAAATGACGCAAAAGCGCGGTCAATTATAGTACAATGTGTCTCGACCCAATATCTCAACATAATCAAAAAGTGCAATACCGCAGCGGAAATGCTGAAGTCCCTGGAAGGTGTATTCGAAAGAAAGAGTGTATTTAACAAATTATTCCTTCGAAAGAAATTAATTGGAATGAAGTGCAATAGTGGTCAAAATCTTCAAAATCATTTTTTGAAGTTCGATAATATCATCACTCAGTTAGAGACAGCCGGAAGTACAATGGAAGATAGTGACAAACTAACTCACCTATTCCTCACATTACCCGAAGATTATAATACAGTCATAACAACACTGGAAACAATGAGCATCGAAAAAGAACTAACTTTAGATTTTGTGAAATCAAGGCTACTTGATGCAGAGTTAAAAATGAATGAAAAGAAGAGTGAAGAAGTAGAAAGCAGTGGCATGGCCTATCAGTGTGATAAAAAGACAGATAACTCTCAACCTATACGTAGACGCAGAGGAAGATCTAGAATGAGGAGTAGAGAACGCTCAGGATTTAGAGGAAGGTCAAGAGGTCATGGACATACAGCACAGGCAAGTGAGGGTTCGGTTGATGGAGAGATGTTTGTTGCATTAACACAAAAAAACCTCACAGAATGCATGTTACACACAGAATCAACTGAGATAACTTTTGTTGTGGATTCAGGAGCCACTCATAACTTCATACAGGAGAAATATGAAACCTTAATGATAAATGTGACTGAATTAAAAGAACTAATACAAATAAAAATAGCAAACGGAGATGTCTTATGTGCGAGAAAGAAAGGCTATTTAAAAACCTTATATGAAGACAAACCAATCACAATTGAAGGTCTTATCGTGCAAGGAATAGCACATAACCTTCTTTCAGTAAGCGAACTAATTAACAAAGGAAAAACTGTTACATTCAAAAATGGTGAACTAATAATAAAGTCACAAAATGGAATTTACTATGGAGAGAAAAAAGGAAAACTTTACATATTGACATTACAGCTACATCAAGATGAGTATGAGTGTAACTATAGCAAAGAGGACCTGAGTAATGACAACCTTTGGCATATTAAACTTGGACATGTCAATCGAAAAGGTTTACAGTTTATGAACCTGCCTTATAGTAAACAGGTATGTGATGTTTGTATGAGAAACAAAAGTACAAGACTACCTTTCAAAATAATTACGAAACCACAGTCAAAATATGTAGGAGAGCTGATACATTCAGATGTCGCTGGACCTATGAGAACACCAACAAAAGAGGGGTTCAGATACTATCAGACAATATTGGATGACAAGTCACATTTTACTCAAACTTACCTACTTGTAAACAAATCTGAAGCTGCAGATAACTTAAAAAGGTATGTGAGAGAAATAGAAACTGAGAAAGGGATAAAAATAAAGAGGATACGATGCGACAACGGAGGCGAGTACACGTCAAACAATTTTAAAAGGTTTTGTGAAGAAAAAGGAATAAAAATTGAGTATAGCGTACCTTACAGTCCTCAAATGAACGGAAAGAGTGAGCGACTAAATAGAACAATATATGAAAAAGCCCGCACTATGATGAATCAAACTTACCCAGATACATGTGGGGTCACGCTGTCTTGACAGCTACATTTATGATCAACCGCTGTCCATCAAGTGCAATAGATTTTGAGATACCAGCAATATTATTTGAGAGAGAATTTCAACTCAATAAACTGAAGCCGTTTGGTTGCAAAGGATGGATGGTCATACTGCCTAGGAAGGATAAACTAGATCCAAGAGCGAGGGAAGTAAGAATGGTTGGCTACGCGAGAAATGGATATAAAGTATGGGATCCATTAACAGACACCATTATTGTGACAAGGGATGTAAGATTTAATGAAAGAGATTTTATATACCAGCCAGATCAGATGAAGAAAGAACAAGAAGATGACAGTAACTACCTTGAAAATACTATAGATAAAGCTGATGAACAAAATAAAGAAGAAGAGAGAAGGAAAAATGAAGAAGAAATAAGAAAGAAGATTGAAGAAGAAGAAGAAAGAAAAAATAATGAAGAAGAACAAATAAATCAAGAAAGTACTAGCAGAAGTACAAGAAGTAGAAGAGTAATAAACACACCTAAACATCTAAATGACTATGAAATCTATGAAGCATACTGTCTAATAAGCAATGAAGAAGATCCCCAAGATTACAACGAAGCTATGGAAAATGGTTGGGAAGTAGCAATTAAAACAGAAATACAAGCATTAATGAAAGCCATAGACACTAAATGGGTGTTCAAAACAAAAGAGAATGACTTGAAAAAAGCTCGGCTAGTGGTAAAGGGATTTCAACTAAAGGAAAATACAGATTTTGGGAAAAATTATGCTCCAGTAGCCAGAACATCCTCAGTTCGAACACTACTAGCACATGCAGTACAAAAAGGATGGAATGTAAGGCAACTTGATGTGCCTACAGCATTTTTAAATGGGATGCTTGAGTCAGAAGTATACATCAAACCGCCTGAAGGTGTAAATGTCACAAAGAACAAAGTTTTGAGGTTAAATAGAGGTTTGTATGGATTAAGAGAAAGTCCCAAATGCTGGAACCAAAGATTTAATAGCTTTGCAGAAGAAAAAGGTTTCAAAAGATCACAATATGACGTCTGCCTATACATAGGAGAAAGTAAGAAGGTATGGATGTTAATATATGTTGACGACATTATTTTAAGAGGATTTCAAGAAGATATAGAAAAAGTTGTAAAAGACCTGAAAACTGAATTTCAAGTAAAAGATTTTGGTTTTCCCAAATCATTTTTAGGGATGGAAATAGAAAAGAAGAAAGATGGTCTGAAAATAACACAGAAAAGACAAATAGAAAAGATGCTTGCAAAATTTAATATGACGGATTGCAAAATATCAGCCACAACGTTAACTAAAGGGTATCAGCTAGATGAAAATGAGACAATAGTGACTGATATACCTTACCGCCAGCTAGTTGGAAGTCTCATGTTTGTGTCAACTGTCTCACGCCCAGATATTACCTATGCGACTTCATACCTAAGTCAATATTTGGATAGACCGACGAAGAGCCTTTGGATACAAGGTAAAAGAGTCTTAAGATACCTCAAAGGTACAAAAGACACTGGACTATACTACAGGAAATCTGATATAACATCTATAGATACATACTCGGACGCAGATTGGGCAGGGTCCAACACAGATAGAAAAAGTGTTTCAGGATCTGTGACATTGTATAATGGATGTACTGTTGCCTGGTTCTCAAGAAAACAAGCTTGCGTTGCCCTATCGACTGTTGAGGCAGAATATATCGCAGCTGCAACCAGTGCATGTGATCTACTATATATAAAAGGACTTTACAGTGAACAACACATCACTTTCTGATCCATTTAGGATCAGAAAGTGATGTGTTGTTTATATTATATATGGACAATAGAGGTGCAATCCAAATTGCAAAATCATTTGAAAATAGCAAACGTGCTAAGCATATAGATATCAAACATCATTTCTTAAAAGACATTTTAAGTAGAAAGTTAATCAATAATTTGTACGTGTCGTAGACGTTTCACAAGAAACAAACTGCTGTACGCCCCGACACAGTCGCACCCGCTTTTTTTGGTCACTAAAAACTCAATTAAATGGATCCTCACAATTTACTATAGAGCCGGGCATAGCAAAATTCCGACATCTTAAATAACCTACATGAACCTAGATCTTTCTAATCCATGATATTTAGTACTTACTCCAAATATTTTGTAGCTTTAAACTATATAGTATAATTGACGACAATGTGACACAGTTGGTATTGTAATTTCCTTCTAAGATTAGTGTCCCAAATTTGAATCCTGGGCAAGGGAAACATTTTGTGATGTAAATAAATGTGTCTCGGGTCTTGGATGCTTGGGGTGTGTTGATCTGTATGTCCATATTATGAACTACAAATATTTTCAACTTCTATGGTTAGTACAAATATATTCTTGTCTTCATGCCTTTTCAGTCGATAATAATGTCTAAACTAGACATGTGTCGTTCGCGAATGAATCCTTCAAATGGACTACTTCAGTTATATTCCATCCTTCTTTCTCTAGTCCAGTTACAAATCAAGTACTTCATAGTTCAGATGAGTAGTCCACCGCCGCAAACAAGCTGGCTGAGTAGAGCCGAACACTGCCGACCGTCATCCGATGACAGCGCCGAACGAGCTTCTGTCACGCTCTGTTGTAGGTACTGAAGTAATTTTCTGTTTCACTCAAACTTTGGCTGCTCGATTACGAATTTACACAGACTACTAGAGATACTAACGATCGCTCAAGAACGAATCCCCTAATTTTAGACGTACATTGCTCGTTATACAAAGAGAGCTACTTATGAACTTCCAAGTAAAAAGGCAATGTACAATTTACAAACACGTTTGAACGAGCTCGAATAAAAAAGTAAGAAATGTAATGCATTATTTTTTTAAAGTGCGAAAATTTTCAAGATTATGAATTTTATGACAAGAATTTACGGGACATTTTGGTTTATTTGTAAACAAGTAATAGATACAATTTTCTCTTTATTATTCGAGCATGTCTTTTATTCAAATGTGCGAAATGTTTATAATCTGTCGCTTGCCTCAACTCATCTCATGAGCAGCGATTAAAAGATTTAATGCACTTTAACAATCTATCTATTCGATACCATAGTTCGATGAACTATCAAACAAAAGAAAACCGAACGCCAAACAAAATCGTCTTTTGAGCAACTGAACTAGACTGAACTAGTGAAGTAAAAGAAAGATATACTTCACAGTGACGAAAAGATGCGTATATATCGCATGCTTAATGGAACATTGACCCAATAGTAGATAGGTCAGAATTGAGTTACGTACAGATACAGGCTTCTTTTAGCGCCATCTACCATCTGCCGTTTGAATTACGTTGAGGTTACGCATTGTTCCCGCCCCAATGATAATTCCGTCTCTTTCACTCTTATGGAATCTCCCATTGTGTTTTCGTCGAATAGCGACTCATGCCAGTTTGTGTCCAACATCTGTGTAGTGAGGGTATTATTATTTTATTGAACGAAGACCCAATAGGTGTTAAGTGTGTTTACGACTAAATTCAAAGGTAAGTTTCATCAAATTGTGTAATCTTATAATGACAAATTAAATTTTAGGTCAGTTTACTACATATTTTAATAATATATTACGTGAAACATTCAGTTTTAAGTCAGTTTATCATTGAACGTTGTTATATTTTTCGAGGCCCATTACGAGTTAAGTCAGTTTACTATTAAAACCTATCCATTATTAAAAGTAACACTTTGTTACATTCAAGTATAAGTCTGTTTACTACTAAAGGTTATTGTTACTTAGGAGCCGCAATATTAGTTGAGTCTTTGTTTGAATAAAATGAATGTAACATAATGCGTAATTTTTTCATTGCCTGTAAATGTTTTATGATAAGTCATTGTTGGTCTAAATACTGCTTATAATATTTTATTTGTACAAGAGGCATAATATTACTATTTATGTTTTTGGTTGATAATGTCTTACAATAGGTCGAAAAAGATAATAGAGCTTGTTCAAGTTCGTAGCCCGGCGCCACAACCGGCAATACAAGATAAAGAACATGAATCGGTGTCATCAACTGAAGTGGAGGTAACAATTTCAAGTAACTTTAAAAATTAGGTTTGTATTCATTTCTTATTTATTTTATTACTACTAAAATACGTTTTATTTTTGTTATAGATGTTAGCTGATATAACAAACAAGCCCGAAAATCAGCGTTACTCAAACGTACAGGATTATTTTGAAATTTCGGGATCGGCTTCAGTCAGCAATGAAAATCACCTTCATAACACTACAGTCGTCCACGATTGCACTGATGAAAGACATTCAAAATCTGAAAATAGCGATGTCGATTTAAGTGATCAAGATCCAACATACGAAGTTCCGTCTAAAAATCAAAGGCCAATACCAGTATATCCAAGTCGATCAAAATCATATGGAAGTTCCTCGTCTTCTACGTCTTCTTCATCCTCATCATCTTCAGGATCTTCCAGTAATAGTTCCGATACAGACTCTAGTGACGAACATAACAATACACAAGATAACATAGTTCAGGTAACCACAGAAAAACAATCAGAGCAAACAAACATTAATGAATCTGCAACAACAGAAGTTTCGCTAAATCATGAAATCGGAGAAAATACTACACCACAGGAAGAAAAGAAGAAGGGAAGGAAACGTAAACGGAATGAAGAAAGCTGGAAACAGAATAAAGCTAAAAGTCTGAGAAATGCTGGAAAACCATACGTAAGTAAGAAAAATAAACCAATCAAACCTCGTTCTGTTCAACCACCCTGTGGTGATAAATGTAGGCTCAAATGCTGTGAAAAGATAACTGTAGAACAAAGACAAACCATTTTTAATGTGTATTGGAATCTCGGCCAGGTTGATGCCCAAAGGTCGTATATTATGTCTTGTATGACCAATATAACTCCAAGATATAAATATACAAATGCTCGTAATCCAAGAAATTGCAATCAAGCATTCCATTTCTTATTAGACGGGCAATCGGTACGAGTCTGTAAAAAGTTTTTTATGAACACCTTGGATATTTCTGATCGTGTAATACGTACTGTCAAGAGCAAAATAGATGAACATGGAATTCTAGCACGAGATCTGAGAGGACAGCACAGCAATCATGTAAGGGTTGATGAAGAACTACTAAACGATATTAAACATTTCATAGATGCAATACCAAGAGTTGAATCCCATTATATTAGGCAATATTCTACTCGTGACTACATTGATGGTGGGAAAACAATTTCAGATCTATTCAGGGACTTTAAAGAAAATCAAAATCAAAATAACAAAGCAGCTGGTAGATATTGCACATTTTATAAAGTTTTTACACAAGATTATAATATTTCATTTTTTCGCCCCAGAAAAGATCAATGTGATTTATGTTTGCAATACAAGAACTCGACGCCTGAACAAAAAGTATTGCTCAAAGAATCGTACGATGCCCATTTAGAAGAAAAAACATTGAGCCGCCAGGAAAAACACGATGATCGCTGCAAAATAGACGATAAAAATAAAGTTCTTGTGTTTGATCTGCAAGCTGTTCTGCAATCTCCTAGAGGAGATACCTCAGGATTTTATTACAAATCAAAATTAAATAGTTACAATTTCACAATTACGATGTTAAACAAAAAAGTTGACGGCCATATTAAAGACTCCTATGATGATGTACACTGCTTCTTCTGGAACGAAACCGATGCTAAACGCGGGGCCAACGAAATCGGATCTTGTTTACTAAAAGTATTTGAGAAGCTCTCAGCGGAATCACTAAATGACAACGAGTGTAATTTAATTCTTTATTCTGACAATTGTGCCGGTCAAAATAAAAATAAATTTATAGTAGCACTATACCTGTATGCAGTCACTCATCTAAATATAAAATCTATCACTCATAAATACTTAATAAAAGGTCATACACAAAACGAGGGTGATAATATCCATAGCCTCATAGAAAAGGAGATTACAAAAAATCTAAAATCCGGTCCAATATATTCCCCTCACCAATATGTAGCCATAATTAAAAACGCAAAGAAGTCTGGCAAGAAATTTTCAGTACATGAACTGACATTTGAGTCGTTTTTAGACTTAAAAAAACTACAAGAAGATTGGGGTTTTAATTTTAATAAAACTAAAGACGGAAGAACTGTTTTATGGAATGACTTAAAGGTGATAAAAGTGAGCAAAGATACACCTTTTTCATTTTTCGTTAAAACTTCGTACAAAGATAGTGAATACCAGGAAGTGAGCATCAGAAACAAAAGGAAAAAAATGCTTCCTCTGTGTGAAATTGTACCAACTAATGTCTACTTAAATAAGCAAGAACTAAGTGAGAATAAAAAGAAAGATCTGAGAGAGCTATTATTAAAAAAATTGATCCCAAATTTTTATTCTGATTTTTATAACTCTATTATTTAATAGTGTACCTACCGTAACATTGATTACTGATTACATAGGTACAAAAGTTAATTAAAAAAGAAGGTTCCTTAAGTTTTAATTATGTTTGCTTTAGAAGTTTATATTTTATGTTTTATAGAGATTTAACTAAAGTTGATTATGACATTGTTTTATTTAATAGGTTGGATCACCAAAGTGGGTTTATTTTTTTTAAGTAAGAAATAACTTTTAGTTTTTATATCTAGCGTTTTTTTTTTTGTATAATTGGAGCAATTCTCCGGCTTGATTTATGTTGATGTATAGAACCTATACGTTAAATTTGTTATTTTTATCTACTGTGAAGGTTGCTGTAATAAAAGATTGATGATTACATTTATGTCTTTTAATTAATTTTAAAAAACGCCAATATTAAGTTTATTTACGGTCTGCTAATTTGAATAACGTGACCCAATCTTTAGATGTGTTTTCTTAAAGTAATCATATACAGACTAAATACTGAATTAGTCATTATAAATAATGCATTATTCAAACTGAAACAGGCTTAAAACTTAATGGTGTATTTGCATTTGCAAATATTTGCTTTACTTTTTATAAAAAACTGACTTAACTTAGAATGTACTTTTTATAATATTTTTAAAAAATAGATAGAAAGTATTTCCGGTTTTTTTTTACTCAGATCTCATCAATAGTTAATCATAGATGTTCAAAATACAAGCATTCATGATTAATATAAATCAATTTTATTTTTATGCATCAACAAGTAGGACAAGTCCCCATAGCAAGATCTTCTTTTGCGATTTCCCAAAAATCGTCTTTTTTTAGTTAAGTCAGTATTCCATTAAGCATGCGATATCTTTTCATTTTAGTGACACATTCTGCGCACGGCTAGTCTAAACATTTATCTTACGTCATTCGTCAAAAGCCAGACGTCTGGAAACCCTAATTTATGTGTCAAAATATGTTCGGATTGTGTTGATGGCGTTTTTGCCAGTTTCAAAATGTATATTTTTAACAAACCGTTTGATTGGCCAATTAAAAAAAACAAACGACCCTTTAAGTCATCTACTAATGTAACGGTGATCGAAATCATCTAAGAACGCTAATTTTGCCCACAAAATTTCAATCCGAACGCCAAAGGTGATAATTTTTAGCGTTTTTTTCCTGTTTTTTTCCATTATGCTCAAAACTAACGCATCAAAGGCGTTCGCGATCATAAACTTGTGTACTTGTGTGAACAAATAGGCCGTTTGCTTTGAAGCAGATGGCGAAAATAAATGTTAAAACGCTAATTATGATTACATTTGGCGTTCACTTTGGACATTTGTGGGCAAAATTAGCGTTCTGAAATGTTTTCGATCAACGTTCGTTTTTCATGTTTAAATGACACGACAGTTTTTGACAAAGGAAAAGCGACTTTATTCCATTAGGGTAGGGACGTATTATATTCGGTTTGGGAAGGATCGTGAATGTCAAAAGTTACATAAATTGCAAAACTGTTGAAAATATTCAAAGCAAATGGCTTGTTAAACGAGTAAATGTACATTTTGAAACTGCCCACAACGCCATCTCATCATCTCGAACGCAGGGAGAATGATCGTTTTGCTAAGCGATGATGTGGTCGAAGGTGTAGTACGCTTGCCTAGTAGATACCTATTCACTCTTGACTTGAACATACCGGGGTTATAATTTACCGGAAACACTGACGAGGGCAGGGCATTCCACTCCTTTGCAGTTCTTATAATAAATGAAGAAGCGTAACGCTTCGTTCTTGTGCGGGGTATTTCAACCATGAAAGGGTGGCGCTTTGCTGATCGTCTAGTCGTACGGTGATGGGGGAATCAGGTTGTGCAGTTTTTGTGCACACTCTCCATAGTGCAATCTGTAGAATACCGCCAGGCTTGCTACCTCACGTCAATGCGCCAGACTTTGAAGCTTACTCTTTACCAGAGTGACATCTCCAATGAGCCTGATAGCACGTCTCTCAATTGAATCCAAAGAATCGAGCTGATACTTGGCAGAACCGTCCCAGAGGTGGCAGCAGTACTCCATACAAGATCGGACCTGTGCTTGATAAAGATTCAAAAGCTGTCCCGGTGTGAAGTACCGCCTAACCTTAGACAAAATACCAAGTTTTTTTGCAGCTACCTTGGCTTTGGATTCAATATAAGACCCAAAATTCAGGTTTAATGTGAGTTCTACACCCAAGAGCTCCAAATGGTCGCCTATTGGTATTGTTACACTTTGGAAAGACGGAGATCGGTGTAGAGGACTCTTTTTAGCAGAAAACAAACACGCTTGCGTTTTAGTAGCATTAAACTTAACCAGGTTAGCATCGCCTCAATCGGACACGGCTTCTAAGGCTAAATTTAAACGGTCTACCATAGCCTCTCTCTGAAACTGGACAGCGTCACAGCTGGCTTGAGCATTGGAAGTGTATCTCTCAACTACAGTACTGTCATCAGCATACCCAAAAGCTTCAGAAGGTCATTAATGTGCAGTAAAAACAGTGTAGCCGAGAGAACCGATACCTGAGGTACACCGGCATTCATAGCCATTTGATCAGACCAGCAGCCCTCTAAGACTACTCGAATAGATCGTTCCCTCAAGAAATCAACTATCCAATTGCATAAACCAACAGATAAACCATATGAGAGAAGCTTGTTTAAAAGGCCATCGTACCAGACCCGATCAAATGCCTTCGATATATCAAGGGAGACGGCAAGCGCCTCACCATGCATCTCTATGGCTTCGCTCAGTACGTGAGTGGCATACGCGAGAAGATCCCCAGTAGACCGGTTTCACTGAGAAGATCATTGTCTTCAAGGTATGCCAAGAGCCTAATGTTTATGACACGCTCCATACACTAATTATTATTTAATAATATTTTATTACACTTTAGTAATATTATTACTAGATACCTAATTGCCCCGGTAAATTTCCGAAACGAACGGATGTACTTATGCTTATTAAAGCTGTAGGTAGGTACCTACCACGCGAGGGCAATTACATGAACCAATGCGATTTGTTGCAATCAGATTTGCAAATCAATATCAACTCTGACGCGCCGCATTAAGTGCAAAATCTGATTGCAACAAGATATTATGTAATTACCCCGCTGGTACAAGGTGAAATCAAATTAAAAAAAAAACGGGCGTAGACAACTTTCTTGTGGCATAAAGAATTCTGTTTTCGATTCCACGCTAAGGCGCGTTTATGAAACGCGTTTTCTGCGTGGAATTTCGTGTGGCAATAAAGAATAATGACCCTGATGTGTTTTTTTTTTTCAAGGAACAAAATAAGTTCAGGACGCTTTCCTAAACTACCACAATCAGAATTAAAGGAACTTTGCCCGATATTAGGTGTGAGACTGGAATTAAGAGAACGTATTGACATATTTCTAGAGAGTATTGCAGACACTCTAACAACTGCAAGTACCACTGAACAATCCACTGCAACATCAGTGGCTGCCGATGACCACAATGAAACTATTTCACTTGAAAGTATCAATTATATTCTGGATTCATCAGACTTTCAAATCTTAGACTCAGGAAGGGTGACAGATTTTGACTTGAAGACTCTCCTTTTGACTTCACCTCTAGGCAAGTCGGTGGTCAACTACTACAGTACATTATGGGTAATTAGATTCGACCCGAAGAAATCACCCCCACGCGCTGTATCTTCGGAACCAGACGAGATAGAGCCTTCCAGATTGGGCTCGTTGAAATCGTCATGACCAGCTTTCAACAGCTGAAGCCATCGAAGGCTTGCTGATACATGTCAAGGTAACACAATTAAGTTATCAAGACGCATACTCTTATTAAACTGAACTCTCTTAAGTTCTCATATTTCCATTTTCATTTGTTCACGGAAACCAAGCAAAATAGAAGTTAATGAATAGAAGTTGAGGTAATTACCTCACAGCCAAAAAAGGCACTTGCGAAAAAACAAACAGTACAATCATATGTTTTGCTACAGGGTGCGACGTTGGACAATGTACAAATCACTTTCATAGTTGTGGATTAACTTAGATGTGGGTATATCTTAAGAAATTTCAAAATTTTAGATATTAATGAATTTCTTCTTATATTTTGATAAACTTTTCTTTTTTTTTTTTGCAGATATCGAAAAGGTTGCATGAGATCCATTTAGGAGTTGGTCTTTCATATTTTTGTATATTATCTATAAAAATGAGGTTTTAAAACCTAAATAAATGAGGGAATGATTAACAGAGAGAGGGAATGATTTATTATTATATTACAATAAAAACTATGTACAAATAAAGGAAATTATGTAATTTTAATTATATTAAACAATGAAATATAATATTCTAAAGAAAACTAATCCAACATTTGTACTTATAGTCAATCAATATAAATATATATAAACTCGTTAAAATAAAATATACACTATTAAAGAGGTAACAAATGTTTTTATCTTTATACTTATTTATTTTTAAACTTAGCATTTCTCCAAAACTTAAAACGTATATTAATCTATATTAGTCTTTTCTTTTATTAGTTTTTTGGTCTTTGAGATGAATTAATTATTCAGTCTTAATTTAATATCACTTGTAGAGTCACCTAACTCTGTAATAACGTAATTTCCCCTCTTAACTTACTTTGGCGTCTTTAAGTTCTGTATCACATCTTCCCAGCGATATAATTGCTCATGTTTAATATTAGGTCATCTCCAAAACTTCAAACCTTGCTTCGTGCACCTAACCATTAAAACATCTTCAAAAACAGATAAAACTTCTCCGGGATACTTTGCCGTACCCCATTTTACCAGGACATAATCTCCAATGGTAGCAATCTCATAATTGTCTGAGACAACAGTAGACCCATCATTTTCTAAATCCATTCTATCATTTTCTTTGAACATTCCAGTATGATCTTGAATGCGCGAAGACGACGCTAAAGACAGTTTGTGATTATCTTTCATTATATCCAATTTCATTGACTTTTGAGGGAATTTGTTATGCCTCCTAGTAAATCGATTACTTTAGTGTTGTTGAACCCAAATGCTAGTGGGTACAATCTTCTTCGCAATCTATGCATAAAAGTCTTCTGCACTGTAAGGTATTGTTAATTTTTTGTGTTCCGCGGAAAGTATAATAATAATAGAAGAATAGGTGGACAATAGTTTTGGACTGTTTTATGAGATCATCCATTAGTAAAATATCTGCTGTGGTAACTTCAAACAATAAGATAGAAGGACACCTAGATTAGACAGTAGACCCGGCTTAAGGAATTGTTGTTAGGTTATGTTTATTTACTTAATTGTTTTGCACAAAAATATTGTACAAGGAACGACTTAATGCTAAACAGCACTATCTACCAGTCAACCAGGACGTGAAAAAAAATTAGTACATAGGGCGTGCGGCTTAAAGTATTGAACAATACATACAAAAAAAAACAAAGGTTTGTGTAAATAAAGTATTTAGTGTAAGGAATTGTTGCATAATAATATTTTATTTTAATATTAGACAACTGTTTCCCTACACAGTGAAACAGCAGCAAAGTCATTCTGTTCATCTTGTCAATGGCAACTCGTCGAAATAATATGTTATTTTTAAAATGGCTTCAGTCCTGAGTAAATGAACTTCAAATAACAACATTACAATCAGTCCTCAAAATGTGAGATGCAAAATCAACTCGATCCATTTCGACCTGTATTTTTACATTTTCAACATGGCTGATCTGTTGGGTTTCAAAGCGAATCTGCGACTGTGTTTTAGCTGTTTTTATTGATAATAACGATGTTATGGAAGAAAATATCTGCCCTGTGAGTGAAGGGCGTGTCAGAAAACGTTCTCGAGATCCCGAAACATGGAAAAGAGCAAAAACTAAGGCAGAACGGTGAGATGTTTTTTTCATGCATTTAGTACTGTTTGCATAAAAATCGTCCGATTTGTCTTTTTTGTATTAAAAGTGTAGAGTCTAGTAAATACTATACAAAAAAATTTGATTAGTTAATTTTATCAAGATTTTATTTAGGGTTTCGGAAAGAGTGCTGGTGAAAGTCGGTTTATGATTTGATAAATATATAGATGGGTTTGCTTGTTACTAAAATGATTTCAATATTGGAAACTGGTTTTGGCACAGTTCTCGTTATCTACATTGGTTGAAATTTTTAATGTGGTGGATTAAAGCTTAATATATCAATTTTTTTAAGGTACTCTGCAAAAGAACCGCCACAAAAGCCAATCTGCAGGCATCCAAATAAAGCTACTTTTAAATGCCAAGAACTGTCATTGACGGATGTAAGAAAATTTCACTACGCATTTCATTCAAATAAATCAAAAATTGAACAGGACGCATTTATATCGAAATACTGTGTAGTTAAAACAGTGGTACGCCGTCTAGCTAGTCTCACAACGACAAACTAATTATGCCACCAAAATGTACGTGAAGAAGGCTAATTCGACTGACTTAGTACACGTATGCCAAAACGCCTTTGTAAAGATTTTGAGAAACCCGAGAAATAGATTGAGAAGGGTGGCTGAAGTTTTTGTCCTTGAATCGCATTATTGTCGGTCGAGCACAGAAAGGAAGTATTTACCTTATTATATATAAAAAAAAAGTGGAGGATGTTCTGTATTAAAGGGGAAGTTCAAGTAAAATAATGTTATTTTAGAAGAATTTTTAATACCCACTATAACGTTGGATTTGGAAATCCACGCACAGACGTTTGCTCAACATGCACGGAAATCTTGAAAAAATAAAAGTTGAAACTGATGAAAATTTAAAGAAGGAGTATATGATTCAAAAGAGGCTTTATAGCTTAAAAGCGAAAAGATTCTACTATTCATTGATTGAACTATGTGATGGAATGTGCACGATCTCTTTCGACTGTCAAAAAATCAGGTATTGCCAAAAATACCTGACCAAATTGCATACTACTACAGTAGACAATTATATATTTTCAATTTTGCAACGGTTTTGCAAGTTCCGAGCAAGAGAAACCGTTAACCTGTATTGGACAGAAATGAGTTCAAAAAGGGGGCAAATGAAATTGTTTCCGCTGTGTTTGATAGGTTGAATCTTTTAGATTTAACAGACATTCATACGGTCCGGTTGGTTGCAGATGGATGCGGTATTCAAAATAAAAACACGATAATGGTGGGCATGTGCGCCAAATGGCTTCTTAACGTCCCTAGCACGGTTCGAGAAATAGAAATTGTATTTCCGATACCTGGTCGCTCATTCTTGCCAGCTGACCGGGTACTCGGGAATATTGAAAAAGAACTAAAGAAGAGAGAAGTCATATTCAGTCCAGAAGAATATCCCGATATATTCAATAATTACGTTACAGTCACAGCAGTTGAAGCGGTTTGTGACTGGAAATCTGCCCTACATGACGTCATTAAACCACCAAGCAGCTGGCATTTTCAGTTTGCTCAAAGAAAACGCTTTTTCATTAAAAAAAAAAACTAGATTACTGTTAGAGGTGAGGCCCATTATAACTCAGATTTTTGTCAGTACAAATCTATTTTGAAGAGGGGAAAATCCTTCATGGATGTATTTCCATTGCCGATTCCCAAAAATTAAGTGATTATTCAGGCAGCCAAACTCACTGACGTAAGGAAGTTACTGACAAAACACTTTGGTACTGATTGTAAAAAAAAACTCGTTTTTGGTCAATTTGGTTTGTGAATGTTCCTTTTTGTCATGTCAATTTGCCATCTTGCCGACGAAATTAGTTTTTTGTTGGAACTTGGAAGATATCTAAAATTAGTTGAGTGAGTTGTTTAAAGTGAAAGGAAACATACGTAGTGTTTATATACTCTTTGGGAAACATGAGAACGAGCCACCTCCAATATATTACTCTACTAGAATTTATGGAAAAGTAAGTCTATGTACCGTACCTATTTTATTTATATTATCTAGACATGGAGATTTATCTAAACCCTCTGGGGGTCCTCGTGGCCGTCACTTCGTTCAGGAGAAGTGGAAGGAGCTGACGAGCATCCTCAACAGTGACGTCACGTAAACTAAAGTGATTTCTATTCAGCACAAAACGCTATGAGTAGGTATAATCTAATAATGTTTGTATCATGCATCTTTTATCAACTTACCTATTTATTTCATTGCCTATGTTTTAACTCCTGGTTGAATGTAATCATATAACACACCCCAGTCATTATAACAATATAAACCATTGCTTGGTTTGAGAAGCTAGCATGGGGTTTGTATAAGGTAGTGCAGGCCTCGGGTGTCGAGGTTATGAGGCTTGTGACATGGCTTAATGACTACTATTAATCAATAACAGCAGGGACCAACTAACCCATTGCTAATCCCTTTTGATGCACACAGCATGAACCATAATATTTATGTTGCCTCTTTTTTTTATTTCCTGCTTGAAGCATGTTTTGTTTATGTTGGTTAAGGTGTGGAGTGACTGGAAAAACAACACCAAAAAGAAGGTCGCCAAAATAAACAAACATGCCAGTGGGACTGGTGGTGGGGCTGCACTGCAATTATCTGTCTGACCTAGAGAGTAGGCTCATAAAGTTAACTGGAGTGGAGGCAGCTGTTGGCATGTCTATTACCGAGGCTGGATTCGTGCAGGTCTATTATTATTATATTTTTTATCTGAATAATGTTTCTCTTGTCTTATGTACACAACATTTAACACTATCTAGCACTGCAAGATTGAAATGATCCTATTACTATTAACCTTTCAAAGATCCACTAACTTTTGAAACAATAGGAAAACAATTTATTTATGTATTATGGTCACTTGTGGAACGCAAACGATTATCTACTTATTAAATATACTGAGGAGTTATGCTGTCTACATTCTGACTCCATAACTACATGTGCTTTTGCTTAATTTTATATTACCACTAGATCTACATGTGTGAGCAAAAATTCAGCTTGATAAAACCTTTTATTGGATTCCACTGCAGAACAAATGCCTTTGTATACATAGTATATATTTAAATATATTTTTCTGTGGCAGGATGATCAGGAAGTTCACGAGGGAACTGTGGAAATTGAAATTGATTATACTACAGGTAATCATTATTTTTACCCAACTACAGCAAAGCAAGAGAAGGGTAATGAGTTTTACAGTTTAAGTTTGTATGTATCTATGTATACGGTTATGTGGATTTTCCACCATAGCGTTGCTCCTATTGGTTCGATTTTAACAAACGAGGTGTCAATCGATTCGTCTTCATCGCAAGAGTGTCATAGGCAATATTTTAACCAACCGTAGTCGGGTTTTAGTTTTTGAACTTATATCTTGTTATGATACTATGTGATGTGATGTATGGTAGCCGTGTAAGTCCAGCTTAGGTCTCCATCATTTCCCATCCCGCGGGTGTTTTAAGAGGTGGTTAATATAATACATAGCTTTTATAACGTTAAATTTATAAATAACTATAGTCGTTATAAAATAGAATAAATTAATCCGCTAATGTTATAACCATATTTTTTTTACTTACATCTCAAATCTTTATCATTATTCGACAATAACTCCGCGATTCCGCGACTCCGCGCCCAAAAGAAATACCGCGGCATCAAGAGGAACTAACGTATATAAGTAAATCTAGGGAGTCACGTCGCATCATATTGCATAATCATAAATGACAAGATAGTACATTCAAAATACCATAGATGGCTCTAGTCCGCCAGCACGCGCCTTGCTGACATTGATTTATATGATTGGGATAAAATGCGAAACGAATTGTAGATGGCGCTAATCTCAATTCCTTCACTTTCTCAAATCGCGGTTGAATTATAATGCAACTAGTTTTAACTGTAGCTTCGCGACGCGATGTGATTCGTGAATAAAAACGAACTGTACAAAACGCAAGTTATGTTATTGGTTCGTTGAATTATTTAGTGTTACGTTCTGCTACATTAGCTGTTCTGCTCTATGAAGTCAGTACGTTATAGGTTATAGTAACAGCTATTAGCTTTTTGCACGGATCAAGGAACTTACACATTTGTAAAACTTTTCTTTGCAAAATACTCGCTTTCGGTACAGCCTTTGGAAAGTTGGTGAAGTTTGAAGGATGAAAATATTGTGTAGCTTTTATTTTATTTCATTTTACTTGACTTTATTGTGTAAATCAATGATGTTACATTAAATCATTGGTGTAAATAAACTTTGTTATGGTAGTTTTATTGTGAGTGAATAAAAAATGACGGCAAGAAAATGTAATGCGATAGTATGGAACATTATTGAAATGTCCAGTGATAAAAGTATAAATGCAATCTACTACTGTTTTTAAAAATGGGTAGACACTACCAGTTTCTATTGGAGTAATGCGCGCGTCGTTTATTACTCCGTGCCAGTCTCGCCGTTCATTAATTCGCGTATTGGCGTTCAAGTTCACGTTATAACAATAGCTTTTTAAATAGCTGGCTATATAAGTGTAGCTAAGCGCATATAGCTTCGTGAGAAAAAACTAGCCGTTATTCACACCTCTGGTTTGAGAACCAGCAGGGAATATAGGAAATGGGCAGTACCATGCAACTGCGTATTATCAGCAAATACTAGGATCACCAAACCTTCATGTATTATGATTATTTATTGGACCTTATTATGTTTCAGATTGGAACACTCCAGGGACCAGTAGTCAACCAACAGTGTGCCAGATTTCAAACCAACCCACAGGGGAAGAGCCACCAAATCCATCTCCGCCTCCTCCTGAAGAACAGTGGAGGGCCCAACCCCCCACAAGAATGATGATGTAGCGCACTTATTCATAGAGAATGACAAGAGTGCAAGAGAGTATGCCAGGGAGCGAGACAAGGCGAACGACAATTTTGAGAGAGAATCAGGCAGCGTGATGAAGAGTTGAGGATAAGGGATTTAGAATTGCATGAAAGGGTAAGACAGAGAGATGTAGAGCTCCAGCTACAAGCTCAGTGTCTGGAGTTTATGCAAGAATGTATGAGGGTAATGAGGAGATACTTTGAAAGACAAAATAAAAATAAAAATTTTGAAAGGCTTAATTTATGAAAGTGACGATTGTGTTAGCGTATGAATGGTATTGTGAGGCATGAAAGTGATGTTATGTTTTATTTAAAATGGTTGTGAGGGGGGGTTTCTTATAATAGTACCCAAGTCATTGCATTGTTATTATTTTTATCCCAGTTAGTTGCAGTGTTATTTTTTTAGTAGTGGTAGGCCTCTTATGCAAGAGTCCGCCTGGGGAATTACCACACCTTTGTCAGATATCAACCGCCAAGCAGTAGTGTATAAAGATTTCTGTGTTTCAGTTTGAAGGGCAATGTTTCCAGCAAAATTACTGGGTAATGAGACTTAACAACCAATGTCTCAGGGTGACGAGCGCAGTGCAGTGACGCGCAAGACTTTGAAACCTAAGTTCTGGGAGGCACTGCAACTGTTATGGACAGACGTGACGCTTACCATCAGGCGAGCGACCTGCCCGTCTGGTCATACAAAGTAATAATAAAAAGTTATGATGATTGTGGGATATCTTCCGTATAATAAATAGTACCTATATCATTGCATTGTTATTATTTTATCCCAGTTATGATGATTGTGGGACATCTAATTGACGGAAGTTTCTTATAATAGTACTTAAGTCATTGTATTGTTATTATTTTATCCCAGTTATGATGTTTGTGGGACATCTAATTGGCAAATTTGTTATTAGTTTCTTATAGTACCTAAGTCATTGCATTGTTATTATTTTATCCCAGTTTTGATGATTGTGGGACATATAATTGGCAGATTTATTATTAGTTTCTTTATAATAGTACCTAAGTAATTGCATTGTTATTATTTTATCACAGTTTTGATAATTATGCGACATTTTGTTGGCCGTTTTGTAACCATATAAATAATCTTATCAATCTATACCTATAAAACAGTAACATGACATAACTACTAAATTACTGACAAATAGCACTGTATAAACTGATGGATTTTGAGATTCGAAATTTGGGGGTAATATTCCTTGAGTATCCTAAGGATGCAATATTCAACGTCACTATCGTCTAATGGTTCGTTTGTGCGGTTTGTCAAGGCCTACATCGCGTCAGTGTCCACACCTTAGGGTATTTTACCCTAAATTTAACGTGATTAGGGTGGTTGCGCTGATTCAATGTTAATTTCTTCGTGAACTAGAACGTTGGTTTTTGCAATTATTCCCTATTTTCCCATCCCACTCCTGCACATACCCTTCTTGCATAAGTGTGAGAGAGACTGCGAAACTAACTCGCGAGTGTCGCCCTCTAACCTGAGTGGGCTGGAGTTCGAATTTCGCATGGCGGCTGTCGAGTCTGTCTTCGCGCCCCTCGCATAAAAACACCGAAAAATCGCGTGTGATCTGTGATGAAAAGGACTAAATATCTCCTCAAAGGATTGCTACACATCACCATCGAGTTGTTAAGGTATTGTGCTCCTTTCTTCTACGTAGAACTGCTTCTAGTCTTACAAACTCCTACGCAGTTCTATCGCCCTCCATTTTATTTCGCATCAACCAGATCACCTTTGCATTATTTAGCTTTAATTTTACCCCGCGTAAACAAGGGTATTTTTCAGTGTAAAATAAATATATAGGGAATTTTACATGGCAGAAAAGTTACATGATATAATGAAATGTCCTGTAATCAAATGCTATCTAAAAAAAAGTAGAATCATGTTGAATGAAAAGTTGAAAAGCAGAGTGAAGATGTAGAATCTGTTACATTACTGGAGTACGTTTATTTGTTATTGAGAGGGTTGCTACAAACACTGGTTGTACCCGCACAACTTGAGAAATTGAGTGACAAGGATTTAATAACATTTGACACAAACAATATTTAATGCAAACAAGTGCTATTAATCTTGGACATGAAACTGAGGTCCTATTGCATGAAATAAATGAGAATGAAGCGTGCGAACTTCGTGACCGCTGCAAAAGCTTTATGGTCACTTTGTGCTCAGAGCTGCAAAGTAGAACACCTGAGCACATTCATATATTGAAGTCGGTATCACTGCTGACCCCACAAATTGCCACCTCGCAAGTGAAACCTGCTCTGACACTTCCACAGAGAGGAGGTTTATGGTAATAAGACTGAAGCAGAATCTGAATGGCATAATTTGCATCACAAAGAATGGAGAAATACGTCGTCCAGCGTATCATTTTGGGCCGAGATTAATAACGATTTAGATGCAGGAGGAAACAAGAAGTTCGCTGCCATCTCTCAATTTGCTTTGGCTGTATTGTCAATGCCGCTATCAAATGCTACAGTGGAAAAAGCTTTCTCCATTTATTCGATTATCAAAAATGTGCTTCGGAACCGATTATCAGTTGACTTGTTACAACATTTGATGCTGGTGAGGTACAGCTTAAAAATAAATTGTAAGTCTTGCGTTTCATTTACTCCGACAGACGCAATGTTGAAAAATTTTTCGAATGAAATGTACGATTTCAAGAAGAAAATGACTGCAGATGACATAGAACCCCAGAGTTGACTTGTTTTTATTTTAAAAAAGGGTAAAAAATAAATAAAATTAGTGCCTAATTTAGGGTAATTTCGCCGACATTAGGGTAAAAAAATAATCTGAGGTGGCAACACTGCATCGCGCCACCCACCTCTCAGTCCGCGGTAAGCTCTCGACTATTTTGTAAAATAAATGTATTATTACGTTACATTGTTACTATTGGTGTCTGATTACAAAGTCATGACGAAATATTAGGGCAGTTTTATTTGCCCCTCAGTCCGCGGTAAGCTCTCGACTATTTTGTAAAATAAATGTATTATTACGTCACATTGTTGCTATTGGTGTCTGATTACAAAATCATGACGAAATATTAGGGCAGTTTTATTTGCCCCTCAGTCCGCGGGAAGCTTTCGACTATTTTGTAAAATAAATGTATTATTACGTCACATTGTTGCTATTGGTGTCTGATTACAAAGTCATGACGAAATATTAGGGTAGTTTTATTTGCCCCTCAGTCCGCGGTAAGCTCTCGAATATTTTGTAAAATAAATGTATTATTACGTCACATTGTTGCTATTGGTATTTGATTACAAAGTCATGACGAAATATTAGGGCAGTTTTATTTGTTGATTTATTTATCGTCTTTTAAAGGAAAAGATTCCCCCTATTTACCGGTAACGCTGGATAAATTTTATCCTGAGTTACCAGTAACTCCAAGCAGCTAATGTTCAGTTACAAATAACTTACCTACTGTTTAAAAAGATTGCAATTTGTATAACTTATATACCTATCTTTACCGTTACGGTTAAAAAAAAACAATTCTTGCTATAAAAATTAAATTGTACCTACCTAAACAAATTATGGAGCGAAGGAGACTGTTTATCCCACAACACAGGATTTATTCTAGTGTGGGATACAGAGTTTATATGAACCAATTCACAAATAAGTGTACTTTAATTAAGCTCAGTATTTTGTGTGCATATATTGAAGTGAAATTATATTTATAGGTTCCTACTTGTGTTAAGCATTTACCTTATAATTAGTACATGCATTGTGAAAATTAATGTAATGTTTTGGTGAATAAACTTAGTTTGATTTGATGTATGGCAAAATTACATGGCAAAGGAAGAATATGAGCGTTTTAAACTTTTATGACAGATCAATATAGTAGACTTTTTCTCAGGTCGTAGCAATATAAACCAAAATGGCACTTAGCGCAGCGGAGAAAAAAAAACGCTACAGAGCAAAAAAAACTATACGCTATAGCAGAAAAGTACAAAGAAGCGAAGAAAAAGAATCGAGCCCGGTATCATAAGACCAAAAAATTTGTAAAATATTTAACTCCTCAAGAAAAATAAAATGCAAATATAATATGGAAACTACGAAAACTACAGCTACAAGAACGAAAACGAGCTGTAGAAAGTTTATTATTACAAACACCCCCAGATTCTCCTAGATCTGACCTCAGTTTAGAAAACTTTGATGAATTTAATGAAACTCCACGACCTACGCCTCCAAGAGCAACTCCTTCGCCAGGTCCGCGACCACGAGCACCAGGTACTCCTTCATCCCCAGTTCGGTCACCATCACTTTCGGCTTCAAGAAAATCAGGACGAAATAGAGTGAAAAAGGACAGATCACGAGTGCATAGAGAAAAAATCAGGACGAAAAAAAGTGAAATAGGGACAGATCACGAGTGCACAGAGAAAATTGTGTTTTCTCTATGCACCGTATCGTGATCCTTTTTCACTTTTTTTCGTCCTGCTTTTCTGAGGCAAGATAATGAAAATTTGAAACGAAAATACGAGAAATTTAAGAAAAGTTATGAGACAAATTGAATTCGAAACAAACAAATCAGAAAACTATCGGAGCTATAAAGAAGACATTTAAAAGACAAAATCCAGAAAAGAACGGGAAGCTTCATCGGAAGAACTGCCGTGTGGTAGTCATAACCCAAATTCGAAGATTGGATGTGGAGATTTTTTGTTGTTCTAGGAAGAAATCATATATTTATACATGCAAAACACTGACTGATATTGAGGAAGACGACGAAATTAAAGTAATGTTTTTACGAGTTGTGGACGAAAAAGTCAAACGTTTTCGATTGGACGATAAGGATATTTCTTACGTGGATTTCGAAGACATCATCCAAAAGTTTCCGGTACTGGACGTTATCAAGAGAGGACATCGTTCCTATTGCCAATTCAAAAATTCAAAAATACGCGCTGGTGGGCGCCGCGCCTTATAAAGAGCCTTATGCGGGGTTTACACGGGTGACTAAAGCCGCACGATTTTTGCCGCGCGGCGTAAAACGACCATCTAAATGGCAATTCGGCTTTGGCCGCGCGGCGACCGGCCGCATGCGACTGGTCACTAAAATCGACCGTGTAAACGATCAGTTGCAGGCGATCGCCCGCCGCATGAAGGTGTTTCGCGCACGCACGTGTATTTATTTACTACAGCGATTCTGTGTATATGTATCGTGACAACCATGAATAAAAATAACACCATACAGTTTTTGGAATGCTATGAAATGCATCCATGCTTATGGAACCCAAGAGAACAAGATTACAGGAACAATAATGTACGTTTAGCGGCTCTTAAATCTATTGTTCAAGAAATGCGTTTCTCCATAACAGTTGAAGAGCTTAAATTGAAGATAAAAAATATACGAACCACATATAATAGAGAGGCCAGTAAGGTAGCAAAGTCAAAGAAGAGTGGCGCGGGAGAGGATGATGTATACAGACCTCAATTAATTTGGTAATAGAAGGAAGAAACAGTAAAGATAACATGGTAAGTCTTATTATTATTTATTAAATAGTTATTCTTGTTCGCATGTTATAATAGGTAAATTGTGAACAGGGCCATTTTTTTTATTTTACTTAAATAAACATACAATATTTACGCAATCATTCTATCTTGCCATGAAACTTTTCCAGGTCCGACAAAATAGTCAGCATATCTATCGCGCAGATCTTTTGCATTTCGTGAATAGTTGTTAGAAGATAGCGGTGTCATTAATTCGTCTACTCCTGCCGTAGGAATGCTTCTCCAAGTTCCGTTTCTGATTGTCCCTGAACTGAAGTCTTCTTCGTCTACTAATTCGGGAGTATTCATGTATATGCGATTAGTCCGAAGCCAGTTATGCAGCGCACAGGTCGCTTTAATAATAGAATCAGTTTTATCCAATGAAACAGATATAGGTTTTCTGTATACTCTGAATCGTGAAGCCATTATGCCAAAGGCATTCTCTACGATCCGGCGTGCTCTTGATAGTCTGTAATTAAAGATTTTTTGTTTGTGTTCCAAACCTTCATGTCTTGAATACGGTTTCATTAAATAGGTTGCCAAAGGGAAAGCATCATCACCAACGAAAACTGCTTTATTAGGTAGTACCAAATTATTTCTTTCAAGAGCACTATAGAACTTTGTTTTTTCCAAATATGCGAATCATTCATGCGTCCATTAGTTCCGAAATCTATATATATGAAACGGTAATGTGCATCCACTATAGCAAACAACACCACACTATAAGTGCCTTTGTAATTATAATAGTCTGAAGCTCCGTGTGGTGGATTTTCTATTAATACGTGTTTCCCGTCAATAGCCCCACAGCAAAAAGGAAATTGCCAGCGATCTAAAAAATCCTTTCGTATTTTCTTCCATTGATCTGTGGTGGATGGCACCTAAAATAAATAAACTTATATTAGTGTATGGTTACAGGGAAAAGAAAACGAAGATTCAGCGGTGAACACAAACAGCGACGCGTCTTCATATTTTGATGAATTGGGACAAGAATCTAATATTGCGCACTTACAAAAGAAAAAAAAATTGTCTCCAAAGAAAAAGGTGGAGCGTGCTCTAAGAATGGAAACACCTAAAATGGACCCACCTGTTTTACAAGCAGTCAATAGATTAGAAACTTTGGCTCAAACTATCCGTCAAGATGAATTTGATACATTCGGACTACATGTGGCAAGCCAATTACGTAGTTTGCCATTAACAAATGCTATTGTTTGTCAAAATTTCATCAATAATTATTTGTCACAAGAAAGACTGAAAATCTTAAATACACAACATTTTCCAATTGCTAGACCTACGAGCTCACTCTCAGAGTATACACGCTATACTTCGACTCCTGAAGCCGAAGCTACTACTTCCCGAAACCAAGCTTTTCGAAACCAACGTGAAACTTCGACTCCCGAAGCTTCCACTTCTGGAAGGCACCTCGAATATGGAGAAGACTATTTTGCCAGCTGTTTACTAACACAAGAAAATACTGGGCAACAATACGCAGTGAACGACGATATTCTGTCTCAAGCTGTTAGATCATGCTTAGATGAAAACACAATGGAAAATGTATAAATAAATCGTTTATAAATTAATTACAGTTTCACTTACCATAATGAACTCCTGTAAAACATTGTATATAGCATCCAAAACATCCTTCAAAAACAGGGAAATTGTGCATTCTGGAACTCTAAATGACTCTGCAAGACTAGAGTAGTTATCACCGTTAGCCAAGAACTTCAGGGTTATTTCTAATTTAATTTTCGGAGAAAGTGCTTCTCGCATATTGGTATTGCATTTTTGTATAAGCGGAGTAACCTTATGTAGTAAAGTATTAAACTGATCAGTAGTCATTCTTAATCGTTTTTTAAAATAATCAGGATCTTCTAAACTCCACTCAACCAATAAAGTATCCGAAGCACCCAAGACCTTACGTCGAGAAATCCATCCTCGTACCCAAACATTACGTTTTCTTCTTTCCTTTTGTTTTTTCTTCTCTCTTTGTTCTTTAAGCAATTGTTGAATAATTGAATAATTAATTATTTCAATTCCGGCACAAACGGCTATTCTGCTCAACATTTTCGATGGAAATGACCGAGCCGCATGCGATTTTAGTAACCTGTGTAAATGGGCTAGCGATGCGGCTTGGTGAGGCAATTTGTGAAGCGACTCGCCGCACGGCGAAAATCGACCCGTGTAAATACCCCATCAGCGCTGTTTGTCTGTCCCTCTCGCCCACGCAGAATCAACCGCGCTCGCTCTGTGCACGCCGGCCGCCGACGCAGCGCCACGCCGCTCGGGCCGCGCCTTCCGCAGTTCGCAACTTAGTTGCTAGCTTAGTATTTTACTAACTTATTTTGATTACCTTGTATTTTGATTGACTTAACTTGTTATTCTAGATTGGTACTTTGATTGGAATATTATAGAATCCACTTCTTTTTTCGAAAAATGACTGCATAAGATGAAGATAGTGTTTCTGATTACGGAAATAGCCTTTCGCCTTCAAGAGTGCCACAGAAAAGGACTAGACTAAATATGGTAAATATTCAGCTTCGTTTCAAGACAAGTGGTTAACTGAATTTGATTGGCTCGTGAAAAGAGATAACTACATAAAACATGTCGATCAACACTTAACATTAAGTACGAGGGTGCTTGAGCTCTAATTCTCAAAGTAAAAAAACACAAGATATCAATTTCTAATAGAGATAGTTCGCAATCGATTTCGAACTATTTTCCAAAGAGGTCTTCAAAAGAAGAGGACAATGTATCTGCAATTGAAGCTACTTCAGTCTATCATGGGATTAAACACCACCAGCTTTGATAGCCAGGATTGTACAAACGAACTGTTTATCACCCTATTTCCTGATTCTTCGTTAGCAACAAAAGTTTCCTGTGGCAGAACGAAATGCACAAGTATATGCGAGAGGTTACTTGCTCCTGCTGCTCAAGAAATACTCGTAAATAATATAAAGGAAGCTGAATATTTTTCAGTCGGAATCGACGCGTCGAAACAAAAAACATCAAAAACATCAAAATGTGCGTCGAACATCAAAATGTTTTCAGATATAAGTAATGTATCTTCCTTTGCCGCCTAAAATGATTCCGTCAGTTACGGTATAAACAATTATGTATATTATGGGCCTTCCACAATTCACCTAGGAGAGTTAGAAAAATTTTTATAATAAGCCGCACAGGAGTTCCTGACGATGAGAATAAAGTGTGTGTTATTGCCTATCTTACTTTAGAAAATGACCCACCGAGCTTCCGCTTCGTTTTGTCTTCTAAGAATTTAGTAAAACTGTGCCTTACTGCCAAAATTTTATATGCGGAGGCTACATAAAAATTAAACTGGGTTTCCTGTTCTAGTAATTGGAACAACTGAAAAAACCGAAAATTTCATCCTATTTGCCTAAAACAGTATCTAAGGGGAAGTGGGGCACTTAGATGCAAGAGGCACATTGATGCATCGATAGTATTTCAAAATCGACTTAAGTTATTTAACTAGCTACATCACTAAAACGTGTATTTTTATGTATAAGTTCAACACTAGTGACCTCGTCACCTATCATCAGTCAGAACATAATTTAAAAAAACCTTTATTTTTCAGTATATGTTGCGTTATTATAGATAGACCAACGACTGAGAGATATTAATAAAGAGGACTTAAAGACAGCTATAGCTGGATATATCCAGAAGTTATAGCAAAGACATTGTCTTTGCGGAAAGCTGCTGACAAATATGGTATCAAAGCTGCAACTTAGCAAGATCGCATAGAAAAGTTTCGCAAAACCTCAGAAGAAAATGATGCATCGTCTTTGAGTAAGTACGGATCCAAGTACACTGTTGCTCAAGTTTTTTCAAAAGAGCAAGAGAAAGCATTTACTGAGTATTTGATTAACTGTAGTTTTATTTATTTATTTAATTGTTTAATTCGGACATCGCGATCCATATTTTGTTAGTCATACAAAAATACATCAAATACATTTCAAAAAACTTAAAACTACTTGTTAGTATTAGAACAATTCAATTTAAAATAATAATATCAATAGTAGTAGTAAAATGCACTACTGACTATCTTTGCAACAAGTCATGCTTTTATCTTACGAATATGCAGAATACAAAGGTTGTAAATATCCTGAGTCATGGAAAAAAATATTATGTGCTGGAAAAGATTGGGGTTAGGATTTAGAAAGATAAATCAGAATTTAAGCCTCAGAAAACCAGAGAACACAAGTGCAGCAAGGAGCTTTGCATTCAATAAAACTGCAGTCAACGAGTTCTTTGACAATTATGAACCTGACCGTATATTAAATTGGGACGAAACAGGGATTAACACAGTATTACGTAAACCTAAAGTGTTGGCTGAAAGAAAACAAAGACAAGTAGGTCAGGTGAAGGTAAGTAGGTCTGGTGAACGAGGACAGCTAGTCACTTTCTTGGTACAGTTACTGCAACAGGAGCTGCTCTTCTACCAGTTTTTGTATTTCGACGCGTTCATCAAAAAGATCACTTAAACGGTGCTCCTGAAGGTAGTCTGGGTTTATTAAACAGAAGCGGCTGGATGACTACTGAATTGCACATTCAGGTTCTTGCTCATATGCAGCGCTAAACTGCAAGTACCAAAGACAATCCAGTTCTTGTTATATGTGACAACCATGAGTCTCACATTTCAATTGAGGCGGTCAATTATTGTCGCGAAAATGGCATTGTTTATCTATCTCTAGCAACACTTAGAGATATCATCATTTTTTGACCATATAAAAGAAAATTTAAAATTTCTTTTAACGATTGGCATGTTTGAAATGTATGCAGAACTTTGTCTATATATAACATTGCTGAGCTCGCAAAATTAGCTTTTCTGGAGTCTTTCCAAAGGATATCACCGGTGGATTCTCAAAGCTAGGCATTTGGCCATTTAACAGACTTGCATTTGGAGATGATGATTATGCACCCATAGAAATATTCACTTCAAATTCTCGAGAGATAAATGTTATTTAGGATGTGACAAATCAAGAAAATACTGAAGAGCCAGATTTTATAGCTACTGATATTACCCAAAACAATGACGCCGCTGAAAACCACGAAGATAATGAAATAACCACTGCAGAAGTTGATTCCCTTGAAAACAGATCGGAGCATCTTCAGGCTCTGCTTCAAATTTGTTTCCTGCAGTAGTTAGGCCATATCCAAAAAAAATCGAGAGTATTTATAGACACGCCGGAAAAAATAATTACAAGAATTAAATGAAGAGAAAAAAGAAAACTGCATATAATAAAGATGAAGAAACAAAAAGAAAAAGAGTTGAAAACAACAAAAAAATTACAGGGTCTGACAGAAAAGTCAAATCCCAAGATAAGAAAATGCCATCTTTCATCATCCGACTCCGATACCAGACTGACTGAATCTGTGAATTTGTGTGATGACGATTTTGAAGACATATCTGATCCAGAAGATGCAAATTTTAATTATGATGTCCTGCAAACATAAATACTGGTGATTTTTTACTGGTTAAGTTTGAAAAGAAAAAAATGGTTCTTTACTACGTGGCCAAAGTTGTTACAAAATATAATTTAACAGATTATCAAGTGTTCAAAAAAAGCTAGTTTCTAGGGTATTTGTCTTCCATATTGCAGAACATAAGGCCGACGTTGATTTCAGGGATGTCGTTCTGCAATTGCCAAAACCGAATTTACCTAAAGGAACATCAAGAACATCATCTCTTTTTAATTTTTCTGTGGACCTGAGTAAATATAATGTGCAATGAACGTGGCAAAGAAATTCGTCACAAAAAAAAGTTTATTCCGTTTATAGAAGTGCCATAATAATGAAGAATTACTTCAAGTTAAATGTTAAGTTACAATATTGTTAAGTAGATTTTGATCTCGCAATAAATGTTTGTTTTCGACCATACATTTGGGTATAATTATTATTCTCCAATAAATGTTTGTGTTTGAGCATAGTTTTGGGTATAGTTATCATTCTCTTAAGTATCTACAGATATTTAAGAATGTCGTGAGGCACTTTGATACAGTATCAAAGTGCCCATGCAGTGTATCTAAGTGGGTACAGATTAGTCCGGTCAATTTAGACATTCGAAGTTACATAAAGTCCCAACAAGCTGAATTTCTGTGAAGTTGTTCAAAACATAATTACAAACAATGTCTAGAAGTTCCCCATCATTCCCCTGTAAGGAAAAAATTTAATTCAAGGTCAAAGGTCAAAAAAATGAGTTTTTCGCGATTTTCAGCAAAACGGTAAGTTTTATCATAAAAGTACCTCAGACAAAAATTGTAGATCATAAAATTATCTATAAAAAATGTATTAATACTTTTTTTCTTACGAGCCACCGTTTCTGAGATATAACGATTCTAAAAGTTATAAAAGTTGTTATCGTCATAATATGCACACGTTTCCACGCCACCTATGAGGTAGTGTACTTAGCGCGTTTTTGTAACTTTTAGAATCGTTATATCTCAGAAACGGTGGCTCGTAAGAAAAAAAGTATTGATACTTTTTTTATAGATAATTTTATGATCTACAATTTTTGTCTGAGGTACTTTTATGATAAAACTTACCGTTTTGCTGAAAATCGCGAAAAACTCATTTTTTTTACCTTTGACCTTGAATTAAATTTTTTCCTTACAGGGGAATGATGGGGAACTTCTAGACATTGTTTGTAATTATGTTTTGAACAACTTCACAAAAATTCAGCTTGTTGGGACTTTATGTAACTTCACTCTCATTTTTTGGTCTAAATTGACCGGACTAAGATGTGGGTGAGGCAGATCGATACAAAACTCATTTTTTGCATACGTCGTTATAATTTCGTTTTTTTTTAGGTAATTGTATTTTTTATTTGCCATTATAATTATGAATAGTGACTTTATGCATTAGACAAGTAATAAGAAACACTTTAATAATACTTGTGTCTGAAATACGAGTTCGTTTTTTTTTGCATCAAAGCCCCACCCCCAGATTTTGAAACGGTGTATAAGAGATTGAAGGAAAGTGTCAATCGGTAGCCTGGCTCTTGGGAATTTAGTCGTTATGGAGCGTTTCTCAGGAGCGGACCGTGCGTTGTGCGTACGCGAGTTTTATAAAAACGGTAATTCGGCGACTGTAGCGCGTAGAAAATTTTGCAGCATTCACTCATTGCAAGATGAGTCGATAAGTTTGAAGAGACCGGTCAACACTGGAAAAACCAAAATCCGGGCGTCCAAGATCTTCGAGAACGGTCGAAAACGTAGACAGTATCGTCCAGTCTATTCGGGACGATCCGAACGTTTCAATTCGGAAGCGTGCTGTGGCCTTAAACGTGCACAGATCGTCATTATGCCGCATTTTGCATAAAGATTTAAAACTGCACCCGTACAAAATTCAGTTGGTGCAAGAATTAAAGCCTCAGGATGCTAGTCAGAGGCTTGACTACGTAATCCAGGTGATTGAGCGCTTTCCAACGTTTACCAACATATTGTTTTCGGATGAAGCCCATTTTCATCTTACTGGATATGTTAACAAGTAAAATTGCCTCTACTGGAGTGCAACCAATCCAAAACAAAAACATCAGAGACCCCTACATTCGCCTAAAGTCACCGTATGGGCCGCAATGTCGGAGCGGAATTATCGCCCCTTACTTTTTTGAAGATGGAAGGGGACGCACAGTTACAGTGAATTCAGAGCGTTATGTGGAGATGTTAGACGACTTCTTCGTGCCTGAGCTGCAAAACTTTCCTGGTTATAACCAAAGAACATGGTTCCAGCAGGACTGTGCAACTTCACACACGTCCAACAGGTCTCTGCCAAGAGTTCGTGAAATTTTTCCTGGCAAGTTGATCTCCAGGAGAGGTGACATAAGTTGGCCTCCACGCAATCCCGATTTGACACCTATGGACCTTTTCCTGTTAGGTTATGTCAAATCCAAAGTTTACGCCAACAAACCGAATTCCCTGGCACAATTAAAAGAAAATATCCGTCACGAAATTGCAGCCATCACGGAGAATACCTGCCAAGCCGTCATAGGCAATTTTAGTGCTCGATTAAACGAATGCCGTAAACGCAACGGTTTACATTTGGACGTTGTCATTTTAAAAAAATAAATTCCCAAACAGTGTATTTTCATTTGTAATAAACATTTTTTCAAAAAACTCCTTACTTTTTTTATTACAGTTTTAAATATGACATTTCTTTTGAGACACCTTGTATTATGTATTATATTTGTGCTTCTTTGTCGCTCGCTACATTCTAAACGCCGTGTTGGATTTTAATGTGTAAGATAGATATTATTAGATTTGTATTCGCTGCGGGAGTGACATGAACTATATATATATATATATATATATATATATATATTTGAAGACTTAAATATAGGTGGCGTCAGCTACCTTCTTTATTTCCATACCTTATGAAATTAATGACATTAATTAAACGACTTCAAAAACACTTTACATTGAAATTAGCCAAATAAAGTTTAAAAATTAAGTTCTGCATCTTTGCGCAGAAATTATTCATTTTGCTGTTTTGTATTATTTGTTTACCCTGCAACGGCAAAGCAAGGGAAGGTTAATGAGTTTAACAGTCTATGTATGTACATACATATGTATGCATGTGGGTATGTGGATGTTTCACTATAACGTCACCCCTATTGGTCCGATTTTGACAAGCGAGGTGTCAATCAATTTGTCTTTAGGTATAGTCATAAGTTTTTTTTTACTCGACTACTGTAAGGCAAAGGAAGGGTTATGTGTTCAAACTAAAAACATGGTCCTTTATTATTATTTTTTACCTACTGGCTGACTGACAGACAACGCACAGCTTATATCGGAGTTCCTTGGGATTTGAAATTTCGGGTAAAATATTCCTTGAGTAACCCTACCCTAGAGGTGCAATGAGTTTTTAATGTGTGCTTGTAATAAATGTAATATGGGTGTCTTGATAATTCCAAATTTTCATTAACAATGTTAGTTGTTAGTAAACTAGATACTTGAAATGGTTTCACTTCATTCCTTAACAAGAAACCAAATTCGTCGCTGTGTCGTATGCGCAGTATGAGTGGGGCACGGCTCGCACATCGCTCGGCGCACAGCTCGTGTTCTGCATAGAGCCTCTAGTCCTTATACATATATCTCAATGATTGCAATATATAAACGCATTGCAGTGTGCTACTTCTCCTGAAGTGTTTACCGCCGCTTCAAAAGTTTTCTTGGCGAAATGGCAGGAGCAAATGGCATATATAGCATCTTTAAAAAAATGAATGGCTCGCTGTAGTATTTCGTTTTATGCTTAAGTACTTACGATTTTTTTGGTGGAGCTATAATCTTATCAATTATCCTTCTATCTAACTCTTCTTCACCTCCAATTATACCTTTTGAGTGGATGGTAGTGTTTTAAAGCTGTATCTGTTACGATGATTGATTAATCTTAGGTTTCTCTTCAACTCTGTAAAAATATCATTTATGTTTACACAATATTATAATTTTAGAGTAAAAAATCGATTGTGAGATGATAGGAGTAGTTATCTGATGAATAATCCTTTATAACTCTTGTAAATGTACTATAATCGGCCTCAAGTATTTTGCCACAATATAGTCTGACCTACTTTAGTAATGTATAATTTTTAACTAGAAATGGTATGAATATTGAATCAGAATTATCGAAATTATATATAACCTCCTCCAGATATCCTCTTAAAACACGTTACGTACCTCGGTATTATGTATTTTCATAGAACAACATATTATCTGTTCATACTATTAGTTTTTGTAGGTAAAATAATTTCCAAAATTGGTTACGTTCAGAGTCAGATTTAGATAACTTGATATATGAGGTATTATTGTCTGTAATTCTTATCTTACCTTGTTAGTTTATTGCATAAATCCTGATTTACAAGTTAATTTGTTAAAATTCTTGAAAATGATATTTTTAATCATAAATGTAGCCTTGATTTTTCTTATTCTTCGGAGTTTAATATTATTGTTGAGGGACGGCTACAGGCTGACAAAATTGCATTTTTAGTTTATTTCATTTTAAGAGAAGTCGTCAAATAGGCATCTGTTGTCAACTTTGTTCTCTTAAATTTTATAATTCGAATGTAAATCTTAACTGATCTCATTTAATTCTGTATCGAGTTACTGCTCATTGATAAATATGACTTTTATTACAAAGTTCTTTTTTCAAGCCTTTGAAAGTCTTCCTTTTAAATGAAAGCAGTTTGGGGGTCAGAGTAGATCTAGACTTCTAGTAAAGAAGTTATAAAAATAATATATAAAAGAAATTCCATTTAAGATATTTTGCCTTTTCTAAAATTCATGTTTATAGTGTTTTAATTAAATAAACCGAGTCAAAATTTTAAAAGTATTCGTTATTAAAGTGAAGAATTCTCCAGTTAATGAACTATTCTCCCTAAACACATAGATTTTAGAAGAACTATCAGACTGCGACTCAACCACACTCCACCAGCTACAACGGCTTCGCCACGGAGGTAACATACCGTACCCTGAAGATCTTCGAAGGAGAGACGTCTACCGAACATCCAGACGGATTCAGTTCGAAGGGAGCTCGTCTGATCTGGTATGGGAGTTAAACTGCCTTTAGGCACCTGCTTCATCCCACAGATCTTCGAGAATTAAGACGACTCCAGGACCAATTCTACCACATCGCCGAAATTTAAGTTGGAGACCGAAACTCCTCATCGGACCGTGAGCCTACTTCGAGGCAGTTGAGAACTAGTTGCCGCTTTCCTCTCCGGGTTGCTGATCTCCTCTCCGGGTTGCTGAACTTCTCTCCGGGTTGCTGATCTCCTCCCCGAGTCGCCGTCCTACTCACCGAGTTGCCGCCTTCCTCCAGTTCCTGTTACTACGATAGAAAATTTACTTCACTAACATATTAATACTTGCCTATTTAAAATAATTAAATATAGGAAGCCTCCCCTTATAAGATAGGTAGGCCTTCAACTTAATACATTTAGGGAAATCTGATAGGAAGGCTTTAGAGTCCAAATTCTTTAATCTTTATGAGTCTGGTCTTTAAACTTTATTTCCTTTGACTGATTTGGATAATTCTATGGATTACCTCAATTATCTATAGCTTATTCAAGATAGTCTCTGATTAATGGAATACCTAGAGGTAAACCTCGCGTTTTCCCTCTGGTTAATCTATAAAGATATCTTGGAGTAATTCTGTTATTTTTAATAAACAGATCTTCAACATATCTTTAAGACCCTCGTGTCTTGTCATTTAAATTTAAAATCAAAGAGTATTGATATACATAATATCTATTCTTTAATTTTAATTTTTGTTCGTCGTAACGTATGCCATAGCCAGGTTAATGTTTCATGTTCATGAGGTTTTATGCCCTAAAAAGCATAAATCCCCATCCATCATTTTACGGCTATTCCTCTAGAGTGGCAAAACCATTGACATAGGACGATTAGGACTTCATACCCTCTAGTGGGCGTAACATAGAGGTAAGCGTAATTCACAATCTTGCAAACTACGAATAAATAATAAGTCAGGAACTCTAATTCAGAACAAATGCCACATTAAAAGTGCCCCGTCTTCAAACCAAAACGACGTAAGATTCAAAGTGCGAATCACTTCCGAGGTTACAAATAGACATACTTGGTGATTGGTTTAAATTCAGAACGAAAGCAGGGATTGGTTCACGCGCGTGCTGCAATGTCTGCTATGACAGCCGAGTCATAGCGGCGTGGACGATGTTATGCAATAAGTGGATCGGACCAAGTCAGTAATAAAACAATATTATTGTACAATGTTTTTTTTTGGCTCACTTTTTACAATTCATTGAATTCTTTGTCCCGCGAAATAAAATGAATGTATTAAGTTTTTGTCTAGAAGTCATTAAAAGAGAATCTTTCTACGCAATGTAGTGAAGATGGATTTTGAGAAATTTAAAACGGAATGTCCTCCAATGGTATGCTGTTGTCTGTGAATTTAGAGCTGAGGTTCATGTTCAGTAAATTATTTATTATATATTTCTATAAACTGTCAGGCGTTTGAGTTATTTTTGCAATGGCCGTGGTTGCGGATCACTCCAAAAACAACTCAATATGATCTTGGCTTAATATGGTTAAACAAATTTCTATATTTGTACTTCTACTAGCTGTGCAAAAAGTAATTTAAAACTTGAAATACATAGGAGGAGTCCTAGAAGTCCAGTTTTGGACTGACTTTTGTTCACTGGTTTCAAGGAGTTAGTATATACTGTTACTCTTTGTCCATTTACTGTTCGATTTATTTTTGAGTGCACATTGATTTAGAGACCTTTAATATATTTTTCGCTTTGATCCAAAACGTCATGTAGTTTTTCTTTTTCTACCACTGAAAAGGGGTGTTTAAGCTTGCCCGTATCTGTCGGTTTTGAATTTAGTATGTCGAAAAGGTTGTTAAACGTTTCTGTTTCTTGAAAATCAGGCATGTTTAACTGTTGCGAACCAAACTTAATCGCATCAGCTACACTTTGACTTAAGGTTTGAATCGCTAGTTTCACGTTCATGATATTATTTCGGAAGTCTATATGCCGATTTGACAACTTATTTCCAAAATGCAATCCAATGATATCTTGAACATTTTTCAGTTTCTGCAAATGTGCCCACTCAATTTTTTTCTTATTTTTATCTACCAGTGTCTTTTTCCTTTAATGTGTTACGCACAAGTTTCACCATATGAAATGGATCTAATATTACAACTACTGAGTCTCCCGTAGATGGGTGGTCAAAAAACGATTTTAAATTGTTTGTGTCTTCAAAATTGCAATCCAACATCTTAGCCGTAGCGATGTTGGATGCACAGCCATCAAAGATCAAAGTAACTTTTGACTTTTTCCTTTTAAGGGCTAAAACTATATCGTCCGAAAAATCATTCAATGCAGTATTTTCTGTAGTATCGCCAAATCCATTTTTCTTCGATTGGGATAAAATATTTTTAAGTGAAATATTCTTCATAGTTAATCTTTTATTTGGGCGTTGTAGATTTCTGATCTGTGATAGTCGTTATACTGCCAAAATAGTTTTTTTCTTAGTTTTTGCTTTAAAATGTGTGCTTTAGGAGTATTCAGAGCAGATTCAATATCTGATGATGGTATATTTATCGGCGTAACGCATGATCCTCTTTAGACTTCGGTTGAAATAAGATTATTTTTTAATTTTGTTTTTCTTGGTTCTTCTTCAACACCGTCATTATACATTCAGTGTTGATATTATTCTCCTGAAAATAACCTTATTGAAGATCAGTTTCAAATCTATGAAAGACTGTCTCTAATTGAAATAGACACGCATATACAGCTAAAATAAAAATTCCTATCGAACCTAAATATTAAGAGCAAAAAATAATAGTGAAATCTTTCAAGTTTTTGTGCCTTATGCGCTTGAGGGTTTGCATTATTTGTTTTTTTGAGCAACTCCGGTAAATCAAACACTACAAAATTTCCAGAAGAATTTTCATTAGCCTGAAAAATTAAACGTGCTTTAATTCGACCAAAATATGAATTGTTTTTTTTATTTCTATTGTTATTCCCATCAGTCGAAAAAGGTGAACCTATATTACATACCAACTGTAATCGTTCATTATTGTTTATTTTCTCATTTTGTTTAGTATTCTCCTAAATATGTTGACGTTTCTTCGGTATGAATCATCTGCGTGAAAAAATAACAGCTTAATTTCAAAATTTCATCGAGTAGAAAAAATACTTTAGTGCAAAAATTGACTGACTTTATTTTGCATAGTATCATCGCGGTTTGATAATGTATTTGAACGATTTTGAATATAATTATAACTTTGCAACTACTTCTAGTGAAAAGTGATCCCTGGACATTTTAATCTTGTATGGCTCCTGCACCTCTTCACAACACATGCTGGCATGATGATTCACAGCTGTAGTTCACAATGATAAAACTAAAACGTACGCGAAGATATGACGTGTGCTCGCTTGCATGAAAAATGTACGACTGATGACGCGCTGGACACGACTTTTAAGCCCCACCTACTTGGGCACGACTTTTGTTGGGTCATTTTATTAACGCTGTTACGTTTCTTGACTTATTACTTATTCGTAGCTTGCAAACTGTAAGATAGCGCTTTACCTCTACGGTCCATTAGTCGTAGACTAAGGTTTAACTGAAAGTAAGGTAATTCATAATCTTGTCTTACCCCACTAGCCAGTTCTTCCTTGAGGGATATAACGTTCTTCTATGGTTATAGATCTTTTCTCTGAGCATTACGTCATGGCGTAGAGCAAAGAGGTAAGACCTATCTCACTCTAGATAAGCTTTGATTTTGCCTCCAAGCGTTACGTCATAATATAACGCAAAGAGGTAAAACCTACTATCTACCTAATCGTTACGTCACCCAACGGCGTAACACGTAGATACTACCTTTAAACCCTGCGTTACACGACATCGCTTAGAACCTTAATTGGTATTTAGGTGCAACACCTATCTCATCACCTGGGACTAACAATGCTCTCGAATCTTTTAATAGGATTATTAAAGATGAAATTACCCTCCACGAGCGTATGCCGTTGTCCCGTTTTTTCGTTATTGCAGAGAATATGGTTACTAGCTGGTCACAATAAGCAACGGAAGAACTCTTTGTGACGACACCGGTGTTAAAATTAGCTGACTGGACAGCCGGATATCTATGGGCTAAGGGTTCATAGCGGCTACCCACCGGCATAAAAGTCTAGCCACACAAAGTCTGTAATTGAATGTTCTTTTTGTAATATTTAAATTATTTCTCGGATAAGGGCGCATCATTAAGAGTCAAAATTTTAAAAGTATTCGTTATTAAAGTGAAGAATTCTCCAGTTAATGAACTATTCTCCCTAAACACATAGATTTTAGAAGAACTATCAGACTGCGACTCAACCACACTCCACCAGCTACAACGGCTTCGCCACGGAGGTAACATACCGTACCCTGAAGATCTTCGAAGGAGAGACGTCTACCGAACATCCAGACGGATTCAGTTCGAAGGGAGCTCGTCTGATCTGGTATGGGAGTTAAACTGCCTTTAGGCACCTGCTTCATCCCACAGATCTTCGAGAATTAAGACGACTCCAGGACCAATTCTACCACATCGCCGAAATTTAAGTTGGAGACCGAAACTCCTCATCGGACCGTGAGCCTACTTCGAGGCAGTTGAGAACTAGTTGCCGCTTTCCTCTCCGGGTTGCTGATCTCCTCTCCGGGTTGCTGAACTTCTCTCCGGGTTGCTGATCTCCTCCCCGAGTCGCCGTCCTACTCACCGAGTTGCCGCCTTCCTCCAGTTCCTGTTACTACGATAGAAAATTTACTTCACTAACATATTAATACTTGCCTATTTAAAATAATTAAATATAGGAAGCCTCCCCTTATAAGATAGGTAGGCCTTCAACTTAATACATTTAGGGAAATCTGATAGGAAGGCTTTAGAGTCCAAATTCTTTAATCTTTATGAGTCTGGTCTTTAAACTTTATTTCCTTTGACTGATTTGGATAATTCTATGGATTACCTCAATTATCTATAGCTTATTCAAGATAGTCTCTGATTAATGGAATACCTAGAGGTAAACCTCGCGTTTTCCCTCTGGTTAATCTATAAAGATATCTTGGAGTAATTCTGTTATTTTTAATAAACAGATCTTCAACATATCTTTAAGACCCTCGTGTCTTGTCATTTAAATTTAAAATCAAAGAGTATTGATATACATAATATCTATTCTTTAATTTTAATTTTTGTTCGTCGTAACGTATGCCATAGCCAGGTTAATGTTTCATGTTCATGAGGTTTTATGCCCTAAAAAGCATAAATCCCCATCCATCATTTTACGGCTATTCCTCTAGAGTGGCAAAACCATTGACATAGGACGATTAGGACTTCATACCCTCTAGTGGGCGTAACATAGAGGTAAGCGTAATTCACAATCTTGCAAACTACGAATAAATAATAAGTCAGGAACTCTAATTCAGAACAAATGCCACATTAAAAGTGCCCCGTCTTCAAACCAAAACGACGTAAGATTCAAAGTGCGAATCACTTCCGAGGTTACAAATAGACATACTTGGTGATTGGTTTAAATTCAGAACGAAAGCAGGGATTGGTTCACGCGCGTGCTGCAATGTCTGCTATGACAGCCGAGTCATAGCGGCGTGGACGATGTTATGCAATAAGTGGATCGGACCAAGTCAGTAATAAAACAATATTATTGTACAATGTTTTTTTTTGGCTCACTTTTTACAATTCATTGAATTCTTTGTCCCGCGAAATAAAATGAATGTATTAAGTTTTTGTCTAGAAGTCATTAAAAGAGAATCTTTCTACGCAATGTAGTGAAGATGGATTTTGAGAAATTTAAAACGGAATGTCCTCCAATGGTATGCTGTTGTCTGTGAATTTAGAGCTGAGGTTCATGTTCAGTAAATTATTTATTATATATTTCTATAAACTGTCAGGCGTTTGAGTTATTTTTGCAATGGCCGTGGTTGCGGATCACTCCAAAAACAACTCAATATGATCTTGGCTTAATATGGTTAAACAAATTTCTATATTTGTACTTCTACTAGCTGTGCAAAAAGTAATTTAAAACTTGAAATACATAGGAGGAGTCCTAGAAGTCCAGTTTTGGACTGACTTTTGTTCACTGGTTTCAAGGAGTTAGTATATACTGTTACTCTTTGTCCATTTACTGTTCGATTTATTTTTGAGTGCACATTGATTTAGAGACCTTTAATATATTTTTCGCTTTGATCCAAAACGTCATGTAGTTTTTCTTTTTCTACCACTGAAAAGGGGTGTTTAAGCTTGCCCGTATCTGTCGGTTTTGAATTTAGTATGTCGAAAAGGTTGTTAAACGTTTCTGTTTCTTGAAAATCAGGCATGTTTAACTGTTGCGAACCAAACTTAATCGCATCAGCTACACTTTGACTTAAGGTTTGAATCGCTAGTTTCACGTTCATGATATTATTTCGGAAGTCTATATGCCGATTTGACAACTTATTTCCAAAATGCAATCCAATGATATCTTGAACATTTTTCAGTTTCTGCAAATGTGCCCACTCAATTTTTTTCTTATTTTTATCTACCAGTGTCTTTTTCCTTTAATGTGTTACGCACAAGTTTCACCATATGAAATGGATCTAATATTACAACTACTGAGTCTCCCGTAGATGGGTGGTCAAAAAACGATTTTAAATTGTTTGTGTCTTCAAAATTGCAATCCAACATCTTAGCCGTAGCGATGTTGGATGCACAGCCATCAAAGATCAAAGTAACTTTTGACTTTTTCCTTTTAAGGGCTAAAACTATATCGTCCGAAAAATCATTCAATGCAGTATTTTCTGTAGTATCGCCAAATCCATTTTTCTTCGATTGGGATAAAATATTTTTAAGTGAAATATTCTTCATAGTTAATCTTTTATTTGGGCGTTGTAGATTTCTGATCTGTGATAGTCGTTATACTGCCAAAATAGTTTTTTTCTTAGTTTTTGCTTTAAAATGTGTGCTTTAGGAGTATTCAGAGCAGATTCAATATCTGATGATGGTATATTTATCGGCGTAACGCATGATCCTCTTTAGACTTCGGTTGAAATAAGATTATTTTTTAATTTTGTTTTTCTTGGTTCTTCTTCAACACCGTCATTATACATTCAGTGTTGATATTATTCTCCTGAAAATAACCTTATTGAAGATCAGTTTCAAATCTATGAAAGACTGTCTCTAATTGAAATAGACACGCATATACAGCTAAAATAAAAATTCCTATCGAACCTAAATATTAAGAGCAAAAAATAATAGTGAAATCTTTCAAGTTTTTGTGCCTTATGCGCTTGAGGGTTTGCATTATTTGTTTTTTTGAGCAACTCCGGTAAATCAAACACTACAAAATTTCCAGAAGAATTTTCATTAGCCTGAAAAATTAAACGTGCTTTAATTCGACCAAAATATGAATTGTTTTTTTTATTTCTATTGTTATTCCCATCAGTCGAAAAAGGTGAACCTATATTACATACCAACTGTAATCGTTCATTATTGTTTATTTTCTCATTTTGTTTAGTATTCTCCTAAATATGTTGACGTTTCTTCGGTATGAATCATCTGCGTGAAAAAATAACAGCTTAATTTCAAAATTTCATCGAGTAGAAAAAATACTTTAGTGCAAAAATTGACTGACTTTATTTTGCATAGTATCATCGCGGTTTGATAATGTATTTGAACGATTTTGAATATAATTATAACTTTGCAACTACTTCTAGTGAAAAGTGATCCCTGGACATTTTAATCTTGTATGGCTCCTGCACCTCTTCACAACACATGCTGGCATGATGATTCACAGCTGTAGTTCACAATGATAAAACTAAAACGTACGCGAAGATATGACGTGTGCTCGCTTGCATGAAAAATGTACGACTGATGACGCGCTGGACACGACTTTTAAGCCCCACCTACTTGGGCACGACTTTTGTTGGGTCATTTTATTAACGCTGTTACGTTTCTTGACTTATTACTTATTCGTAGCTTGCAAACTGTAAGATAGCGCTTTACCTCTACGGTCCATTAGTCGTAGACTAAGGTTTAACTGAAAGTAAGGTAATTCATAATCTTGTCTTACCCCACTAGCCAGTTCTTCCTTGAGGGATATAACGTTCTTCTATGGTTATAGATCTTTTCTCTGAGCATTACGTCATGGCGTAGAGCAAAGAGGTAAGACCTATCTCACTCTAGATAAGCTTTGATTTTGCCTCCAAGCGTTACGTCATAATATAACGCAAAGAGGTAAAACCTACTATCTACCTAATCGTTACGTCACCCAACGGCGTAACACGTAGATACTACCTTTAAACCCTGCGTTACACGACATCGCTTAGAACCTTAATTGGTATTTAGGTGCAACACCTATCTCATCACCTGGGACTAACAATGCTCTCGAATCTTTTAATAGGATTATTAAAGATGAAATTACCCTCCACGAGCGTATGCCGTTGTCCCGTTTTTTCGTTATTGCAGAGAATATGGTTACTAGCTGGTCACAATAAGCAACGGAAGAACTCTTTGTGACGACACCGGTGTTAAAATTAGCTGACTGGACAGCCGGATATCTATGGGCTAAGGGTTCATAGCGGCTACCCACCGGCATAAAAGTCTAGCCACACAAAGTCTGTAATTGAATGTTCTTTTTGTAATATTTAAATTATTTCTCGGATAAGGGCGCATCATACTCGTACTTAAAGCAAATGCCTCGTCTCCTACAAAAACGAAGGGGAAACAAGTTGCATTGTTTCCTGAAATAGGTGCTGGTTCAGGAATGTTCAAGCGGTTCTCTTGATTTTTTTTATAAAAGTTTGAGTTTTGAAATATTGCCGAGTCACCGAATCTTCCATATGCTCCAACATCAATCATCACAAATTTGTAGCTGCTGTCACAAATTGCTAGCAATACCAAAGAAAAATATCCTTTATAAAAAGAAAAATATCCTTTATAATTGAAGCACATTGATCGGATTATTACCGAAATCCCCACCAGACCGTCCCCACCAGTGGGGATTTCGGGAAAAATTTAAAAAAGGTTTCCCGAAATCCCCACTATAATCACAGTGGGGATTACAGGAATAAGCAAAAACACATTTATACCGTTTTCCCCACCACGAAAAAACATTCTACTGTAAGCATTACCTAGGTACCTAATATCTTATTTTCAACTTCTATTCCCGTTGTCCCCCACTTTTTGTTCAAGACTACTAGCAGAAGGTCAAGAATTAAGTAAATACCTACCTACATTACAGCGCTCCCTGTCCGTGGTCCACCTACATAGTTCACCTGGCTGTACCAAGGGCAATGTTTTCTTTCCGTGGTCCAACTCAAAGATACAAAGGCGTCGGACTCGTCACACCGTTTTGTCACACACAAACAGGTTGAGAAGGGCGTTTCCTCGTGGCCGAACTAGGCAGAGAAACTGTCAGTTTGTCTGAAATATATTTAGGGCTCCGAAACACTCGCATAGAGCACCTTGGACATTACGTAGGTACCTACCTACCTAGTAGGTGCTCTATATTTTTGGAGTACGTAAGCGAAGTTCTTAAACTAGCTGATATCACCGATAGTACAAAGATAAATAAATTTATGTAACCACAATAATTTTATCTTTATTTCTTGCATTTTACATGTATCTTGATTTTCGACAAAAAACAAGCATAAAATATAGGATTACCAAACTTAAGCTACCAAAAGCCTGGCTTCTTGTCTTCTACTCTCCGACATTGGAAAAACTCTAAGTAGAAATAGTTTCTAAAATCTTTGTAGGTCGTAAGTTGTGTATTTGTTATACACATAATTTGTTAAATTTATACTATCGTAGGCAATGATGTTTTAATATAATATCATTGATCGTACTTGTATTTTACTTTCATTAATTTTCTATGTATCATCTTCTATGTATATCAAGATTGACATTGATTGACGTAAGTATTTATCAAAGAGTATTTAAATACAACGTAAGAGTATTTATATATAATTTGACTCATACTATTGTTTTCATTTTTAATGCTTCTCAACTTCAATGAAAGGAAAGCGTCTCAATACTTACAAGCATTTCCTACGTCAATGTTTACAAGGTATTAAAATCCTTTAATATCTGTGCTACAGTAAAAGTCTGGCCAAACAGGAGGTGTACCTAGCCCTCGTCAAAGCGTCCATAACGATAAGAACGCTTTCTTTGACCGCCTATATTCTGAAATAAATTATAACGCCCGCCGCGTTGTGCCTGACGTCACGACGACTGAGCGTTCGCGTCGCTTCCTGCTACTCTACCAGCGTGCACGCTCTGGCAGTAACAATCAAGTAGGTAAGGGTGGGGGGAAGTGAAGAAAGTTAGGGGAGGGTAGGGTTAAGTGATGGGAAGAAGTAGAAAGTTTGGGGGAGGGTGGAGAGGATGTGAGAGGAAGATGGAGAAGGTGGGAGAAGGTGGAGGAAGCGAGGGGAAGGTTTGGGAGTTTGGGGAAAGGTGAGCAGAGGGTGGGGTAAGTTGAGAAAAGTGAGAGAAGGTGAGGGGAGGATCGGGGGAAGTTGGGAGAGGGTGGGAGGATGTAAAGGGGGTTAGGGGAAGTTGTCATAAAGTTAGGGGAGGGTGGGATTAATTAATGGGTGGGAGGAAGAAGTTTACAGGAGGGTGGGGGATGGAGGGATGTGATGTCCAAAATAATGTGACACCTTTAAAATTATTTTGGAGCTACGTACATTACAAAAATTAACGTCACACGATTTTGGACCTTAATGATATTAATCAGATTTAGTCAGATTCGGCATTTACTGTGTTTATTAAGTCAAAATACGTAAATAAATTAAGATACTTAGCATATGTCAATAAGGTCGTTAATCATCTGACTCCTCATGATCATCTGAGCTAGGTAAAAAATATTCTGCCAGGCGTCCCGCGAATTATATCTTTTAATAAATCATTTTAATAATGTATGTCGGTCTATATCTCCGTCAATTGTGAACCGATTTTAAAAATTCTTTTTTTGTTTGATAGGGTATACTTTCCAAATGGTCCCATATAAATTGTATCAAAATTGGTTTAGCAGTTTTTCGAGAATAAACAGTTTTGTTGAGTAAATCCATTCGATTTTGTGTTTATATTGCCTTTGTTTTGTGTTTATCTCTAAGATTTCTGAACCAATTTAGATGGTTGCTCTTTTTATTCAAATGGGTAAACTTTCCGTGTGGTCCCATATAAATTTCATCAAAATTGGTTCAGTAGTTTTATTAGAAAATCGATTTGTTTTATAGTTTATGTTCTCTAATATCTTAGGATTTCTGAACCGAATTAGATGATTGTTTTTACTTGAGTAAGAAGATCTCTAGTATGGAACTGTATACATTTCATCATAATTGGTTTAGTAGCTTTAAACAAGCTTTAATTTAATTCACTGTGTTATAATGTTTAGGACTGGATTGCAAGTAAATTTTGAACAATTTAAGGACGTCCAAAGATGCTGAAGTTTTGCACATGGGTGTAGTTCTGATGAGTTTGGGCTCATTTCGTTTGTCTTGATGAGTTTTCTAGTTTTATGTGGTATCCGGGATCTGATGATGGAGCCGGAAGGTAGTCACAGGCACTCAACAACAAAATGATGGAACACCTTCGAGTTTGAGCTCATTCTGTTTGTCTTGATGAGTTATATGGTGTTATGTGGTATCCAGGGTCTGATGATGGAGGCGGAAGGCAGTAACAGGAACTAACAACGAAATGATGGAAACCCTTCCAGTTTGGTTTATTTGGTTTGTCTTGGTGAGTTCTCAGGTATTATGTGGTATTCAGGGTCTGATAATGGAGCCGGAAGGTAGTCACAAGAACTCAACAACAAAATGATGGAACCCATTCAAGTTTGGGCTCATTTCGTTTATCTTAGTGTTACGTGGTTTTCAGGGTCTGATGATGGAGCTGGAAGGTAGTCACAGGAACGCAACAACAAAATTATGGAAAATGGTCAAAACTAATTCAGTTGTTATACCGTTGTACTGTATATGTAGGTTTGATTCACTAAAGTGAGTTAGTGTCTACTATTTTCTTTGGCATATATTCTTTCCGATGTTTGCATATGCCACTAAAAATCAAAAAATAAAATATTTTTCCAAAAACAAAAAACGACTTCATAATAAAAATGTTATTTTGTAAACAACCACTAGAAAGAATAAAATAATTACAAATGAGCCAGAACAGTATCACTTTTTCGAAATTACCAACGTAATAATAATGCATAAATACAACATAAGATAAGAAAGAGTTTTTTGAAGGCGGTGCCAAACCCAAGCATCATTTAAATCTAATATCTTTACAAAATTAATGCATACCTATCTACTTACGCAGTAATATGCAGTTGTCTATGACGCACCCTCATACAAAACACGAAAAGCAGAAGAGACAAAACAAGAGACTCACACGAACAGATTTTGACTTTCACACGTTCACAAACCGATTGACACGAATACAGCAATCTAGTAAATAATAATGTTTTTGTAGGTAATTACTTTAAAAGCTTATTATTTTATATAGCACGTCAAGACATTAGACGCTGTTTCAGACATTATCTTTTTGAATAAGCTCAACTATATTAATAATTATGGCTCGGCTTGGCACCGCCTTCAAAAAACTCTTTCTTATCTTATGTTGTATTTATGCATTATTATTACGTTGGTAATTTCGAAAAAGTGATACTGTTCTGGCTCAATTGTAATTATTTTATTCTTTTTAGTGGTTGTTTATAAAATAACATTTTTATTATGCATACAATTTAAGTAACACCAACTGGTATGTACTTAGTAGTTACAAATATATATATACATATATATTATATATTTGTTTTTGTTATATATTTTCTCGGTTTACTGCTTATGAGATGTCGTAACTAAAAACGTCGCATACTAGCGCATCGCTGCGTTGTGTTTTACTTTTCAAGTTTGAAGCGTGTCATACAAAGCGCACGCGCTTGTACTACTCGACTCTCTGTTGTGGTGCGATTTCCTGGACGCGGCGTAGTCATTTCATACAGATTTGTCAGTATAAGTCATTTTATGATTATGACTGTAAAATGAAAGAGTGGTTTTTAATTGACAGAGCGCGAAGCGCGAGCGAAGCGTCTCCGTTTCAGCTTGGGCAAAAATTATTTTATATGACTGGATTTCTGTTCACCTCTACGGTCGCATTTCTCAACCGATTTAGACGAAACTTGGTATACAGGTTAAAATAATTTTTAGAATTTTTTAGTTGTCGGGGATTTTTGATGGGGATGATACTTCCCCCAAAAAGAGGCAAAAAGGTGGCTACTGAGTATCTCCACCTAATTAGATCCGATTCGACCGTAATTTTTTTATTTAAAAGATAGTAACTTTAATTGGTTTCATAAAGTTTGGTAGGTAAAGATCTGATGAGGATCTTTGGCGTGTTGAGCAGAATAGCTCCTCAAAAGCTATTCTGCAGTAAATTGCTCACTTTGAGGTTTCTACCAGTGGAATCAGCCCTTTACCCACTAGATAAGGATTGATGGAGCACTTTGGTTATTAATGTTAGTTTTACAATTAGGTAACTAGGTACTGTGCACTGCTAGATTGTTTGCAAAAAAGTTTGTACGCTCGAGATCTACAGCTCACAGAGACACCAGTATAGATTGTAGTTCTTCTTCATCTGAATCAATTGCCATCTCTTGACAAGTACTGCTCTGCCCCCGATAGTTGAAAAGGCGCATGTAACAACAAGTCAAAACGGAGAAAGAAATATTTTCATATGTCAAACGGGAAATCATTCGCTGTCTTTAGGTAAGTTAAAATAATTACTTATTAAAAATTGGAAATAAAGGTCACGATAATAGTCTTTGAATTCAATTTTTAAACATATGAATATTTTTAAAATATTTAGCTAAAACAAGCAAACAACTATTTCATCTTAGTATAAAAATAGGGATAAAATACTACGTCCTTAATTGAATAAACGTAAATAGCCAGATGCGCCCTTTATACCTAGAACACTTAATGCATTACTTTTATTCTAAGTATCTAGGGTTCCCTATAATTAAGTTACTAAAAAAAATAGGCGCATTTGGTTATATCCGCCTTTTTGCATAAGTATTCTAAACTATTTAGATAACCCTTGGGTAAGATAAAAAGTATATACAGTTATCTAATTAATCCTTTCATCAGGGGCTATAACCTAAAAATGTAAAGTAAATGTATTTTACTGCTTACTATTATGTAGGTGCCCTATTTTTTTTTATCAGAAAAGAAAACACAATTAACAGAGTCGAGTATTTATTTAAGAAAACTGATTATCTATGGCACAAAATCAAAATAAATGTCAAATTATTATAATATGCAATGATTTTTACTCAAAACTCACATGTTCCTACTTATAGCAATTAAGTAGGATAATACTTATACAGCTACAATATTAAACTTTGAACTTACGTAGCAAAAAGTAATATAACTAAAACAAAATTTAGCAAATTCAGTCTTAATAACAGTCTGTCATCTTTAATTGCCACATACTTTTATAACAGTCTGTCATCTTTAATTGCCACATACTTTTATAACAGTCTGTCATCTTTAATTGCCACATACTTTTATAAGAATGCATTATTTATTATACTAATAATATTTCTATTACAATCTGGTGGTTGAATACCCCTTCTAGAAACAACATAGTACCTTTCGTTAGTGACTAAAATAACAAAATAAAAAACATTATAAACTCACAACTCAGCATTATATTGGAATTCCAGTTTCAATGTTTTTCATTCTTCCATCATCAAAATCAGTTTTGAACGTTATCGTATTAGGTACTCTTTGAAAAGTTACTTCAAACATGGTTTTAAGGTAGACTCGTGGTATAGTATTTTGAAGCTTATAGACAGAAGGCTGCTACTGCTGCTGCTACTGCCGTTGGTTTTGGTGGTGGTAAGGGCTTGGTCTTTACCAGAAAGAACACTATTATCACTGTCAGTTGTAGAGACTTGAGGGCAATTATATTGATTAATTTTGTTAGCGTAGCTTATTTTGTCGGCGTGACTGTTGTCGTTATTTGCGTGGCATAGCAAAATGTTCTCTGTATTTTCTACTGTACAGTATTACTATTTGTACTTTGTAGAAGCTAAAACTTTAGTAAGTAAGTCAAAACTGCAATCTTTCTTCATGTTAGTTTTGTCTGTAACAAAAATAAACAGATCATTGAATAACCAATTTGCAAGCGATATAATTTACTTTAACTGCAAGTCGTTTTATATTTTTTTCTTATGATAATAATAAATCATTCATGACATGATACTTTATTTTACTCATCTTAAACAAAAACTCATGATGACGATTAATCATAGTGCAATTAAAACTGGATGCGTACCTTGTGATAAATCACGCAACGAATAATTGCGCATCCGCGCGACACGTCCTTACTCCCTCTGTTACTCGGCCGCAACTGACACAATGATCAGCCGCCGCCGTACTAATCAAACCCCTTTATATACCTTCACTGGATTCACGATAATAAGTGAAAAGAACGCATCTGCTTACTTGCGCCTCGTTAATTTAGTACCATTGGTACAAATTTTTCGCAAAATAAGGTTTTAAGACGTATATGACAAATGCGCCTGGACCATAACTAACTTTACGACATAGAAAGGGCGTAAGTGGGCAGATGTAGAGTTTTTTTCTTAGTGTGCAAAGCAGTTATCAATAAGCGCATTAGGCACTAATGGTTACGTGCGCCTTATTAATTTCCTCTTAGAAATAGGGTGAAACATGCGTCTTTTAAATTACTTAACTCAAATAAAATATGCAAGGCACACAAGGGCATATCTACATAAATGCGAATCTTCACCTAAGTTTTATCTAAATTCGTCTTTTCGTCTTCAATAAGGTGTAAATATGTGAGCAGAAGCTGGTAATTAACAACTTAAAATATAAACTTGCGGTTACCATAGCAGTCTATGAACGCGGTTGGGTGTCAAAGATAATAGACATCCAAAATACCTACGTGACGCATGAGAATATGCATGAGATGCATGGCACTGCGTTTTTGTCATGACGCACGCATTGACGCGTATTTATGGTTACTATCCATACGGATACGGATTTGTCCGGGCATGTCCGGACTTTTAGACCGTTATTCGGACTCTGTCCGGCTTTATTAGCCTAGATGGAATAAGAGTAATAAAATTCACATAAGTTCTATCAAATAGATCTTTATTTAATCTTTTATTAACCTCTAATTTATCTCAAAACAATATATTCATCTTTTAACAGTTAACTTAAACAAACAATAAATCCTCTATTACAAAACAATCAACTGATTCAAACATGAAATATTTTCTTTAAAATAAAAATAGTAAAGTACAAAATAATCAAACATAACGCTAGAACAAACTACCCTGCCATGCTACTACCCTGAACTTATTAACAACTAAAATGTACCTACCTGTATTCATGCAAATAAATTTATTTCATTTCATTTCATTTAGTTTTCGGTGTATTTATTATTATATTTTTCAGAGCCAGATACTTGACGGAGCAGTTCCCGTTCATTCAAAGGTCTCTTTTAGAATTATTTGCAGATCATGTTTTTATGACTAAAATGTCCAGACTTTTGAAGTGTCAGGCTTTAAGTCAGAATTTATCAAATTTCTAAATGGTAACGCTACGCGCGCTAGAGGTACGCCTCCTGTGTGTTAAAAAGTTTCCAATTTCGACGGGACAGTATAACGAGTTTCATTCATCGGAACTTCTTCGTTGTGTTCACCACACATCGAGAACGAAAGATAGATTTTCCTTACTTGTTGGTTTTTGTTCAGTAAGATATGTCTACAATTTTCCTTAGTCTGTGGTATAATTTAGTTGTCAGTGATGTCATGTCATCACATCACAGAGTACTTTGTGTTGTCATCAATCAGTATCACTCACTCACATTGCATAAAATATGTCATGAATAGTTTGATAATTTTACAATCAATCGTATTCTTCCACCACCTTCCTTGGCGTAGTAGGCTGCGGCTTCGGGCGAAAGTTCTCTGTCCCGTGGCTGGGCGCCGGGGGCAACTACTCCCGGGGAACGGATATCCTGCCCGTATGCAGCCTCTCGGCGACTCTGTGTGTGGTCCCAATGTGATCATCTGTGGACTGTGGGGCCACCCGGCCGTCTCGTCCCTCTTCGCTATCATATCATCCAACGGGACGACCTCGCGAGGGAGCGTGCAGCCATTTATAGTGAAAATTATGCGACTGTTAATCTGTTACACGTTTTACTTATCAAGAATACGAGAACATATTTGTTTATATTATGATTAATTACCAGGTAATAAAATTGTAAATAAACAATCAAATTGTGAATGTTGTGAATAAAAGTTACAATACAATACAACACAATAACACTTTATTGACACACAGTTAAAACAAATTACAAAATAGAAATATCATAAACAATAGGTACAATTGGCGGTCTTATCGCTCATAGCGATCTCTTCCAGACAACCTTAGGATGGAAAGAAGTTAATACAATAGGTACTTACTTAGTTTACCTATATTGCGGGATACAATAAGGTACCTCATCACATAATTGCCTTCTGCTTAAAGAGACAATACTCAAAAAAAACCTTTGCCTGTTGCTCATACGTTTTAACGTTAAAACAATGTAGCTGTTCATAAACAACATATGAAATATTTCCAATACACATTTTTTAACAAAATATTGTAAGATTTAACCACCCTACAAATACCCCACACAATTTAAGCAATAAAACTTTGAAATGATGCATCATCTCCTCATAAACTAAGTTTGTTTGATCAATTTTTATAAATAACTTTTCGAGTTGGTAGTGCAAAAAGAGGCCGTTGGCACAGAATAAGTAATAGTGCACTAGTATTATAAAGATAATTTAATTATTCTGAATGATGATTTGTTTCAGCTTTACATTTTTTGCCAAAAAAGAAAAGTCTCTAAAGGGGGATTCATGGTCGGCGGCCTACTGCCAACTTTCATGTTGATAGCTCTTCAAGCCGCAAATGCCGTGGCATATACCGCAGTGTGGTTGTGAGTATCGTTGAAGTTGTATACCTAGGTATTATTTATGGTGTGAAATATGTATGCCAAAGTGCGCAGGCAGAGACGAGGCAACGCGTTTTCCATGTGCTCCCATCAGCAGCCGCAAAGAAACCCGGTGGTGGCGCCTCCGGCCATGAGTGGATGCGTCTTAGCAGCACACGCGCACTCAGTAAACAAGGCTTGGTCGTAGCATAAGTAGTAGAATGTGGTGCATATCATAGTGCACTCGCGAGCCCACGCGAGCGCCTCTCCCACGCACCTCACACTAATAAATTGCATAATATTAATATTACATGTAGCTCAAACACTCGGCTACACATTCTGATAATGCGAATATTGACTTGTGTTTGTCATTTTAGAAGTATCTTCTTGAAATCTGATGACAAATCACACTCGTTATCGCTCTAAATAATGGTATAATAAATAAATAATGACCTATTTTGTAAATGTGTCGCCTCATCCTCATTTGTAACAATGCACTTCGTCCCGGCTCACCTCATCTAAAGCATATTGTGCAAAGTTTATATAAAATATTTGTGAATTCGGGAAAAATTTGTCATGAAATATTGACATTAAATGCGGTATTATAGCAAGTCTCACTCGTTACACTTCTTCATTCATTAGAAGAACTGCAAAGGAGTGAAATGCTCTGCCTGATTATAACCCAGGTGTATTCAAGGCAAGTGTGCTACAAAAAAAGTCTTGGTCTGAAATGCCTTAAAGACCATCTAAGTAACCTGTTTGTGTGGGGCCTGGCCTGGCATACCTAAACTTCCACCATTTTGAAAAAAAAATGATGTCTCGGCCTTTCATATATATTTTGTTTGTAGCCAGGGGAACGGTGTACGAGATGATACCAAGAGAGAATGCTCAATATGAAATGCCATACCTAAGTGTGGCAAACTTATTTTTTTCCAATTTATTAATGTTTTATAAGAATTAGAGTAATTTTCTAACTATTAGAGGATCATCAAGTACACCAAATAAATAATCATTTGGAAGCTGTGCACGATTATGTGCAGTAGCTGTGTTATCTATAGATAAATAGATTAACTCTTTATTGAACACCACAATTACAACCAGAAATTATATTTAAAAATATAGTATAACAATGAGTGTCACAAGTGTGATATAGTTATTTTTAAAAGACTGCTATGGATAAAATCAATATTTAAAATGTTAAAAACAGAAGAGACTAAAGTTTCTTAAATATGTATTACTAATTGTAAAAAAACATTTATTTTTAATACCTAGACTTCCAAATAGAGGAGATTCTCAATTCGCCTATATATTTTTATTATTATTATATTATATTAATAATAATAAAAATATATTCTATTCTCTATTGTTCTCTATCGCTATTCTCGTTATTTTGACAAACAAGATTCGTCTTCATCGCAATGAAAGGGTACCTACTGACAAAGACCTCTTGTATGTTATCTTAATTGTTTCTTTATGTAAATCCATACAAACTTGATTTTTTATTTAGTTAATTGAGCATTTAATGTTGCTTATTTATTAATATTTTTTAAATGGTAATGATAATCAATCGATAAACACTAGTGATCAATGGTTTTTGTTAAAATAAGTGTAGTTGTTTTTTTTCTAAGTATTTATTTGTAACTACTGTGTTTCGAAACAAAAATAACAAATAAAATGAAAACAATTACATAACTAATGTTTTTATGATTTTAGCATTAACGCCTCCTTAGCGAGAACAATATCTACACATATAATAAAACTATAACAGGACCAATTCTGAACATTGAAGATATATTGTAAAAAAAATGCAGGCTGTTCTGTATTTCATACAGAAGCCAGAACTATATATTTTTCATTTTTGTCTTTCTGTTTGTCTGTCTGTCTGTATCTTGGCTAGGCATCATGCCGAAACTACTGAATGAATTGAAATGAAACTTAGTATGATTTGAGTACATACTCCAAGGCAGGATATAGGATACTTTTCATCCCGAAAAATTTAATGGTTCCCGCAGGATATGGATTGAAAGTTATTTAAAAAAAAAACACTTACCACTCTGAAACCACTGGATGGATTTTGTTGTACCTTGGCACAGTCATAGTTTACATGATGGGTGAAAATTGAGGATACTTTTCAACCCGAAAAATAAAGTGCTCTTGCAGGATAGAGGTCCAAATTCTATACATTGAAGATATTTTGTAATTTTTTGGAGCCTGTTTTATATTCAAGACTGAAGCCAAAACTTGGCATGATTTGAGTTCATACTACGAGGTAGGACATTGGATACTTTTCATACAAACAAAAATGAATACCCCTATCCTGCGGGTCCTGTGTTTTATTTGGAGTTGGTGTTCATGTTTTACGGTTTATAGTTACTGCCGTAGATCACCGTATGTCCACCGGTTTAGGCTTGGCGTTTTCTGTCAGTCAATCAGTCAGTCAACCGCCATGTTACTATCTCACGGTACTGTTTTATAGGCATGATTAAAATAATGTAATAAAACACATTTTTATTATTCTGCCCAAAAGTGAAGGGCATCTATACTTATAATAAAGCAATAAGTACCAAAATATGAAGGCCATCTATACTTATAATAAAGCAATAAGTACCAAAAAGTGAAGGCCATCTATACTTATAATAAAGCAATAAGTACCAAAAAGTGAAGGCCATATATACTTATAATAAAGCAATAAGTACCAAAAAGTGAAGGCCATCTATACTTATAATAAAGCAATAAGTACCAAAAAGTGAAGGCCATCTATACTTATAATAAAGCAATAAGTACCAAAAAGTGAAGGCCATATATACTTATAATAAAGCAATAAGTACCAAAAAGTGAAGGCCATCTATACTTATAATAAAGCAATAAGTACCAAAAAGTGAAGGCCATCTATACTTATAATAAAGCAATAAGTACCAAAAAGTGAAGGCCATATATACTTATAATAAAGCAATAAGTACCAAAAAGTGAAGGCCATCTATACTTATAATAAAGCAATAAGTACCAAAAACTCTGTAAAATAAAGATATTGAAAAAAATACAAGGGTCCCAAAAATAAGCTACTGAAAACGAATAAAACATTTTTAAAATTCGCGTCTGTCTGTCTGTTACTCTGTTCACGCATCACGTAAAAACTACTGGACCGATTGCGATGCGGTTTTCACTGTTGAATAGCTTAGGGTTTGACATAAAAACTGGTGTACTTATTATCTCAATCCGATAAGTAGAAGCCAAGCAAAAACTTTTTGACAGTTGGTAGGAATGTTGGTATATTGGTATTTTAGGTCTTGTGGAATAGTAATAAAGTCTTTTTAACCTAGAGAATAGTCCACGCGTGCGAAGCCGCGGGTACAGCTGTCACGAGGCGGTCCCAGGGTTTGGGCTTGCTCCACCAGCCCCGGGACCAAGCCTCAGTGGACAACATAAAAGGGTCAGGAACAAAACTATTGGAAGCACAGGAACAGGAGGAGATGATCACAGACTTTTTGTACTTCGACGATACGGATTAAAACCACTTACGTAGGTATTGTGATATATATTTAAAAGACTCATATATATTTGTAATAAACTTATGTAGATATTTTATAACATATTATTTTGTAAAATTGCAGTTCTGCTAAAAATCAATATCCGAAAAGACAATTTAGAATGACAGGTTATTTGAATATAGAATGAATAATGAACTATCAAAATGAAAAGAAATGGATTATGAAAGAATTAAGATATCAAAAGAGTATTATTATGAAAGAGGTTTGGACCACGTCACAATACCCCGCCTACCCGGAGAAAAAAAAAATTTTTGATAGTGAAAAAAAAAATTTTTTTTGTAAGGTTTATTTAAAAAAAAAGAAACAAAATAATATGCTAAGAACAAAAGAAAAAAATAATAGTAGAAGTTAATAATAAAAATATATATAATATTGGTAATAAAGTTAAAATAGTAAAATAATTAATTAAAATAATGGAAATGCTGAGAAGTCTTTTTTTATTTTTAGGTGAACATGTTTATTTACAATGTCAATATACAATTGATTGGATTCCTAGATGCATTCAATCATCATTCAAATGATAAATCACACATTCATTCATCATCATTCATAGTCTTATTCCCATTCTTTGGAAATAAAACTCATTTATAAGACAGAGGAACCTTATATAATATAAAGGTTACTCGTAAAACCAATACAATATAGTGTAGGCTTATTTAGACAGTCACTAGCCGCTGATTAGGGTGATTATGTGAGTGTATGTGTGTATGTGTATGTGTGGTGAGTGTGTGGTGTGTGATGTGTAAATGTATGTATGTGTATATTTATATACAATTAGTTTGCCAAAATGGCTAAACGTACCTTAGGGTACGACGTGCCTGTAGCACGTATGTATGTACGTGTATGTACATAGTAAACGTTGTGTTAGAACGTTAAAATAATATAAGTAAGGTAGGTAGGTAATAGTATATGAACTATAAGATAATAATAATAATAATAATAAAATGTATTTATTGCAAACAAACAAACAAAAAACAATCAACACAATAAAAAAATTTAGATATTCCACGATAACATGACTCGCGACAATTAGTAACATTAAATTTACCGTGCCGCGCGTCATGTTAGCATGCACATCTGATGTTTCTTTTACAATAATGAGCTTGTTTGACAATTGGGGTATACTCAGCACTGTACTGCGCAGACTAAGAGTCTACGCAGGGCTGGTTTTCAGCATACCCCGTTGCTTGAACTCTGGTGTTAGTACTGTCTGTTGTCTTGTTGTCTGGTGTTAATACTGGTTTTGTGACCTAGGCTTGGTTTATAGAGTAATCACATTTGCCGCTCTTTTCAGTATTGGAAGTTTTGTGAGTAGGTGTAGTAAATAATACTATATGGAACTGGTTTCGCTTTAGACTGAATATTATGTTTGTAAATAAAATAAATAAAAAGTACATAGCTAACAAGTAGGGTATTAACTACTGTTAGTACCGAGGCATTAAATTATGTAATAAGTACAATAGCACTGAATACTCGTAGCAATACGTAGGGACTTGAAGTCAATATTCATAATGAATCCGAAAAGTTAATGAAGTGAATAAAAGAAAAATATAAAAATGTGGACATTACTCCGTAAAAGAAAATTATATTAAAATTACATTATTTACAACTTAAATACAAGGTTGTTTGTAAGTAGGGAACCTATAATTGTCATAAGTAGGCATTTAAATGTATGGTAAGGTACGGGAATATGAAAGCAATATAACTTTCATAGTACATAATGTATGTATGTATCCTGTTCAAATGTATACGGGCTTTGAAAATACAAAAAAAAAAAAAAAAAAAAAAAAACATTTGCAATTTGAAGCCACATCTTTGGTTGGTTGTGGTAGGCATATATTTTTTAAGCAAAACCATATAGCTGCACATACTTCTCGAACTATTTCGGCGATAGTACTAATTCCAATCTTAAACATATAATGCAATTCTGCGAATGAACAGCCTGACGCCAAATATCTGAAACAATGTTTTTGTTTAGGTTAGAGTATTCAAAAAAAATGGAGAAATATTCGCGACTGTTTTGTAAAGGCCCATAAAGCGAAAGAGACTAAGAGCGGATCAGCGGCAAAAAAAAAGACTTCATATGTTTTCTACGATAGTTTGTTATTTTTAAAAGATACTGTAACTGTCAATAGCACAACGGGGAATGTAACTACAGAAAATGAAGATGGTGACACAGCTATGCAAAATGAAGAAACACTTCCGTCAAATACTTCATGGGCACCAAAGAGAAACAAGAAAAATAATAGTGATGATCTTATCGGTAGAGAGTTAGTCGGGGCCTTGAATAGAAATTTAGAAAGAAAGAGTGTTGAAGATGACGAGGATCGCCTCTTTTTCTTGTCTCTAGTAAAATAATTTAAAAAAAAACAGAACATATGCAATTGCAAAGTAAATTAGATATTTTAAAGGTAATTAAAGATGCGCAGATTTTCAATTATTCGAACATTGATTATCCAAGGCCTAATTCTTACCGGGGATATCAAACGTCACATTATTCTGGTAATAGTCCCTATTCTCACCGTACAAACTTCTCGGAGGTTGGACGAGGGAATACCCATCATGGATATCAAACGGCACAGTATTCAGGAAGTAATGTCTACACGCAGCCTGTGCAGTCTTTGTAGTTTGGACGAGACACGTCTCAAGAAATTGTGAGGAATCCGACGAATGCACAATCGCCAATTTCCGAAAAATCTCAGGAGAGTGATTATCGGAATCCGACGAATGCACAATCGCCAATTTCCGAAAATTCTCAGGAGAGTGATTATATGGAACTTTTTAATTCCATCACTGACGATGATGCTTGAAATGTGTACCTACATTATTTTAATAAAAATTGAATTATAAATATTTATTTTACTTACCGTAGCACTATTATTAACTTTGCTTCCGGTTTAATACTATTGCGAAATTGTGTCTTGCTTTGTTATAAATGTTTCTAAAATGTTCAATAATTCTTCAAACGTTTTTATGCTCATTCTAGTAAATCCGAAAAACTTATCTTCATATTTTTTTAGTTCTTCGAAAAATATTGCAAAATGCTTGCTCTCATCTCGTGTTTGCAAATAAGGATGCACCCAGTACTTCTTTCTTTGTTTTTTCTTCTTTACGTAACGTGTGTAAATGTAGTAAATAGCTGCAACTTCTTCCACGTCCATCTTTGAAATGGATCGACATGACCGCAAATCGCAATGGTTCTTCAACCGCATCCTGCGGTCAGCCCGCGCGGCTAGCCGTAATGCGGCTACCCGCATAGTGCGTATGAACCCTAAAACCGATAACAAAATTAGAACGATACAATCAACACCAATAACTAATACCTGCCTTGTCCCAAGCAACAACTCCACGTAGGCTAGGGGAGAGTGGTCACCCTTCGTATACGTGGCACTTTCATACAATAACAACCGGCGCACAATCTCGCGTTTCCTTGTGTGCGTAGCGTAGACATAGCGACCGCCATGTTACTTACCGAACATTGCGCCAGTTGCGCCACTCTTAGTGAACTGACAGGTCGCAACGTGTTTTCGCGCTTGGTGAGTAATTATTTTGTTGAAGTTACGATCGTTTTGTTAGCAGAGTTATTATGTATTTGACAAGATATGTACGCTAAATTCAAGTAAATATGTCTAAAATAGGGTTTTTGTAACAAATATTTCTCAGACTAAATTGTAGTAGATATGAAGATATATTTTAGTTTTGTGTATAGGTTGGGGCACATTCGGACAGTTGTCCGAGGGGTAGATTCGTACGTGTATGAATGCTCCTCTTATGAGATGAACTATTTTGTTGCAGAATTATGGTGCGAAAATATAAAAAAAGGGTACACGAATCCAACGAAGTGGACGAAGAGTCCATGAAATCGGCTATTGATGACGTAGTACAAGTTCGGTTGTCTTACAGAAAAGCTGCACTGAAATACGATATCAAAATATCAACATTAGAAAGTCGAGTGAAAAAATTCAAAGTTAATGTTAACGAAGGCCCCAACGCACTTTTCAACCTAAATTCACGAGTCTTCAAGCCTATTCTTTAGAAGAATAGGCACTTTTAAACAACGATGTAACTAATTGTTGTAAGATGCATTATGGACTCACAACAGTTAAGTCCAGAAGCTAGCGTATGAATATGCTAAAGCATTGAACTTAAAGTATCCAGCAAAATGGGATGAAAATAAAATGGCTGGTTTAGAGTGGATGCATAAATACAGGGAACGAAATACGAATCTTAGTTTGCGAAATCAGAAAATACTAGCGCTGCCCGGTCCTTCGCTTCTAATAGAACAGCAGTCAAAGAGTTCTACAATAATTTGACCAATGTTTTGGAGCGACACAGTTTTACTGCGGAGAGGCTATTTGCTAAGTTGTTAAGGATAAATGTAGCGATGCCATAGGTGCAAAAATTATTGAGACATATGTTACTTAAAAAAATGGTTTTCTGCAAACAATATGTTATTGAATGTAGATAAGACACATATAATTAATTTTGCGTTAGGATCGCGTCATAATATAATGTCAAATAAATGCGTCGAGGAATTAATTAGTACCAACTGAAATCTTAATTTATCAAAGGACGTGAAGTTTTTAGGTATATGGTTGGATAAAAAATTGACATGGGCAGTACATATTGAAAAATTGACAAAGATGTTATGCTCTGCTACTTATGCAATAAAAATAATTAAAGAACTTGGAGGGATCAAATCGGCAAAAGATGTTTATATTGCATATTTTCACTCCTTGATGACATATGGAATTTTGTTTTAGGGTACAGCAGCAGAATCTAATAGTTTTTATACTGCAGTTTGTGTTCCTATAAGAAAAGGCGCATGAACAAGAATCACTGCAATAGTTGCAGATTTCCCATTTGTGGCGAACATACAGTTGACTTTTGCCCAACTTGTGCCAAAAAAATCTAAGTCATTTGATACTCACCGTTAATTTTTATCTTTTTCTTTATTATACTATAATTAACAGTAGAAATTTCTAAACATTAGTTCCTAATTTAGTCATTGTAAGATTTTGTACCTTATTGATTTCAATGAAACATGTGCCATTTAAGATTTGTGATTTAGTACTTAAATATTAAATAAATATTATTTTTTGTTATAATTATCTTTAATTTACATCCCATATTTCCTATAAATATAATAAACCTGAGTAGAACAACACATTTTTTAAATAAAAACATTTTTAATAAATGGTCGTCAAAAAGTCGAATGGTTAGCTTATCATAGAAGTTCAGGAACGTTAGCTATCTAGGGTTAAAATATGTAATACTATATTTCGCCCGCGACTTCGTCCGCGCGGATTACAGTATATCGCGAAAAGAAACATCCACAACATTCTTCTAGAATATTAAAAACCAATGCAGAAGTATAGCAGAAGTAAAGCAATCCGTCCAGCTGTTATCGCGTGAAAGCTCCCCAAATAAACACACAAACAGACAACGTTTTACTTTTATAATATTGTTGTGGATTAAATTAAGTTAAGAGCAAGATAAGACAGTTATCACTGTAGAACCTGCCTTTAAGCCGTGTAGATTATAATATAAGTATTTAAATTTATTTTATTTCGTGGAGTGCAGGTGGATGTAGTGTACTTTGATTTTCGGAAAGCTTTTGACAGAATTGACAACGACATCCTTTTGCATAAGCTTTATTTCCATTGGTTTCACTCCCCGTCTTCTTAATTTTTTCTCTGACTATTTGAAAGACCGCCAACAATATGTAAGGCATGGAACATTTCATTTTCTTTTCCTGCAGCGTATATATATGAAATATGTTCGAAAAATGTTCGATACCTGTTTGCCGCATCCACCTTATATGAGTGGTACCGAAGCGTAGATGCTGAACCTGGATTTTGTGCTGAAACGCTAAATAGGCTCGAAGAGAAAGCAAAGTCAAGCGACAAAATTGTCAATGAGGGCCTAGTAGATTTGGGTTTAGATAACGATGATAGCAGCCAAGTAGCAACCCAAGCCAAGTAGAATATGTCTATATGCTAGTTTTTATAAATAAGTCATGGAAGCTACCTTTGGCTTATTTCTTTATTGACAGCTTGAAGGCAGACATGAAGGCCAATTTAATAAAAATTGCACTTGACAAATGTAACAAAATCGGTGTGCAAATTCGTTCCGTCACATTCGATGGTTGCAAAAGCAATCAATCACATCAAATTTCAAATTTATATATATTTCTCAAAAAAATATACATAAACAAAGCAGTAATAAAGAAGTACAGGTTCAGTACAATAAATTGAACATCTCAAAATTACTATACTAAGCTTTTAATGGCTTGCAAGGTACGGATAACAACGACGTGCAGAACCTACACTAAGAAAATTTTGTGTCGTAGGTATCATTACTATACTAAGCTTTTAATGGCTTGCAAGGTACGGATAACAACGACGTGCAGAACCTACACTAAGAAAATTTTGTGTCGTAGGTATCTGCATACCCTTCCAATTATCATTACAGCCAGAATAAATAATTGTTATTACAGAAATTTTGAGTAAATTTCCAGTATCATTTAGTAAATGTACGTTAATGGTTTAAGCGCTTGTAATCGTTTGTGAGAGTGAGTTGTGATTATGTGGGAAGGTGAGATGTGTGTTTGTGTTTGTGTGTGTGTGCGTGCGTGTGTATCCTATGATATTATATTCCTAACGATCATACTAAAACCTTCAGTAATGATTCGGTTTCATCGTGGCTAAGATTTTTCAGCCACTTGTTCAGTACTAGTTTCGCTTCTCTGTTATCAACGAACGCTAGGTTATCAATTGATTTACAAACCTTATTGTACAAATAAGGCTCGAGAAAAGACTGATATGACTGATAAGACTGGTATGCAATATCGCAACGATGAAAAATTTAGGATGCGAATTAACCGATTTTCAAAACTTGATAACAAATTTCAAACACCCTGCTGCTAATTATGAAACCGTAGTGTTTTTAGTCGCTTGCCACATGTTAAAACTGATGCGAAAGACTTTCGAATCGCGAAAAATAAGATTATTTATGATATGCAGATGAAAAATCAATTATGTGGCAATTAGTGACAGAATTATACAATTTGCAGGCAGAAAACTGCTTGCACTTGGCAAACAAACTGTCACATAGACATGTTCGTTTTAAAAATCAAATTATGATTGTGAAATTGGTTTCGCAGCTCCTAAGCAGAAGCGTTGCTAAGAATTTTGTGAAAAAATCTTAAATAGCTTCTTAATTGAGAGCACAGTGGACTTAACTTACTCGTAAGAAACTTAATGATATTTTTGATACATTAAATACAAGAAAACTAAAAGATTACGGTATTAAAACACCCTTAAATAAAAATAATTCTCACAAAATAATATATATATTGTCAGAATCGAAGGTTTACGAGGCATGCCTTTTAAGTTTTGTCGTTCGAAGAAAAAAACACAACTAGAACCTTATAGTACTTTTTATTGTTTTTCAAAGTATTCAGCGCGTAGCTTAATACATTTATTCCACTCTAAAGTGGGGGTGTTCAAAATGGCTGACTTGAAAGCGTCGACTGCTTCTTCACCGGACTGGAACCTTTGACCACGAAGACTTTTCTTAATTTTAGGAAATGTAAAGAAATCGTTAGGGCTGTATGGAGGATGGTCAAGAATTTCTACTTTTTCCTGCTTCAAATACTCAATCGTTCGACGATCGCTGTGTGAGCATGCGTTGTCGTGGTGCAGGATGATGCGTCGCTTTGAGTTAGATTTTCGAAGTTCGGTGATGACTTGTGGTAAACAAACTGTGGTATACCTGCGTTAACCGTTCTACGATCTTCAAGTGCAATAGTCGCAACATGGCTGGTTTTTCCAACGAACGTGGCCACCATCTTCTTGGAAGTGCTTCGAGAACGAACAACTTTAGTCGGCTTTGGCTCTTCTTGAAAGACCCAGATTGTAGATTGTTGTTTGGAATCAGGATCGTAGGCATAGATCCAAGATTCGTCACCACTGATGATGTCGTAGACGTGATTTGACTCTCCTCGGTTGAACTCGGTTTGCAGAGTTTTCTTACACCATCTGACGCGGGCCGCCTTGTGATCGTCGGAAAGCCGATGCGGTATCCAACGGCAAACTAGCTTTCTCACACCAAGCGCTTCATGCAAGATCTTCTGAATGGTTGTACCTGAGATGCCTAATAGAAAACAATAGTATGTCCACGCTGTAATTCTAAATACCAGCGTTCGACAGTCCGCAGACATGGGGCTTCATCACTGAACACAGATGTTAGCTCTTCAAAACAATGAAGCCGTGTCAGGCCTCTTCTAAAGTTGTAGAAAATTATTGCACGAACATTTTCCTTATGGTGGCCATACACGCTACGAGAAATCGTTACGATCAGACTGTACAGTTCGAACGGTACCGATAAATCGCTACATGTATGTTATGAAACTGTGCAGTTTCGCACGATTTTTTGAGACTGTACAGTCGAACGGAACAATACGAAAATTTCAATTGATTTATCGGAATCGGACGAACTGTGCCGACTGATCGTAACGTGTATGCGCTCGTTCCGTTTTCGTGTTCAGTTTTGTAGTCGGTCGAAATTCGGGTGGACGTGCGCACGCGTCATGGCGTCTCAAACTAATCGCGAATGGCTTGAAGAATTTATTGATTTATATCGCAGTGAACCTTGTCTTTGGAATATTAAAGGCAAAGAGTATCACAATCGTGAGTTAAAACGTGCAGCATATACTAAGCTGGTTGAAAAATTTAAAACAGTAGACCCTAGTGCTGACAAAGATGCTGTTGTAAAAAAAATAAACAACATTCGCTCTACTTACAAAAAAGAGCGTAAGAAGATCGCTGATTCGAAGAAATCAGGAGCAGGAACCCAAGAAGTGTATAAACCAAAACTATGGTATTACTCTATGTTGCTGTTTTTGGATGACCAAGAAGAACCAAGACGTTCACGTTCTAATATGGACGACGAATCAACAGACAACGAGGTAAGTTGTTTGCGTGTTATTATCAGTGATCGGAGTAGGTAGATTTTTTTTTTTCAACCAATTGGGAAATTCCAGCAGAATGACCCCAATTCAATCTACCTACTCCGATCACTGGTTATTATACAGAGTACAGTAAGGTCGGCTTTTCTTACGATTTTTTTTATTTCTTGTATGGTTTTTAGCCCTGTGGTGCCAGCAGAGTAGACTAGCACTAATATGGTTATGTGAATATAATAAGTAAATCCGGCCATATTGAGAATGCTCCATAGTTATTTATATTATTACATGAATCCTTCCTTCTTTCACATTGAAGCAGACTCGAAAAAATACGTACATATTAATACTAAGGCGGGATTTTACCAACCTCCTAATAAAGTTATTGGAAACTATATCTGGTGATAAACCACTTTTTATATACCTAATCTGTGTTTGGAAAGTTGGAGTTTATTTGCCGAATAAGTCCCTAATAACTTATTAGGAGGTTGGTGAAATCTAGCCTGAGTGAATTAACATGTAGGTATTTAAATAAAACTAAATAACTTTTTTATTAAATGTTTTATTCTCAAAGAGTTAACATATAAAATTATTTTGCCACGGAACGCTGCCTTCGCTTGCAAAATATTCCATGTACTCTTCTCTGACTTTTTTTGCGGCAATCGAAGTATTACCAAGATTTCTTCTTTGCAAATTAAATATGGCTGAATCCGTTGTATCATATCCTTGGGTTATTGACCCTTCATCAACATTTTCTACGTCGAAGCATTCTTGTTGACAGTAAGAACTTTCTGAAGTCTTCATTAAATAATTATGTAAAGCACAACTGGCCATCACGACTGACTCTGTTCTCTTCGGATTAATACTAATTTTTGTGTGAAAAATTCTAAATCGAGATGCCAAGATCCCAAACGCATTTTCGACAATGCGCCTTGCTCGTGATACGCGGTAATTTAGAATTCTGGTTTTATTTGTGGTCAAGTCTGCTTGTCTAAATGGCTTAATTAAATCTGTTCTAAGTGGAAACGCATCGTCAGCCACAAACACATAAGGCAACTTTCTAGTGCTATTTGCGACAGCTGTTTCGGTTGGAATACACAACTGATTATTATCAAGTTTTTCAAAAAACTTAGTGTTTGTGAGTACTCCACCATCTGAAATTCTTCCATTTGTTCCAAAATCACATAAAAGAAATCGATAATTTCCGTCAACGATTGCCAATAACACCATGCTATGATGGTTTTTATAGTTGAAATATTCTGAGCCACATCCATTAGGAAGAAAAATTGATATATGCTTTCCATCCATCGCGCCTAGACAATGCGGAAAATTCCATCTCTTTTCAAACACTTTGGCCACATCCTTCCATTCTTCTTTCGAGCGTGGGAACTGTAAAAAAAATAATTGTTTCAGGAAATTGAAAGTGAAGCATCTCCGGCCGCCCAGTCAACTCCACAGTCACCTCCAGCCACACAGTCAACTCCACAGTCACCTCCAGCCACACAATCAACTTCACAGTCAACTCCCGATACTCGTTCAACTACAAACACATTGTTTAATAGGAGTCGGCCAAAAAGGAATGCAAATGAAAACCTAACTACTGAAATTTTACAGTCTGTTCAAAACCATTTCAAAAGGCCAGCAATTACTAATGATCGATTTGATATTTATGGAGCAAACGTCGCAGCTAAGCTGAGAGACCTCACAAAACATCAACGTATTTTGGCCGAAAAAATAATTAACGAAACATTATTTCTGGCAGAGATGGAAAATTTGACTATATCACACCAAGTGATGGATTCAACCAGTGTGCGTTTTACTAATTATGGTTACAACGTTCCCAGCCCCGTTTCAAGTACTCCCAGCCCTGTTGGAAACAATCCTAGTCCAGTACCTTATCAGAATTCAAATTATGATTTCCAAACACAACCAGGCTCCCAGTCAATTCTCCAAACCCCAATAATGCAAACTTCTCAACAAGAAGAGTTCCAACAAATGCAAAATTCAGCGGCTACTTATTTGTCTAATTTTACTTAATGTTAACCCATCATTATAAGTACAAATTAATAAACATTACATTCTAAGTAATTAGTAGTTTTTTATTTCTTACCTTCAAATAGTCTTTGCGGAGAACCTTATATATTGCTTCACAGGTGTCCGGTATTATGCGACCCAAAGCTTGAGATGAAATGATACTAGAGAATTTCAAATCTTCATAATTTCTTCCTGTTGATAAAAACCTCAAAGTAGCTACAAGCCTGTCATGGGGTGGAATAGCATTTCTCATAATAGTGTCTTGCTTCTCGATAATTGGTGCTACCAAATTCAGTAGATGTAAGTACGTATCATGATCCATTCTTAGAAAATTATGCCAGTCTTTTGGAAAAACCTTTAATTCCGCCAACAAATTGACATGAGAATGAACTCTTCTTTTCATTAGCCATTCTTTACACCAGATGCTACGATTTTTCCGCTTCACCTTTTTTTCCTTCAGGGCGAATATTAATCCAACAATTGCTAAAACGTCGTCCGTCGAAGCCATCACTGACACGTGTGCGTCGGCACCATATTGTACCGTCTGATCGTAACGATTTCTCGTAGCGTGTATAGCTTGTATGCCAGCTACGATAAACTGCACCGTTCAAACTGTACAGTTTGATCGTAACCATTTCTCGTAGCGTGTATGGCCACCATTAGAAAGATTCATTTTCGTACGTAACCTGACAGTTTCCAATCGACGCTGCGACTAAACAATAGCATTAATCCTAATACTTTCAACTGTCTTGAGATTCAAAATTTAAACACATTCGAATATAGAACAGTTCCAAATTCAAAATTGCCGGGAAATATGGAAACGACAGAACTTAAAAGGCATGCCTTGTATCTATCTACTGTCATTAATAATTGACGTTAGATATAAAAAAAACTCTTAAAGTTGTCTCTGAGACAAGAACTGTGATTTCAAACAAAAAAGTTCCTTTGGTTAGGACTCAAAATAATACTGGGATGTTGGAATTATTAGTTTGCGTCAACAGTTTGATATATTTATACGAAAATTTGATTGCAAAGGATATCCTTTCATTCTTATTAACCTACAACTTTAGTCAAGATCATGTCGAGCTATTTTTCGGGAACGTACGGAGTCAAGGTAGACATAACAATAATCCCAATACGAGACAATGTAAAGCCAGTTTTAAAAAGCTGCTGTCTCATTTGGAACTGGGGTCAAAATTTACCGGAAATTGTATACCGATAGAGAATATACCAATATTGTCAGGGTCATCTCCTCTCAAGATAATTAAAAATTCTTCGGAAGGATATCCGATACCGATAGGATGAAACCGAGAAGAAAAACTTGAGTATTGCAGAAATTCAAAAAAATAACTGTACATCAAAATTTTGATAAATACTAGACAAACTGCAATTAACTTAGTGAAAAATTGGACCTATCTATTTTTTAAGGTAAGATAAAAAAAAACATAAAAGTGGCATGTGACTCAAGCTATTTTAAGCGTTAAAGATATGACTATAAAGTTGAATTTTCTAAGCGCCCCTTGCGTACGGTAATAAAATTTTACGAGTTCTCGTCAGTATCGCGGAGCTACAGGTCCTATGTCAATTACGCATTAGTCGAAACTAAACCAAAGCGGACAGAAATAAGGTTGATTATTTTTAAAATACTTTTATGACGTTGCGGTATTTTTGTATTTCACTGCGTAGGGTTATTACATTTTACGAGCTCTCGTCAGTATCGCGGAGCAACAGGTCAGTTACGCATTAGTCGAAACAAAACCTTATTGGACAGACTTATAAGGTTGATTATTATTTTGATACTTTTATGACGTTGTTATATTCTTGTACTTCTGTATATATCTTAATAGATAGAATGGATAGTAAACCCAAGCCATTTCTTTTGTCTGTGTTGGGATGCATGGCTTGATCTAGTAGATACATGATCGAAGTACGGACGTATATTTTGTGTAGATCGTGTCTTTTTAGTAACTGTAAAAAGTAATGGGATTGTTCTCCCTGTTAAGTTTGATTTGATGATTAAAGATTGTAATCAAATATTGTGAAATCCGAATCTGACCAAATCTGATTAATTTCGATAAGGGTCAAAATCGTGTGACTCTTTTTAAATGATTTTGGAGCTATTTACCTAGATTACAAAAAAAAACACTTTTGCAGGTTTTGTTTAGTCAAGGATTTTATACATTAAGGAGAAAAAAATAATTGAAAACTATGACAATGATGTTAAGATTGCTAAAGAGTTGAATGCTACTTCAAATTCATTGCAGCATTCTCGAGGCATACAATTTGACTCTGTTTTCAATCAAATCAAAAACTATCATGTCATCGACGGTCTGCATGTGTGATGTTTAGGACATGATTTATTTGAAGGTGTAGTAGCATTTGACATTGTTTTAGCAATTAACTACTTCCTTAAAAAAGATACTTTTACTTTAAATAGTATAAATATGGAGCGACTGTCCAAAAACGAAAAAATAAATATGCTGCCCCCTTTTAAAAGAGATGCTGGTAAACAAGGAGGTCAAGCACTTGAAAACTGGCACTTTCTCAACTAAATACCTATCAAGTAAATACCTCTGGTACTGCTTCAAATAGTAGACATTAACGATCCGGTGTGGCAAATGATACTAAAGTTACGAGAAATAATACAACTTATTTGCGCATATAAGATCTCTATTGCACAAACAGCTTTAATAACATCCGGTTCAAAAGAATATTTGATAATGAGAAGTATATTATTTCCAAATGTCCCATTACGACCAAAACATCACTATATGTTACACTACGGCCAGTTAACGATGCTCCATGGCCCTTTGATATATTCTTGGACCCTTAGATTTGAAAGCAAACACAGATTTAAAAAAAATATTATTCGACACTTTCCAAACTTCATCAATATCACAAAGTCTTTAACTGTCCGTCATCAATTACAAGAAGGTTACTTTTCCCAGGGAATTAAGTATGATTCTAAATTAATTGCTGCCCGTTTTCAAAATTGTAGCGTGGATAACTTACCACCAGTTTCAGGTCGATAGCTTGTTTAAACACATCTGGTGATATATTCACGGCACCTAATATAACTTAGAGAGGTATAAACTATTCAGTAAATAAATATATACTGCATAATAAAAAAGAAAATGTTATGCCTTTCATGAAAATACAAATGATTTTACTTAGTGACAAATATGAAAATCCATTCTTTGTTGGATCAGTATCGCAATTTAAATATAACTTCGACTTAGGATTGTATCAGGAAGTCAATGAACAGGCATGCCTAGATAATACACCAGTATGTATCGACCATCAAAGTTTGGTTCAATTCCACACTTATACTGCTCATACAGTTCATAATATACTGCATACAGTTCATATATACATCGTTCTGCATCATTGGGTTTAAAAAAAAAACTACAACCGAATGACCGCGGAGCTACAGGTTTGATAATATGCGGGGTTTACACGGGTGACTAAAGCCGCACGATTTTTGCCGCGCGGCGTAAATCGACCATCTAAATGGCAATTCGGCTAAGTCGCAAGTGACTAAAGCCGCAAGCCCCAAAGTTGGGTAGCATCCGACTTTGGCCGCGCGGCGACCGGCCGCATGCGACTGGTGACTAAAATCAACCGTGTAAACGATCAGTTGCAGGCGATCGCCCGCCGCATGAAGGTGTTTCGCGCACGCACGTGTATTTATTTACTACAGCGATTCTGTGTATATGTATCGTGACAACCATGAATAAAAATAACACCATACAGTTTTTGGAATGCTATGAAATGCATCCATGCTTATGGAACCCAAGAGAACAAGATTACAGGAACAATAATGTACGTTTAGCGGCTCTTAAATCTATTCAAGAAATGCGTTTGTCCATAACAGTTGAAGAGCTTAAATTGAAGATAAAAAATATACGAACCACATATAATAGAGAGGCCAGTAAGGTAGCAAAGTCAAAGAAGAGTGGCGCGGGAGAGGATGATGTATACAGACCTCAATTAATTTGGTTTTCTGTAGCTGACCGCTTTTTAAAGCCTGTGATAGAAGGAAGAAACAGTAAAGATAACATGGTAAGTCTTATTATTATTTATTAAATAGTTATTCTTGTTCGCATGTTATAATAGGTAAATTGTGAACAGGGTCATTTTTTTTATTTTACTTAAATAAACATACAATATTTACGCAATCATTCTATCTTGCCATGAAACTTTTCCAGGTCCGACAAAATAGTCAGCATATCTATCGCGCAGATCTTTTGCATTTCGTGAATAGTTGTTAGAGGATAGCGGTGTCATTAATTCGTCTACTCCTGCCATAGGTTTTATGATCAGTTTTATCCAATGAAACAGATATAGGTTTTCTGTATACTCTGAATCGTGAAGCCATTATGCCAAAGGCATTCTCTACGATTCGGCGTGCTCTTGATAGTCTGTAATTAAAGATTTTTTGTTTGTGTTCCAAACCTTCATGTCTTGAATACGGTTTCATTAAATAGGTTGCCAAAGGGAAAGCATCATCACCAACGAAAACTGCTTTATTAGGTAGTTCCAAATTATTTCAACAAGACGGAGCTACCTGTCACACATCAAATAACTCCATGGCGGTTGTGAAACAGATGTTCCCTGGCAGACTGATTTCGAAAAGAGGTGATATCCCATGGCCCCCACGTAGTCCAGACTTGACGCCTCCTGACTTTTTTTTGTGGGGATACCTCAAACACAAAGTCTACAGCAATAATCCGAAAAACATCGATCAGCTCAAGGAGAATATCCGTGGTGAAATGGCAACAATTACACCAGCATTACTGAAGAAAGTTTTCAATAATTTCCGTTTGCGATTAGAGGAGTGCCGTCGTAGAGAGGGTCATCATTTAGATGATGTTATTTTTAAAAAATAAACTTCAGTTATTTCTTTACAATACCTTAGTTTTATTTTGACTATACCTTTTGTATTTATTTTTATTTTATTTTTTCAAATATGCACGTTCTATTGCGCCACCCTGTATTAGTGTATGGTTACAGGGAAAAGAAAACAAAGATTCAGCGGTGAACACAAACAGCGACGCGTCTTCATATTTTGATGAATTGGGACAAGAATCTAATATTGCGCACTTAAAAAAGAAAAAAAAAATGTCTCCAAAGAAAAAGGCGGAGCGTGCTCTAAGAATGGAAACACCTAAAATGGACCCACCTGTTTTACAAGCAGTCAATAGATTAGAAACTTTGGCTCAAACTATCCGTCAAGATGAATTTGATACATTCGGACTACATGTGGCAAGACAATTACGTAGTTTGCCATTAACAAATGCTATTGTTTGTCAAAATTTGACTGACTGAAAGACTGAAAATCTTAAATACACAACATTTTCCAATTGCTAGACCTACGACTCCTGAAGCCAAAGCTACTACTTCCCGAAACCAAGCTTTTCGAAACCAACGTGAAACTTCGACTCCCGAAGCTTCCACTTCTGGAAGGCACCTCGAATATGGAGAAGACTATTTTGCCAGCTGTTTACTAACACAAGAAAATACTGGGCAACAATACGCAGTGAACGACGATATTCTGTCTCAAGCTGTTAGATCATGCTTAGATGAAAACACAATGGAAAATGTATAAATAAATCGTTTATAAATTAATTACTAGTTTCACTTACCATAATGAACTCCTGTAAAACATTGTATATAGCATCCAAAACATCCTTCAAAAACAGGGAAATTGTGCATTCTGGAACTCTAAATGACTCTGCAAGACTTGAGTAGTTATCACCGTTAGCCAAGAACTTCAGGGTTATTTCTAATTTAATTTTCGGAGAAAGTGCTTCTCGCATATTGGTATTGCATTTTTGTATAAGCGGAGTAACCTTATGTAGTAAAGTATTAAACTGATCAGTAGTCATTCTTAATCGTTTTTTAAAATAATCAGGATATTCTAAACTCCACTCAACCAATAAAGTATCCGAAGCACCCAAGACCTTACGTCGAGAAATCCATCCTCGTACCCAAACATTACGTTTTCTTCTTTCCTTTTGTTTTTTCTTCTCTCTTTGTTCTTTAAGCAATTGTTGAATAATTGAATAATTAATTATTTCAATTCCGGCACAAACGGCTATTCTGCTCAACATTTTCGATGGAAATGACCGAGCCGCATGCGATTTTAGTAACCTGTGTAAATGGGCTAGCGATGCGGCTTGGTGAGGCAATTTGTGAAGCGACTCGCCGCACGGCGAAAATCGACCCGTGTAAATACCCCATTACTTAAAATACCATTGTAACAACTCAAAGAAAAATATATATAACACTTTATGCCTGATATCCGAAACTTTTAGATAACTTCTGGTTGTGTTCTGTCTTCTGTTTCAGTCTGACTTTCTAACGCGATCTTCATAGTCTGGTGTTCGTCCGTCCGACTGTGTAACCATGCCTGTTCTGCATTTATTTTCTGTCCCGCAAACCGTTCTCAGCGTTTAGTTATTTTCTGACTGCCAGTCCTCGGCATTAAAATAACAAGACTGAGCATTCTCCAAGTCTTCAACTGATTAACCTCCGGCGCCAGACTAACTCAGATGGCCCGGGTATATTGTATCCTCGAGTGACTATTAGGCGTCCTTGTAAAATGTAACTGTTGCTGGCGAAGGGCGCATGATCGACATCAATAAACTACACGTAGGTAATGCGTTTGCGTAGGTGTACTTAATTCGTAGGTTTCTCTTGTCTCGGACCTCGACGACGAACTCTGCAACTCTTGCTGTCGTATCACTGGTGGGCGTTGAAGGCTCCACTGGTGATGTAGACATTCCAGACTCGTGCACGTGCTCCTCCAACAAAGTCTTTAACCCGCCTTGCTACAACGGGGAATCGCCTCCCATGGCACTTTGTAGTTTACTTTTTATTATATAACTTGAGCACGCACCCCACTTTTAAAAACGTCGATGGGTCACCACTTGTAAGAATGTGTTTAGGGATGTTTAGGTATGCATTGGAAACGGGGTAGGTAATGCTCTTATACCTTTTATTAGGTTTATACGAAATACATATTATCAACGCTATTACATGTGTGCCATATGTGGCGGCTGGGAGGCGACTGTCGGTGCCAAGGGCGGCGTCACTGCCGCACACGAAATATGCTAATTTAGCGTTTCCGACAATCGCCTACAGGAAATATACTCAAAATGTTAGTAATAGCTCATCAACGTTCCTTAAAATTACTGAACTTAACAGAATAAAACAGTATGAATAAAACAGAATCGAAGTGTAAAATTACAAATTGATACTTTAAATACACATACCGAAGCAGCAATTTATCATAAATAGGCTGTAATAGAACATACATAACAGGTAAATTTAGAGTCAAAATCAGGAAATATACAAAATCTATATTTAATAACGCACAAAGGGAACGTAATTTTACAGAAAATATTATGAATTTTACATAAATAATTATGAACAATTACACAATCTAATACTAATAAAAAAGGAGTCATATGTAAAATTAAATATTGAAACGTTAAATACGCACATCGTAGCGGTAATTTCACAATACCAGGTTTTAATAGAACAGAAAGAACAGGTAAATTTATAGTCAAATTCAGGAAATACACAAAAAGTCTATTTAAAAACACACATAGGTAATGGAAATTTACATTAAATGTTCTTGAAATTTACAGAGTTTAATACTAATAAATAAGGAGCGGTATGTAAAATTACATATATAAACGTTAAATACCCACATTGCAGCGGTAATTTCACAAAACTAGGTTGTAATAGAACAGTTAAATTTAGGTTATAAATTACACAAAGAGTATATTTAATAAAACATAAAGGCAATATAATTATACAAATAAATTACTTGAATTTTACATAATGTAAAAGGAATACGAGGGTAATCAGTGTTGAAATTTACGTCAAATTAAAAAACATAATAGAAAAGTTACGGTACAGTTATGTAAAATTAAATTTTAATGAAAATGCAAATTTATGTAAAATTACATAAAAGGAAAATTACAGTACAGTTACGTAAAATTTCATTTTTACGTAACTGTACTTATGAAGAAAATTTAATTAAAAGATACTGATATGCATGTTACATATATATAGTATATTGACATATACATTATTACTATTTTGGAAAGTTATTTACCTAAATTAAACTTTTATTTGGTATTATAAATAAAAAACAATAATCATAATTATAAAGTATTTTATTTTAAAGGTTTCGTTCATCTTATAATCCTCAAGATATATTTATTTTACATTTCTTTTATTATTCATAATTTAGATACATTCACATTCTTACAATTAAATTAAACATAACTTATCCAGTTTATTTTAAAGGTAATTCATCTTATAATCCACGAGATATATTAATTTGATTTTTCTTTTAGTATTCATAATGTAGGTACATTCACATTCTTAAAATTATATTAAACATAACTTATCCAGTTTTAAAACCTAGTATTGATACATGCCCCCAAGCTTTTGTAACTACTTTATTTTTGGCAATCAAACGTTTATCATCATCGCTAGATAAAGCAATTTTATTAGTACTTCTTGTATATATTTCATGTTTTATTGACTTAAATAAAACATTGACTTTTCGTACAACGTTACCAGTGTATTAGGTATTCTCATAGTCAGACATTTTGAAATCACGAACACCACAACTCTTTACTCCTTTAGCTTTTTTTAAAGTTTTCTGCATAGTTTTAACACAATACAGTTTTGCTCGCAGGCCTACAAATTCTGTTATTAAATTACCATTCATTTCGTCTTTAAAAAGACCAGGTACTTTTTTATTTTTTAGTGGTAAGTTGAACATATTTTCACTATCAAAATTACTCGTGTCAAAGTAATCTAAAAATATTTCTTTAATGTCTTTATAAAAATCTTTGGTTTCTATATGATATATATAACTATCAGTATAACACAACTGTAAGCGGTTATCGTAATGAGGTTGCATAACTGAGTAGTGAAAGTCATACATGTGACTTTTAGATAATTCCAAAACTGTAAACCCTATGTAAATAGGTTTATCTAAAACCACACAATCAGGTTTCAACTGAATAGTAACTAAATATTCAGTAAAAACTGATAAACTGTGAAAATTAGGATTAGCAATTAGCTTGCAAGCACTCAGTTTCTTTTTTGTTACATTTTGTTCATCATCCCACTCTTTGACTAACTTCACATTTACTCTTTTTTCGTTGTTTTCTAACGTTTTACCGAAAATACTGTTGTTGAGTAATTTAAAAAAATCTTGCTCAAAACTAGACGTTGCTTTTTGACGCAAAGTCGTGTTAAGATCGATATATTTTTTGAGAAATGGTCTTTGTCTGAAAGCACGGTGAAAAATTACACGGTGTATATTTTTAAAAACCAAACCATGTTTCATACAAGTTTTTAACTGAACGTAATGTATAACGTAAAAGTATTTATCATGTAAGTTGGGTACGAGTTTTGTATGCTTTCCTCCAGGAGGAATGCATTTTCAGGACAAAATGGTAAATCATCATGTTTATGATGCAATCCTTCAGGGTAGCATAAGTCGACTTCAAGTATAAATCCATAATAAGCATCATCAGGGATGTTTTTTATATTAAGACTGTCTATTTCAGTTGACTTTAAGAATTTTATATCAGACATTGGCACATACTAAATCCATATAAATTATTACAATCAATATATGCAATATACGAATCTGATTGCGATGGATCATAATCTTCTAAATACTTGTTGTTACTTTTAGCGTGCCTATGTGAACACATGCAAATGCCTCCTCTAATTCCACTTTGAATCATCCTAAGGATTTCTAAATTATTTATTAACTCTAACTCTACACCTGTTTTCAAAAGCATTGCATCAAAAGAGAGACTCGGTGCGGTAACGTAAAATGCAGGATCCAACTTATAGTGAAATTTGCATGTTTTTCTAAATTTCTCAAATATATCAGTCAATAATAACACGTCGGTCATTAAGTAAATATCTGTGAAATGTCCTAAATTTTGTATGTTATATGATGACCACACTAACTGAGCATGCTTATAATCATTTTTAGATACATTTTCATTATTAAGCGAACTATAAAATTGTTCCCTATCTGGAAGGGTTGGTTCTTTGAAACGTTCCCATTTATCCATATACTAGTATGGATAAACTCCTTTCCTCGTAACCAACTTGAACTCATTTTCGTTTGGAAAATGATTGTGCATGTGCGTAAATTCATCACTACTCATAGTGCATGCTAGTTTATGCAAGCTAGTTCCCAAAAATTTGAAAGAATCCACAAAACGAAGTTGAACGAATTCATCATATCCAACTGGAACGAATTTTGTAAAACAAATATAGTTTTCTTTTGTTTTCGGTACAATTTTAATAGACCCTGGTGCTTCTCCTAATTGTCTAATTGTTTTATAAACAAATGACTGTCATATCCAGACAAGTTATGAAAGAAAATTGGTATGAACTTTGGTAGTTTATATTGCAAATTGCACTGCATATGTGCCGCGGAACGATACAACCCGGTAATTCCACAGTGGTCCCGGACTCTGTTACCATAAAGGAAATGTCCACATATATGACAGTTAGTTACATTTCTAAAGTCTCTTTCGTTTTCTTCTGTTAATATGATAGGCGTCTTTTTATTTAGAACTTTATGTATCTGTAATGAATCGTGATAAATTGATTCTATAAATTTACTAACACAATCAGGACCTCGATACGAAACATATTGATTATAAGTTTCATCAACAGAACAAATATGATAACCAAACGGCGCGGGTACGTGTTTTTGTAACGTAGTTGTTGAATTAGATACTTTCGTTTCATCTTCATGTTTTACTAACAATGACTCGAAATCAACATATATAACAAAAGGCATATCTTGTTTGCGTTCATAGTTCTTAAATTTTATTACTGAACCGTCCTCAGGTAAAACAGTAACAACACCTCCACAAGAATGTTTATCTAGTTGATCAGTTGTGTTAAAAAACACTAAACAAGTTTATCAAAAATATAGTTTGCCGTGATGACTTGTTATTTGACTCCTGACAAGTCGTGATAAATCCATTATTAGACAATAGTGTGAAGAAGCACCATTTTCAAGAAATAACAAATGTATAGTTTTTTTGTTGTTAGTCACATTACTTGATTTGTACAAAGGACCAAAGGATACAAAGGATTTTTTTTGTCGAAATTAGCGTTTTCGAGTATGGGGCGCGGTGCGCGCTCACTCGCTGATTCCTAGAAAAATACTAGAAAAATTCTAAAAAATGAAATGGCCAAAATATTGATGTAAATGTGTTATTTGTATTGAAAATTACGTTAATTTAATTATTTTTCGTTTTTCAGATGCAGACCGCGTGCGCGGCGTGCTCGCAAAGCTGAAAACGTGTATGCGGTGATTTAAAATTATATTCCAGAGATATATGTGATAAAATATACAATTTAACAATAAAATGCTACTAAATAGCTTTAAAATTATGAAAATCTGTAAATTTTGAATATTTTTTCAGGAAACGATATCCTTTTTAGTAACGCTGTGTGAAACGCTCGTGATTACGCGTATTAGTATATGCCACACTTGTATATCCAGTTATATTTGAGTTTGCAAAAAATCAGTTTGTACTGGGCTCGGTACTTGGGTATATCAACTTTTTTAGTACTGACGAAATAAAATTTTGTCGAAATTAGCGTTTTCGAGTATGGGGCGCGGTGCGCGCTCACTCGCTGATTCCTAGAAAAATACTAGAAAAATTCTAAAAAATGAAATGGCCAAAATATTGATGTAAATGTGTTATTTGTATTGAAAATTACGTTAATTAAATTATTTTTTCGTTTTTCAGATGCAGACCGCGTGCGCGGCGTGCTCGCAAAGCTGAAAACGTGTATGCGGTGATTTAAAATTATATTCCAGAGATATATGTGATAAAATATACAATTTAACAATAAAATGCTACTAAATAGCTTTAAAATTATGAAAATCTGTAAATTTTGAATATTTTTTCAGGAAACGATATCCTTTTTAGTAACGCTGTGTGAAACGCTCGTGATTACGCGTATTATGATATGCCACACTTGTATATCCAGTTATATTTGAGTTTGCAAAAAATCAGTTTGTACTGGGCTCGGTACTTGGGTATATCAGCTTTTTTAGTACTGACGAAATAAAATTTTGTCGAAATTAGCGTTTTCGAGTATGGGGCGCGGTGCGCGCTCACTCGCTGATTCCTAGAAAAATACTAGAAAAATTATAAAAAATGAAATGGCCAAAATATTGATGTAAATGTGTTATTTGTATTGAAAATTACGTTAATTTAATTATTTTTCGTTTTTCAGATGCAGACCGCGTGCGCGGCGTGCTCGCAAAGCTGAAAACGTGTATGCGGTGATTTAAAATTATATTCCAGAGATATATGTGATAAAATATACAATTTAACAATAAAATGCTACTAAATAGCTTTAAAATTATGAAAATCTGTAAATTTTGAATATTTTTTCAGGAAACGATATCCTTTTTAGTAACGCTGTGTGAAACGCTCGTGATTACGCGTATTATGATATGCCACACTTGTATATCCAGTTATATTTGAGTTTGCAAAAAATCAGTTTGTACTGGGCTCGGTACTTGGGTATATCAGCTTTTTTAGTACTGACGAAATAAAATTTTGTCGAAATTAGCGTTTTCGAGTATGGGGCGCGGTGCGCGCTCACTCGCTGATTCCTAGAAAAATACTAGAAAAATTCTAAAAAATGAAATGGCCAAAATATTGATGTAAATGTGTTATTTGTATTGAAAATTACGTTAATTTAATTATTTTTTCGTTTTTCAGATGCAGACCGCGTGCGCGGCGTGCTCGCAAAGCTGAAAACGTGTATGCGGTGATTTAAAATTATATTCCAGAGATATATGTGATAAAATATACAATTTAACAATAAAATGCTACTAAATAGCTTTAAAATTATGAAAATCTGTAAATTTTGCATATTTTTTCAGGAAACGATATCCTTTTTAGTAACGCTGTGTGAAACGCTCGTGATTACGCGTATTATGATATGCCACACTTGTATATCCAGTTATATTTGAGTTTGCAAAAAATCAGTTTGTACTGGGCTCGGTACTTGGGTATATCAACTTTTTTAGTACTGACGAAATAAAATTTTGTCGAAATTAGCGTTTTCGAGTATGGGGCGCGGTGCGCGCTCACTCGCTGATTCCTAGAAAAATACTAGAAAAAATCTAAAAAATGAAATGGCCAAAATATTGATGTAAATGTGTTATTTGTATTGAAAATTACGTTAATTTAATTATTTTTTCGTTTTTCAGATGCAGACCGCGTGCGCGGCGTGCTCGCAAAGCTGAAAACGTGTATGCGGTGATTTAAAATTATATTCCAGAGATATATGTGATAAAATATACAATTTAACAATAAAATGCTACTAAATAGCTTTAAAATTATGAAAATCTGTAAATTTTGAATATTTTTTCAGGAAACGATATCCTTTTTAGTAACGCTGTGTGAAACGCTCGTGATTACGCGTATTATGATATGCCACACTTGTATATCCAGTTATATTTGAGTTTGCAAAAAATCAGTTTGTACTGGGCTCGGTACTTGGGTATATCAACTTTTTTAGTACTACTATACTGCTTTTATTTCCCAAACCATAGATAATAAATTTTATGTTTGGATTATTGTTTTCAAACATTTCTATATCAGCAAAAGTAACAGGAAATTGCATCCCGTCGGTGTTTAGCACAGTATGAAAGTCCGGGTAAGATTACACCCTCTCAGCATGGCTTGACGATGGAAATAAAGCCGCAGTGATACACCACATAAAGCAGTAGTCGTCGTGGTTTTGTATATTTAAACATGCCGTTTTACTTCTTTTTTTTTGGTAGTGACACATATTTTGAACCACCCAAAGGTTGGTATTTATTTATATTTATTTCTAAATGTGAGTTGTTGAGGAATGTCCAACCACTGTCACGTTCCATAAATTCTTCAATATTTTTTTTATTTGCTTTTTGTGTCAGACAAAAGTGTTACAAAATCGTAAGTACTGTACAACACAATGTTTTTGGTACCAAATGATTTCATTTCTTGATTATTATTTTTCATCGTTCATGATACGAAGAAAAAAGTTCAAAAAATACTTTTAAGCATGTGTGCTTTCCAAGTGAATCGTCTAAAAGTGACTTTATTTCTTTACTAATAGAGTTTAGAAATGCTTCCACACAGCCATGTTCAAACTTATCATGTGCTTTTAATCTATATGTTACAATGCGTCCCTTAAATGCTGATGATACGATATGTACACCATATTTATATAACACAATTAAAAAAATAAAATTGATACTCTTGAGTAATTTAATAAAGTACAGCATAAAACTTAAGTATAATGAAATAATAATAATACCTTATAAAAAGTCATTTCAATAGTTAACATTTTTTTATTTCTAAGTCTGACTACGAATAAGAAAAAAAAACTCTCTATTATTAAGGAAAAATAATAAAGTACAACATAAAACTTAAGCACAATTAAAAAAATTATAAGTAAAAATTAAATGTGTTAAGAACAATTAATTTTCCTCCGTTAAAATTATCAAAAAAAAGTAACTACTTTTAAACTTTACACACAGGTCTGACGAAAGCTACATCTTAAAATGATAGCAAAATTTATTTATCTTGCTCGTTCCTGTAAAATACAGGTTCACTATCTTCAAAGCGTTCGTAAGCTTGGTTTAAAAAGTTTTGTATAGTTAACCATTCAGGGCTTAACACGTCCGTCTGGAGTTTTACATATGATAATGCTTTTTTATATCGTTCTTGAGGTTTAGAAGCCAACCAGTCCGACGTGTTGTATACTTTGCAATCGATAAAGAAATTACCACCTAGCGAAGTGGTACGCCTGACTTGCCCCGTTGATACGCGGGAAGTGAAGCTGGATGTCGTTGCTGTTGCTTGCCCTGTTGAAATATTCTGTTCTTCGGCTTTGAGAATATTAAACAAGTCCACGTCTTTAAGTTTGCGCTTCTTTCTGTAACAATAAACACAGACAATATAAATATAGGTAAGCCTTAGTAATATGAACATAATATGTACAGTGAATGCACAAACGTTAATTTTTTTTTGTAAGAAAGTCATTATATCACAATACAGTATACCTTTCAGTATACCTTAAAAGCGATGGTGGCCTAACGGTTCTATAGTGCAATTTAGAATCCAACGATACCGGGTTCAAAACCTAGGCTCCGCACCAATGACTTTTCTGAGTTATGTGCGCTTTTCCATCGCTCCGTGCTTCGGAGGGCACGTTAAGCTGTCGGTCCCGGCTGTTATGAATCAATAGCAGTCCTTAAGCCATATCAGAGGCCCTCGGGCGGCTTGATAAACTCTGACACCACCAAACAAACATACCTTTCAGAAGTATAAGTGTCTAACATAAGAACGAAATAGTAATTACAATAAATCTACAGTAGTATTATAATGAGAAAAGATTTGTTTGTATGTTAGTAATAGATAAACTCAAAAAAAGATATAAAATAGATTTTATAAATTATCATCGAGTGACATGACATCGAGAAAAATGCAAAATATATCCATAAAATTTGTCATTTAAAAAAAAAATAAAAAAAAAAGCTGTGGTGAAATGCAGGTGAAACCGCGGGAGCAGCTAGAGTGTAATATAATTGAAAATAAATTATCACTTACTTATATGAGTCTAGCGAAATTCGAGTTGGTTCATCAGGAGAAATTGGCGTCGTAGACTTCGGCTTGATGATCTTTCCAAGTTTTTTTTTCTGTATTGTTTCTAGTTGTATAGGATAACCACTACTCTCATATTCGTAGTCAGACCTGAGAACAAAAAACAAAACATGAATATATAAGAAAATTACCAAGGCTACTGGTACCACCAAGCGATGGTATCCTAACGGTTCAATAGTGCAACTTAGAATCCGACGATACTGGGTTCGATCCTAGGCTCCACACCAAATGACTTTTATAAGTTATGTGCGGCTTTCCATCACTCCCTGCATTGGAGGGCATGTTAAGCAGTCGGTCTCGGCTGTTATTGATTAATAGCAGTCGTTAAGCCATGTCAGAGGCCTCAGGCAGCCTGACAAACTCTGACATCAGAGGCCAGCACTACCTCATACGACAAACAAACAAACGAAGCTACTATGAGAAAAAATATATATAATCATTTGAAAGAGTTATAAAAACATACCAAAACATACTTACTTAAATTTTTTTTCGATTGAACTACGTCACTTCACTGCAGAGAATAATCACTAATAATGAGGTTATCGAAAAAAACGAGGCTTTTAAAGCAAATAAGCTGTATCGTCAGCAATAATATTTAATTAATATAATTTACTCTATATTAAAGGAATTATGACACAAAATAGCTTTGATTTCTTATGTACTTCTTACGTTTATAAACGGTCGAGGCGGCGCCTTTGAAAAAATACCGACAAAGGACTATATGACTAAAACATAAATGTTGCAGTAAAACATGATCATACAGGTTTAGACCTGAATAAGTAGCTGTGCCCGCGTATTATTTATATCGAGAAACAATTCACATCAATTACCTAACCCCAAACGAGGATACCCTTTGCTATGGGTACTAGATAACGTATACACATACATACATATTAATATTACATTCATGACTCGGAAAACATTTCAGATCATCACACAAATGATTGCACTTTGAAGGATTCAACCCGGCGACCGTTCGATTGGCGTCGTATTCAGGGTCACTAACCACCAAGTGTCATAGGTAATTTTTATTATATATTTTTTACCCGACTATAACAAGACAAAGGGAGGGTTGTGTTAAAACTAAAAACTTGGTTCGATTTTGACAAGCGAAGTATCAATCGATTTGTCTTCATCGCAAGAGTGATATAAGCTATTTCTTACCCGACCATAGTCGGGTTTTAGTTTTTTGAACTTATGTCTTGTACCTACGCGTTAGTTATATTTTATTAACACTGGTTTAATTTATATAGGTAGGTATAGTTAATACTGAAAATAACATATTTTTCTAATTGACTACAACATCGCATCTACTATTATTTATTCTGTGTTTAACGTGTATGGCTGAATTGCATATATTTCAGTGTCGACCTGCATATCAACTGATTACTCAACATTTATGGTAAAATCCAGATGTATTAAACCTGTGGATAAAATCTTCATAATAGTAATTTCTCTAAGATTTTTGAAATACTATGTAGTATTGTGAAATATTGATTATAACGCCTCATAAACTACTACTTACTACTACTACATACTATTTATTATACCAATACACATTTCTGTTTTTATTATTATTTTGAAAATACGCTCTTTACAACACTTTTTTTTTACACATACATTTTTTTTTGTGTGTCACTTTATTACTTACATGATTATATACATACATTTATGTAATGCCACCTTTATAAGTACAAATTAAATGTCTCACAATCATCAAAACTACAAAAAAAAGACATTACAATACTTATAAAAAATGTTACGAACCTCTATCTACACTGGTTGGTTGGATTATAATAATATAGAGTAAAAAAAAAAAGAAAAAATGAATAAAAACTCATGTTTTATTTTACATTTTATCAAAGTATCAATACATACCATTGATATCATGAGTTTTGTATACCTAACATGTTCTATTAAATTATAATCCATGTTTACATCATGGATTCAAATAAGTTTAAAACAAAATAGTTTTACCGACGCAATAAGTTTTTTTGTTTACAATATAAAATGGATTTCATTTATAACAACCTCGGTTGAACGAGTTTTTTGGTTATAGCGATATTATACCTTGTAATTAAGTCCTGTGAGTTTAAAGTATACTTAAAGGGAAATAATTAAAACTTAAGAGGGAAAATAATTTGGCTATAGCGACTTCGAACGTAACAACAATTTTGGTTCAAGTTTTTTTTTATCATCATCATCATCATCAGCCCGTGTCATTCCACTGCTGGCCTCTCCCAAAGCAACAACTATGCCCGATGTTCGGCTCTTCTCTTCCAACTGCTGCCAACCACTTTGCATATATCGTTGTGACGAGGTCCAAACCTCTTTCATAATAATACTCTTTTGATATCTAAATTCTTTCATAATCCATTTCTTTTCATTTTGATAGTTCATTATTCATTTCTAAATACAAATATCCTGTCATTGACACATTGATTTTTGGTAAAAATAGAAAAATATTCCACTTTAGTGTTTTCATTGATTTAATTTATAAAATATATCTTTCGTCCTTCCTTCGCTAACACTAATATAAAAAATCTAAAAGTCTGCTACTCTGGTTTGAGTAACATCGTTGAGTTGCAGCGCCCGATCGCGTTGCAATCGATGAACGGCTTCGCGCGGCTTGCTCAATATCAGACTCTGGCCTGCCGAGTCTGCTCCCGCCGTGTGCTAGAATAAAGCGGAAGGAAGTTCCTGTAATTCTGTGTCACAGAGGTTTGTGTCCTGGAATAGTGGGAGCAACCCAAACCCGGGGACCGCCTCGTGACACTGGCGCCCTCAACGTGTCCGTACCCAGCCTGCTCTACCTGCCTACAAGTTCCTGATTTCTCCGTGTTTTTTTTTAATCAGTGTTCAATTTTTAAGTCGCACCACAAAATTCTAAAAGGCACTAGGCCATCTTGATTTAAATTTGGGTTAGAAATATTTGGCAAACCCAGAACAGTTTTTTTATACTCAAGTGTATTTTATATTTGCATTCCAGTGTCATTCATGTAAGTAAGACATTTTCATTAATACGTACTTTATTCCAAATTTCACTATCGGCCTACCTAGTTCCGAATTACTCTAAACTTTGACGCGTTATTATGCGTGACGCATTAACGCGTAGTTACATAAACGCTATTTTTTTTATATATTTTTAAAGCGTTACTAACGCACTAAACGCACTAAACGCACGTTACCTACAAAGTAAACACTTAGGTTTATTTGCTGGTCTCATATTAAATAAAAATGGACCCTGCGCATCTAAGGCCCGAATTCCTCTGTCGCTGATGTCGGTCGCGCGTACAAATATACGTTGTGTTCTATGAAGCACCACACTGTAAAGCTGACATCAGCGGCGCGCGAGTTGCTACGCGCCGCTGATGACGCGCGTCGGTCTCGCTCGTCAGCGCCGCGTTCGTCGGTCGACTGACGCGCTATAGAACGCTATGAGCGTCCTCACTCTGTTCCCGACCGTCGGCACGCGCGCGTACAGTCGCCCGCCACCATGAACATTGATACCGAACGTGTGATTGCCGAGGTGCGCCAACGTCCTGCATTGTGGGATTTATCGAATGAACTTTACAAAGATCGCGATGCCAGAGCAACTTCCAGAACTTTTTCCCGAATTCAATAATGAGGGCGATGATAAAAAAAAAGGAGATCGGTAAGTAAAAGATAATTGTGTTTATAATAATTTTAAAATAATCTATCTGTTATTATAATCTATGTGTTTAAAATAATCTAGTCTAATGGAATAACATGCTGTCAATTTCAGAACAAAGCATGGCATATTATAAACCTAACTGCATCGGATTTCCAGGAAATTGGTCCCGCTGTTTTGATATCAATCATTTTGGGACCACTATTCAGTTACCATAAAGTATATTCTATTCTATTCTAAGATTAAGAACTGTATTACCTATGATGCACTTCAACTCGAATGTACTTTCGTGGAGCAACGCGGGGATCTTGCGGGGGGTTGGGCGACGCGATAGATAATTACGAGAGCAACTTGAAAATGTGATTTTTGTTTGTTGAGATATCTTAACGATTTTGGTGTCAAATGAAAGGTCTAGGTCTAAAACCATTTTATCCGTTTGAATCATGTAAATTGGTTCACGCGTTTAGGAGATAATAATATTAGTACCTACCTAGGTATTTGTAAAAATATAAACAACCAGAATGTTTGATGATTTACGAGTAGTTCTACGAAGTTTTTAATTAATGCTAAATAACATTAAACAAAGAGGTAGATTGTTGTTCTCATTATAATTATGGTCAGGATGATGATGAGATGATGAGTGTTGCACATAGTTTATGTTTATTAATTATTGGATGGTGATGAAAAATACACACAAACACTAATTGTACCTACACGTTTAATAATGTCCATACACAAAAGTTTTATGTAGAAACGACAATTTAAAACGATGAAAAATACACACAAACACTAATTGTACCTACACGTTTAATAATGTCCATACACAAAAGTTTTATGTAGAAACGACAATTTAAAACAATGAAAAATACACACAAACACTAATTGTACCTACACGTTTAATAATGTCCATACACAAAAGTTTTATGTAGAAACGACAATTTAAAACAATGAAAAATACACACAAACACTAATTGTACCTACACGTTTAATAATGTCCATGCACAAAAGTTTTATGTAGAAACGACAATTTAAAACAAGAGACCACACGAATTACAATAAAATCAGTCGTTGTCCGTTCCACGTCGTTGGCGGGAATGCGCAATTAGCGTGGGATGTGTAGATGCTATTTCTTAGTAAATATACTCGTTTTGCCATGGCAAAGAACCTACAGGTGAAATAAAGTAGTTAGCGAATAAGTCTCTTAAAGTATCGCCTGTCCGATTCATAATGTTATAGCTGTTTAGAGGAACATTTTCTAAACCAACAATTGACTTAGTATCAATAACATCATATCCATCACGAACTCTTATAAAGTTATGTAATACACAACATGCTTTGACTATTTTGATGCTGTTAATCAATGAAGTCATCATAGGCCTGTGAAATACTTCAAATTTATTAGACATAATACCAAAAGTAGATTCTATGTAGCGTCTTGCCCTACTAAGACGGTAGTTGAATATTTTTTTCTTGTGAGTCATATTACTATGAGCGTATGGTCTTAAAATATGACGTGATATTCCAAACGCTGCATCCCCTACAATCATGGTAGGAAACGGTGTCCGGCTGTTATCTACTTGTCTTGGTTCTGGTAGGTTTATTTCGCCGCTTTGTAATTTTGCATACAAGTTACTGTCCCTAAATATTATTGAGTCAGAATCTGTTCCACAAGCACCCACATTAATATACTTAAAACAGTAATTAGCGTCACACATAGCCAACAGAACGATTGAATAATATATTTTATAATTACTGAATAAACTTCCACTGAATGCAGGGCAAATAATACGGACGTGCTTGCTATCTATCGCTCCAACACAATTCGGAAAATTTGCTCGTGATTCGAAACCCTCAGCGATTCTCAGCCAATCTTCATGTGACGAAGGCAGTCTTAAAGTTTCGTCGTGCAGAACATCCCAAATTTTTGTACACACTTCTGTAACGATTTTGCCAATAGTTGATTCTCCAAGCCGATAGTGGTAATGTAGATCTATGTAGGTATTGCCGGTCGCAAGGAATCTGTAAAGTGTAATAATATGTATTAAATTTACTCTTTTTTATTGTTTCAGAAAAAAATGTGCAGCAACGATGGAAGACTGCAAGAGATGCATATATGCGTTGCAAATATGTCTTAAAAAATACTCCCTCCGGATCAGGAGGAAGTAAAAAAAATGGTGTACATATATTTTGAAGATATGAAATTTTTTGATAAAAAACACCAAGCTGAAGTTGAGGACTCCATCGAAAGTAATCAGGCTACACCGAGCGCAATTAATCAAGATATCCCAAGCATATCTAATCAAGACGTGCCAAGTACGTCCAGACAGGACATACCAAGGAGCACAGGACTTGAAGTAAATACAGAATTACAGAAAAGTGTTGCTCAAGAAAATTCTACAGACTCTAATTTTCGTAATAAACATTCTAATAAAAATCAGCGAAAAAGAAAACAGACGGACACTGATGAATTCGATAAAGAGATGCTAAAGATGTTCAAAGATAATGCAAAACTTTTTAAAAATGATGACATGAATTTTTTCATGTCTCTCCTGCCAATAACAGAAAAGTTTACAACGCATCAAAAACTGATTTTCCGTACAGAAATGCTCAAAAAAGCAATGGAAATTAGTAATATGCACAATCCATATGACATAACCAGTAGACCGAATTCTTCAGATTCTTATTTTTCTCAACAGTCTGAATCGATTTTACGCAGTCAAGATCCGATCAACGTACATGAATATGAAACTTTCCCTGATATGTCAAATACCGTTTCACAATTGTACGAAGTACGTCCCACTACTTCTTATACATTAAACTCCGGATCCCAAATTATTTCTCAAGGATACCAAACCATCCATGGCATTACTAGGAAAGCCAACGAGGACAAGTAAAATGTGTCCCTTCAACTAAAAAAATAACAATTTTATTCTTTTTTGCAAAAAATAGTAAAAAACTAATACAAAAATGTATTGTTTTCTTTCTTATTATTATGTTCCAATAATAGATTGATATTATGTAACTCACCTCAATGTAACAGCAAGTCGTTCCACTGGAGGTGTAACATGTTAAATCATACTCCAAGTTAGATTTTGTTATAGATCTCGATAATAGAATATATTGTACAACGCCATCTGACGAGGAGCAGCGTCTTTTCTATTAGATCAAGTTGTGTTTTCTCCGTATCTGAAAACCAGACGCCGAGTTTGTAAAAAACGCCGAACTCCACCGCGCGTGCGCCACTTTCTTCGTTAAAGGAATAATGAAAGCTTTTCTTGTTGAAGACAGATTGATAATTTCGCCTATCTAAGAATCAAGAAATAATGGTTGAATTGGCCTCTGCGAGTGAAAGGGAAAAGTTTTCATCTACTGTCTCAAAATAGATAAAATGGTTAATCCACGCAGCGACAGCTAGCTACAAGTGGCGTGAACTAGAATAAAGGTGCAAACTAAGTGGAGGTCTCTGTCGGCAAGTAGCGAGCTTCTTAGTGTTGCTATTAATAATTGACGTTCCAGGAATATTTCGGGCTCTGAATAACTTTGGAAGAGGAACGGCTTGTTTAAAAATCCAGAATAGGTCGCATCTTTAAGTTGGCTAACAAATAATAATTACAGAATGCAGCGTTTGATATGTCGAAAATAATTTAAATCTAGAAATCGCTTGCGATGGTCACACCATGGAAGGTTTTGACATAACGCAAAAATCACGTCAAAGTTCCAGAGAAATTCTTTTTTTTGTATGGACTTGTTCGAGTAAACACCGGATGCTGGCTGATATGTACCAAATCTGGCTGGAGGACAGTGACCAGTATTACTAGGCCGACAAGGTCTACTTTACGAAGCAAATGACAGAGTTAGTTCTGGATTTTTCGAGATAACCGGAAGTTCAAGGTCTCAGTAGAACGCTACTCGAAGATGCAAAACAAGATAGTATATAAACAAGTGAGAAGCCTGTGGATGGGAATTTTGAATTCGGACGTAAACTCAGTTTAGTTTACATAGTTGGCACGTAATTAAGATCGACGCAGGCGGCAGAAAAATACGCAGTTTCTCTTGTGTGAACAAAACGACCGAGGCACGCTGTCCAGAACGAAGCTGCCCTGTTACAGGCGAAATAAGTATACCAGTGCAAAAGCCAGGTTATATCGTGCATCTACGGTCGGCTATTGTCGTCACCACTGCGAGCTGCTGTGCGCGATCACCCGGGGCTCACCACCGTTCGTGGAAGAAGCCGGTCTACGAGGGACTCCAGAAGGACTCCAACACACCACCTGTCCAGTAGAAGATATCACCACCGTTCGTGGTCAAGCAGTAAGAGCTGATCGAGTGGAGTAAGGAGGCGTTCCGCGGCGGTACGCGAGACGACCGTACGGCGTCCCAGGAAGCTTCCAGGTTGGTCCACTCCAAATCATTTTGAGTCAGCGAGCTACGGTAGCGAGGGAAGCCTTCGCCTTCTAACGTGTTAATATTGTTGAAAGATACTTTCTGTTATTATCAAGATTACTTTCTGATATTATCTAGATACTTTCTGTTTATTTTCTATGTACCTTCTGTCTTAGATTCTGTTTTACTTTCTATTTTAGAGTTTGATTTCCCTCTGGGAAACACAATCATACACACACACACTCTGTTTGCACTAGTTCTCTTTTAATTTAAAACATTCTATGGCAAAGTCAAGAAAATTCCGTTGCGTTGTGACCAATACATGTTAATCTGCTGAGCACAGACTCTCTAAGTTTCATTGGCCTAGGATTCTCCAGTACTATAGTAAATTCATATCATACAGGCCGAAGTTAAGTACTAGAATTTATATGTTAGATGAAATTGTATTCACATTTGAGAAATTTTGAGTTTTGAGTATTAAGTTATTTCCTATTATAAGATCTTGCTGTTTATAATTATTTTGATGCAGAACAAACTAAATTAAGTGTAAAATATTTCTTTTTAAATTCCTCAGTAAAGGGGAGAGTACCAATATTCGATAACTCATGTGTGCTTTTTCTATTTTTTGTAATAAAGCCCATTGTTATTGAATTTACCATCTTGTTTTAATTCCTCGCCTTTACCTGAGAAGGAGGTCCGTTTCCTTAGCCGGGCAACGGTCTTTTCATTCGATACATTCTCGATACATGGAGCAGTGTTTCAGGTGATTTTCTAACTTTGATAACAGTTCATCAAAAGTTTTTACTTTCATTCTAAAATAATTAAAAAACTTTTCCTCGTCCTGACGTAGCTTTTCAAATAAAGTAGAAAATTCACCATTCGTCACCCTATCAGCAACAATTGGGTGAATGTGATATCTTTTTTTTCTATATTGACGCCGTCTCCGCTTGCGTAAGTATGCTGCAGCAACTAAACAATTTATAAACGGGTTCATAATAATATCCCAAATTCAAACTCCGCTTCACAAATCCACAACAAATCCACTTGGAGACGCCTGTACCGTGGAGCGGTCAGTATCGCACTACGGATGTTTTCATTGGCGCTGATGGTCAGCGCGCTACGCGACTGACGGTACGCGACCGACGTCAGCGACAGAGGAAACCGGGCCTAAATAAACCAGAATTGATCTATGAATTAAAATGTAGAAATGCTGAAGTTCATACAACAGATACTGCAGAAAATTTACGTTCAAGGTTATCGACCTTACTTGACAGCTCGAATACACAAGATTTTCAAAGTCCGTATACATTTGAACAGGATATAGCCGAAATTCAAAAATATCTAACTATTATTTCTGCACGTTTAATAGCTTACCCGGTACGAAAGGAGAAGAATGCGTCCTATATTCTGCACATTAAAAATAGATTAAATAACATGGATATTACCACCGAACTTACGACAGTACAACTAGAAACATTTAAAAATGTTTCAGAGAATTTCTTCGATTTACAAAAACGTTTCGAAACATTAGAAAATCCTAGCTGCTCTTCTACAGAAAATTCTTCTACACACGATCATTTTCCAGAACAACAAACTCAATTACCATATTTTGACCTACTGACACAAAAGCTACAAAATATTTCGATCAACAGATCAAGTCACGAAATTAAACGGTTTATTTACAAGGGGGATAGTTGTCCATGAGATTTTCTTGAAAAAGTAGAGGAATTCGCAGTTGCTCGAAATATTTCACATACTGAACTATACAATCATATATACGATATTCTGAAAGGAACTCCTTTAGATTGGTTTCGAGCTCACAAACAAACAATCCCGGATTGGGAATCTTTTAAAATTACATTACTAAATGAATTTGAAATTACAGACTACGACTATAAACTGCGTAAAATCATAGATGCTCGCAAACAAAAAACAAATGAGCGTGTGATTTGTTATTTTACCGAATTTGAATCATTATTTGCGAAATTACGTGAGCCTATTTCAGAAAAAGCCAAGATTGATATTCTTAGGCGTAACTTGCGACCCGAATTCGGTCATAGGTTATCACCAGACGATCTCGACTCGGTCGCAACATTATTAAAATCGTGCAAATGGTAAGAAAGTTGCATTGAAATTTCCAACTCTGATACTCCTTGTACATTACAAGACTTAGCGAAGCCTTCGACTTCTAATACCCAACACAAAGTCAATGCTACACCTAACATACCACATTATCCGTACAATACCTTGCAACAACCACTTGTTCAAACACACCCTTATCCTCAACCTTACCCTGTACATTCAATTGCTGCAGATGCTATGAAACCTGCACTATTTGCCCTCGCTGTCGAAACGACAGTCATGCTTTATGTCAATGTCCCTACAGACATAAAGTTTGTTTTCGTTGCGGTAAAAAAGACGTAATTTTTACCAATTGCCCTGTATGTACAAAAAATTCAAAAAACTAATTAGAGAGGAAATAGAAACACAAAATTGTAATACTAACAATAAATTTGATCAAAATGATTGGAACAATTGGCTTAAAACTATTTCAATATTTTTCAAAACATACAACGTTTCTACGCTCCTCTTTGATAATACATCGGACACTGAACGTCCATACCTTAGAGTAAATGTTGGGAATTTAACCCTTAACGGTTTGCTGGATAGTGGCAGTGCCATTACAATTTTAGGTAATAACTCACATAAATTATTACTTGAACATGGTTTGGAACTACAACGTGACCAAATTATCAAAGGTTCTGTTGCTAATGGTCAAACAATCAATTCAATTGGTACTATTAAGCTTCCAACTTTATTTAAAAATAAGTTTGCTATAATTACCGCCCATGTAATACCCGCTGTTACTCAACCTTTCATATTAGGTATCGACTTCTGGAAAACTTTTAAGCTGGCTCCAGAGATAATTAATACGGTCAGTATGCTCAAGAGTTCAGATACTCCCATGTTTATCATCAATAGTAATGATACTTACTTACAGTCTTATGACAGACTTACAGCTTCACAATTGATTCTTGCTAATGCAGTCGTAGAACAATTTCGTAATATTTCTACCGACGTACTTCCTTTAGGAAGAACAAACCTTATTGAACACTGTATTGATACAGGTGACCACCCACCTATTCGTCAACGTTGCTATCGATTATCCCCTGAAAAACAGAAAGCTCTTCGAGCAGAAGTTGATAAAATGCTAGAACTGGATGTTATAGAGCCCATGGCTAAATCCTGTAATTATTACCCCTAAGAAATATGGTACTTGGAGATTTTGCGTCGACAGTCGTAAGCTTAACGACATAACTAGAAAAGATGCTTATAAATTACCATTCATATCAGACATCATAGATAACCTTAAAGATTCTAAATATCTGAGTTCAATTGACATTGCTAAAGCTTTTTGGGAAGTGCCTTTACGTTTAGAAGACAGACCTAAGACTGCTTTTCACGTTCCAGGTCGTGGATCTTTTCAATTTAAGGTTATGCCTTTTGGTCTTACTAACGCACCAGCTACGCAACAAAGATTCATTGATAATGTTCTTTCTGATGAGTCTAATAACGACTCTCTTTTTTATTATTTGGATGATATAATAATAGCCACAAAAACGTACGAGGAACACGTACGTTTGCTTAACAAATTACACGCAAAACTTTCAAAAGCAGGTATAACAGTAAATTTTCCAAAATGTGCATTTTTCCGAAATGAACTTAAATACCTAGGCTACGTAATTGATGATCAAGGTCTCCACACAGACCCTGATATAGTCAAAGCAATCTTAGAAATACCAGCACCCAGGTCTGCTCGCGAGGTGAAAAAGTTTAGACGTATTAGCTAGTTGGTATATACGGTTTGTACCCAATCTTAGCACATTAGCTGCTCCTCTCACTAAACTTACGTCTACCAGTAAGAAAGCTCCCGCTTTCAAGTGGACTTCTGAAGCTGATAAAGCTTTTAATAAAATCAAACAAGCTTTAATATCAACTCCTATTCTAACTTGCCCTGACTTTTCTAAACCCTTTGCTGTTCATTGCGACGCATCCGCTTTTGGACTTGGAGCAATGCTTACCCAAGACTTCGATGGAGTTGAAAAACCCATAGCTTACATGAGCAAATTACTTACAGGTCCCCAAAGAAACTATTCTATCACTGAACGTGAACTCTTAAGCGTTATAACAGCATTAGAGTATTGGCGTTGCTACCTAGACAATGGCCAAAAGTTTACTATCTATACCGATTATTCTGCACTTCAATGGTTCTTACACTTAGATAATCCTACAGGTAGACTTGCCCGTTGGAGCATACGCTTATCAATGTTTAATTTTGACATTAAATATAAACGTGGCAAGGATCATTTGGTCCCAGATACATTGTCTCGTATTAAACCAATTAATGTGATTAATTATGATCCAATACAGACTTCTGATTCGTGGTACACTTCTGTATACTCCAAGTGTAGCACAAATCCCACATCAACTCCTGATTATATGATACGACACAATAAACTCTACAGGTACACCCGTTCTAATACCCTCATAAACTCAGAATTAAGTTGGAAAGAAGTAATCCCATCTGAATTTCGTACAGCTATTATCGACGAAAACCATTCGTTACCAACAGCAGCTCATTTTGGCACTTTCAAAACATACCATCGTATTAAAGAAAAATACTTCTGGCCAGGAATGTACAAAGACATTGCCAGCCATATTTCTAAATGTGAAACATGCCTCGCTTATAAGCATCAGAATCAAAATAAAATATATATTGGTCTGATGGGTAAACCTAAGAATTGTTCTCGTCCTTTCCAATGCATACCTATTGATATTGTTGGTCCACTTCCAATGACACGTAAACTTAATAGATTTATTTTTGTAGTCACATGTTGTTTTTCCAAATATTGTCTTATTTTCCCCATGAAGCGAGCTACCTCTTCTGTAATCAAACATATACTTGAGAACTTAGTCTTTATGGTTTATGGTATTCCAGAGACCATAATCCTAGATAATGGCCCTCAACTAATTAGTCATGAACTCCAGAATTTATTTCAATTTTACAACATACCAAAAACTCATTACACCCCCGTTACTGTCCGCAAGTCAATACTGTTGAACGTTACAACAAAACAATTATAACAGCAGTGGCTTCTTTTGTTGATAATGACCATCGTACTTGGGATTTATATTTAAATCAAATCCAATTTGCCATAAATTCAGCTGTTAATGAAACTACTAAATTCACACCAGCTTTCTTAGTATTTGGTCGCGAACTTGTAACATGTGGTTCTGTATATAATGCTTCGGATCTAAGTGAAGAATTGATTTTTGCTCCACGCGATGAGTACGCTGACAACATAGGTCAGTTAAGCCCTTTATTTGCTGAAGTTCAAGCACGTTTATTTCGCGCTCATGAAACTAACGCAAAATATTATAATAAACATCATCAACACCTTGAATTTAACCAAGGTGACATTATATGGAAACGTAATTATCCCATAAGTTCAGCAGGCAAGTATTTTTCAGCTAAATTAGCTCCTAAATTTGTAAAATGCATCATAGCAGCTAAAATTTCACCACTAATTTACGACCTCAGTGATTTATCTGGTAATCCCTTAGGCCGTTGGCATGTCAAAGACATTAAACCTATACCACGTACGTCTTAACCTTAACCATCACTTCTCTACTTACATACTTTATTATAATTATGTACTATGAAAGTTACGTTGCTTTCATATTCCTGTACCTTACCATATATTTAAATACCTACTTATGACCATTGTAGGTTCCCTACTTACAAATAACCTTGTATTTATGTTGTAAATAATGTAATTTTAACATAATTTCCCTTTACGGAGTAATGTCCACATTTTAGCCAATTTTTTTTTTCACTTCATTAACTTTTCGGATTCATTATGAATATTGACTTCAAGTCCCTACGTATTGCTATTCAGTGCTATTTTACTTACTACATACTATAATTATTTGGTACTTATGGTAGCTAATACCCTACTTATTAGCTATGTATTTTTTTATATTTTACAAACATAATGTTCAGTTTAAAGCGAAAACAAGTTCTATATATTATTATTTACTAGACCTACACACAAAACTACCAACACTGAAAAGAGCGGCAAATGTGATTACTCTATAAACCAAGCCTAGGTCACAAAACCTGTATTATCTTTTAGTTAATATGCTATTACCTACCTACCTTACTCATATTATTTTAACGTTCTAAGACAACGTTTATTATGTACATACACGTGCTACAGGCACGTCATACCCTAAGGTACGTTTAGCCATTTTGGCAAACTAATTGTATATAAATATACACATACATACATTTACACATCACACACCACACATTCACCACACATACACATACACACATACACTCACATAATCATTCTGATCAGCGGCTAGTGACTGTATAAATAAGCCTACACTATACTGTATTGGTTCCACGAGTGACCTTATTGATATATAAGGTTCCTCTTTCTTATGAGTTTTATTTCCAAGGAATGGGAATAAGACTATGAATGATAATGAATGAATGTGTGATTTATGAATTTGAATGCATCTAGGAATCCAATCAATTGTATATTGACATTGTTAATAAACATTTTCACATAAAAATTAAAAAGACTCAGCATTTCCATTATTTTAATTAATTATTTTACTATTTTAACTTTATTACCCATATTATATATATTTTTATTATTAACTTCTACTATTTTTTTTTGTTCTTAGCATATTTTTTTTTCTTTTTTTTTAAATAAACCATACAATAAAAAAATAAAATTTTACTATCAAAAAATATTTTTTTTCTCCGGGGAGGCGGGGTATTGTGACGAGGTCCAAACCTCTTTCATAATAATACTCTTTTGATATCTAAATTCTTTCATAATCCATTTCTTTTCATTTTGATAGTTCATTATTCATTTCTAAATACAAATATCCTGTCATTGACACATTGATTTTTGGTAAAAATAGAAAAATATTCCACTTTAGTGTTTTCATTGATTTAATTTATAAAATATATCTTTCGTTCTTCCTTCGCTAACACTAATATAAAAAATCTAAAAGTCTGCTACTCTGGTTTGAGGAACATCGTTGAGTTGCAGCGCCCGATCGCGTTGCAATCGATGAACGGCTTCGCGCGGCTTGCTCGATATCAGACTCTGGCCTGCCGAGTCTGCTCCCGCCGTGTGCTAGAATCAAGCGGAAGGAAGTTCCTGTAATTATGTGTCACAGAGGTTTGTGTCCTGGAATAGTGGGAGCAACCCAAACCCGGGGACCGCCTCGTGACATCGTTCCACCTAGCCGGAGGGCACATTACAAATATTTTAGTATGCATACTTTTGTTGTCAACTGTACTTAGCGTTAAATTTCCTTACATCAAATTTCGTGAACTGTATTCGTATTGCGTCTCAATTGACTGTGAGAAAATTTAATGTATTTCAAGTTAAAGAAGTGAGTGTACCTATGTGTGTGAAAAATTTAATTTTATGTGAATATTTATGGTAAGTTATAATTATAGTTAATTGTACCTATCGTGTATTTGGTTTAGATAACAACTAAAGCTTTCAAGGAAATTGTTAGAAATTGTCTCAATGTAATTTTATAATTATTCACACAAAAACTCTGAAATTTATTTCATTTTAAATTATAAATCAAAATAGTTAAAGCGTTATACTAGTTAACTTATACCCAAAAAATGACTTTTTATTCATCTATTTCAGGAACACTTAAATTCAATAAAAGTAATTGCAGAAAAGTTTTTTTTTATATCAGTTAATCATGGTCTAATTTTAAAATTCTTTTGAGCCAAACGATTATAGCTAACATAAAATTTTAGATATAAATTAATGTTTACATATGAAAATTATAGACGGAAAAAAATATTAATTATGTCTCGTCAAGGATATGAATCAATCTGGTTTAAATTAAATAATTTTATTTAGATATCATTCGATGCAATAATCATGGAAAACTTGAATCTATGAATTTTTGAACCGTACTTGGTCATGGTTATTAATTGAATTTGAAAATATATTTTTTATTTTAAGTAATTCGTGAAAAACTTGATCGAAACTAATATCAAATATAAAATACTCAGTTTTTGAGCCACTCTGGTCGCGAATTATTAATATAAAAAAAATATTAATTATGTCTCGTCAAGGATATGAATCAATCTGGTTTAAATTAAATAATTTTATTTAGATATCATTCGATGCAATAATCATGGAAAACTTGAATCTATGAATTTTTGAACCGTACTTGGTCATGGTTATTAATTGAATTTGAAAATATATTTTATATTTTAAGTAATTCGTGAAAAACTTGATCGAAACTAATATCAAATATAAAATACTCAGTTTTTGAGCCACTCTGGTCACGAATTATTAATATAAAATATATTTTTTTATTTGAAGTTATTCATGAAAGACTTGAACGAAACTAATATCATATATAAAATTCTGTCTTTGAGCCATCTGGTCGTGAATACGAAATTAATTTAAAAGATATTTTTTTATTTTAATTTATTCATGAAAGACTTAAGTCACGAAACTAATATCAAAATAAACCCTAAGTCTTTGAACCAAACTGGTCATTGAATATTAATTGAGATTAAAAGATATTTTTTATTTTAAGTAATCCATGAAAAATTCGAACCAAACTGGTATAGAAAATAAGTTTTTGAACCAAAACTGGTCATGATTATTTTATTAGTATCAACTCATTATATGTTAAATCTGAATCAGAATCGATTTAAAGATCTATTTTAATAGATCTTTAAATCGCGAAAAATACGAGCCAATCTAGCGATTATTAGTATCAAACTAGATTCTTTACTTTATGTTAGTAAATCTGAATCAAAAGAATAAAGATCGTAGACGTTGATGTGAGTTATTATTATTATTATAAACTCATAGCGAGTAAATATTCTGCACTTATTTGAAATGATTTTATGTTCTCCAAAGAAGATCATTTCATCGCATGCGAGTCTAAATCTACAAGTCTCAAATGTAAGTACCTAAATTAAATATAATAATTATTTTGCTTAGACATATCGAGATCGATCGTTTAGAGATCGCTTTTAGCGATAAGACCGCCCATTGTGCCTATTTTTAAAACAAATTCTTCTATATTTGTTCCTTATTTCTGGTGTAATAAAGTGTTATTATTATTATCGATCGAAACAAACCTCACACTCATTAACTTCGCAAACGCATCGTCTCTCACGTTACGTTAGCCAACGTTTTAAACGATTGAATGTACAGCGGTAATTTTCTACTCCAGGCCTTACGTTCGCTTCGCTCACTGCAGGACGTTCGCTTACGCTCACTCCTGGGAGTAGAATTCCCAATATTATCCTACTCAGTTCAGATAACCCTTCTTTCGATCTGGTAAGCTGGGCTGCCGTCCTTTAACTAAAAAGGCGTTAACCCTCAGATGGTCGATTTTGACTTTTTAATGCAAAGTGATAAAGTTTAAATTTCTCTATCTTTCTGTCTAAGAACCATAGTTATGTAAGTAATAGTTCCAGAGTTATAAAAACTTTGTGAGGCGTTAAGTGACACAATATTTGATTATTCCTTCGCTTGAAAGCGACTAAACCACACTTCTTCACTTGTTGCACGTTAAAGTACCTTAGCTGCCCAGTTTGGTGAATATTTTCAGGTCATCTACTTAAATAAAAGTACGTTAACTGGTTATTCTTGATTAAAAAGACGCAAAGTGAGTGTAACTTCTTTATAGTTAAAGAATCATTTTGCGCATAAGATTAAAGAAGTAAGACTAAAACATACTTTTAGTGAAAAACTTAACTTAACAGCATTTACCCTCCTCTAACGCCATCATAGTGAAGTATTTCATACTGTATGTTCCTCACAATACTTCATTAAAAAAACGTTACTTGTTTCTATTAGGGAATATGTAAAAGTAATTTGAATTGATTCTTATCTACAAAGCGGTTAAGCCATATTCCTTAACAATAAAGTCGTTTTCCGACGCTCGCATTTTATTCATTTCGGGAGTTTAAGGGGCCACGAGGGCGCGCGGGGTGGAGTGCCTGACTCACCCACCTGCCCGAATGGTCGGTCCGACGACCATTTGATTCCGCTTCTAGCGTTCGCGAAGTGTAAACGTATAACGTTGCTGCGTATTCCCGCCATTATTTCGATATGTCGGGGAACTTAATGAGGTAAGTTTAGCCAAAAAAAATGTAGTAATTTGTTATTAAAATATATATCAAAATTGGGGTTTTCAGTAATAATAATATCACGGTAATCCAACTTATATTATAACCTACTAATACTTATATTATAAATGTAAAAGGTTGTATGTTTGTTACACAATCACGCTAAAAGCATGTACTTTGATGAAATTTCGCACACACACAGTTAATGGGCCAGAAAGTAATATTCTTATCCCGATTTATCCACCGGGATAAAAACCACCACCGGGACCATTGTTCCTATGAGATAGTTTTCAATGTTCATTTAGTTGGATGTTTTGGTATACTGGAGTGATTCCTGAATGTAAATTAAATATGGCCCGGGTGAGATTGCTATTATTTGTAATAGGTAGTCATACATTTATATACTTCAATCTAGACACACAGTAGTGTGTCTTCTATGTTTACGCCCAGACTCAAGCCTGTAATCCACGAAGGGATAGGTAACATTTTATACAGTTTCATGTTTTATTTCAGAATTCCTCAAAGGATCTAAAATATGATACACCTAGGTAATCATGGAAATCGTATTGAGAAGTCGAACGATGATACAAGCACGCCCAAGACTTTTGCAAATAGGGCACTTCCAGAAGAAAATTCTTCATCCAAGAGTAAGATCCAAATCTCAACCGATAAATAATGACGAACACGCTTTTGTTAATAGTCTCTATATTACTGACAGAGAATATTCGATGACTTCCGAAGTTTTCCAGAATTTCTGCGAAACGCAAATCACGGCTAACTCACATCATTTTCATAATATAAGTAATATCATTCATACTTTGAAAGCTTCTCATATATCAAATAGTTACCAACCCGAATTCACCAAAACTCAGCAATAAACAGTAGCATTGTTTTGTGATGAAACGATGCCAATAGTTAGTACTGCTCGTGACAGTAGGTTATCACCTTTGATATCCAATGATGGTGATTACGATTCTGACGATTCTGTCAAAGACAAAGATTACGTACCCACTGAAGACGATCGAAGAAATGACGACACAGATTCTGATAATGATTTTATTAAAACCCAAGAATGTGTATTGCTACTTCTTCACTTAATGGATCAGAAGAGACCAGCCAAGAATTAAACAACTCTCCATCTAAACGGCGTAAATACAGTACAAGTTTAAAACAAAGAAAATTAGAGAAGCTAAATGAAAAAATGTGTAAATACAAAGTTAAAAATGGTTGTAACGATAAGTGCATGAAAAAATGTTCAACGGTTTTTACAACTGATGATCGTGAAGAAATACATAGACGGTACTGGAAAATGACTCGGTCAGAAATGAGATTGTTTGTAAGATCGAATTATACTGTGGCAATTCCCAAAAGAAAGTACACTAATGAGCCAAAACGAAATCCAAGAAGGTGTTTTACTTTACAGAAAAGCGATGGGGCTTTAGTTTCTGTATGCAAGAAAATTTTATCTAGCTGCCTTGATACTAACAAAGATTCTGACAAACGAGGCAAACATATTAAAACTCCAAAATTTGATCGTGGAGTTATTACTAAACATGTCAAAACTTTCAACCCATCTGCACCGTATTATCGTCGTGAGCATGCTCCAAATCGTCGTTATTTGCCGAGTGAAATATACGTTAACTTTATGTACAATGATTTTTCTACAAAGCACCCCAACATAAAAATTGGATATGAAATGTATAGAACACATTTAAAAAGATTGAATATATCGTTTGCTCGTCTTGGAAAAGAGGAATGTGAGCTATGCGAGTCATATAAATTGCATACACGTGATACGAATCATAATGCACGTGAAGAAATAATAGCCGATTGCAAAAAATGCATAGAATGGGCTGCTTGGAAAAAGTAATAATGCTGCCAAGGCTCGAGACATTCAAAGCGGTAATATTTTGTCCAAGACTAACAGCATTTAATCAAACTTTCGCTCCAGTTGGAAAAATCTAGCCTTGAAGCCACTTGCGGCTCTTTGGCACGATGGTATCGCCGGAAGAAAGCAAGAAGACATAATGAGTGCATATTACAACTTTTTTTACGTTTTCGTGATGTAAAAACGATACATATTTGGATAGACAACTGCACGGCTCAGAATAAGAACTGGCTTTTCTTTTCTATGTTAGCTGACCTTGTCAATAGTGATGTGATTGCAACAGAACAAATAATATTACACTATTTTGAACCAGGACACATTTATGAGTTCCGACCAGTTCCACCACCAAGTAGAACTTTCAATGAAGAAAATGGGTAAAATTTATGACTTTACTGACTTTGAAGACGCTGTAGCTTCGGCTAATAATGGAAAAGTTATATTAAAGTCTTTGCAGCCTCAAGACTTTATTGACTATTCAAACAACATATCAGAACGACGTATTCAAACAGTTAATCCAAGAGCATACCTCAAAAACATGTCTGAAGTTTGTTTCTTGAGATCCAGTATTGATCTCTATTATAAAAATAATTTCGCTGAAGATTATAAAACGTTGAAATTTTTAAATGACAAGTTTTTGAAAAATCCTCAATTGGGAATAACATTTCGTTCGCTTCCAAAAGGGATTGAGAAAGATCGAAAGCTAAACATCATCGATAAATTATCACCTATCATACCAAAACACAAGATGATTTTCTGGCAAAATTTACCCATTTGTAAAAATAACGAAACTATTGAAGTCGAAAGAAAAAAACTAACAAAAGAGTCACTAAATAATTGAAAGTTAAGTCTATATAATATTAAGTGTTCTTTCAAACCTTAAGACTGATTATGTTTAAAATTATTATTGGATAATACTTAGTTCCTATATAAAAGCAATTTTATAACTATGATACATAAAGTGCCTTGAAAATTGCCCATTTACATTTATTTTTTTTACTAGAAGGATAAAGAAATAATTTAAACCGGTGCCAAATGGTGGTGATCTGTAAGATCTCAATAATACTAATTAATAATAAGTTAATGTTAAAAATGTCACAGCCATAAACTCTAGCCTGGGAGCACTTGTTAACCTTCCCCTATAGAATTTTACATGTTTCGAATAACCCTTTAGATACAACATCCCTTACAAACAGAATAAAACAAAACTGCATCCAAAATTCAAAATCCCTCCCAAATTTCTCTTTTACATCACGTTCACATGCAGCTCAGTCTTCTGCTATATCTTACCATATGGTAGAAAACAGGTTGAGTGAAGGTGACATAAAAGGTTCAGCAAGAATTTTGTTTTCTAATGACACTATTGCACCAAATACTCCTGAAACCTTGTTGGCACTAAAGGATAAGCATCCACCTTCTGCAGCTAATGCCAATTATGCCTTTGCCCCCAGACCGAGATGAGGATTCTTTAATGGCAACACCTGAAGACGTAGCAAATGCCATTGCGTCATTCCCCAGTGGGTCTGCAGGTGGTCTCGATGCTCTCTCACCTCAGCACCTTAAAGACTTAACAAGTGGTGTTTGCGGTGAGATCGGTGACGCTCTTTTAAAAGAAATAACAAATTTGACTAATTTCATGCTTTCTGGAAAAGTGAACACCTACGTTCTAGATATTTTATATGGGGCAAATTTATGTGCACTCTTAAAAAAGGATGGGGGCATTAGGCCTATTGCTGTTGGCACAGTTTATCGTCGTCTTACAGCCAAGATTTGCTGTAAGTCAATAAGTGAATCCCTCTGTACATACTTCCAACCTGTACAGTTGGGATTCGATTCGCGCGGTGGCTGTGAGGCGGCGGTTCATGCTTTAAGAACTTTTTTGTGCCACAATGGAGGTGATGTGCTTTTGAAGGTGGATGTTAAAAACGCCTTTAATTCAGTCGATAGAGGCGCCCTTTTGACTGAGATAAAAGACAAAATTCCTCATTTATACAAATATCTTTGGCATTGTTATGGTCAACCCTCAAAATTAATATACAAAAATCATCTCATCTCTTCAGAAGTAGGTTGTCAACAAGGAGATCCACTTGGGCCGGCTATTTTCAGCCTCGCTATACATACAATCATTACAAAATTAGAATCAAAATTTAACGTATGGTATCTGGACGATGGAACTTTTAGGAGGCGATGTGAACACAGTCGCGAAAGATTTCGAAAATTTAACAAGGTAATTCAAAACAATAGGTCTTACTCTAAATTTTTCTAAATGTGAATTATACATTTCAAATCCAATCATTTCAAAAAACGACACTATAGATATTTTTAGAAAAATTGCTCCAAATATTAAAATTTTGCAAAACAGTTCTTCGTCTTCGATTCTCGATGAAACATTACCAGATTTCGTTGAAGAAAAAATTCAAAATTTTCGATTCAAAAATTCGCTTGCATAAAATTAATACACATATGACATATTTTATAATTCGCTACTGCCTTTTTGTCCCAAAATTTATGTATTTCTTAAGATGTTGTCAACTTTGGAATCATACCTAACTTATACAACAGTTTGACAGCATTTTAAGAGATACGCTCACCGCCATCCTCAATGTACCTTTCGATGATTGCTCTTGGTGCCAGGCCTCACTACCAATAAGGTGCGGTGGTCTTGGCATACGTAAAATTTCTAATGTATCTCTACCAGCTTTCCTATCCTCAGTTTATAAGTACACAAAAATTAATCGGAGCTATTTTATCTCCCTGTATTGCAAATTACGAAATAAGTTTTTTGACTGAGGCTAGAGATGCTTGGAAAATAGCCTGTCCAAATCAGTCATTGCCCAAAGCGCCTCCTTCCCAGAAGCATTGGGACGGGCCGCTCTGCGAAATTGAACGGAAAAATCTTCTTGATACATCTGTTTGTTCTGCAGAGCGTGCTCGCCTCCTCGCTGTTTCACGTTGGGAATCAGGCCTTTGGTTGCAAGCACTTCCATCAAAAAAGATTGGCAATTTACTAGACAACCATACATTCCGATTAGCCGTTTCTCTGCGTCTGGGCGTTTTTTGCCAAGTCCCACACCGTTGCCTATGCGGCGATATGGTGGATCGGCTTGGCCATCACGGACTATCTTGCTACAGAAGCGCAGGGAGGATTCCTCGACACGCCAGTTTGAATGAAGTCATCCGTCGGGCCTTTGTCAGTGCCGGCGTTCCGTCAATCTTAGAACCAAATGGCCTGATGCGGGACGACGGTAAGAGGCCTGATGGTATGACTTTAATTCCTTGGAAGATGGGACGGCCTTTAGTTTGGGATGCAACTTGTATCGATACCTTGGCGCCGTCTCATCTTCCAGAGACAACAATTCAGGCTGGCGGCGTTGCAACCAAAGCAGAAGGTTTTCTGCTTTGGTTGCAGCGCAAATATGGGAACCTAGACCGGGGTTACATGTTTGTGCCGTTTGGGGTTAACACTTTGGGTCCGTGGGGGCCAGGTGGCCACGAAATTTACAGGGCAAAATGTTTAGTGGAAGTGACATGTGACCAGAATGCTGGCTCCTATTTAGGCCAAAAAATTAGAATTGCAATGCAGCCAGCATTCTGGGCACTTTCCCTTCCTCCGAAGGACTTTTAGATAACTTTGTGTAAATAGTTAATTTTGTATGTTTTATCTTGTAAATAAATTCCACAGTTAATGTTGATTATGATTAATAATTATTTATGTTTTTATGTAGAAGGTTCTTTTATTTTGATTTGAGATTTTTGAATAAACTTTTGGTTATATGCTACACATTTTAATAATTTCTCACATTTTTTCCATTCAATATGTGAGAAATTATTAATATTGTTATATAATGTAATGTTTTGTCTATAAAGCAGTTAGGTGAGTTACCGACTTTGTAGTTAAGCATTTCAGAATAATTTTAACGAATATTACAAAGCTTACAAATTTATAGAAATTACTTCGCTTAAAAGCCGCTAAGGTAAGGGTAGCGTACCTTTTAGTCTAGTAATTAGAGCCAAAATTAGCTAAAATGCTTAATGAAACAAATAAAAAAACGTTTTAAAAATAATTGAAAATAGTTTTTTGAACATACAAGACCTTATACGATGCACGGAAATAAATCATCATAGTCATTAATCTAAGTATAATAGTTTTTTAGAAATAATGATTCCCGCATTTTCCCGCGTTTTTTTGCTGTTTCTCCGTAACTACTTTTTGGGCTTAACGGCTTTCTAATTAAAGGACGGCAGTGGGTCAAATGTCTGATCTAAATATCAGCTGAGAGGCGAAAGGCTCAAAATGATTTAAATAATCTCTTTATTACGACTCGAGGAAAAGTGTAGGCAGCTTCTAGAGCAATTATTACAGGTTGGTTAAAGACCGCTTTTTTGGATATGGGCGTTGAATGCTCACCGGGATCTATCAAGTCAGCGGTTGCTTCTTACAATGTTGGCACTACTGACGACTATCAATGCAGTGACAGTTGCCGCCATTACAGGTAAGTAAAATAGAGTTGCTAGATCTCGAAATCGATACGAAAGGTACCCCAATATATTATATTTGATTGGATGATGATGATGATGATGATAAATAATTTGTTTGTTTTTGTTTTTGGGCATAACTAAAAAACGAAGGGGTCCAAAGTTAAAAAAAAATAGAACCATTTTCTAGCCCGAAGGGAGGAAAACGATTATTTCAGGTCTTGCCGAGGCTTGACCTTTCGGAGATTAGCTATCCTACCTACAGTATACACGATATGCGAACTTACCTAGTTTCGTCTATGATTGAGTGGAGAGGCGCGGGGTTGCCCCGCGCGATTGTACACATGTACGAATTATATCAACTGGAGGGGAAAATGCTGAAATCTACAGGAATCGAAAAGGATATTTTTCAATAAACACACAATATGTGGCAGCAGCCAACCTAACATTCTTAGATGTTGTTTCAAGATGGCATGGCTCATCGCACGACTGAAATATTTGGGATAATTGTGCTTTAAAGCGAAATTTTATACAGTCCAAATATCCTAATATACATTTATTAGGAGATAGCGGATATGCTCAAAACGAATGTATGATGTCACCACTATCAGATGGAAGCCCCAGCACCAGAGGAGAAAATCTCTATCAAGAATACCAAATTAAGACAAGAAATGTTGTGGAAAGAGTCTTTCGCCCGAAATTAATAACCTATCCTAATCCGTTTTTGCCTATCGATCGATCAGAATTCGATCCATTTTTTAAGTATATCGTGCTAATAACCAATCCACGGATCGAGATTGCAATCTGAAAACACGTCCAATCTTTGTGAGGTCAGATCAGAGATTATGGATTGACCCTCTGTTCGAAAATGACAGTTTAGGCGTGCCAATAACCAATCTTTCCATTTAGACGTTTGGTTCAATCTGTCAATCCAATCCAATTTCTTAATCTTAGAAATTTCGCAGATCGCAGATTACGAGCTAGTACATATCCTACAAAAAAACAAATTATTATTGGTGAAATCAATAAATATTGGAAATAAATGTAATTTTCTTTATTTGGAAGTGATAGTGATAGTGATCTAGAAGTCCTTAATCAATGGGCTTGCAAAGCGTTATTATCTATTGTTTATTGTTTTGTTGCAACCGTAGGCAGATGTTAACTGGAGGCAAGAAGGGTCGAGCTTTGTCCGATAGCGGTAAGGGCGCTTTCTCCTCGGATCTCTTGCTCTGCGTTGTGCATTGATCAAAGAGTTTATTAACTGTACGCCTTGATGCTTAGAAAAACACGTGGAGTCAAGATAGACAATATAACAAAGGATATACAAACTGATAATATGCGTCGTGATGTTTATTTGCGATGAAAAGCACTGACCACAGAAGCACACAGAATCAGCTATCAAATGTCATTTTACGTTCCAATATACTCAGGACATTTAGTTAGTGCTACAAAAAGAAATTATAATATTTTGAATTTAACACATGTTTTGAGGTTGAGTTAAGTTGTTTTTAAACATACAGTATTTTATATTTCTTTTGAAAATACTTGCGTGATACTTTTTACCATTTAGATACTTAAATAATATCTTTTTGCGCCAAACGTATGAACGTTTGGCGTTAACGGAACGGGCAAGAGGGAAAAGATTGCCGCCTATCTGTAGACAAAATAGATAGGCGACGGTCAAGTATTGTTATTGGGACACGGATTGCAGGTCGTTCAATCGATAGACATCGATCTAAGATAGATTTCAATCTCGGATAGAAGATACATTATTAATTTCGGGCGTTAGGTGTTTGGAAGAGGTTTCCTATCTTAACTCGGGGTATTAATATTCACCTACATAAGGTACCAGGCATAATTGTGGCTACAGCTGTATTGCATAACTTGGCAATGGCACAAAATGAGGTTGAAGTTCCTGAAGATCCAGAATACCCAATAATACATGAACCAACGATGAATAGTACAACAATAATAGTTATTAAACAGAAAGAGGTACCCGGAATCTATAAAGAAGGATGTTAATTGAAAATTACTTGTTGTAAGAAAATAAATGAAATAGTTATTGAACCAAGTTTATTTATTTACAAACCTACTAGTTTTATACCTATTAGTATATAGTTTATTCTTTGAGCTAAAGCAATCTACCTACTTACCTACTTAGCCCACTCCACTCACTGCTGGGTATAAGCCTCCTCTCTTTCACACCATTTGTTCCGGTCTTGTGTAAGTTTCATCCAGTCTATTCCTGCGTGCCTAATAATGTCACCTGACCATCGGGCAGGTGGTCTGCCCCGTTAACGCTGCGCTCCTCTAGGCCACCACTCCGTTATCGCCTTTGTCTACCTTTGATCATCCCGTCTTGCCAAGTGTCCTGCCCACCTTCATTTTAAGCTTCGCTATATACATAAATAATTTCAGAATTTGATTTGTATTTGCCTTTGATTTCTTTGTATTTGTATTTAAATTTGTGTATTAATTTGTTTTCTTATAGGACAAGTCACGAACGGCCTGATTTATTTGCTTATAATCTTCGTGTGCTATGGCGAATAAAGACGAAGCGGCTACGTTTTCGCCCCGTACGTCTTTACAGCATTCGCCTCCAACGCAAGCTGACAAGCAGAAGCGTCCAATCTCGTCGCCAGCTGAGAACCAGCCGACGGCGCTGAGGCAGCGCACCGAACGTAAGGCCAGTGTTGCCAAGAAACCGTTGCCTCCGCTCCCTGGCATTGCGGTGCAGACGTCTTCGTCAGCACCGGTTACGCGGGACCGTCCATGCCAACGGAGCAGCTGCCCGCTAGTACAGCGGGCCCTTCAGGTCAGTTGTTTTTAGGAGAGCTGAACGTTAGTTCTGCCTCCAAACTGGAGCTGCTTTAGCGCGCGCAGCGAGCGGTCTGAGCCATCATAGCGGTGGCGACCGGCCCAGGCTCGAAACTAAACAAGGGTGTGAGGTCAATGTCATCAGTGGCCACGGTAATGATATGGTGGCTATTGTTGGGGCACTGGGCCTTCAGTTTGGGGCAGCTGATTTGCTGGCGAGCGAGTTAGATCAGCGCCAGACTGCGTCGGCTACAGAGGGAGGGGGCGGAGCAGTTGCTGCGGGAGGCTCTTAGAGCTTCGCGGCAGTATTGCGTACTTCCCGAGGAGGCAAACTAAGGCCGGTACAGGCCAGTCATGGGCCTGTGTTGGCCTTGTACTCCTCTGAGGGTAACGTGGAGTTGAAGACGGCAGAGGATACAAATAAGATATAAATTGGAGCTGTAGAAGTCGTTTAATTCAAAGGAGGTGTAGATAGGCATCTCGCAGGTTAGAAAGGTGTCATAGCATTAAGTCCTCCTCTATACACTGTTTTTGTGCATAAAATATTAAATAAATAAATATAATAATGGTGGGCAATGCGGGTGTAGTTGCATTCAAGAAGTGCCATCGGCAGCAGGGAATCACTACGGTGGTGTTCAGCGTAAGTGGGGCCCTGAGGGACCTCTTGTTGCGGCGCGGGTCAGTGTACATTGGATAGATTTTGGTGGACGTAGTAGACTACGTCCGCGTACTACGTCCAGGTAACGTGCTGCAATAAGTGCCAACAGTACGGCCACCCCGAGAAGTTCTGCCGTGCTGCTGAGGTGACGTGCGGTCGTTGCGGCGAGGCCGGCCATCGCGTCGATGCCTGCAAGGCCGCGAAGCTATGTTGCGCGACTTGCGAGACAGCGCGCATCCGACGGCGTCGAGCGACCTTCCAGCTCGGCAGCATGCGGAAGCCCGGCTCATCCAAACTACCCAGTATGGCGGACAATAGAAAGCTATTTAAGGTGGGCCAAATAACTTGTATGGTGGAAAATACGCGACGCGGGAGCTCCTGGCACTTGCAGGTGAACTCGGCTTGGATATTGTTCTTGTTCAAGAGAACTATTCCACAGTCGGGGAATACCAACTTCCGGGAAAATGCAACTAATTAAAATAACTTCGCGCCATTTCATTTTTATGAATAATGGCATCGTTGAAATTATGCAGGAACAAAAACTTTTTTCTAGATTCAATAGATGGCGCTGCTATTTGATGAACTGATTTATCGACAGGCGATTTTAATATCCGCCATTTTAGTTGATACACGTGCGAGCAGCGTCGTTTCAGGTCTTAGTCAAAAGAAAATACAAATTATTCATCTATCTTCAGTGTTTTTGGCGTACGGTGATTTAAAACACGGTAAGTCACTTATATAATATTTATTTGCTTATCTTAATAAGCAAATAAATATTATATACGATTATTATTATATATATTATTATTAATAATAATCGTATATAATACGTAAAGTATTTAGAGTTACAAATGCCCCTTGAAATTTTGTTGAGGGGAAATTGTGACTTTTAGGTTAGTTGCAATTACCACATAAAAATTTGTATGAAATTGATAAATACTAGGGTTGTCCTCGTATCGATGTTTTTAGTAAGGTATTATATGGGTAGGTTTTTACGGCCGGTTGGTCTAGTGGCAAGTAACCCTAGGAACGAAATCAAACGGTCGCGGGTTCGAATCCTGCAAGGTGCAATAGTTTATGTGATGAGCAGAAATGTTTGTTTCCGAGTCATGGATGTTGATATTCGTATTTCTGTATGTTTGTCCGTTATCTTTTTTTTTATTATCACAATGTATTTTATTACTTTAACGGCAAACCTTCTTCGCAAAATAAATTGCGAACTGTCAAGTTTTGATACACTGAACGGTTTTGTAATGCACCATTATTGTTTTGTATATGAGCTAAAATTGTTATATGGAGTCTTTGTTTTCATAATAATGAACAACTTTAGGCGAGGCGATAAAACTAGTTATATTTATTATTATTTCTAGATGGTGCGAAACTATATAAGAAAAAAAGTACAGAAATACACCACAATTATCTCAAGACTATATGGAACTCGAGGAGCAAAAATGCCTAGAGTTGGAAGACCTGGAGTGTTTTCTATAGAAATGGAAAAAAATGCATCTTACATTCACATTCTTGAGAAATTTGGATATCCTCTGACAAAAAATAAATAATTTCCATGATTTCTGAATATATTCGTCGAAATGGAATAGTGATACCCTTCACAAGTTATGTTCCAGGAAAAGAGTGTTTTCTAGCTTTTTCGTAAACGACATAAACTCTCGTACAAAAAAACACTATCTGTAGAAATTGCGCGGAAGAAGGCCTGCAACCCCTTTACAATTTACGAATATTTTGATTTAGTTGAAAAAGTTACTCAAGAATTAGAGCTTGCCGATAAACCCGAACAAATCTTTAATTTGGACGAAGCAAGTTTCTGTTCGGATCCATCCAAAATCAAAAAATCTGATTAACTGGATTCCAAGCTATAAGAACGACACGCGGTCCTGGCCGCGAAAACACAACTGTTTTATCCGCTGCTAGTGCCAGTGGAGCAAAAGTACCACCATTGGTAATATTCCAAGGAAAATTTCTTTGGAACGAGTGGATGTATAAAAATGAGAATGTTAAAACTGCATATGCAGTTAGCCAAAAAGGATGGATGAAGACTTCCATCTTTGAAAAATATTTAAAAGATGTATTTATACCCGCGACTGGTGACAAAATACCCGTCTTGTTAATTAATATATGATGGACATTCGACACATGTCAATTTAAATGTAATTGAACTAGTAGTATCTAACGAAATCACAATCATATAATTACACCCCACATACTACTTCACACGCCGCCATTAAGTTTGGTTCGTACTATACTCGTACATTGGTCAACTGCTCGAACCGGTAACGTTGTAATATTCCTTTTTTTTTAGTTATTACGCTAAGGCAGATCAGGCCTTGAAACTTTCCAAAACCCACGCCCGTCAATTGTCCATGTCCCCTCTCCGGGCCAGCTATAAATGTACCACAACACTAGCGCTGTGTTCGATTTCAACATCAAAGTAAAGACTTCATCACATAGTTTCGTTCAGTGCCGATACGTTTTGTAGAAAGGATTTTGTTTCAACTCGAACACAAAATTACGAAAATGTCGAATTTAGTTCGCCAAACCGGAAATTCAAGAGCGAGCCGCCATATTGTATGGGTTTGCTTTGGAAAAAATCTACGTTCCTAAATTTAACATTTGTTGCATTTAATTGGTTTGTTTAATTTTATTTTCTATTTGCTGACATTGCGGGACCGTGCCGAACAACGGAACGCGCCCTTTTGCTTTGACAGCTAATCGATGCAAAGATAAGTAAAATTTCCAGTAGATGTCACCACCTGTCTCCGTGTTTATCAATTGAACTTTATTAACCATCCATTTATTATTTAATTCCCAGTTATTCCTTGTTCCCTTTTGTATTTATTTCATTCAATTGACCTAATAAGTGTTATAAAGTCGTGATCAGTAGTGCACGAACGTGTTGTATTTATCGAAGTGTTTATAACCTCTGTTTTTGTTATGAAAATAACCGGTGATTGTTTTCGTGTTGTGCTGTGGTTATATCTCTATTGCTTATTTGGAACTCCGATTTATGGTAAGCGTCCACTTGTCGGTATCGTACGCAACGGATGCATCGCACGCAACGGATCGTAGCATTCTTTGTATAGAGACTCATATAAGTGCGTCCACCTGTCCGCATCGTACGCATCGCACATCGGCAATGCCGACACCGTTGCTCCGAGAGGCAACTTTTGCGATGCGTGTCGATGACGTCATACGGAATGCCGATCAGTGGACGCACCCCGCGCGCTCGCCCTCCATCGTCATCGTCGGCCATTTGCATTTGGCGTTTGTCGTGTCAACACGCGTTGTTTTTGCAACATGGACGCGTCAAGACTAATCGCAATTGTGCAAGAGTACGAAGAAATTTATAATTTAAAAAACCCTAACTATTCTAACCAGCAAAGAAGGGACAATATTTGGGAGGAAATTGGGAACAGGTTAAATCAAACAGGTAAGATTATAAATTTTTATTTAATTACTTATACCAGAGATAGGAACACATACACGATGCCATACTAAAAAACGTCACGTTGAAGTGGTATGAAAAGCTCATACATTTACGCGCCTTCCAGCCCGAATTCTCCTCAATTGCCAATCTACCGACCCTGCTTTTGAGTTAAAGTAACTTTTGAAGCTATCCCTGACTGCTAAAGCATCTGTACGTGAATTACCACCTGCATTCCTTAGGTTTTGCAGTCCTCTCATAGATGTGTTTAAATCGTTTTCTGTCCAGTGGCATGAGTCATTTCTTAAAAAGTTGTGCAAACAGCATGTAGTCATTACGACAGTTACAATGTGCTCTTCGTGCATAGACAATCTTCGTTCGAAAATTCTAAATTTTCTTGCCATTATTCCAAATGTATTTTCCACAGTATTTCTCGCACGACTGAGCCGATAGTTAAACACTTTTTTTTCTTCATTTCTTTGGGCATCATCTCGAGAGTATGGTCGCATTAAATACTTGCACAGTGGAAAAGCTTCGTCACCGATGATGACGTGAGGTAGTGGTTCAGTGCCTCCTGGTGATATTTTTCGTGGAGGTATGTTTAAAGTGCCATCCTGTAAACCTTTGCCTAAACTCGAATTTCTCAAAATACTAGCATCAGAGTTCTTACCAAACGCACCGACATCTACGACTATGAATTTTTTATCTGCGTCGACTAAGGCTAGCAGTACCAAACTAAAATGTTTTTTATAACAAAAGTAATTTGAACCACTGTGCGGTGGAGCTTGAATAAGCACGTGTTTTCCATAAATGGCAGCGATCGCGTTGGCAAAATTCCATTTCTCGTAAAAACCTTTTTCTGATTCAATCCACGTATCTTCAGAAGGTTTTGGCATCACTATGAGCTGTAGGACTTCAATAATGGCTTCACAGGTCGAATACACAATTTATCGCACTGTACGTTCGCCCACCCTGAAGGAAAATGCCAGAGATCGAAAAGAATTCCCAGTGGCTAAGTACCTGAAATAAATAAAATAAAATAATTTTAATTGTTACAGGCAATGCATGCAAGGAGCGATGGACCAGAATCAGAGACAACCATAGGAAGGCTTTGAATTTGCGTAAGACCAAAAGCGGCCAAGCAGCATCGAAACTAAAACCTCCCAAATTCTTCGAAGAACTTTATTTCCTAGTACCATACCTAAACGATGAGGAAGACCGGCGGTCAAACCTATCGCCAAGAAGTGTCAACAATAACGACGAAACACAGCTTGAAGCACTGTCTGATTCTAGTAATCTAGATACAAGCGATGCAGGAAGTCAACAATTAATTGAATCCGCTCGAACTGTCGGTGGGAAGTCGACCTACGCAGCTTCACAAACTTCACAAGGTCCAACAGCAGCCAACGTTCTACAACAATACTTAACAAGAACGGCACAAAACAGAAATCTGAGTGATCATCTCGTGGATTTTTTCATCAATATGGCTAAAACAGTAAAGACTTTTCCTTTACAAGACCAAATTCAAATTAAATCTGAATTGTTTCAAATGGTTAATAGCGTGGAGATGAGGCTGGCGACAACTCCAATCAATCCTGAATATCCTGATTCTAATCTTATGACATCTGGTTCGAACGAAAGAGAGAGAGTGAGAATTGTTTCAAATATAATGCTTCCGGCACCTACTCGTTCAAATACAACAATGTTTACTTCGTCTGCTATGAACAACATCACAACCATCGCTTCGACACCATCTGTGAATAAAACTCTATACGTGATGTCTCCTCCTCCTCCACCTGCCATGAACGAAACTCTGCACAATCTGTCTTCGGCAATTTTTTCTCGTTCGTCTACACCTAACGAAATGCCGCCTTCACCCATGGATGAAACGATGTCTTCACGTCTCAATAGCGAAACTCTGTGCATGATGTCCTCCCAAGAAAATGTGAACTATACGGATCAAAACACGCAGATTCTCGGCCAATATTTACATTTTAATAAGAAGTAATGCATACGATGTTTCATTTCAATAAATACCTTAAACACACAGCAAGCCTTTCTTCTGGTCCTATAGCCTCCCTGTATTTAGTATTCTGTCTCAGTAAATGTGGTTTCAGGATATCAACAAGATAATTGAATTTAGCTTGCGACATACGAAAATATTGGAAGAACTTGGTGTCATCGTTTGACAAATCAGGAAACAGGGTGTGATATTCTCCATGTTCCGATCTCTTCTTGAATATGTCGTGTATCCAGATACTATGTTTCCTTTTTACTTTTTTTTTCCAATTCTTCCTCTTCTGCTAACAAACAAGCTACAACGACAATTTGTTCTTCATCGCTTTCCTCCATCCTCACAGAGTCCGCACGTACGCTACGAAAATCCGAATGAACTGGCATCGTCAATCCGTATTCTGGTACTCACCGTCGGTAATCCGTACGCTGCCGATACAGTGGACGCACTGTGAAAACTTGTACCTGTTTGATGCGACGCGTCCGTTGCGTACGATACCGACAAGTGGACGCTTAGCTTTACAGGATTATATCATGTAAGTAAATAACGTACGATAATCTATTCTATGTACCCGATCGTCTGCTTTCGCTGGTATTCACCAAATACGAACGATAGTACTGTTTCAATCAACTATATGCGACTTCAATGTCGTCATCTTATAGATTCTAATATGTTAGTATATTGAACAATATGCAATTATAATTCTAGTTTTACTATTATAAAGATACGTTTCTATTAGTTGTTTATGTGCTGTCTTGTTTATTCCTACTTTTACTTGTCGATTTTTTGTTTTGTATTGCTATTTATGGGTTTATTGTTTTTTTATTTAAGTAGCGTTTTGTCAACGCTACAAGTGACCATTATTATTATCATATTAGTTTTTCAATTCAAGTGATGAAAATTAGTGAAAAAGAGTCAGAACTTTTAGAGTCGTGTTTGCCGTTATTCTGACTCAATCATGGCTACTTTTTAGCAAAGAAATTATGTGTTTTATTTGTGTTTCCACGTAATAAATGTGATTTAGTGAGGAAATTATTATATCAGGTACATGTTTTACACCAATAATTTGTGTTTTAGTGTGTAACTTTATAAAAATCGTAATTTGAAAAAACTCATACGAAATTTCATACAAAATCCCGTAAAGTACAGTCGACGCGATTATTGCGATTATTGCTTAGATTCGTTGCTTTTGTTAGATCATATAGTACCATAAAAAAAAAAAAAATGGTATTTATTTCGTATGTTTTTTTTTCGGCTTTTTTTGTCCTTTATTTTTTATAATTATTATAGCCTTAGGCTTTCAAAGAGAGATCAGCCTAGATTTTTTCCGGTCATATTTTTGCGTGTGGGAAAAATGTCACCCTATTTCGTACTTTTTATTTTTTATGAATTTTTTGTTCCATTCTTATCTTATAATTATTATCGCCCATCTTTCGAAGATAAATCTCAGTATAATTTTATCCCTTACTTTATTTTCATGAGGGAAAAATATTCCCTTTTTTCCGACTACGTAATCCATGATAAATGTACCGTAGAGATTGAAATGTAGGATTTTCCTGTTCCACTGTTCAGTTATACTCGAATGCCCTGTTCTGTTATGAATAACTGTGCCCGTTCCCGTTTTACACGACTGCCCAAAAAAGGAGTGTCATGTTTTTTCCCCACTATTGAAAGGCAGAGTGTAATCTTTACAATTTTATTTTATTATTTTCAGTATGCAACGTTTGCAACCAGTCGCCGCCGCGTGCCGTGCCACTGCCGGCAAAACGTGGCAGCTCGCCGGCTTCATTGCCACCGCCGAAGAGGACAGATTTGTAAGTACTTCTTGATACATTCATAGACTAAAAGAGTTGTGTTTTGTAATTTTATCATTACAAGCCTAAAAGTAGGGTAATAATATGTATTGTATTTTTCTTCTATTTAGACATTTTTCGTCAATTCGCGTACAGCGCATCCCTGGGGGTGCCCTCCACGTGGACGGCGTGGTGCCCACAGTGAAGACCCCCGAAGGCAGTACCCGCCGCGACCAGTCGCCGTCGGGTGCCATGCCACTGCCGAGCGCTAACTTCCAGGCTGATGAGTCTCCTTAGTGACTTTTCCAGACGTCACCCGTGAAATCAATTTGTCTCCTTCAAGTATTAATGATTTGAAATCTATTATACAGCAACTTTTTGTAAATAAATGTATCTTTTCGTTTTTTATAAATACATTTTGTACTCATATTTTTTTGTTTCCTTTTTATGGTATAAATAAACTACAGGTAGGTAAAAAGCCCTTTATGTTAGGCTGATATGATTTCATCAAGAAACTACTGCTAAGTAAAGGCTAGGTATGAATCCTTACATACTATATGCTCATATAATGTCATTAGAAAATCTATCCAGTCAGTTGAGACGACTTCAATTTCATTAGAAAGACTACTATGGAAGGCATTTGGTAGAAAATACTGCTAGGTCAAAATCCCTCCCTATATGTTAGGCACACTAGGCTGATAAAATGGCAGTTTCTGTTCGTTTACTTAGCTATCCTGAACCATATAAAAAACATAACAAGTAAGCACACATTCCTAACATATGTTAGCAATGTGTGCTTACTTTCATCAGTGAGTTTCAAATATATCATTAGGAATGCCAGGCAGGCACAGCACTTACCATCAGGTGAACTACATGCTATTGTCATCAGTAAGTATCATGTTTATCATTAGTAAGTATCAAATTAGTAATACACACGGTATGCTATGAAACAAATCAAACGGTTCAGCCGTTTCTTGTAATAGAGTCTGATAAAATGTCATTATAGTCAGTTGAGACCACTTCAATTTCATTAGAATTACTTTTTACTATGGAAGGCATATGGTAGAAAATACTGCTAGGTATAAATCCAGACATACTATAGGCTGATAAAATGACATTTCTACCTGTTATGGCGGAATAAGCTGTAGCTGTATAATAAAAGTTAGATATTCTGTTTCCAAGAAAAATCGTCTAGATTATTTCCCTTCGTTTTTTTGTGTGGGTATCATATTCCCTTTCTCCCCATTACGTAGTAGACATCAGCTTTCGAAGAATTCAGTCGTAGATTGTTTTCCTTTATTTCTCTCAAGTGGGAAATGTATTCCCTCTTGTCCGTAATATTACGGAATGATCTATACAAATTTTCAAACACAAGTAGGTATAAATATAAGCTATTGTTAGGTAAATGCAATGTTATTTTATTGGCAGGTACCTATGTTCTATTCCAGTAAGCGTAAGTCAAAATCTGTTAGTAGGTAGGTAGGTACATTTACTTAGGTTTTACAAAAATAGGTAGAATAAGCTAGCTTGCTTCAACTATCAATTACCAATGTTCTCCATCTAAAATCCATATAAAAGCTATTTATTGATGATAAATACATTTTATTTTCCAAGTAGGTACAATAAAATATTAATAAAAAAAACTCTGTAATACTCCTGAATAATACTCCTGTCCTTGGGCTGTCATACTAGCGCTCGGTTGAATTTTACGGATATGTTAGGAAGTTCATCTCATTAGCCGGATCCACACCGGACAATCCAAAGCGCTCCGATCGCGCGCGGCATGGAGCGCGCTCCACGGAGCGTGAAGTGTAGACGTGCCGCGCGCGATCCATGTGCACGGCGGAGAGCGCGCGCTCCTCGCCGCGTGCGATCCATTTGTTGTCGGTTTTTTGGTCACGCACAAAGGGGCCTCAGTCGCTTGGCGCGCGCGGTCTGGACGGTTGTGTAGAATCGCGTGATCCGCCGTTATGGATAATTCGCAATGTATCCGTTTAATTTCCCTATATAGGGAGAATAAATGTTTATGGGATCCTAATGATACCAATTACACAAATAGAGGTGTAAGAGAAGATGCCTGGCGGAAAATTAGTCGGCAAATGAACAATATTCCAACAACAGAACTAAAGAAAAAAATGAAGTGTTTGTCGGGTGGCTACAGAAGAGAACGATTCAGAGAAAAACAGAGTCGTATTACCGGATCAGGTAAGAAATTATAGTTCCTTTTGTTTTATAATTATAGTTCAGTACATAACCTGCCACTCTTAGTGAAGCTTTAATTTTAATTTATTAGTAATAATAATAAAATGTATCGTTTAAAACCCCACAACGTAGTAACGTAACTTAGTTTGTGATAAAAAGATATACTTAAATGTTTAAAAGTGTTGGGTAGGGGAGTGACTTCACGGACATTGATATTTGCCGGTTATATTAATTTATTGTTTATTTCAGGTGCTGAAGATACTTACAAATCAAAATGGTTTGCTTACGATGAGTTTGCTTTCATGGCGGATAAGAATGACCCCGGGACAACAAGGGATACACTTCAATAAGAATGACCCCGGGACAACAAGGGATACACTTCAACAGGTGGGTTATTTTTTACTTACTATAATTTTATTTTGATTAAAAAACTTACATTACAGGTAACCATTAAAGTATAATTAAATTATTAGAATATTATAATTCTTAAAGAAAAGGTCATGTTATAGCAGTAGACGTACTAATACAATAATTATTATTGGCTTAAATTTGTTTGTATTATTTTGTGTTATCTGTGTAGGTAATGTTTTCTTTTGGCGTCAATAAAGTATATTTGTATTTATGTTATAAAATTTATTTCTTATTATAATCTAGAACTTAGGGAGAGGATAGTTTTAAATAAAATACATAGTTAATTGGTTAAAGTATAATGAACTGAACTACATTATATTCCTCTTAATGCAGCTAACTTATAAAACATATAAACACAGTACAATTTATATAAGTTTATTGGTACTCATTTTGCCAAACAATGGCCCCGTTTGTTATAAAGTGTCTTGCTAAGTGGAACCGAATATCTTTGGCATTTTGTGATGCTCTTCGTGGTATGGTATCTATCGGTAGTACTGATATTGGTGCCTGTTCCGTTCGCCAGCTTCCAGGAACTATTTCTCCATTCCCCTGTATTGTATCAAAAGATACCGGTGATCTTAAATTAGAATTACTTCGTAAATAGTTATACAGGTAAACTGTCGCTAGCACGACTTTAGTTGCTTTTTCTGGCTCCAACAGCATTGGTTTACGCAAAACTCTGTAACTTGAGCTTATATTAGTACTCCAAACGCGTTTTCTACAACTCTACGTGCTCTTGATAATCTGTAATTGAATATTCGTTCACTCGAACCCCTTTCTGGATCACCTTCATACGGTTTCAATGTATACTCATTTAATTGGAAAGCTTTATCACCAAGTATAAAATAGGGCACTTCAATTTTATAAGGAACTTGCAAAATTTTTGCCGATGGGATGTTTAGCTCCTTTTTTTTAAGTTTCTCATATAGCTTTGTGCTTTTAAACACGCCTCCATCTGATATTCTGCCCTTACTCCCAACATTCACATAAAGGAACCTATAATTTGCATCTACTAATGCAAAAAGAACTATACTTGGAAACAATTTATAGTTATCATAGTCGTTGCCACTATTAAAAGGCGCTTGCAAAACGACATGTTTACCATCCATTGCTCCTAATACATGTGGAAAATTCCATTTTTCGTCGAATTCCTGAGACACTGCGAGCCACTCTTCTTCATTTGATGGCATCTGAAAAAAGTGTAACTATGATTAATATGCTTTGTTATTGTTGTTGTTACAGGAAGAAAGTAATAGCACCACTGGTAGCGGAGAACATGCTATCAATGAAAATTCTCTGGAAAACGTAGACAATCACACAACTGAGAGTGTTAATAATCAAATGCAAGATATGAATGATCAGAGTATACCAACTGAACCTTCTGTACCATCTGAACAACCTGCTGCCCAATCTAATGTGCAAAACACCCAACACAATGTTCAAACCCAAAAAAGGAATCAAAATAAATGAAGAAAAAAAACATCTTCACATGGTACCGAAGATATTATGATAACAGATGAATCCATTTCGGAAGCATTTCAACTACTTAATCAATGTGCTCAACCACAACAACCAGAGACAGATTCATACACCGCTTTTGTACAATACATTACTACCGAACTACGAAAATATCGTTCCTTAAATACAAAAGTCACACATTTCAAAAAATATCAAAAATGATTTTTTTGCATAAAATGCATCTTAAACGATGAAACTTTAATGTTTCGCTAAAACAGCCGTCGTTTTATGATCAAAAACACCCATACACGCACACACGTTAGTTTTGTTTTGTCCCGTTTCTGTAACTGAGTTCCGCGCAAAAGTACCATATTGTCAGTTGTCAACAGTCATTTGGCGCGAGCACACGCATTTTTTGTGAAAAACTACCACATTCCAAAAAACTGCTATAAAACAGGTGAAATTATATATTCAAAAGTGCCACATTCTAAAATATATTCGTCTTGCAGATCACATTCACGTAAGTATCTTATCATTTTTATGTGCAATAGTACAATATTTCGAAATAGGTTGGTTTTGCATTTATAAATTTAATATTTTCTCTTATTTTTGTATGCAATACTACCATATTTTGAATTATGTTAGTTTTGCAAAAATTTATTACAATTATTTTCTTATTTCTTTATGCTAAAGTACCATATTTCGAAATAGGTTAGTTTTGCATTTATTAATCTGATATTTTCTCTTATTTATGTTTGCAATACTACCATATTTTGAATTAAGTTAGTTTTGCAAAAAATAATTAGAATTATTTTCTTAGTTCTTTATGCTAAAGTAACATATTTCGAAATATGGTGTCTTTGTATTTGAAAGTGATCTCTAAATAGATTTTATTTTATATTAAAAAGCAATTTTTAGTTTTAATGTTGTTTTGTTTGAAAGTTTTTGTAGTTTTTGGAGTAATCTTATAGGTTAAACAAATTAATTTAGAAGAACTATTAAAACCAATTAAATTTTACTTACCCACATAGATACATTATAACGCCAATTGACGAGAAAGTAAATTGGTTGATACAGGTAGGTACTTATTCTTTTTTTTTTTCAGAATGACCACAAGAGCGCACCGTATTTTGAACATGGTACCACCTTTAAATGCCCCTCGAGATGGACAGCAATCTCCGTCAACAATACGACCTAGTGAAATGGATTCAAGTGACATTCAGACTACCAATAGTATTTATCATGAACATGATGCTGATGACGTTAACTCTCTACCGGACAGTCAGTTTTCTTTAGATATTCTGAACTCCGGTGAAGAAAACGAAGACATTCAAGCAACGCCTCCAAAACACAGAATATTCAATAAACCATCTTTAGTCATCCAAGAAACCGACTCAGACAGTGACTCTTCCTCTGATGAATCTTCTAGCTCTTCCAGCAGTTCTAGTTCTAGTTATTCAAGTAGCTCCAGTTCTACAAATAACCTCAAAGATTTCTCATCCGGTGATAGTGTCAAAGATCCTACATATGAAGATCCATTTTCTGAAAACTGCAAAGCCCAGTCAGATTCCGATGAAGAGAAACAACCACAAGCACAGTTATCTGACATTCAAGACTTTCCGCAATCAACCGTGGATAACCAGGAGTTATTTAGTATTAATTCACCATCTGCCAGAGTTGATGATCAGCCACCTAGCGTTGATGAGCACCCATCTAGCGTCGGCGAGCAGTCTCCTAGTGTTGACGTTGAATCGCGCAGTAGATGTCGTAAAAGAAAATCAGAACCCCTCTTATGGAAACGAAACCAGAGCAATCTATTGAAAAACAAAGGTATGTCCTATACTTCTATGTCAAAATCAAAGAAAGTTTATGATGCCAAAAAAATGGGGCCTGTATGTTTCGGTAAATGTAAACTAAAATGTTCAACAGAGTTTACGTTTGAAGAACGAAAACATATCTTTGAAAAGTTCTGGGAGTGCGGTGATCTGGAAATCCAACGACAGTTTATTCACGATCACATGACCAAGATAGAACCAAAATATAGATACGTTCGTGAAGGTAGCAGTCGCAAAAATTACAATCACGCATATTTTCTGACTCGAAATAATAAAAAAACTCGTGTATGTAAAGTATTCTTCATGAATACCCTTGGAATCTCAGACACAATGATCAGAACCGTTGTCAAGAAGCAGTCCGAAACTGGTCTGCACCTTAAAGATAACAGGGGAAAACATAACAACCATAAGACACTAGGCTCAGAGCTGACCGGTGGTGTCAAAGCACACATCAATTCAATACCCCGCATAGAAAGTCATTACTGTAGGGCGCGATCGACTCGGGAGTATATTGAGGGCGGGTTTACAGTCGCGGCACTACATCGACATTACGTAGAAAAATGTGAATCTGAGGGTGCACCACACGTTTCATATCAAGTATACTACAACATATTTACACATGATTTTAACTTATCTTTCTGGCAGCCTAAGAAAGACCAATGCGAAGATTGCATGGCTTACCAAAACGCTGAAGATAAATCGTTACTACAAGAGACATACGACGAGCACTTGAAGCAAAAGACTCTCGCTAGAGCTGAAAAAGATAGAGATAAAGAGCTTGTGAGTAATACCTTTGTAGTGGCTGTGTACGACCTCCAAGCGGTGATGCCTTGTCCTAAGGGTGATGTGTCTAATTTCTATTATACGTCTAAATTAAATCTACTTAATTTCACAATAACCGAGCTCGGTACAAAGGACACAACTTGTTTTGTATGGCATGAGGGAGAAGGCGCCCGAGGTATTAATGAAATTGGCTCCTGTGTTCTAATGTATCTCAGAAAATTGAATGATAATGCCACGGAACCTTGTGATGTCACTTTCTATAGCGATAATTGCTGTGGTCAGCAAAAAAACAAATTCATGCTGGCAATGTACCAATATGCGACTCAAGAATTACCGAACATCAATAGTATTACTCATAAGTTCTTAATAAAAGGACATACCCAAAACGAAGGAGACTGTGTTCATTCTGTCATCCAACGTCACATTACGAGAGCATTAAAATCATCTCCAATTTACGTTCCAGAGCAATATATCACTCTAATTAAAACAGCAAAGAAAACTGGAAAGCCTTATACTGTTGAAGAACTGACACATAAGAATTTTTTTGACCTCAAACCTCTGTGTACAGGAAACTACAATGTAGATGACGATGGCAATAAATTCAAATGGACCGATATAAAGATTCTGAAGGCGGATAAAGTAAGCAATGGCATAATATTTTTCTTTAAAACATCCTACGAAGAGGAAGAGTTCAGGTCGGTATCTACGTTGAGAAAACGCCGCACCAAGTCGAAGACGGTGCCTGATAATAATTTGACTCTAAGCCAACTTTACACTGAAAAGCTTACAGTTCCTGAAGCAAAGAAGCAAGGCATTCTAAAGCTAATTCAAAAAAACGTCGTGCCAAGATTTTATGAATCTTTTTATGCTAATCTCTAAATTCGTACATAAGTTACTGTTGGGAACTGATTTTTAATGTTTTAGTTTAAGTTTTTTTTAATACTTTTACGAGCATTACGCTCAATGTAGTTTTAAGTAAACGTTTTATAAAAATGTTTTTGTAAGAACACTATGTACACCACTTTTATGTGCTTTATACGGTTGTGATTAGTGTAGATCATGGAAATAGTTAATTTTGAAGGTGTCTCACTCCTTAAGTGCCTTATTTTATAAAACCATAACTGCTAATACTATTTTAAGATAAAATTACCTCTGTTTCTGAAACGTAATGTTATGGACCAAGTTGATTAACTTAGCTTTAATATTTCATTTAAATTGTAGAAAAGGAGTAATGATCTTATCGTAACTCAGTGGCGTAACATGGTTTTATTTTACTGCGAGACACTATAATTTAGATACGAGTCATTATAGTTTAGACAGCTTAATATTAGGTATTTTTCATTATTGAACTGCATTCCACACACCTGTGATAAGTAAGCTAATACAGCTTTTAAGAGAAGATACTCAATGTTTATTGTGTTTATGTAGGGCGTGTCTACCTATGTTTTGTAATGTGCCGACATTACAAAACATAGGTTTAAGTCCTGTAACGTATAAATTAGTCTAGTTTCGTTTTAGGTGTGGTAAAACAATACAAAATAGTAAGTGTTATTCTGTTTAAAAAGTCTGATTTGATCGTGATTAAAATTTAATTATTAAAGTAAGTTATTTTTTAGTTATTGTTTATTTAATCACTTGTCAAAAAAGGTTTCAGAGAATAATTATAAGTACCTATATTGTTGTAACTGAGAGCTGTTATCTTTTAGGGAGCCAGCTAAATACCTAGTTAGTGTATTTATTTTTACAATAATTCTTATGTTTGTTTTGTTAATTCTATGCAAAAGTTTTATGCATCTTTGTTTTTATAGCTTAAAAGGTTTGTTTCGTTTTTAACTTAAATTTATTACTCTTACCTACTAATATAGGTAATATTAATTTTAGACTTAATTGATGATCTCATGATAAGATTTAACTATTTGTTTTCCCTTAGCAAGTTTACTATGTAGGAAGTTAGTATGTGCCATTTTTTTCTTAAATTTACGTTTTGTGCGGTTGACAACTGAAAATAAAACTCAAATTTTCCTAATAATGGTGGTTTAATTTTTAAAATTTTAATGTTCTCGAAGTCAAAGTCTATATACAAAACTAACTTATATGCATTTTTTCCAGAGTCCATTCGAGGTATGGTTAAGATTGCTTTATTTAAAAATAGGCTATTTAATTACGCATCTTTTGATATAAAAAAAGTCTACGTAATACACATAGTTTATACAAAAATCATAAAATAATCAAAATTATTTTTGCAAATGCCGCTCCTGTATAATTTGCTTATTTTGACTTGTGGTGCTTTTGTATTTAAGGAGCGATATGATCATATAACGTTAAGTTATGTAAAACATGCCATATCTCAAATTATTTTTGAAGCTGACACAGGCAGATACATACCAGAAAATTATGGATATTACTCTTCAACTTCATCATATACAGAACGACCTTCAGAATCAACAACAACTCAGCTTCCATCAACATCTTCTACTACTTCGACAACTTGGCAGCCTTCTCCGTCACCACAATCACCACCAATTTAATTAACATATGTAACTTTTATATATTCTTAAGTATAAGCTAAGTTTGAAATAAAGAGTTTTTAAATATATAATTTCACTTACTTTTACATAATCCTTCAAAACGTCGATGATTGCTTCACAAACCTCAGGAACAATTTTTGATATTGACTGTTTGGACACTCTGAAAAGATACTGTAGACTGACGTAAGAATCTCCACTTGCTAAAAATCTCAATGTTATTAGTAGTATTTCCTTAACAGTTGTGGCATCACGATAGTTTGTATCATTCTTTCTTATTTTGTTCTCCAATAGTGAACACAATAAGTCAAATTGATTTGCAGTCATTCGTGCAAAATTAGCTTCAGCTCCATCATCAATTAACTCTTTGTAAAGTCGAGTCCCATATTACAACCGGTTTTTAAAAATTGTTTTAACACAATACTGTCTTTTTCGTTTTCGAATTTTTTGCCGTAAATATACGAGTAAAATGTAGCTTGCTGCTGCTACGGCTATTCGTCGCCGTCGTTGCACGTGTGACTCCATAGCCAGACAAAATTCAACTGATTCAGTATGGATCGGCAGGAGCGCGTTGGAGCAGGCCATCAGGATCGCAAAAGATTGCTGTTGGATCGACCTAGAACGATCCACGCTCCACGCATCACGATCTTGGATCGCGGATCGCAGGATCGCCGATCCATTTTGGATCGTCTGGTGTGGATCCGGCTATTGAGTGTTTCAAAACGAACTCATTTCTTGTGTGTTACTGAACGCATCCTGAACAATATCGATAATCTTTGAGAAGCGACACGGAGATTTCCAAGGCACTCTTGCTGTTGGAGATCATCGATCGAGCGTCTTTTCTTTTGTTATAATATAATTAATTTTGTTTCAAGATGGCTTCACGCAGGAAAAGTTCTATATACTCATTTATTGGAAAAACTGTGGGGATTACGATAATAAGTATAGTTTTTATGTCCAAGTGATATTTATAGGTGAAAAAGTGTTTGAACTTTAGCGTCGGTTTTGTACCGTGTAATTTAATGCATCACCACGTGTTTTTCTAAAAGAATATTTCTCGATTTGGTTCTTATCTTGTAATAATTGTAATTGGGTGAGGATGTTATATTATCTGGGAACATATATTACGCCAATAATATTTATTTTAGTGTGATAAATATCGTATTTCGAAAATTTCATATCATAAAATGGGGCTCTAGCTTTGAAAAGTACAGACGACGCGATGATTGCTTAGGTTCCTTGCCTAGATTCTATGTATGTGTCGCATGCCATTATATAATATATTTTTTGTAAAAAAAAACTTTTTATATAATATTTATAGCCTAGGCCTTCAAAAAGAAATGTGTAGGTTTTTTTTTCGGGTCGGTAATATTTCCCTATTATTCGTACTATTTATTTTTGTATGAATTTTTTGTTCCGTTCATATGTTATAATTACTATCGCCTAGGCATCAGCTTTATTGTCGCCAAGGCATCAGCTTTCGAAGATAAATTATTAGTGTAGATTATTATCCTTTACCATTTTTCATGAGGGGAAAATATTCCCATTATTCCGACTATTACGTTGTTGTTTTATTTTACGTAATCCATGCTAGATCTACCGTAGAGATTGAGCCGTAGGATTTTCCTGTTCCACTGTTGAGTTATGCCCTTTGTCAGATAGTTTTTCATGCTTTTACAGTATGCAGCGCCTACGTTCGGAGAGTGTGGAGTCACGGTCGCGGTCGCATTCGCGGTCTCGGACATCGAGCCTAGCAGCTCAGGGTTCCGAGCAAGCACGGTGGAAGCGAAGGCGCGCCGTGCTCTCATAATGAGCATGGTTACGCCCGCTCCACCGTGCACCTCTGAGAGCTCGCCGCCACTGCCGCCGCCGCCGCCGCCGCCGCCTCGCCAACAACAAAAACGTATCATCAGCTCGCCGCCACCGCTGCCTCTTCCTAAAAGGAAGGCCGGGGGGAAAAGGACTGATCTGTAAGTACTTTTTGATACATTTATATTATAAGATGGAACATTATTCTCTAGACTTGACACACACCTACCCGTCATTTGACGACATGCCTAAAAGTAGGGTGATAATATGTATTTATGAATAACTTTGACTTTTTTCTTTTCAGACAACGTTATTCATCCAATTCGGTGCAGCGCACCCCTGGGGGTACTCTTCACGTGGAGGGCGTGGTGCCCACAGTGAGGTCCCCCGGAGGTACTATCCGCCGCGACCTGTCGCCGCCGGATGCTGAACTGCCGAGCGCCCCGCTTCTCGTTATGACGTAGGTCCCTAGTTGTTGTACTTTCACTTTGTAATTTGACAGGGTTTGAGATTTACTACTTTCTACAAGGTCTCGATTGCGTGTCTTAAATAACATTTCTTTACAACGATGTCGCGCGTGACGAGGTTGAGGAGTCGGGGCTGGGAGAGGAGGACCTCGCCTACGTCTTGGCCACAGCACCGTGGCAGTTCAGGACGTTGGAGTGGGTGGATCAAACAGTAAGTGGCGGGCGGGAATGTCCTACGACTTTGCCGCTTCAACTTAGTACTGATGCGGATGAAGCTCGTCCTAGCACTTCAGGACTTGCTAGTGTTCCTGCTCAAGGGCAGGGGGCTAGTAAAGCTCAGAGTGCTTTGAGGGTTTCTTCTGCAAATCCCGACATTCGTCCCTCAACTTCGGGCATGAGGATGAGGTCTGGAGCAGCTACTAAGCTGACTCAAGAGTCTGGCAGTGAGTTGGATAGTGAGCACGACAATGAGTTCGTTCCCCCTATAGAACGCAATGTCATGGCCGGCATTGGAAGGGACATTCCCGATGACGATGATCTAGATGAACCTTCTCAAGACTTAATAAACGATGTAGAGAGGGCAATGGATGACGAAGTCGATAGCATGCTCGTTGGGGTATCGAGTAATTTCAATTGGGTGTCAGACTTTGAAGGAACTTTTTCGTTCAGGGGTAAGCCTGAGGAATTTTCAGGTCCTACGCCTGGGCCTATCAAAGAGTACCATACGCCTTATGATGCCTTCACCGATATCTGGACTGAAGACATAATAGCGCGAATGGTCCAAGAAACTAATCGATACGCCAAGCAGACGAATGACCGGGAACGCGATACGGACACAGCCCGGGGGCCTCAGCTCGTTCTCATCGATGGAAGGAGACGGATGCGGATGAGATGATGACCCTTTTAGCAATTTACATGTACATGGGCATTGATCCGCGTACATCGGTGGATGAATATTGGAAGACAGGCAATGACTTGGAGGTAGGTAGGTAGGTAGGTACATTTACTTAGGTTTTACAAAAATAGGTAGAATAAGCTAGCTTGCTTTAACTATCAATTACCAATTTTCTCCATCTAAAATCCATATAAAAGCTATTTATTGATGATAAATGCATTTTATTTTCCAAGTAGGTACCTAAGTTCCGTCAGTACATTTTCTTAGACTAAAATAATCGATACCTAACAAAAAACAAAGTCTAAAACCATGAATAATATCAAAAGAATAAAAAACTCAAAATTGTTTCTGTAGTTACAGCGTGTATCGGACGCCGGGTGAAATCGTTTCCGTAGTTACAGCGTGTATTTAGCACACAATCGTTTATTCAACGCATAAACTTTTTTCTCTAATCGCGTCATCGCCCATCTAGTACCAGGAACAAAAAATACAAGGTTACGCAAGTCACTTCGCGTCGTACAGTTACCTACCTGCAGTTTGTGTATCGCATGATACTTTCCTGTCAAGGTCACACGGTTAGTCATTGCTGAGCGCGGGCTCGGATTGCGCCGCGAATTCTTTTGTTTTGAAATGCTAGTTTTTCAGTAAATACTGCATAGAAAGTGTTGAAAATTACACAGATTATTGCTAGAATATATATCTGGCCACTGAAAGTGTTAGTTTTGTGAAAAAATGTGTCAAAGTGATATAATGAGTGCATATGTGACAGTGATGGTGTCAAGATAATCAAAACAAAACATATTCGTCATGATTTCTATTTGATGTAAGTGTTTTTATAATAATATTTACATATCATAAGATAGGTAATTTCAATACGAAGCCAAGGGTGTATTTGTTATAAAGCTGGCATAAAGGAGCTTCACGTAATAATTCCCTAACTGAAAGCAAACCTAGACAGTTAAAAAACTAGCCGGACAAGCCGGGCATTTTTGGGTAAAAATGGCGCGACAATTGACGGGCTAAACAGTTAAAAATAGACAAAGGCGCGAACAGCAATTTGTTATTTCAAAAGAACATTTATTGAAATGTTCTTTTTCTAGCTAAACTGTCATAAACAATTTAAATAATAGCATTTCTTTTAAATTGTTACAATAGATCTGCAGTTTTACGGCATGCACGTGTTGTTGAAATTGTTGTTTGTGAACAAAGCGTTTCTCGGTAAAGGCTAGTAATTATTGGCAGGCTAAACATTTTACACTACTACGCAGAAATGAAGGAGTGTAATGTTTTAACGGTTTAAATGGTGAATTGTAAACGTACTGACTGCATGCCTTGCTTCCTATGGTTATATCAGGGTTGTGAATGAATTAAAGTTGACTACTCATTGTTAAAACATGTATATGAGTTAAAGTGGTTACAATCATGTAGATTAAACTGATCTTGTTTTAAATAACAAAAGGGACGAATTGTGTCAATATAGGCGCCATATTGACTCATGCAGTTCTTGTATTAAACCTAATTTATAACAAATTGTTATGACTGTCTTTGATTGTATCCACTCTATGAAATAGCGTGCAATAGCGTGTGCATATACACATAATAAGTGACCCTTTATGTACACAAATTATTCTGTACGATTTCATATCTTGGAGCGAGCGACACTGGATGACGGTCTACCTACAGCCACGCGAGCGCGTTGGGCGTGGCTTGCGTGCTGATTGAAATCAACGACCAATCACAGGTCCAAGTTCATGTGTCCAGACACTGGGCAAGACAGGAGAAAGGGAAGGTCGATCGTCGATCTCGAAGGACAGTCGTGTTTTACCCGCGCTTTCAAGGCGTCGTGTTTTGGTTCTACCCACGATCGAGGGAGTCCTAGTTATTTTCCTTAACCTTCCGTAGAAGTTAATATAAAAGTGTTGAAAGATATAAGTGTAAATTCAGTGTTACATAAATAGACAATATCGTGTCGGTGAAAAGGGGCTTGTCGCCGATCACAGCTAATATAGCTAAACAGCTGAGTTTATCTAATTTATTCGATCTAGACCTTTTTGATTCATTTATAGATAAACAAAAGGTTCCTATCTTTCATGGACAGACAAAATCTAAAAGTCTAGATCGAATGTTTACCCTGTCTTGTTATCATATACACATAATAAGTGACCCTTTATGTACACAAATTATTCTGTACGATTTCATATCTTGGAGCGAGCGACACTGGATGACGGTCTACCTACAGCCACGCGAGCGCGTTGGGCGTGGCTTGCGTGCTGATTGAAATCAACGACCAATCACAGGTCCAAGTTCATGTGTCCAGACACTGGGCAAGACAGGAGAAAGGGAAGGTCGATCGTCGATCTCGAAGGACAGTCGTGTTTTACCCGCGCTTTCAAGGCGTCGTGTTTTGGTTCTACCCACGATCGAGAGAGTCCTAGTTATTTTCCTTAACCTTCCGTAGAAGTTAATATAAAAGTGTTGAAAGATATAAGTGTAAATTCAGTGTTACATAAATAGACAATATCGTGTCGGTGAAAAGGGGCTTGTCGCCGATCACAGCTAATATAGCTAAACAGCTGAGTTTATCTAATTTATTCGATCTAGACCTTTTTGATTCATTTATAGATAAACAAAAGGTTTCTATCTTTCATGGACAGACAAAATCTAAAAGTCTAGATCGAATGTTTACCCTGTCTTATTTTGTGCATGTGTGCCTTATTTGATCGAAATAACGTGTAAACACTGAGGTTTCCTATGTACATAATATAATCTTGTTTATCGTCTCTATACCTCCTATTTTACGATTTATGATTACATAGCTATTAATATTCATTGTATTATAGAAAGTAAGAACTCATTATGAAAAGAACGCTTTCCAGTTTCTTTGCCCTTTCTTCTGAATTAGCTTGTAACTTTCGGGAAACCGGTGGTCAATAAAAATTACTTAAATTTACTTTACTCGTTTGATTAATTCCTTATTGCCTAACAAAGTCTTACATGATAACTATATAAGCTAGGTAGAAGTTACGAGGGTATAGCATGCTGTCATACTCTGCTTTTATCGCCAGTGACCAAGAGAGGTTTGACAGTTGATACAGAAAGAATAACTGATTAGATTGATTTATGCAATTAACGTCTCGTGCCATGCACTATAAATAACTCATATTAGTTGAGTTAAATTAAAGGGGGCTTGACAGCTTACTTGTACAGGTAGTTGGCGATAAGTGATCATCAGATGATCACTTTATCTCAAAGGAATTCCACAAATATTATTATTATTACAAAGGCCTTTGTAACGCTAAATAAACCGTGTTCCGGAGCGGTAGCGAACCTTTAAAAGACATCTGCTTTAAAGCAGACGATACACATATATAAAATATACAAAGAGATACACACATACGCCACTTTAAAGTATACTGCAAACAATTAAGTTGAGTTCTATAGATCAGATGTTAGTATCGTTACCCCGCAAACTACCGGGAATACAGCTACTTAAGGTTGTGAGCGACACACCTGTTTCGACCAGAATCCGCCCACGTTGAACTTACTATTTCAGCTTTCAAACCTCGCTTATATGTATTGAAATTAGGTCGATCTTAACCTATTACAAATGCATTTTGAATGTCATAGTCAATACAGTCAATAATAATTTTACACGACTGCCCCAAAAAAGGAGTTTTATGTTTTTAGGATTCATGTAGGTTTATATGTATGGGAGTTTCACCATAACTTTTAAATGCCTGAACAGATTTAGACGTGTGGGGTACCGTTAGAATCCTTAGATCTCCCCGAGTAACATAGTCTAATATTTTATATGAAAAAATTTAATGTGGCGGCAGTATGGCTCCATTTTCAAATACGAAAAACATATTTTTTCTTTGAATTTTATAATATGGGTATCAAATTGAAGGTACATGTTTCATAAGCACATTCCAAAAGTATATTATTTATTGGCATAAATTCTTTTTTGGCAGGGCAAGCATGTTTTTCTAGCTTTTAAGCTAGTTATTTGAATATTTGGAAACACTTTACTTACTTTTGGAAATTGCTATACAAAAATAAAAAACCTTGGGTCTAGTGGGTGACAAAAATACATTGATACAAAGTAATGTGGTTACAAATGTGTATTAACTTACTCAAACATTATGAACTGAGTCTGCGAATAAATGAACCAACAAGGTTGAAGACATTTATTGACCATATTATAAGCAATGCTAAATATAGTGTTAATAAAATATTAAAACTTGGTCTCTGACCATGACAGTGCTCAAATGATTAGCTTACCGTATGAGAAGAGTGTACTCCCAGTAAATGTTTATTATATTACAAAAAGACTTGAGTACAGAAAATAAAAATACATTCATAATTGCTTAAAAGGCTTGAGTTTTAATGAGATCCATGTTACTCCAGACTTGAATAATGCCTTAAACAGTTTTCACGAAGACTTGTTTATTCTTTAACCTATATTTTCCCAAATAAAGGCACAGAGTCAAACAAAAGCGACTGGACCTTAAGAAAAAATTGGCCCTGGTACAACCAGGTGAACTATGTAGGTTGACCACAGGCAGGGCGCGAAAATTACGTAACAAAATGTGCGGTACTTTATTGCCCTTTCTTTCTTGCTACAAGGAAAAAAGTATGAAATTGCATACTGGTACTGCCATGAATATCGCTGAGAATTACTGCTCGATGCTAATAATATATGAAGGACTGCGATTGCTGATACTGCAAGTTGAACTCTTTCTGGGCACAGTTCTATAGGTTTCCAAAGTATTCGAAATCTACTTGCCATTATACCGAAAACGCTATGGTGGACGCCTGGTTCTAGAAAGGCGATAGTTGTACGTTTTATCTATGGGTAGAATTGAATATGGATAAGGTTTCATCAAGTATTTTGATTAAAGCAAATAAATCATCTGCAACTAAAAGATAGGGTATATCTACTTGTCTTCCTTGTAGAGGTTGCGGTGGTAGTAGTTTCAGGCCACCCGACCTATGTCAAACCAATCTGGACGAGCTGAGCTGAGCGAGCGGTTTGTTGATCTCTGGCTCTCCTCCACTCATGCACGGCGCGTCGCGGGGATCGCGGGCTGCGGGGGTGGCGGCCCCGCGGGCTGCGGCGAGACGGCGACACGCCGAGTTGTGGTTGAACAAGTACAGCGAGTGTTTGTGTTTAGTGTTTTGTTTCAGTGTGTTTAGATAAAGTGTTTTACGGCCTATTTATAATTATGAGACCTGTTAGACATAGAACGCGCGAAGCTGTGAGCTATGTAGTACCTACCTGTATGTAGCTATAGGTGTATGGCAGTCTATGCCGAACATGGCGTCGTAGTATCTATACTTGATTGTGCTCTGCTATATTTTGTCCATTAATACAGTTTATAATGTTATGAATCTTGCTTATTATTCACGACCCAACAGAGAGAGAAAACAACAACAGAGAGGAAAAACCGAACACTGGTTGAGATGGCGCGTTGTTTGATGCGGCAGGCAGGAAGCCCTCCTGCGTTCTGGGCTGAAGCAGTAAATACTGCAAATTACATAAGAAACAGATGCCCGACTACAGCATTGAATGGAGGAATACCATTTACATTATAGAAGAAACAGTGTACATGAATGTATTTCGGTCGAAAGCGTACTACAAAGATAAAAGTTCCCAGGAGGGGAAATTTGACTCAAGCTCCGAATTAGGTTTTTTTGTGGGATATGATGTACAAATCTAAAGCCTATAGAATACAAGATCCGAAGACCAGACGAATAATACAATAGAATACAATAACAAAAATTATAATAGTGACTCGTGACGTCAAATTCATGAAAGAAACGGCGTTCAGGCAAGAATATAAGGAGATACGTGATAATTAAGAATAAATTGATGATGAAGAGATAATAGTTGACATGAATATGCCTAATGTGAGTCATGAAGAGAAAGAAGAAGAGCGTAGAGTTTCTTTGAAAGCAAAAAGAGATGGAACAAGTACTAGAAGATCACCTGAAAGAATGCATGAATCAGAAAAGGAGAGGAATAAAGGTACAGTTTCATGGGAACGATTGATAGAATCCCCGAAAAGAGGAAGAGGAAGATCGAGATTAGTGCGTACTTTTCACTATAAGACAGATAGCGAAAGTAAGTCAGATGATGAAGAAGAAAAATTAACAGCGGAGATAGCGACTATTGAACCAATGACGGGGAATGAAATTGAAAAGACAAACGATGTTAATGCATGGAAAAGTGCTTTAGAGGATGAATATCTGGCACAGATTAAGAATGGCACATGGGAAATCGTGCCCAGACCACCGAATCGTAAAGTCATTGGAAGTCGATTCGTGTTTAGTACTTAAACTACTGGAAAGAAAGTGCGAATCGTCGCGATAGGATGTTTCCAACGACCAGGGGAGGATTTCTATGAAACGTCTTCTCCCGTCGTGAGGTTATCATCAATAAGAATAGCTGCTTTGTCAGCGGAATATGGATTAGAGATCCATCAAATGGACGTAGTGACAGCTTACCTAAATGATTCACTGGATGAGGAGGTATTTATGGAAGTACCAGATCAACTATGCGAAGTTCTAGACAGAGTACTCGCAAACCACAAGATTGGTTTACAGGGAAAAGTCTTAAGTGACAATAAGATACTTCAGACAGCTATACGGCCTACAGGCCCTTATTCTCGAATAGGCATTCAGGCCCTTATTCCAGAATAAGGGCCTGAATGAATGTGACAATGGTGTGTGCTTATTTAAGAAATCTCTGTATGGTTTGCGTCAATCTGGATTGCAGTGGCATAAGGAGCTGGTGAGAAAGTTGATCAATATTGGCTTTGAGGCAATGCCTCAAGACCCATGTGTGGTTGCTGCAGAAAAAGGTGAGCGAATGATGTTAATTGCTATTTATGTTGATGATATTGTTCTGGCGACGAATGATAGTGTATGGTTGTGTGACGTGAAAAAGCAATTATCTAACACATTTGAGATGAAATAATCATTGTTTAGGCATTGAATTTACTCGTGATGAAGATGACAGAGTATACTTAAATCAGAGTGTATATTTAGAAAAAGTTTTAGACCGCTTTGGTATGAGAGAGTGCAAGCCTATAATGACCCCTATGGATGCTAATGTGAAGTTGGAAAAACCGGAATATGTGAAGAACGAAGTAATGAGTAACTATCCTTATCAAAGGTTGATAGGTGCTTTAATGTATTTGGCAGTGTCCACAAGGCCAGACATTGCGTATGCTGTAAATTATCTAAGTCAATTTAACAGTAACTATGATGTTGAGCATTGGAAGGCGGCTAAGCGTGTGTTAAGATACCTAAAAGGCACATCAGATTATGATTTAGTGTATGAAAGGACAGGTCTACCGTTGTTTGGTGTGGTTGATGCAGACTGGGGTGCGAATACAGTTGACAGTCGTAGATCGTATTCTGGATTCGTATTTATCTTAGCAGGTGCTCCAATTAGTTGGGAAGCACGCAAACAACGGACCTTTGCTCTTTCGAGCACGGAATCATGGCCCTCTCCGAAGCTACAAAGGAAGCCATGTATTTGCGTGATATTTTGAATAATGCTGGAATGGAATGTGAATGCGTGACATTATTTAATGATAACCAGGGTTCAATAAAGCTTGCTCAAAGTAGGAACTATCGCTCGTGTACAAAGAATATTGTCGTGAGGCGCCACTTTATTTGAGATTTGTGTGAACAAGGTTTGATTACTTTGAAATACTTATTACAGACAGGATGCCTGCTGATGTTTTGATTAAAGGCTTGAGTGTGAGAAAGCATCATGAATGCATGCGTAATTTAGGTATGATGGATGTATGATGTGGTAACTAAAAAGGGCTGTAGAATCGCTCACAACTTCGAGGGGAGGTGTTAGACATAGAACGCGCGAAGCTGTGAGCTATGTAGTACCTACCTGTATGTAGCTATAGGTGTATGTCAGTCAATGCCGAACATGGCGTCGTAGTATCTATACTTGATTGTGCTCTGCTATATTTGTCCATTAATACAGTTTATAATGATCTGAACCTTGCTTATTATTCACGACCCAACAAGACCATTAGTCAAGCCAGATCATTGCATTACATGGGAGTCTATTCCATTATATTTTGCTTTAATATAGATTGATTAAAACGGTTTTAAAAATGCTATCTCAACCCGGTGCCGAAGTCGGGTCGGGTCATTTTTTGCGCTGTTAAATAGTTTAATACTAATCACTGATACCTATTGCATCAACAAAATGTATGAAATAGCTGTTTTTCGCGATTTCAGAGTTATAGTTAACATGATAAAATTTGTTTGTATTGTGAGTAAAATAATCCCTTGAAGTTTGTTCAGACTTTTTCGAAACACTCAGAAAATATGTTGACCTAGGTATAACTTACTGGAATGGCTTTTGTATAAATGGGCTGTTATGTAAAAAAGTGTGAAAAAGTGTTAAATTATAAAAGTGCGATCGAAATTGCAGAACGTTACGGGTTAAAATATCAGACCAAAACAATAAATAATTTGTTTGGGAGGTCTTTAATATACCAGACTCAGGAAAAGTTGTATGCAAAAAGTACGCTAAGGCTGCGTCCCCAGTAGGCAAACTGTTAGCCGCCGACTGAGTTAGCGGCGTATCGGTTTAGTACGCCCTTCCATATATTTCAAATGGAGTGTTCACAGTTTGCTAGTTTTGCGCTCACTGTACGCAGTTTGCAGCGTTACGCGCGCCGACTATCTTAGTGAGCGGCCGACTCCCACCAAAACCGGTTCCAGTCGGCAGCGGCGATTGGTTGTTCGCCGGGCGTAGTGACTCAGTTTGCCGCAAACTGATTATTCGGATAGTTGGAAAAAAGCTATCATCGTGTTAGGACGTGTTTTTGCATCGCACCTAACTAATCTCAACGCACACACACATCACTGAAAATCCAAGATGTCCTTTGGTACGGAAAGGTTCATTAGTGAAATACAGAATAGACCATGCATATGGAACATGTCGAGTGAAGAATACAGCAACAGAGTATTAAAGCAGAGCAATTGGAATGAAGTCGCTGATATTATATACGATGATTGGCAAAACTTAGAAGAAAAAAACTAAACAAAAAAGAAGTAAGTTCCATTCTAATGAATTTATTATTTATTCAACAATATACTTGTATCACTCACTACATAAAACAAAGTATCATAATTTACATAGTATTTACGGCTTTACACACTCCATTACACTATTTCTTCCTGTAGCTACAACTTACAAATATTTCTCTTGCCAGGGTAGCTTTCCTTCGTTAAGAAAATAGTTTTTAAAGTTTTCTCTTGTTATTTTTCCAGAATTTGATACAGTAATAATTTGGCTCCTTGAACTTGTAAGTTATTGAGGTACGTCGCGAAATATGTGCATATTGTGCTTGTTCTCTTGCTATGACAAAATTATGTAAAATACAAACAGTTTTTACGATAGCGATGGTTGTATTCACATTAGTAGCGATCGGTGTATGCAGAACTCTCCATTTGCTTGTTAGGATGCCAAATGCACATTCCACGCATCTCCTAGCTCGACTATGACGATAATTGTAAATTCGCTCTTCCTTATTTAAACTTTTATTAGGAAAAGGCCTCAAGATATGCTTTTGTAATCCAAATGCCTCATCTCCAAGAAACACGAAAGGTTGGGGCAATCCATTTGAATTAGGCAATTTAGTTGAGTTAGGAATCTTCAGAGACCCACACGCCAATTTTTTGCCAAAACCACTTTCTTTAAATATATTACTGTCAGCATTTCGTCCGCAAGCACCTACATCAATAGCTATATAAGAACAGTTTGCATCTGCTACGGCTAACAGAACAATTGAGAAGAACTTCTTATAATTAAAATAGTTAGACCCACTTTTTGGTGGTTTTCTAATACGGATATGCTTGCCATCGATAGATCCTATACAATTAGGATAGTTGGTTTTTTTATAATATCGTTTTGCTATTTCTAGCCACAATTCTTCAGAAGGTTCCGGCATTTCCTGTGGCTGTAAAATATCCCATATAATGCATGCAGTTTCACTTATTATTTTCGATACCGTCGATTTTCCAACAAGAAACTCTTGTGCAATTTTTCTGTAACTTAGTCCACTTGACAGGAATCTGGAAAGAATATTGAACTACCGATTATTTCTGTTTCAGTAAAAGACCTACAAAAAAAAATGGAAGGGTTTGCGCGACTATCACACCAGAGAAAAAAATAAGGATTCCTCAGTCAAAAGCGGAAGTGGGGCAACAAAAAAACGCAAGACACCATACTTGGACATGTTACACTTTTTAAATGTTTCTAGAGCTAGCAACCAGACATCTGGCAATATTAGCGCCGAGACGTCTAGCGACAGTAGCGCTATTTTAGATGAAAATGATTCTACTGACTCGGTAGTTAATGTCAGTAGACCAAAAAAGATGACTGTGTTTAAGAGAAACCGATCCAGATATGAACTTTCTACTAAATATTTTACCGGAAATTAAGACAATGTCCCCAACACAGAATTTTGAATTTCGGTTCGAAGTGATGAAAATTATTAAAAATATAAAATATAGTGTACATAATCATTATGACGGTGGTATGATGCAAACTGGATGGACGAATGCCTACCAGTACCCACATCAGTATGGCTATGCGAGTGGAAGCAGCAAGTACACCAAATGTGCAAAACTACCCTCGAAACAGTCCATCACATAGCTCTACAGGTTTTTCAGCGGAAGTAGAAGACATAGAAGCAATATTGCGAGGCGATTCAAACCACATTGAAGATGAGGAATGACTGGTTACCAACTTAATGTTACCATATTTGTTCCTAATTCAATTTAATAATACAGTAATTTTGAAAAGTGATTGTTAAATTAAAAACTATAAATGCGAAAGTGACTTTGTATTAAAATAAAAAAAACTTTTTTTTTTTAAATCCTAAAGCGTTAATTATTTACTTACCTCAAAGTTATAGTAAGCCGTTCTTCGGGACATAATGTATCTCTTGTGATATTATTTTTAGCTATGTACTGGGTTATAGATTTCAACAATTCATCAAATGTATGAGAAGTCATATTGAAATAGTCGTAAATTTTTTCTGGATGTTTCCTTAGTTCGGGGTAAAGAGTGAAATTGTCCAATGCTCAACCTTTTCTTGTATAATGGGTGAACCCAGTGCTTCCTTTTATCCTCTTTCAGCGCTTCTAAGATACCAATTACTTCAAAAATATCCATCGTGACCAACACAACCACTCCCTTCGTACAACAAAAGTAAAGTGATAATTCAGTCGGTCGGCTAAATAAGCGGCTAGATCTTAACAGTTTGCTTGCGACGCACGAAAATTGATTTGAGTCTGCAGCTAACTCAAATTTCAGTTCGCTGCAAATTTGCGGCTCACTCAGTCAGCCGCTAACAAATTGCCTACTGGGGACGCAGCCTTAATCATATAAGTATTCAAGAAATACAAGCGCAATTATGACTTATATAAAAAATAAGCATCAAGCGGAGTATTCAGATACGGTGGTAGAAGTTAATGTTTCACGACGATATATACAAGCAGCCATCGACAAGCCAAACTGGTAATACCAACATTAATATCACAATCCGGGCTGGAATACCTGGATATCTCAGAACCTCCCCCAAAGCGAGTTAAGCAAATGCAACTATCTCTACCGTCGAAAATCCGCCAAGAATCTGGAGATGCTTTGATTGATATGATTTTCATGGATTTTCAACCAATGCAGATTGTGGAAAAACAAGGATTTCGAACGTTTTCTCACACACTCAACCCTGACTATAAACTTCATTATATACAGAAATTAGCACAAATGTTAGAAGAGAGGTACAACATCGACTCAGCAGTTGTCAAACTGAAGTTGATATCTTACCATAACATCAGATATTTGGTCATCAAACAGTAATACATGTTTCATCAGTTTATGTAGTGACATAGAAAATATCACTATGTCAATTGTAATTTACACTTCAGAATTACAAAAATGTCATACTGCTCAAAATATAGACAAAACAATTTAAAAAAAATGAGGAGTAGCAAATAGAGGCTTAAATAGTAACCATTGTCACAGATAACGTCTCGTCAATAAAATAAGCAGTTGATGAGTTTTTATGCAAGCGTAACCACTTCTGCGTTTCTCACACATTAAATATGACTATCAAATACTGCATTGAGAATCATCCAATTCAGAAGACAGCGTGACAAATACGCTTAATACATAGTTAACAGAACTTTTATCCAAACGCCGAGGAATAGTTGGGGATTTCAAACACAGTACAAAGTCATCATATGCTTTAAAATAAATGCAAAGAAGATTGGAACAAGATTTAATAAAACTGAAGCAAGATATCCGGTTGCAATGGAATAGCACGTTCTATAAGATCGAGCGTTTATTAAAACTGAAAGTGCCTCATCGGCCACATTGCTACTGCTGAATTAGCCTCCGAGTAATGTTAACTCCAATGAGCAGTCGCCGGGGACATTGGGCCGTCTTTGCGGTGTGTCTATCATATTGGGGGAGTTTGCCATAGTCACCACGCTTGGCAGGCAGATTGGTGACCGCAGTTTTACAAATATGTGCTCGGGGGACGCTCCTTCCCATCTTCCGGTGTGTATTCCCTTAGTCGCCTCATACAACATCCACGGGAGGATTGGGAGGGGTCTGATTCTAAGCCGAGACCGCCACATATTAACTACATTAAACTAAGAACAAAAGCATTTTACACAAAGAACGATAATAGTCATAGATTTATTTTACCTTTACATAATCCGAAAGTTTATCGACTATAGCTTGGCATACTTCTGGGATAATGTATGAAATAATTAGAGGCGATACTTTGAAAACGTCACAAAGGCTATTGAATGAATCGCGTGTACTTTTAGGTATTTTAAGTTTAATTATAATCTGTCTTGTGGTGAAATTGAAAGTCTGTAATTTGTATCTTGTTTAACTATTCTGGGCCCAACAATATTCAGTATATATTCTAAATCGGTGTTGTTTAATTTCATAAATGTTTTAAAATGTATGGGATTCTGTACTATCATTTCATCAGCATACAAATCTCTTAATCTATCACTATTACTGTAACAATTGCTACTCAAAAAACTAGGTATAGCTTCGTTTCTTTTGAAGGGATCCAGCAATAATAATTCCACAAGCTGCTATCAATATATCACTATCATCAACTGATAAGGCTTGTTATTCCTGCTTTGTCAGTAGCATATTTATGGGGGTTCTGGACCACTCATGTTGTGATTAGTTTTATTCCTATTGAAATAATGTTGAAATTGCGTTGGCAAAAGTGTGGTTTAGGTTGTTTAACCCGCTATCGCTTGTGGAGATCGCTTGTGGCGGGGAATATCGAGCGGGTAGATATGTATTATAAATAGGTATAGGTACATGGGTGATGTAATAATTCAAGGTCAAGGTACAATCGCTAGATGGTGCTATAAGAAACATGTGGGCTAGCTCAGCAGCTACAAGGTAGATGCGGGTTCTAACTCAAAGTAGGTATAAGGTGGGTATATAGGTAGCTATAGAATAATAACAGTAGAAACTAAATCAAACCGAGTTTAAGTTTGAATGCATAACCCTTCCTTTGCTTCATCATCACTTGAGTAAAAATAGTCTCGCTTGTGGTGGGAATGTCAAGCGGACTCAAAGTTGGTACAATGTAGGCCGCAGTGGTTTGTAGATAAGGTTTATACAATGTGGACACATGGAAGCGATTACATAGGTACATTCGTTTGGTTATTTATAATGTTTGAACACATAACCCTTCTTTCGCTTCACGGTTAGTCGGGTAAAAATACTCTATGACACTCTTGTGATAAAGTCATTAGAAACTATGTGATCATCAATGGTTTTTAGTACTGAGAATACATGAAGCATTGAATTGATAAAACATATTTTGGTACTCCCCACACTGCTCTAGTTTATGATTCTACAATTAAAATGAACTTCATTAAGATAAGTTTGTTTACCCTTTGTTTAATGAAGTTAAAATGTGCGGGTGGATACATGGGTGGATGATAGATATTGAAATCAGTATAAATTAATTATTTGCTGCAATAATTGATAAATAACAATCAATATGCCTGACAGGATGTTGTAGAGATATTAGTTTGGTATAAAACAAACCATCTCCAATAGCATTTATTTATTAGCATTGCACCACCAACAACGCGCAATGTTGTTGACAAGTATAATTCCTTGGGTTTTGGTATTCCAACTACAAACTCAAAACGATTCAACAAGTACTCAGCGAAATGTTTCTTTATACGAAAAAAGAGATATGATGAAACTCTATTGGGATGATGATCTATGGATTGTGAAGAAAGTGAACTTAGTGGAGGGGAAGGAAAGTGTTTATTCAAAAGGTTGGTCAATGAAAATGTTCTTTAACACCCCAACTATTGGTTTACCTTATCAAAACCCAGAGGTATATTATAATGGAGGAGAGAGTTTAAATTTGCAGTTATGTAGTAATACTCGCAAATTATTGATGTATAAAATTGAGATTACAAAGACTAATTATGGCAAACGCAATAATCGTGTGAAACGAACTCTAGCAGAAAATACTTTGAGTCAAACATGGACTGACAAAAAATTTGAGCAGGTGTATAAAGATAACGAGGGTTTAGAAATTATAGTGAAGGTGTTGAGGGATAAACAAGGGGGGATGAAAATATCCACCCACCCAATATCACCTACTAATGAAAAAAAAGAAGAAGAAGATAATTCATTCACCTCTATAACACCCCCTACTACTACCACCACACCTTTAGTAGAACTTGAAACAACCGAAGTAACAACAATGCTTTATCCATTGAGTGAAATCTGCTTGAGATATAAATCAACGTTGGAGGGTGTAATATATTGGGCTTATAGTCAATTGGAAAATTTAAAAACAAACAGTATGAGTGATAATAGTTGCTCACTTATTATCCCAGGAAGTTCTTCTACTAAATAATGTGTGAGAATATTAACACGTTCATCGCCGACTAATATTTTACAAAATCTTAAAAAATGTCATTGGTTTTTATGATTATTTTCAGTTCTATTTGTTCGTATATACAAGTTTTACAGTGATATTTGGTTGTTTTGGCTTTATTTTAGGTTTTTTTTAAGTGCCGGTCTTTACGACCCGGCGTGGCCTAAACGGAATAATTATTACATTCAGGCCGTGCCGGTCACAATGCCGGTCAACGTACTTACGTACGCTTAATGTTTGATCGATGAGATATCGTGCGTTATAGACACGTCCATTACGCACGGGTACCGCGTGCCTAGTGGCTGGCGCAGGAGAACACGGCGCGTGCGGTTGTTGTTCCCGCCTCCCTTCACCCCCTTTCACCTCTCTCCATCAAGCCAATCGCGGACTGTCCACGCTAGTTTGCACTTGTTATGGTCATCAAATGCACGCTATGATTTCGTTCATCGCAAAACTGTAGTTTTATTGTCAAAATGGACTCTTTTTTTGACTTTGAGTTTACACAAGAACAATTACATGAAATAGACAATTTAGTGAGGTCGCATTGCAGTATTGATTGTGACATAAGTGAGGGTGATGAAGCGTTAAATATTCCACGTACCAGAAAACGTCGAGTTATTTGGTCGGACGATGAAGATGACCGTGATTTATCTCCAGCTTTATCGGGTCATACACCTGAAACTGCCAAGTACCAGCCAAGTGGTAAGCAGCCTCGTATAATTCCTTTTACTGAAATACCTGGACTAAAACCTTATTCACTCCGGAATCAACTAGCTAATGCTACACCTGCTGATTTCTATTCCCTCTTAGTCACTGACCAGCTATTTGAAGAGATAGCACATCAGATGAATATATTTGTCCAACAAAATATCGATAAAGGTGCCATCAAAGATAAGTCGAGACTACGGCTGTGGATGCCAACCGACAAAGAAGAAATCAAACGATTTTTAGGTGTGATTATTTGGATGGGTATAGTGAAGTTACCAAAAATTGTAGATTACTGGTCAAATGATGAGATGTTGGGTCAATCTTTAGCAAAAAAGACTATGAGTCGCAACCGCTTCGAATTTTTGCTCAGAATGCTCCACTTCTCGAACAACGAAGATGCTCCACAAAATGACCGCCTGGGTAAAATACGAAGATTAGTGGGAGTATTGAACAAAACATTTTCCGACCATTATACTCCTGACGAATATTTATGTGTCGATGAAAGCATGATACCATTTCGTGGACGTATTATTTTCCCCCAATATAATAAGTCGAAAAGACATAAATATGGTATCAAACTATTTAAATTGTGTACTACTCCTGGCTATACGACAAAGGTGGAGGTATATGGAGGAAAGACATTAGATTCACAAGATAATACACCAACCAAAGTTGTCTTGAACTTGGCACGTAACTACTTTGGAAAAGGTCATACTATGTTCGTCGATAATTGGTATAAAAGCTTAGATCTAGCTGAAAAGTTAGTTCAACAAGATACTCATTTAGTAGGAACCATACGAAAAAACAGGAAGAACTTACCAAAGGACGTCATGACTGGAAATCTAAAACCGGGTGAATTTATGGCAAAAGAAAACAAAAACGGTGTCACGGTTATGAAGTGGAAGGACAAGAGGGACGTATGTTTGTTGTCAACCAAACATTCTATTGGATTTACAAAAAAAAAAGAACAAAAGAGGGGTTGAAACAATTAAACCAAAAATCGTGATCGACTATAATAAAGCCAAGGCAGCAGTTGACTTGTCTGACCAAATGAGTGCTTATTCGACTCCTCTGCGAAAGACACTAAAGTGGTATAAAAAGCTCGGTATCGAATTATTACTCAATACTGCAGTAGTAAATGCAAGAGTCCTATATGAGAGTACAACCAAGAAGAAGATCTCTGTCGTTGATTTTAGGCGACTGTTGGCAAAGCAGTTGATTGAGGGTAGTCAAGAAAATACGGAATTGGCCACACCACGACCCAGAAGACAAAAACATGAGCTTAAGAAAAAAGAAGGCACAGCAGGTTCAACAAGAAAATTTTGTCGTGATTGTTACAAAGCAAATGTTGAATTGCATGGAAGAAATGGGGCCAAGAACAAAACAAAGAAGGTTTCTTGGTTTTGCTCTGTTTGTCCCGGAAATCCCCATTTATGTCGTCAATGTTTTGACAAATGCCACTAACATAGTCGTCGTGAAGTTAGTCATCAGTTCGGGGCGAACCCCTAGTTATTTCTTTGATTTTGATTTAAAAAAAGGAACGTAACAACGACGAACGTAACGTAGTTTTGATTAAAATAAGTTCGTTCGTTTTTTTGCATAAATGCAACTTTTAACGAAAATAAAAATATTAGATTCGAAATACTGTGGTTTTTCTTAAACTTTTTTCCTAGAAGTCCTAAAAATAGGTATGCCATCAAAAAATCAAAAAACCAAGTGGTTACAGGTGTTCATTGGGGCCGCGCCGGTCATATTGTATGGTTGAATACGCAGCTTTTGCATTCTGCGGCGCGAACGGGCTTCGCAAAGTAGGGTCTGGCGTGCCGGTCATTTTGACCCCCCATGGCCCCAATGGGTAGATCAAGTGCCGGTCATTTTGACCCACCATGGCGATGAACGTGTTAAAATTATATTTTTTTCATGATGTATGGAATATTATAATTATCATGTTTTGTGGTGTAGTTATGCTTAATTTGATAACTACTACTTTGTATTTCACTGCGGTTTTCAAATCACGCTATTGTATGGTTTCCTGTTTCCCATGAGAAATAGATTGTGTGAGTGTAAGGAATGGGTATATAAACCCCTTTTGAATATGAATAAATTAACAATTTAGTAAACCATTGTCATAGCAACAACTTGCTGAAGTGAACATTATAAATTTGTAAGTGTTTAATATTTTTTATTAAATCAATTTATAAATATGGCTGCCAACAATAGCAACAATTCATTACAAGTCCTCAACACCTTTGGTAGCAAGACTTGGATTAAAAATGAGTGAATTGGAAATCAATAAGCCCTATAAAATATTGAATGCATCCAGAATACCATCACAATTCTGTAAGGATACTTTACAAACAACAGTGCAATTAGAAAATGGGCGGATGTTAACTTTACCATCCAGATTTAATGATATGGAAGATATTATATTTCATTTTCTTCAAACAGGAGCGTTTATGATAAATAGTGGTCCAAGTGGGAAATCATGGATTATAAAATTCACCACGACAGAAAACGCTATTTCAACATAATAAGAAATATAATGCATTTTTTCAGCAACATAAAATAACAAGAGAAAATGGTTCCAATTGAGAGAGCAGCAAGTCACAGTCAACAAGACCTATTAGATAATTTTCTTGAAGATACATACAATGAAAGTAAAACTATATGGATTAATTTTTTACAGTCGAGCCTACTGCTTCAATTGTGGACATATGAGTTTCTATTGGTGCGATTAAACTCAGCGGTGGATAATATTTTGCAAAGACTACTCCATAACCAATAATGATCCTGAAGTTTATATGCTAATACTTTTATGGAGTGATATTAGCACCTTTATGGTGGCTACTACAGCTGTGAACACCTGCGTGAACGCGATTGAGTGGTTTCAGTTGTTACGTGAAGTGCCTCCTCACTGTTTTAGACATTGTGTTTTCATCGAGAGACAAGGTGCCCTATTTTTAAATATTTTATTTACAATTATTGGTGAGTGTATGTGGTGAGCGTTATACTAATTATTGTTGGTGCTTTTTTCATTTTATTGTAACTTTTTATTATAGTACTCATAATAATATCATGGATTTAGACAACCTTAGATTTATCATAGATATTGATGGTTCCCCGTCAAAAATATGATATATTTCAAGGAGGTAGGAATTTATGATATGAAGCATAATCAAGTTTATATTTTTCATGTTAGATTACCAGATTTCTTAGAAAAGATATCTTCAATGACAGTTGTTACTTTAGAAATTATAGATTTTTAACAGTTACTTCGAAGGGTTTATATACATTTATGATAATGTATGGATGGCTAAATTAAATAATATACTATCTTTGTATTTTATTATGGTTTTTGACTAAAATGACTGATTAGTCATAATATGCTGTTACATAATTTATTGTATTTGTTCCCTTCAGATGTAAGTGTGAAGACCCTAAGAAGAATTAAAATCGAAGGGTCTAAAAATCAAGGACAGTGGAATACTCCGGGGAAAAATCGTCCACATTCAGCAACAGTTTGCAATTTGGATAATTTTGATATTTCAGCTATAAGAAACAAAATAAAAGAATTTTATGGAGTTAGAAAACAAGTCCCAACACTGAGAAGCCTGCTCAATGAGCTGAGGGAAGCAATTGAATTTACGGGATGCCGTGAAACCCTTAGAAAAAAATTACACAAGAACGGGTTTGAGTTTCAAAACAATAAAAATGTACGGGCTTTACTTACAGAAAAATATGAAATTGCGGCATGGAGACATAGATTCTTGAGGACAATACATAAAAAGAGGCTAGAAGGACAGATTATTTACCTTGATGAGACATATGTACATCAGAACTATAAAGTTAAAAAATCGTGGCAACGACCTTCAACAAGTGGTGTCACTACTAATATATCGTCAGGAAAAAGACTTATTGTGCATGCAGGATCGGAGGAAGGGTCTGTGCCAGGTAAATTAGCCGTACAAAATATGTCACTTGTCAACAACCTCATAGTTCAACTTTCACAGTGATCTAAAAAAAACACTAGCAATTCTGGAGGTAATATGCATTTAAAAACTTCTCTATTTATCACTTATTACAACGACATACTAAATTGTCTAAATACTATTATAATGCAATAAGAAAACAAACTAGTAACCACTGCTGTTTTGAAACATCTCAAAGATACAAAACTGTAGTAATCATAAATTATCTTCGTTCGTATTAGAAAGTTAGGTAATGAAGCTTTACTTACGTTGCGATCGCCGCGGTCACACGAACCACTGTGTATAACATAGAAGTGTGCGTGTGCGGCGCGACCGCGTCGATCGCTGTGTGAGTGCGCCTCCATACCTAATTTTCTCTGGCGCCCGCGCCTTAACCGACCCTTAATAGTTGAAATGACAAACCAAACATCTGTCGAAAAAAATTAGAAAAGTCTACATTTGACCAATAATGAGTGCAAAGTATATATAGGAATCTCACTAATTATGGCTTGCATTGGTTATCCTATAACTCGCATGTAATGGTAGGCCAGGTGGAGAATACCATTGGTAGCAGATAACATGTCACGAAACAGGTTCTTTATCCTATGGAATTAAATAAAGTTCGTTTTTGATGATGCTGTTCCAGCAGAAAGTCGACGAAAAGATAAATTATGGAAAGTTAGACCATTGCGTTCTAAAGTTTTGCAAGCATGCCTTAAAGAAGAAACACAACAACACATATCTATAGACGAGATGATGATTCCTTTTACAGGAGCATGCAGTATCCGTCAATACTGCCCGGGGAAACCCAATCCTGTAGGGTTAAAGGCGTTTGTGTTGGCCAATTCTGATGGGACAGTTTGCGATTTTATAATCTACCAAGGCAATACAACGTTCCCTGATTACGATGACAGCTCATTTGGCCAAGGAGAAAAAGCCGTACTCAAATTGACAGAATCTCTAGTGCCAGGGCACTTGGTCTATTTTGATCGGTATTTTACCTCTGTCAAACTAATTGAAGAAGAAAGGGCTAGAGAGTACTTTGATGAAAAACAGAATCACGAGTTTAGCACGAGACCTTTTGGCTACTGATAAAACTCTGAAGGATAGACGGACGATAGGACGGATAGGACGTGGTAGTTCTCAAGTACTTGTAAGGAACGATGGTAAAATTGCTATGACAAAATGGTACGACAATAAGCCGGTTTTAATGCTCTCGTCAACGTTTGCGAATGAAGAACCTGATCTGTGCAGACGATATTGCAAAAAAGAAAAAATGTACATGTATTTTGACAGGGCAGATGTCATCGAAATGTATAATAAAAATATGGGTGGCGTTGATTTAGCAGACCGTCAGCTAGCAGTTAGTTCTTCAAGATGCCGAACTAAAAAATGGACTCTTTTTCTCACATGTTGGACTTATCTGTTGATAACGCCTGGATTCAATATAAAAAAGAAGAACAGAAGTAAGGAACTCTTGCAAGAAAAATACTACAGCTTAGATTTTATAAAATGAAACTGGGAGAGCAACTAATTGAAGAAAACACTGCCCCATTCGAAATGTCAGATGTGCAAGATGAAAATCAAGAAAATATTAGAAAACGCGGTCGACCTGCAGCTGTACCGATACCTTAAAAAATACGCCGAACCCAAGCATCTGCACATATGCCAGAAGTAGTTGAGAAACAGCATCGTTGTCGCATGAGTGGATGTGATAAAAAAACGACAGTCAGATGTTTCAACTGTGATGTTTTTCTTTGCTTAACAGCCAAAAGAAACTGTTTCAAAGAATTTCATGAATAGTTTTTCTATTGTTTATTATTGAATATTACTACATTTTAAATTCTTCTAATAATTGGTTATGATTACAGTTCTACTAATACCTAATGTTAATTTTTGTAAGGCAAGTGTTTTTGTTTTGTATTTTATCTTTTTACTAAGAGAGTACGAAATGTTATGATGTGCTAAGCATATATTTTGTATCATTTTTTCTTAAGTATAACATTTTGTCCTACGTGTCACCCCCCTCCCCCCCTCCCCCCCTTTAGTCGTTAATTGTTGTTTTTCTAAATATTGCCTAACGTTTCCTATAAAACGCGCTCCAACAACTAATATCATTACACACTTGGAGAATTCAGTATTTTTAACGCAAAGAATTCCTCAAACTATTATTATGGATAATGGTTCTCAATTCCAATCTAACCGAGTTAAAACATTCCTTGATACATATAAAATTCATTTTACATTTTATTCATATAGGTATTGTCCTGAAGTCAATCCTACGGAGAGATATAACAAAACAATTATAACTGCTGTTGCACAATTGGTTGGGGAAGATCACAGATCATGGGACTAGGATTTACAAAAAAATACAATTTGCAATAAATAGTGCAGTAAATGCTACGACAGGATATTCTCCATCTTTTCTTGTTTTTGGTCGAGAGATTGTTCCTTGTGGTTCACTCTCTGCTAATTGTAGAAATCTCGACGAAATTGTATTTGTTCCTAGGGATATTTATGCAACCAATATAGGCTTATTATACGCTACTTTTGATAAATCGAAAAATCTCATTTTATACTTTGGATGAAACAGATTTTGGCAAAATTCAGCAGAATAATATTGTATTGTAGAAACAAATTTTCCCTAATTTTATATGCCAAAATTCAACAGAACATTACTGGATGACAGGAACGAATCTCCCTCATTTTATTAATATTTTGTATGACACAGGTTTCGACCAAAATTCAGCTAAACAATATTGGATTGTAGCAATGAAAAATCTCACTTTATATTTTGGATGATACAGGTTTTGACATAAATTCAGCAGAACAATATTTAATTGTAGTAACGAGTCATTTTTTAATTTATAGTTTGTATGACACAGGTTTTGATTCAAATTCAGTAGAACAAAATTGGATTAAAGCAACAAACATATCTCATTTTATATTTTCGATGATATAGGTTTTGACTAAAATTTAAGAAACGAATATCGAATTGTAGCCACGATGCATTTATCAATTTAGAGTTTCTATGACACAGGTTTTGACCAAAATTCAGCAGAACATTATTGGATTTCAGTTACAAAACATCTCTCATTTTATAATTTGGATGACACGGGTTTTGATTAAAATTCAACACATCAATAATACTGGATCGCAGTTACGATAATCCTCTCATTTTGTTTTGTATGACACAGGTTTCGACCAAAATTTAGCAGAACATTGTAGCAACACATTTTCCCTAATTTTATTTATATTGAATATGACAGGCTTTCACTAAAATTCAGCAAACAATATTGAGTTGTAACAACGAAACTTCTCTCATTTTGTAGTTTGGATGACAGGTTTTCATCGAAATTCAGTAGAACAATATTGGATTAAAGCAACAAACAACTCATTTTATGTTTTGGATGATACCTGTTTTGACTAGTTCAAGAGACCAATCAATTTATAGTTTGTATGACACAGGTTTTGACCAATATTCAGCAGAACATTATTGGATTTTAGTAACAAAACATCTCTCATTTTATAGTTTGGATGACACAGGTTTTGCTAACAATTCAACACATCTATATTGGATCGCAGCAACAAAACTTCTCTAATTTTATTTGTTTTGGATGACACAGGGTTTGACCAAAATTCTGCACAAAATATTGGATGGTAGCAATGAAAAATCTCATTTTATATTTTGGATGATACAGTTTTTGACATAACTTCAGCAGAATAATATTTAATTGTAGTAACGAGGCATTTTTTAATTTATAGTTTGTATGACACAGGTTTTGACCAACATTCAGCAGAACATTATTGGATTTAATTAACAAAACATCTCATTTTATAGTTCGGATGACACAAATTTTGATAAATTTCGACACAAAAATGTTGGATCGCAGCAACGACACTCTCATTTTATAGTTTGGATGACTGGTTTTGACCAACATTCAGCAGAACATTGGATTTCATTAAAAAAAACATATCTCATTTTATAGTTTGGTTGACACAGATTTTGATAAAAAATCAATACATCAATGTTGGATCGCTGCAACGACACTCCTCTCATTTTATCGTTTGGATGACAGGTTTTCAACAAAATTCAGTAGAACAATATTGGATTAATGCAACAAACATATCTAATATTTTGGATGATACAGGTTTTGACTAAAATTTAAGAAACGAATATCGAATTCTAGCAACGATGCATTTCTCAATTGATAGTTTGTATTACATAGGTTTTGACCAAAATTCAGCAAAACATTATTGGATTGTAGCAATGAAAAATCTCATTTTATATTTTGGATGATACTGGTTTTGACATAACTTCAGCAGAACAATATTTAATTGTAGTAACGAGACATTTTTTAATTTATAGTTTGGGATGTCACAGGTTTTGACCAACATTCAGCAGAACATTATTGGATTTCATTAACAAAACATCTCATTTTATAGTATGGATGACACAAATTTTGATAAATTTCGACACAATGTTGGATCGCAGCAACGACTAGACTGTAAACGAAAAGGTTTCACCAAAATTCAGTAGAACAATATTGGATTAAAGGAACAAACATATCTCATTTTATATTTTGAATGATACAGGTTTCGACTAAAATTCAAGAGACCAATATCGAATTGTAGTAACGATACATTTCTCAATTTAAAGTTTGTTTGACACAGGTTTTGACCAAAATTCAGCAGAATTGGATTTCAGTTACAAAACATCTCTCATTTTATAGTTTGGATGACACAGGTTTGATAAAAATTCAACACATCAATATTGGATCGCAGCAACGAAACTCCTCTAACTTTATTTGTTTTGGATGACATAGGGTTTCACCAAAATTCTGCACAAAATATTGGATTGCAGCAACGAGTTTCTCTCATTTTATTTATATTTTGAATGACAGGTTTTGCCCAAAATTCCATCCAGAGCAATGGCAGTCTAGCGGTTTACTAGTGCGACTTAGAATCTCAAGATACCGGGTTCGGTTCTAAACTCCGCACCAATGACTTTTCTAAGTTATGTGCGGTTTTCCATCGCTCCGTGCTTTGGAGGGCACGTTAAGCTGTCGGTCCCGGCTTAAATAGCAGTCGTTAAGCCATTTCAGAGACCTTCAGGCGGCCTGACCAGCTCTGAAACCAGAGGCCAGCAGTACCTCATACGATAAACAAACAAATAAAGCATAATTCTGCAGAAAATTATTGGATTACAGCAACGAATCTCCTCTCAATTTATTTATATTTTGTATGACAAAGGTTTTTACTAAAATACAGCACAACAATATTGGATCGTAGCAACGAATCTTCTCATATTATAATATTTTGAATGGTTTTGACCATTGACAATAAAATTCTAAACAAATATTTGATCACATTAACGAATAATTTCATTTCTATTTTGGATGAAAGGTAGGATACAAGATTTTACCAATATTCAGTCACTTCTATAGCAAGCTGCTAGTAGTGCTAGTAGTGACACTAAAACAAATTATAATGTCATTTATAACTACAACAAATGAGTGCAATACATTTACGACAACCGACACCAGCCGAAACCTACAATCCGAAAGCACAAAGTTAACAAATTACCTCGCACAACAAAACGAAATACATTGCGCATTTGACATCGCTCAAACAATAATGGGCCACCGTGGTGGGAGATGTCCCATACTCTCGTCTCTCTGTAGTCTAGATTTGAGCAGTGAAAATGTTAAACTGATAATGAAGATGAAAGGACGCAGCTCTGCAGACCTATAGTTGTGTCCATTTTCCACTTTGCAAACGTTGGCCAAATAACGCCAAGTGATTTGCGACCATTACAAACAAATTCTGTATGATACTTGCAAATGTTATGACTAAGTGTGGCGCATAGCACCATTTAAAAAAACATTTTACTCAAAGTTTCTGTAATAAAATATATTCTAACACAGTAAAATTGGGGTTGATAAATTAAACAGCCATATCTACACTTCGGCCCTGACATTAATAATTTTTTATTATTTATTTTCGAATAAAGTTATTGATAAAAAAAATAGTAATTCACAATCATATACAGGAATTAAAATATGGAGCAATATATTAACATATATTTTTTTGTGTTTTGGCTTTACACAACTTGTTTCTTTAGCATGCGTCAAGTAAATATAAAGTCAAGAATGTATTAAGCACACAATAGGGTGCGTCAGCGATATGCCAAAAAACAGTTTTGTTCTTTTGATTTATGTGCCTACACTCTTACCCCGTAAATTTTTGTAAAACAGTTTGTAATCGATAAATACAGATTATCAAACAAAAACAAAGTTTAAAAAGATAATACCCAAAAACATATTCCTAACTTTACCGCCTAGTCCATACAGTATCTTGAAGACTAGCTGTACCCGCCGCTTCGCACGCGTGGTCATTTCTCTAGGTTAAAAGTACTCAATGTACTATTCCAAAACCTAAAATAACCATATACCAACATTTGATCAAAATACCTTTAGCCGTCAAAATGTTTTTATTGATTGCTTAGCTTCTACTCATCGGATTGAGCTACCAAGTACACCAGTTTTTAGGTCAAACCCTAAGCTATCCAACAGTGAAAACCGCATCGTAATCGGTCCAGTAGTTTTTACGTGATGCGCGAACAAACATACAGACAAACAGACAGACACGAATTTTAAAAATGTTATATTATTGTTCAGTAGCTTATTTTAAGTACCATTTTTTTAAATTATCTTGTTTGTACAGACTTTTTCGTTCTGCTTTATTATAAGTATAGATGTATCAAATCTGATAGTATACAATCATAATATTATCCTTATGTTAAGATAATACAATATTCTTACATTATATCAGTTTTTAACTAGATTTGCCATCTGGATTGCACCATTAAGTTAATGGTTGTCTAAGTATAAGTTTCTGTATTACACCATCAACTTATTGGTTGTCTAAGTATAAGTTTCTGCATTACACCATCAACTTATTGGTTGTCTAAGCATAAGTTTCTGCATTACACCATCAACTTATTGGTTGTCTAAGTATAAGTTTCTGCATTACACCATCAACTTATTGGTTGTCTAAGTATAAGTTTCTGCATTACACCATCAAGTTATTGGTTGTCTAAGTATAAGTTTCTGCATTACACCATCAACTTATTGGTTGTCTAAGTATAAGTTTCTGCATTACACCATCAACTTATTGTTTGGCTAAGTATAAGGTTTTAAAACATTCATAAATAATTTCATTATGATACCTAACCGTAAGGACCTCTTAATTTGTCACTAGTAATTATGTGTTAATGACGAGAACGACTGCATATTACATAATGTTAAGTGTTACTGCAATTCAGGATATAAATATCAGAATATACATATTCCAGCAAGGATTTCCACTATGTGGCTAGATTTTTAAAGATACTAAGAAAATATAATAATTGAATGAAGACTTTGAACTACACCAATTTGGTATCAACTTCTTCGCTTTTAGACACACCATTACTGCTGTCTGCACAAATATTTTGGCACTTCTCATCATGTTTGCTATCACTATTAGTATCCACTGGTATACTGTCATCACTCGTCTTGACATCACTGTTGGTAGCATCGGCTTCATTTTTGGCGTCACTGTTGCTATCAATGACAATATTTGCATCATTGTTGAGCCGACTGTCATTGTCATCATCATCATCATCGTCACCGCCGGTGTATTTTTCGCCTGTAACAAGTGAAGGCTTATTACTTAAAAAATAATTTTGGTTGACAGGGTAGGACCATTCGATTAATTTGTCATAATCACTACCAAGCTTTCTCTACAGGTGAGGATTACAAAAATCTAAATAAAAAGAAGCGAGTTAAACTCACACACCAATCGACATAGGTGGTCAGTTTAGCAATGCAAACTTCCACACGTTCCTGAGTTCCTGAAAGACTATTTATTTATTTTACTTAACTTGTAGTATCTATCTATGTATGTATCTATCTATGTATTTTGTATGTCCTGGAAACATGCAATTCAAAATTTCGAGCACTTCCCGATTAGCTGTCCGGGCTGAAACTTTCAGGTAGCTTACAAACCAAAGACAACGAAACAAAAAAAAACATTTAAAATAGAAAACAAGTTTTGTTAAAAGAGAAAAGGCAAAAAAAAACTGTAAAACAAATTAAAAAAATAACAAAAAAGGTAAGGAAAAAAGGTAATGAAAAAAGAAAAGCAAAAAAAACTTAAAAGTTACAAAGCAAAAAAAAAAGTAACCGTAAAAGATTTTTTATTATTTTAATTTTTTAAATCGTTCTTATTCCTTTTAATTTGTACAGAACCCTAAAAACTCAACCCACCAACATATTCAACGTTGTTTTATGGCGATGACATAATTACCATATAAATGTTAATCTCATTTTGCCCACTCAGTGCCTTAATCTAACTGCAAGAGTACAGCCCACACATTTGCCTGATATTGAACCGCAAAGCAGTAGTATGCAGACATTACTGTGATGGTAGCCTAACGATTCATTAGTGCAAAATATAATCCAACAATACCGGGTTCGTTCCTAGGCTCCGCACTAGGGAGGTACCTTTTTTTTTTATCTTAAATGTTTTCCCAATTGTTTTGGATGTCAATTTATTTTTTTACAGTATTTATTTTTCGGCTTGTACCATACCTACAGTTTTTCAGTAAATGATAATATTTTAATGTCGATGAGTCTTCTAATTAAGTTACAGTGTTAATATTTAAATCATATTTATATATCGTTTTTTTCCCACCCATACTTTCAAGGACCACCCTACTCCGCACCAATTACTTTTCTAAGGTATGTGTGGTTTTCCATCACTCTGTGCTTCGGACAACGTTAAGCAGTCAGTCCCGCTCCCGGCTGTTATTGATATAGTCATGTAAGAGGCCCTCAGGCGGCCTAAAAAACTCACGACACCAGAGGCAAGCAGTACCACATTTGACAAACAAAACTTTAAGGAGGCAATACAGTACCTCATCATCATCATCATGTCAGCCTTTAGAAGTCCACTGCTGAACATAGGCCTCCCCCAAAGAGCGCCATGACGAGCGATCCTGTGCCACCTCCATCCACCGACTTCCTGCGATGGCTACAATGTCGTCGGTCCATCGTGTAGGGGGTCTCCCCACACTTCGCTTGCTTGTTTGTGGTCGCCATTCGAGAACCTTTATTCCCCAGCGGTTGTCGGTTCTGCGAACTAAATGGCCTACCCATTGCCACTTCAACTTGCAAACTCTAAGACTATGTCGGTAACCTTCGTTCTTCTATGGATTTTCTCATTTCTGATTCTACGTAGTGAAACACCGAGCATAGCTCTCTCCATTGCACGCTGCGCAACTCTGAGCTTTTGTATGAGACCAATAGTTAGCGACCACGTCTCAGTGCCGTATGTCATCACTGGCAACACGCACTGATTATAAACTTTCGTCTTGAGGCTCTGCGGTATCTGCGACGAGAAGATATGGCGTAATATCCCGAACGCTGCCCATCCGAGTTGTATTCGTCGGTTGACCTCTTTGTCGAAGTTGGATCTACCCAGTTGGATCGTCTGACCCAAGTAGACTATAATATAATATAAATATGATAAGTATGCAGTACCTATATATGTTTAATTTATATGTTCATTTACTACTTTTTTTATAAGTGTTGAATAAAAGATTTTTCTTTCTTTTCTTTTACCTGTGTCCTCAGGTCTGTCCTCGCTGGGCTCATACGAGTGTCCGGCCAGTTTCTCAAGCCAAGCTGCCATGCTGCCTTGGATCTCTCCCTGCACAATGCTCGGGTAGATATGCTCCTGCTTGAACTCCTGCACGGAAGGTTCCACTTCATCCCAGGACAGGCTGTCGTGGCTGTCTTTAAACTTGGCATCATACCTCTCGTAGTGAACCTGAATAATAAATCAAAAACTTAATTTAACTTAGTTTTAGTAAAGAAGTGATACAAATAATAGTTACAATGGGTGGTCTTATTGGTCACAGCAATCTCTTCCAGATGATCTTAGGATGAAAATAAGTTAATTGCTGTAAACATGGCATTATAAAGTTAATTTATATTATTTTGACTTCAGACTAATATTAATGATTATAATCGTCATCAGCCTATACTTGCCCACTGCTGGACTGTGGCCTCACCTAATGCACGCCACTGAGCTCCGTCTTCAGCACCTGCATCCAGTTTCTGCCAGCCTCTACGCCAAGTAGTCACTCCATCTGGCCACAGGGCGTCCTACACTACGTTTTCCTATGCTCTGTCGCCACTCGAGAACTCGTCTACCCCAATGGTTATCGGTTCTTCGGGAATTGTGACCAGCCAGCTGCAACTTCAGCTTGCTCATCCTTAGAGCTATATCGGTTTCCTTGGTTCTCTGACAGATTACTTCATTTTGAATCTTGACCTTTATTGAAAATCCAAGCAACACTCACTCTCTATAGCTTGCTGAGCAACCTTGAACGAACCAATCTCACTGTGAGTGTCCAAGTTTCTGCACCTAATTGAATGTTCATAAGTACTTAAAAAAAAATTTAGTGTTACTAGCTGTGCCCGCGACTTTGCCCGGGTGGCCATTTATCTGGGTTAAAATCCCAGGAATAAAACTACCTACAAAGTAGTATACTATAATTCATCAAGTTTACATTTCATCAAAATTTGTTCCGCCTTTAAATAGTTTTTATAGTTTGGCTTCTACTTATCGGATTGAGATACAAAGTACACCAGGTTAAGTCAAACCCTAAGCTATTCATCAGTGAAAACCGCATCGCAATTGGTCCAGTAGTTTTTACGTGATTCGTGAACAAACATACAGACAGAAAAACGATTTTTACAATCGTTATATTCTTGTTCTGTATAAGTCCCCTAAACCCATTTTTTTTTTAATTATTTTAATTGTACAGACTTTTTGTTACTTACTGCTTGATTATATGTATAGATTATAGGTCTTTGCCCGCATGGATTTTGTTATGTATATATTCGGGAACTGAGGGTACTTCGATAACACTTAATTATACTTACATATATACACTATGTTACACATTGGAAATTCATTTGTCAATTTGTAAATCTAAAATAAAGGACCAGCTCTGTACAATAAATAGTGTATTTAATTACTATTTCCTCTGGGATATAATAATTTTTTTTCTGGGTAAAAAGTAGGGATGTAACGATACCGATACCGATACCGATATATCGGCCGATATAATCGGCAGGCCGATATATCGGCATCGCCGATACAACACGGCCGATATCAACCAGTTCTAAAAGTGCGCGAAACGAACGACGCGTGCGACGTTGCCGCTCTTACGTCGCGTCGTCTCAGCGGTCGCTTCGGCTGGCCGACGCGCTGTCCCCCGCCCCGGCCCCGGCCCCAGTGCTTGCTTAGCTTTGGTTGAGAAATGTCATGTTTCGCGCTATATTTACGTAATTTCATCGCTTTTATTTCGTAATTCATTCTGTTTAATTATTGACACTGACTAGTGAAGACTGTATAGTGTTAATTTTATATAAAAGAAAATGGCAACGCCATTAAAACGTACAAGTTCCATCTGGAATCATTTTCAAATAAAACAGGATGATGATACAAAAGCAACTTGTTTATACTGCAATGTCAGCGTTTCTCTTGGTAGTAAGGCAGTTTCATCGAAGGGCTTCACGACATCTAACATGTGGACACACGTGAAGCGTTACCATGAAAAGGAGTTGAAAAACGACACCCCATCTACCTCGAAGACTGAGGCCGGTCCGCCACTCAAAAAACAAGCTACTTTGGAACACATTCTGGACAAAAATATTATGTATGATACTGATGACCCCAGAGCAAAAGCGATCACGCAAACGATAGCTGAACAAATATGTGTAGACATGGAGCCGTTCGATATAGTAAATAAACAGGGGTTTCAACGCACCATTAAGCAGTTGTGCCCGAAATACAAAATGGTTTCCCGTCCACATATGTCTGAAAATGTGATACCAGACATTTACTGTCGTGTGAAAACGATAATAAAAGAACTTTTGCAAGAACTTCCGCACATAATTGTAACGACTGACCTATGGACTAGCGACGCTTCTTCATTCGTGAACGACTTTATAAGTCTGACTGCTCATGGAGTGAATAACAATTTTGAGCTAAAGAACTATTGCCTAGCAGTATTTCCTTTTGAAGGCGAAAGACAGCGGTGAAAACATAGCTGAAAACTTACGTCAGTTATTTCAAGATTGGGCTATCGACGAACAGGTACGAGCTGTAGTAACAGATAATGCACCGAATATGGGACTTGCTGTAACACAAGTGGGTGTGGAACGTATTAGATGTATGGCACACTCTTTACAATTAGTGCTGAAGGATGCGTTTTCAGGAGAAGAGAAAATAAATGAAATTATTACAAAGGCGAGGCTATAATTGGTCACTTCAGTCATTCTACGTCAGGTCGTAAAATCCTTACTGAAATGCAGAAATCTCATAATGTTCCTTGTCATGTGCTCATCCAGGATGTCAGCACTCGCTGGGATTCTACCCTTCACGCGCTTAGGAGACTTCTTGAGCAGCGAGTTGCAGTTCAAGCATCTTTACCCCATGTGAAATGTAGAACTGAATTGGCTACAGAAGAGTGGGTACTAATGGAACAGGTTGTCTCAGTCTTGACTTATTTTGAAGAAGCTACAAAGTCAATTAGTCAAGAGTCTGCTTGCTTGTCTGACGCCATACCGCTGATCAACAGTTTGCGAAAAGTCTTAGAACGTATCAAGAACACCACGGCCATGGATGATAATGCTTATAGCCCTGAATATAATGCTTTTGTACTGAATTTGATAGCTGGGGTCAATGATAGATTTGATTATTTAGAGTGATGAAACATTTATTTTAGCAACAGCACTAGATCCGCGCTATAAATTGCGTACCTTCAATCTGCAATCTACAAGCATGAATGCGAGAAGAAATCTAATTTCATTAATTACAAATGATACATATAGAGAGAGTCCTAATTCTATAGAGTTGCCGCAACAAAATCAAAATGAGATTTTCTCGGGTATCTGGTCTGCTTGTGACAGTTTGATAAAAGAAGCAGAAGACGACGAGCCTTTATTAAACATGTCCATTCAGCCTGAACAAGAAGAGGTAGAATCTTATTTAAGATTTCAAAATATTCCAATCAAACAAGATCCAAGGATCTATTGGCGCCAGGAAGACAAATATCCTAAATTAAAAAAGCTTGCACAAAAATACTTGTCTTATCCAATGAGCTCAGTTGCTTCAGAACGGCTCTTCTCAACTGCAGGCCTGATACAAAATGACTTGCGGAACAGATTCTTTGTTTTCTTAACAAAAATCTACCAAAAGTAAACTTTAATTACTGACTTTATGTATCTTTTTTAATAACTATGTGATTGATTTTGTTTGAAACCAATAAATGTTTTTTTTTTCATTTGCTTTACTGAATTTTATTAATTAAGTATTTTTCCTTCACAGTCTTTAGGACCTAAATACATACATATGGTAAAGTTATATGATTATTTACGGGATATTTACCGTGGTAAGGTTGTGGAATGAGCTCCCGATATTTCGGCGCAGTTACATGCACCATGTTCACGGGAAGACTGAAGATATCACACGGTAAATATCCCGTAAATAATCATATAACTTTAGTGAACAACCGTGATAGTTTAAAACAGTGTTTTAATAATATGGTGTTTCATATATATGAAATAACTTTGAAGGGAGATAGTTGTATGTTGTTGTTGTTGTTCTAGAATGTGGTGTCAATATCTTAATAACTTCCTTCAAATTTGTTTAACATACATGAAGCACTTATCTACTAAGCCATCAATATCGGTATCTGTATCGGCATCGCCGATTATTTTCGTTTATAATCGGTATCGGTATCGTATCGGGAAAAACATGTATCGTTACATCCCTAGTAAAAAGTATTGTTTTAGCATTAGGACCTTAGGTACCTATACACAAAATTTCATCAAAATATGTTGACATTCTATTTGTCAGATTGGGATGCAAAGTAAATTATAAAATTTTAAGTTATTTATTTAGTTGGCAAACATTTGCATTTCAGATGGTTGAGAGCGATGGTAGCCTAACGGTTCAATAGTGCAACTTAGAATCCAACGATACTGGGTTTGATCCTAAGCTCCGTGCCTATGATTTTTCGTAGTTACGGTTTTCCATCTCTCCGTGCTTCGGAGGGCAGGTTAAGCTGTCGGTCCCGGCTGTTAAGGATGAATAGCAGTCGTTAAACCACGTCAGAGGCCCTCGGGCGGCCTGACAAACTCTGACACCAGAGGCCAGCACTACCTCATACGACAAGCACACAAGTTGGTTGAGTAGTTTTACAACCTAAACAAGAATATAATATTTTATTTAGTAGCAAATTTTAAGTCCCTACAAGTTTCTTTTTGTACAAACTTTTAATTATCACTGTTTTAATATAAGTATAAATTAAAAGGTATTGGACATACAAGAAACATGCATAATTTAGTTTAGTTTACCTTGTCTAAAACCAGTCCAAGGCCGGGAGCGGTGGGTATCATAACCTTATCTTTTCCGAAGGCACGCTCCATGATGGATACGTCTGCAAGTTCCCTCAGCACAGCTATCGTAAGTCCCACCATCTTTCGAATTTGATGGAGCATAAAACTTTGACCCTGCAAAGATATTTAATGTAAATTACTAGCTGACAAGTATAAAAGTATCGGTAAGCCAATTTGTTTGGTATATACCAAGTTTTATCAAAATCCATTCAGCAGTTACTGTGGCAAAAACCATACTAACACAGTTTTTCTCATAATTATGAGGGAAAAAAACTGTCTAAAGGCCTATCTGCACACATCGGCAGTGCCAGTACGTGTCGTTCGTCGTACCGTGTAGTGTCAGTGACAGTCATACATTTCTTATAACTCCATTAATACACTTGCGAGCAATGAGAAAAAAAACTGTCTAAAGGCCTATCTGCACACATCGACAGTGCCGTTCGTCGGTGTCGGCAGTGCCAGTACGTGTCGTTCGTCGTACCGTGTAGTGTCAGTGACAGTCATACATTTCTTATAACTCCATTAATACACTTGCGAGCAATGAGGAAAAAAAACTGTCTAAAGGCCTATCTGCACACATCGGCAGTGCCAGTACGTGTCGTTCGTCGTACCGTGTAGTGTCAGTGACAGTCATACATTTCTTATAACTCCATTAATACACTTGCGAGCAATGAGGAAAAAAAACTGTCTAAAGGCCTATCTGCACACATCGGCAGTGCCAGTACGTGTCGTTCGTCGTACCGTGTAGTGTCAGTGACAGTCATACATTTCTTATAACTCCATTAATACACTTGCGAGCAATGAAGAAAAAAACTGTCTAAAGGCCTATCTGCACACATCGGCAGTGCCAGTACGTGTCGTTTGTCGTACCGTGTAGTGTCAGTGACAGTCATACATTTCTTATAACTCCATTAATACACTTGCGAGCAATGAGGGAAAAAAACTGTCTAAAGGCCTATCTGCACATATCGGCAGTGCCAGTACGTGTCGTTCGTCGTACCGTGTAGTGTCAGTGACAGTCATACATTTCTTATAACTCCATTAATACACTTGCGAGCAATGAGGAAAAAAAACTGTCTAAAGGCCTATCTGCACACATCGGCAGTGCCAGTACGTGTCGTTCGTCGTACCGTGTAGTGTCAGTGACAGTCATACATTTCTTATAACTCCATTAATACACTTGCGAGCAATAAAATAGATCGTGTTTTTCAAATTCTGAAAATACGTAACAAACTATAATAACTAGAATAAAAGCTAAAAAAACACGCCTCCCTGCGAAAAAAGAGCTTTTGCCAATAAAATATATAATGTTGGAATGTGCTTATCAAGACCTTCGATTTGATACCCGTATTGTAAATTACGAAGTTTTTTTTTCGAATTTAAATATGGTGCCATACTGCCGCAATATAGAATGTTTTCAAAAATAAATTTGCCTATATTACTCGAAGGGATTTTAACAATTCTCCATACGTCTAAATTCAGGCATTTTAAAGTTATGGTGGAATAAAAAACTCACATACATACAAACATACACATACATTTTGGCAGTCGTGTAAAAACTATAGACACTGAAAGTTTACCATCTCACCTTTGTAATTACATAACTTTCGTGAAGATCAGTTGAGGTATTTTTTGAGATACTATGCTTAAAATTATATGAGATTTTGTACAAATTTGAAAACAAGAAATCCTTTGAATACAAAAACATTTACTTAAATGTAAAATCAATATTGGCTATATAATTTGAATTAAGAAAAATAATTTATAGGCATTGCTGGCACAAAACTAAGTAGAGCAATATTTTCAAGCATTAATTTCGAACTGTACGTATTTCCAGTATGAAGTGCCAGATTTGTACCAGATTTTATTTGTACCAGATTTTATTTTGACCTAATAACGACTCCAACTTTTAAATAATAGATTTAATTTTTAATTTAAATAATAATAATATAAAAAAACAAGTAAAACTATGATAAAAATACAAAAAATAATCTCACTAAAATTGTAAAGGCAAAAGTTTGTATGCATGTACATGTTTGATACTTCTATACGCTTAAAAGGCTGTACGGATTTGGATGAAATTTGGTATGGACGTAGCTTATACCCTGGATTAACTACTTAGTTATGCTACTATTTACTTTGGAAAAATGCACAGTTCCCGAAGGACGCGTGTGAAACCGCGGGCACAGTTCCTGAGGGACGCGTGTGAAACCGCGGGCACAGCTATTATTTATAAAAAAATAGTTTATTTTATGTTTACATTTTTTATTTTACTCTAATAGTTGCAATTGCAACATTAGATTAAAGTATTTACATTAACTTGAATAATCTAAAATTGGAAATTTTGTAAGAAGCTTAAAAGAAAATTGCTACTGTTTAGTTATAAGAATTATATATTTTTGAAATTATCTTTATTTTAAAGACCTGTATTTTGATACCTCACTCGCTAGGTTTTGGTAATTTTTTTGTTCCAACGGAAATACAATATAATATGGCAGCTGAGAGCTACCACATTAGTTATTTTGACATTTCATATTATATCCTTTAACACTTGTGTGATCAAGACGAATCCAATGACACCTCATTTATCAAAATCCATCAAGCCGTGTAGGCTGTAGGGCGCACCTAAGAAACGTACAAACTTACATACAACCCAAACACATAATTCTCCTCAGTCGGGTAAAAAAACCTTTGATCTCGCGCGTATCAGCTGAATCGTTTTCATTGCTCACAATCACAAGTGTACTTATCAGTGTCCAAAATATTAGCTGACACTGCATGTTACCACACTGAAGATCATTTATCGACACTGTGACCACAATGTTTAAATTAAAACAGCATATCTTAGGGCACCGTGGTTATAACATATGTTTTGGCACCATTGTGTGAGCTATACTGATAAATAAGTTAATTAAAAATGTAAAAAATAAGGTTTTATGCAGTAGCCATGTCATGGTGAAACTTAGAACGGGCTATCACAATGAACTGCATATATAACATTTCGTTTCAGTGCTGTTAAGTTTCCAACCCTGAGTGCAGCATCCATTTTTTCCATCCATGTCTTTGTAAAACTGGCTAGCATAATAAATTGCTTACACAAAATTTCTTGTCTGTGCTGTTAACCATTGAAGAGTTCCTTTATCTGAAGTTAATCCTGGATGTTGATTCGGGTCATGCTTACCATAACAATGCATTGTCATTGGAACTAAACCGACATGTAAAAATTCAACTGCGTAGGATAAGAGGAAGTGGTTCTAATTCAGCTTGCAAAATTTGACCTCGACAAACATACATACATACATACATTGCAAGTTAAATAAAAACTTTAAAAACGTTACAATAAATATGTCAATATAAATAATATAATGACAATGAATGATATTTTGGAATACATACCTTAACTAACAAGACTGCAAATTCCATATCGGACTGTACAAACACCCTCTCCACGTTAAAACCCATCATGTACCTCAAGGACGAGGGATCTAGGAAGTGTCTGTAACAAAAAGCAATTATTTTGTTAATTTTAATTCATCTTTATCTGCTTTGCTTAGACATTCAACCTGCATACTGCATACCCCTAAGTAGAACATGGTGAATTCCACTTGCTAGTCAGTGTTTCCAGTATTTGCTTGTGACAACTATTATGTCACAAGCAAATAGGTTGCATAAAGACTCTTTGCCCGTAGTAATTCAGTTGTCTGGTCAACCAGACTATGGAAATTGTTTCTTTTCTTTCATAGTCGGGTTGACCGGACCAGGTAAGATCTAGTTTAAACATTTTGTTGGTTTGCCGTTTTTGTTCAACTTATTGTCAAATAACGATCATCCAGAAAATTATAAATACCTATATAAGTTTGATAATGTTATAAATGTTTGTTTCGTTTTTCATTTGTTTTTCTGGCATTCATAATTTTTTTGGTTTATTTTAGCTCATGCATTGGAGTAACTGGCATAAATTATATAATTATTTATTTAGTATCTCGGCTAAATAATTAATATTTTAAAAAACTTGACACTATTTTTGAGTCTACTTTAAGTTTCAAAAAATTTATAAATAGGCAACTGGATCATGTAAAATATTTATTTTACAAACAGTAACACTGGTCTAAATATTTTTTGTTGTTTATCCATGAAAAATATTTTTTCCCATAGTCCAGTTTACCGGACATCAGAACCGTACTGTGGGCAAATAGTGCTTCTAGACAAGTGTGCACTATCATCGACAATATCACTTAACACCAAGTGATATAGTGATCAAATGTTGGCAAAATACATTTCAAAAGAAACTAAAAGATTAGAATTAGATTTGTACAAAGTTGTTATTACTTACTTCTTCTCAGTAAAATTGTAATAACTCTTAGTGCCTTTGTATACCCCTAGTACATCATTGACTTTCTGCAATTTCTCTGCTGTAATTCTGTATAGCTTTCTCTCTTCCTCTGTTACTAGACTAGGTTCAAAAGCAAATGTGGGAAGAGTGTAGCTGTATGTCCGAGCATTGCACTTTGATTTTGAGTTGAATTTATTTGTTACTCTTTTGATACCAAACACTTTTATGCATTCTGGTAAACGCTTGTTTATTTCTTCTATGTTTGCTTCGAGGGCTGAAAGTAAATTTTATTGTTTTAGTGAAGAGTTTTAAAAATGAACAAAAATTACTACATACTGCAGGACAAATCAATGTTCAAATATATAACTAAAGCCTTAATGGTGAAATTTAAATACTAACGCAGCTTGAGAGACACAACCTGTCTGGCGGCAGATACACCCTTGTCGGTCCTAGAGCTCCGCTGGAACTGGGCATTCTGCTGATTCGTGAAGTCCTCTTCCGTTATATACTTAGCTTCAAACAGGGACTTGAGAAGCTCTTCTTCTATTGTAGGCACACCAGGATTTCTGAATAAACAAAATTATTTTACAGTTTCTGTGAAGATTTTCATTGGGATGAATCTAAAGGTTTTCTTGTTTGGAGAGATTGTTATTAGTGACAAAATGACCTTAATTGCACCAATCATATTTATACTTGTTTAAAAACATCCTAGTTTATTTTATGTTCTTAGCTTGTGTTGAACAATAAGATTACCTACTATTAAATAGCAATAATTTCATCCAGGACCTATATTTATGTGGTGGTTGCAAGTCCACTACTTCTGAGGTAATTCCAGATATAAGGTAAACATTTGCTGTAACATTTTACCTCTGCATACCATAATAGTTAACTCCGGAGTAACCAAGCAGCATAGCCATTTTTTTTCTCTTGATCCGTTCACAAGTTTTCTTGGCATTGGTTTCTCCATTTTCCTTGGCCTTGGGGTCTGGCTCATCCCAATTGCGTTTTCCTCGTTTCTTGAACCTCGTCATGTTTTTGTTGCTTATTATCTTGGGTTCTTGCTTCTCAACAGATTCTTTGCTGTCCACTGTTGCCATATCTACTGCTGTGATGTGTCTGAATTGTAGCCCTAAAATAAACAGATTTTTAACGCAGCACACTGAAGATGTATTTATGATTCGAGTTTTTATAGTTTAAAAAAAAATAGAAATTGGCAAGTTACGCTCAAAAGCAAACAAACACTGAATCCGAAACTTAGTGGCGGCTATGAAATGCCCTGCTCTGCGTGTTTGATCTGTGGATGCGAACATGGTTTCGTGCAGTACATACCTTCACTTACAACAAAGTAGGTAAAGATACAAATAAATTAAAAATAGCACGAACCACGAAATGAAGGAAAAAACTAACCACATTTATTGCTTTTCCATGTGATTTTTACCTGGTGGTCCAGGATGCCACGGTAGATTAAATCTCAACGTTCTATTAAATAAGCTGAATAATTTTACTGACATACCTAAAATATATTACAGTCTTAATTTAATAAGTATTTATTAGTTTCCAGATTTCATGTAAAATAATAAAATGAATAGACCGAACGAACACTGCACAGAACACCGGCACCGGCAGCCAGAAGAACAAATGAAAGCGGGCGGGCGGCCATTTTGTATCATTAAATATTTTTTTTAAACTAGGTGCGCGTTCACTTACTACGCTCGAATCACCCTTGCGAATATCGCTCGATCATCAGTGGCCCAATTCCATAACTTGGCTAAAATCGGATTATCACTTTTTTCATAGCAAATTCGACTCTATCGCAAGGCATTAGTGGTTGCGATACTGAGAACTCGATTGAAGCCAAGTTATGGAATCGGGCTGCCGGAGTTAGTGAACGGCTTTGGACGTCTACATTGAACTGACAACTGTCAAGTGTCAGTTTCATACTATTCCTACTATCCCCTACTATTTTTCGGGTGATCCAGGCGAACGCCCGACGACGCCGTGAACCATTTGCAGTGATCGCGCAGGTGATCCGTGCGTCCTCGAACGTAGTAAGTGAACGCGCCCTAGAACCCGCAGAACGCAGAACGCAATGTAACTTGTTGCAATCAGATTGTCCTTATTTATTGAGGTTTCACAACCTACGCAGGAAACTTATTAATCATAATGATAATATTCGATACTACTGACAATACAACAATTTTCTCTTGTGATACGTTCTCTGTTATTATCCTTTTTCTTAATATGTTAATCCTAACTGCCACACCTACAATGTCATGTAATGAGATTATATATCATCACGCAACAACCTCTTTGCTTCAACACTCCTCCTTAATCTCGTGCATACAGACACGTTTAAAAATTCATTCATTCACATTCATGTTCTCTCATACACACAGTCCCATACAATTCACATACCACTCAAACTTGCTTCTGGGTAGAGGTTTGGTCAGAGCATCCGCAACCATCCTCTCAGTTTCATGGTACTCCAATCTTATAACATCTGACTCCACAGCATCGCGAACAAAAAGATATCTGATATCCAACTTTTTTTGTGCGCTGGTGAGGTACTGGGTTGTTAGCAATAGCGATAGCTGACTGGCTGTCCGAAAATACTGTAAAAGCCTTTTGATCTTCTTCATCAGTCATCTCCGCTATAAATCTCTTAAGGAATATAGCGTCCTTAGCTGCCTCCGATAATGAGACATATTTTGCCTCAGCAGTGCTAAGGGCCACTGTACGCTGTTTAGTGCTCTGCCATGAAACAGCTCCTCCTTGAATAAGGAACATCATGCCAGAATACGAATTTCGATCGCTATCTCCTGCGTAGTCGGCATCAGCGTAACCTTCCAATATTTCATGACGTATCTTCATAGAGTATCTCAAGCCAAGATTTTTGGTACCGAAGTACTCTTTTAGCTGCCATCCAATGTTGCTCATCGTAACACTCATTAAACTGGCTTAGATGATTCACCACATGAACTATATCAGGCCATGTACAAACTGCCAGGTACACAAGTGAACCTATCAACGCTCGATAGGGGATCTTTTCATTTGGTTTTCCACTATGTATAGGTTTTCTACTATTTGGCCTAGTACAGCTGGTGTGACAACTGGTTTACAGTTCTCCATATTGTAAGCTGTTAAAAGCTTCTCAATATAATTCTCCTGATGCAGCTTAATTCGAAGCTTAAGTGAAATAACCATTTCGAATCAACGATTTTGCACGATCCCGGTGGTTTCACAAGCGTCCAAGTTTTGTTTTTCTTGAGGACCTCTAGCTCCTCCACAACTGTGACTTTCCACTTCGCTCCATCCTCTCTGGATAATGCATCCTGAACTGTCAAAGGCTTTTGAGACAAAGTAACAGCTTGACAGGTTACAACATCTGAAAACGGCTTCGGTTTCCTTTCCCGCAGTGGCTCCTACCCAACTGTTCATTATTGTGATCTGATGGGGTATCCTCAGTATCTGATTCCTCTCTTTCAGCAGATGTTGCCCACTCGTCATCTTCATTCTCAACAATGTCGTTCTCAGGAACCACCTCTTCAGGCTCAGCATCACTTTGATCTAGTTCCTGCAGGGAACTCATTTCCGGAACTCCTTCTTGTGTTATTTCTGGAACTTCCTCCAGTTCAATTGCTGTCTCTTTCAGTGGAACAGTTAGCTCTACAGGACCACCTGAATCTCGAGAATCTTCGAGAATCTTAAAAATTAAAAACAATAGAGGACCACCTGTATTGTTCTTATTTTTAAGATTCTCGAAGAAAACAACGTCTCTGGCTTTATGCATTTTACCAGTTTCTGCATCAACTAAACGGTAGCCCTTCGTTTCTTCGCAGTACCCAACAAAAAACAGTTCGTTGCTCCTTGCATCCCATTTCTTCCGTTTTTGATCTGGAATGTGCCTGTATGACTTACAACCGAATACTCGTAACATACTTAGATCAACTTTACGGCCTGTCCATGCTTCCTCTGGAGTCATTCTTTTGACTTTTATCTTGGGTGACCGGTTCTTTAGGAAAACTGCTGTTGACAGCTTCCGCCCAATAGCCTCTGCTAAGTCCTGCATCTTCAAGCATGCTTCTTGCTTTGTCATTAATGGTTCTGTTCGCGCGCTCGGCGACACCATTTTGCTCAGGAGCGTATTCAACTGTAAGTTGATGACGGATTCCCCTTGCTTTGCAGAACTTATCCATCCTCCTGCTGACGAACTTCTTTCGGACCTGATAATTTTCAGCTTATTTCCAGTTTGACGCTCCGTCAACTTGTCGAATTCGGAAAATTTCTCAAACACCTCTTCTTTAGTTCTCAAGAAGTACACAAACGTTTTCCTGGTAAGGTCATCAATAAATGTGAGAAAATATCGAAACCCTCTGAACGACTTCTCACTCATAGACCTACACACGGCTGTGTGAATTAACCCCAAGAACTCTTTTGCTCTGCTGGCATTAGATTTTTTAAATGGCTGCCTCGTCTGTTTCCCCGTAACACAACCATACCCCTAGGTGTCCCATTCGCCTGCGCCACAAATCCATCTGGTTAGAAGCTGTTAAAGCTAAAGCCACTTCCTGTGAACGATATTGTATCTTGTAGACACCCTTCTCTACAGAACCTGTATGCGAAACATCACCAGTAACCTTGCTTCATTATCTTAAAGCCAGTTTGTCAAACACAACAACTAGGTTTCTACTTACGATTGTGCTCACACTCAGTAAGTTAGTTGCTAGCCCGGGTACATACAATACAAATCTTATCGAAATACCCGTCTCCTCATTAACCACATTACTAATTTCCTCACTATACGGTGTATAGTGAGGAAATTAGTAATTCACCATTTGCATAAGCTACCTCTACTTGTTTTTTACAGTCCGTAACTACTCTTTTGTATTTGTGATATGGTTAGACGCTCCCACAAACTAAGAAGATGATACGAGTATGATGCTTCAGAGTCAAGAACTTACTCTCCAGACCCCTGCTTAGCATAATAATAATACGTGCACATTTATACCTCGCATTAAAGTTGATATTGCTTTGAAAATCTGATTGAAACTAGTCGCATTGACATGAGTAGTACCAATACATAGATACAATCCTTACGAATAAAAAAAGAAGGTATTTCAAATTGTTTTATCATTGATCTTTGATATGTCAATTTGACATAAGCTAGGAGAATACATTACTATATTTGGTCTGAGAACTCAAGGAAGTTCTATGTTCAGTGTATTATTAAGTATTCTGTGGTACAGTGCTATTACAGTGTGTGTTGACGTGTGAAATGTCTACATGTTGCAAACAAATTAACTGTGAAGTGGCAAAAAAGGAACTACAGCCGCCACGAATAAGATTCATTTACTGTATTTTTCTGTTTTTGGACTGGTTACGTATCGATTTACTGGAACACTCACACCACCAATCAGTTCACAAATAAGTTGGTGGCACTGTACTTACGTACAACTAGAATAGTACGTACCACATATTATTAGGTATTCTGTGGTACAACTTCCTTGATTTGACATCAGTGGCCCAATTCCATAACTTGGCTACAATCGGATTATCACTTTTTTCATAGCAAATTCGACTCTATCGCAAGGCATTAGTGGTTGCGATACTGAGAATTCGATTAAAGCCAAGTTATGGAATCGGGCTGCAGGGGCCCGACCACATAACTTAGCTTCCATCGGATTGTCAGTATCGATATCACTAATGCCTTGCGATAGAGTCGAAAATGCTATGAAAAAAGTGATAATCCGATTGTAACCAAGTTCTGTAATCGGGCCGCAGGGGCGCGTTCACTTACAACGTTCGAGGACGCACGAATCATCCGTGCGATTATCGCTCGATCATCCGGAGTTAGTGAACGACTTTGGACGTCCACATACAACTGACAACTGTCAAGTGTCAGTTTCATACTATTCCTCCCCTCCCCTACTATTTTTCGGATGACCCAGGCGAACGTCCGACGATGCCGTGAACGACTTCGAGTGATCGCGCGGGTGATCCGTGCGTCCTCGAACGTAGTAAGTGAACGCGCCCCAGCAGTGCGATTCCGTATCTTGGTTTCAATCAGATTGTCAGTTTCTTCATAGCAATTATGACTCTATCACAACGCATTAATGAATTTTATTGAAACCGATATGATCAATATCCCGTAATAGCAGTGCAGCAGCCCGATTCCATAACTTGGCTTCAATCGAATTCTCAGTATCGCAGCCACTAATGCCTTGCGATAGAGTCGAATTTGCTATGAAAAAAGTGATAATCCGATTGTAGCCAAGTTATGGAATCGGGCTGCAGTTATTTGTATTGTTTGTAGTAAAGCATTGATCCTACCAAAAAGGTAAAGCTACCCTAGTTTTGCTTTTACACAGTTAATACAAGGAACCAAAGAGTATACAAATACTACAATGAACCAGCGAGAGCGAACTAAAAACTTTATAAAAATTTAAGAATTCGAAGATCTAGACCTAGACTCACATAATGCCAAAGTCGTGGCGATATCGTAGAATTGATAATTTCTTAAAGGGTTTTTATGATACCAAAGCTGTTCAAACAGATACGAAGTAGAGAGCGAAGCGTAGCGAGCTCCCGCTTTCATCTAACCCTCAGAGATCTTACCTATCACGGCCAAGTCGGGCCGTGATAGGTAGAGTAGGAAGTTCCTCCTAGCGCCTCTAGCGTTGGATAAAATAACTATTTTAGCATATGATCACTAATGTTTGACCATATCACGAAGTAGCCGTGCGTTTAGCTGTTCATGTCGTCAAACGTAAATCATTCATTAATTTGGATAATGCATTTCATGATGTAATCGATAATTTGATGAAATAATATTAAAACATGGTTTGGCCAGCCATTTCATAAAATGATCAATTTTACGATATTGCCACGACATCTACATACAACGCGCATTACGCGCATGTCTCAAACTAGCGCATGCGTCAATGAGCTAAAAAGCTCTGCATTTAGTACATAGATTAGATGATTTAGTACAAGGCTTAGAAATCAGCATGGGTTGACGCAGTGAAAATGAGGGGTGGAAGCTCGGAACGTCTGGTCGTGCGACCATCTCGACGCAGAGGTGAAACACGTGCAAAGCTTACGCGATACATTACAGTTCTTCTAGCTACTTTACTTGGCGGCGGAGGCTCAGCACTCCTCTTCCTAGTACCTCTATACGCAGACCCAGCCTTGAGTGCTTTGGCTGCAGATTTTGACCCAGTTCCTGCTGAATGTGTGACGGAAAGGCGTGACGATAGACTTGGATTAGATAACTGCACATGGGCTTCATGCAGAGAAGGCTGTACCAGTGATGCATACAAATGCACGCAGCTACACGTCAAATATAAAACATACTCTGAAGCCTGGCGTCCAGCTGTTTTGTTTGTCAATATCAAAGGATGTGGTTATCCTCCTGCAGTTGACTGTGAGAACTTCACAACAAGTTACGGATATGTCGGAGCAAGATATTCGTGTTACTGGTCACGTGCGGATAGCAGCGTTGTGGTGCCTCGCTGGTCTCGAGGTGAACAAGTTGCAACCGTAACAAGAACCTTGGCATTACCTCTGTTTCTATCAGGATGTGCCGGAATTGGCCTATGCGCATTGCACTGCGAATGCAGGCCCCGTAGACGCCGACGCCCTCCACGTCGGCCACCTCGCATTCCAACTCTTTCTCCAGATGAAACATCAGTTTACAGACTACCATAGCTCTGTAAAGTAATAAATTAAATTATATTTTCAAAAATCAATTATAAAATAAGTAAAAAAATATAGCATAAGCAATGAATAACGATGAACAAATAGCACAAAAAATAAATTATATCTATTTTACAATTTATTTTTTAAAAACTGGGTGTAAATAAAAGCGTGTGTAAATATACGTATAAGTCTTTAATTTATTGCAGGTTATCATGATAAGGTTTATCAGCCCCTCAATTCAGAACCTTTTGATAACTCAATTGTAGATCGATTCGGTTTGATATCGTTCGATTTACTGGAACCGAAGATGAATTTGTCGAAATCAAAATCGAATCGAATTTACGTCATAACATACGATCAAAACTATGGCAAAGCTATCAAACGCTATTCAGAACTTAGTATAACGAAGCCGAGTTTCTGTACGTTCGATTATTTATGCGGTAGCCACAAACTAAATAGAGATACTCTACCTACTTTATGCCCCGCGGCTGCAGCGGTAGCCAAAACTCAGGCAAAAACGCGCGCGTTGCACGGAGGACAACTTCGGTAACTTAACGAGAGCAACAGCGCATTCGATAGCCTCTATATTATTGTGATTTAATAATTTTGTGTTGTAAATTTAGACGTATAGGGTCTTAGGTAGCTTGTTTGGTTCAAAACTATTGTATCATTTGTATTTAGGTGATTTAGGCCGACCACAGAACTTGGCTTCAATCGTATTCTCAATATCGCTATCACTAATGCCTTGCGATAGAGTCGAAATTGCTATGAAGAAAGTGATAATCCGATTGTAACCAAGTTCAGTAATAGGGCCACTGTGGCCTTATTACAGAACTTGGCTACAATCGGATTGTCACTTTTTTCATAGCAAAATCGACTCTATCGCAAAGCATTATTGAATTTGACGGCATGAAACCGTCATGATCAACATTACGTAATCGCACTGCTGAACACCTCGCTTTGTCACGTAGATTAGGCGTATGTTACATTCACTGCGGGATGCGGGATGCATCGAACGCGTTCACGTCCTCTACCCAAGTATTAATTGGAAAGTATCGACTAACGCAAGATCTTACATTGGCCCCGGAGGCCATAAGGTCTGCAGTGCGATTACGTATTGTTGATCATGACGGTTTCAAGCCGTCAAATTCAATAGTGCTTTGCGATAGAGTCGATTTTCCTATGAAAAAAGTGACAATCTGATTGAAGCCAAGTTCTGTAATACGGCCACTGGTATAAGAGGTTTTTTTGAATGGAGGTGACAAATGTTTCGCCTTACCTGCAGAAATTAAAGTGAGTAGGTACTTAACCTAACTTAGGTATATATTTATCAGGAAGTTAGGTAAAACAATTAACTAGGTTGGTAGGTACCAACCTGCTTAATTTGTATAGTTAGGTACCTACTATAGCACTGAAGCTTGAGTCGTCAATTTTATATGTTATTTGCATTATATCTTGTACCTATATCAATGTCCATACAAAAATAACGATTTGAAAGTTAAAAGTTAATTGATGTCACTGAGAGAGGCTAAAGATTAACTTAATTAGGGTACTTCGTTTAACCATGTTTCGTCTTGAATAATAATTAAAGTAACTCTAAATTTATATCTAATTTTGAAGTTTGAGCTGCAATTTATTATTCAATATTTACAGGTTTTGAGCGCTCTTCATTTTTATGCTCATGGTAGTGATTAAAAATCAATTACCGGTGAACATGATATTACCATGAGCATTAGTACATTATTTGATTGCGAATTATTGTCCGTACATTATAGGGACTCAGCCGTAGACAGAGAAACCAAAATATATTTTTTATTTAATGTCTGATACTTTTCTGTAATTTTTATTTATTTCTTAAATGTTTAATATGATAGAACTAGAATTACCTACAATTATATTTGTATACATTCTATAATAAAGAATTAAAATTTGAGAATTAAGTAGTGAACATAATGAGCTTCGTCACATTACTCCGTCGATGCAGTCGAATTCGATTAGTTAGTAAAAAACGAATGGAACCCTTAAGTCGATTGTTCTGAATAGCTCGAAAATAGACATTAGATTCGAGAACTATATCGAATTTAATCGTTCGTTATCGAAAGGTTCTGAATTTGGGGGCTGGCTACGATTACGACCAAACTCTAATAAAATTTTTACTTCAGCTGACTAAGAATGCTTACCTACTACTTCTATGCACAAGCTTCAGTGTGACCAGATTCAAATGTCAAATTCTGCTAGCCTGAATGACAAAAACTGCTAAAACATGCTAGACATTTTTCATATAATGCTAAATTACTGCTTTCACAGATATTGCTTAAACATTAGAAAATATGAAAAAAATGCCAATTTGTGCGATTAGAATGTCATTTTTATTAGGGTTCCGTACCCAAAGAGTGCCAACGGTCAACTATAATATTTTTAAGCCTACGCTGTCTGTCTGTTTGTCCGTCCTACCTTTTAACGACTGTATCTTTTGAACCGATACTGTATCTTTGGAGAAAATAGTATCCGAATGGTATCATGTTGCGCTTTACAATCTGACGGATTATGGCCCATTCTCTCTCTCTCAAGGCCCGTGTCCCAGCAGCGGGAACTGATAAAGATGATCTTTTGAACTGTAACAGATATTAAAATGTTTATAGAATATGACTGTAATGTTATGGCGGATTAATTAAGAAATAATAATAAAAAAGGGGGATCCCTATACAACAAAAGTACTTATTACGTATTTTGTCTTTGCTCTAAGCGGTGATAAGTACAAGCGTAAAAGTCAAACTTGGCATGATTACACACTCTAAAGTAAAACTATAATAAGAAAAATAAAAGTGGTGTGGTAAGGAACCCTCAGTGCGCGGCCCAACTCGCACTTGGCCAGTTGATTTCTATTTACAACACAATTCACTCATCACTATCACTGTCCTTAGCAAATTCTTTGTATAATGATGATGAGTTAAGAGATAATGTTAACATATTTTTGTCGGCTCCGAAATTCACACACCCATTTTCTCATATATTTCCTTTTTGCCTTTTTGGCATGCAAAATTACAGAATCGTCATGTTTATTTTTGAACCGATTTCTAAGCTGGATTTTTATATTGTTAATAAGTGAAATGATTCGTTCACAATAAGTGTGTGGCATTAGTAAAATCATAATAGCCCCCGCAAGATTCACAATGTTGGGTTTACCAACACCATTACCATTACCATTTAAATAAAATAAAATTCATCGTTTCAATTTGTCTTCAGAAATTTTTGGTATCTGTTGGTTTGGCATCAGAGCTGCTTCCAGAAGCCAATAAACTCAAATATAAATGCTTGAGCGTACTGTGTTCACTTTTGGAGCATTTTGAAACGCGTTCAATAAATCCTGCCAGATTATTGCTATTATTGGATACTATTATTGGATGCATCATTGGATTCTGCTATATAATGCTAGATTTCAATAAAATGCTAAAAAACCTGCTAGGAGCTAAAATGAGAGTCAAATCCTGCTGAAATCGCAGGAACCTGCTAAATATGGTCACACTGACAAGCTTATGACCAGTTTCATACGCAAACATACCTAATATTGCAGTAAAATATGTACGTAGTCTTCTCATTTTCAAGAGAGTTTTCGAGTACTTATTAGGCTATATTTTATATTATGCTATGATTTATAATCTAATAATAAATTTTAATAATGCTTGGTTTCAATTTTAACCCAAAATAACAAGTGGCACTGTGAGCTGTAGATCTCGCGCGTACAAACTTTTTTGCATACAATCTAGCGGTGCACAATAGCGCCATCTAGTTACCTTATTGTAAAACTAACATTAATAATCAAGATGCTCCATCAATCCCTATCTAGTGGGTAAAGGGCTTATTCCACTGGTAGAAACCTCAAAGTGAAAAATTTACTGCATTTTGAGGAGCTGTTCTGCTCATCATGCCGAAGATCCTAATCAGATCTTCACCAAATTTGTATGGGACCAATTTAAAGTTACTACCTTTCAAATAAAAAATTACCATCTAAATCCGATCTAATAAGGCGGAGATATTCAGTAGCCCCCTTTTTGGGGGATCAAACCCTTCCCAATCACAAATCCCCGACGACTAAAAAAATTTAAAAAATAATTTAACCTGTATACCAAGTTATGTCTAGATCAGTTGAGAAATGCGACCAGTAGAGGATAATAGAGATCCGGACATCCGGACAGGAGGACATCCAGACTTACGAAAGCATTTTTGCCCAAGCTGAAACAGAGACGCTTCGCTCGCGATTCGCGCTCACTTGGTCAATAATAATTATTGTAGTATTTTAGTTTCACCTATTTAGGCACAAAAAAGTTTCACTGTTCTAAAGTGAATCAGTCAATCAGTTCAGCTGCCAGATCACAGAATCCATACCAATATATAAAAGTGAAACGTTGTCTGTTTGTTTGTTTGTTTGTTTGGGGAGCTTTCACGCGATAACGACTGGATGGATTTTGATGAAATTTGGAATGGAGATACCTTATACCCTAGAATAAAACATAGGATACTTTTTAACTTTTTATCGAGATGTGAGAAGCGAAGAGAGCTCTTCGCTTCTCACATCTCGAGCCGTACTAAGCGATGCGATCAATATTATAAAGGCGAAAGTTTGTAGGTAATGTAAGGGTTTGTGTGTGTGTGTGTGTGTGTGTGTGTGTGTGTGTGTGTGTGTGTGTGTGTGTGTGTGTGTGTGTGTGTGGGTGTGTGTGTGTATGTGTGTGTGTGGGTGAGTGTGTGTGTTCTTCTTCACGCTTAAACGGCATAACGGATTTGGATAACATTTTGTATGGAGGTAAAGTATACCCTGGATTAACACAAAGGCTACTTTTTATCCTTTAAAAAGGCACGGTTCTTGAGGGTCGCGGGTGAAACCGCGGGGTGCTGTTTCTTTTTAATCGACTTCACAAAAGGAGACGGTTATATGTTCGGCTGTATGTATGTTTTTTTTTTTTATATATATCGGTCGATATCTCCGTCATTACAATTGACCGATTTTAAATATTCTTCTTTTGTTTGAAAGGGTATACTGTCCAGGAGGTCATATATAAATGTTATCAAAATTGGTTTAGCAGTTTTTCGAGAATATTTAGTTTTGTTGAGTAAATCCATTCGATTTTGTGTTTATATTGCCTTTATTTTGTGTTTATCTCTAAGATTTCTAAACCAATTTAGATCGTTGTTTTTTTATTCAAAAGGGTAATTTTTGTGTGTAGTTCCATATAAACTTCATTAAAATTGGTTCAGTAGTTTTATTGGAAAATCAATTTGTTTTATAGTTTATGTCCTCTAATATCTTGGGATTACTGAAACGAATTAGATGATTGTTTTTACTTGAGTAAGAAGACATCTAGTGTGGTACTGTATAAATTTCATCAAAATTGGTGTAGTAGCTTTAAACAAGCTTTAGTTTAATTCACTGTAATTTAATGTTTAGGACTGGATTGCAAGTAAATTTTGAACAATTTAAGGACGTCCAAAGATGCTGAAGTTTTGCACATGGGTGTAGTTCTGATGACAATTCAAAACTACAGTAGTAGTAGCAGTAGTCAAAGGAACTACACAATCGGATGATGGAATCCCTTCGAGTTTGGGCTCATTTGGTTTGTCTTGATGAGATCATGTCTGGTTTTATGTGGTATCAAGGGTCTGATGATGGAGCCGGAAGGTAGTCACAGGAACTCAACAACAAAATGATGGAAAATGGTCAAAACTAATTCAGTTGTTATATATGTAGGTTTTATTTATCCTTGGTTTTATTTTACCACCGCTTTGAGTTTAATCTTAAAGTGAGTGAGTGTCTGCTTTTTTCTTTGGCATATATTCTTAACGATGTTTGCTTAGAATCAAAAATCAAAAAATAAAAAAAAAACCATATAAAATTAAATCGACTTCATAATAAAAATGTTATTTTGTAAAAAGAATAAAATAATTACAATTGAGCCAGAACAGTATCACTTTTCAAAATTACTAAATTAATAATAATGCATTAATACAACATAAGATAAGAAAGAGTTTTTTGAAGGCGGTGCCAAACCCAGGCATCATTTAAAACTAATATCTTTACAAAATTGAAAGGCCTTGCCCGGCTTGGAAACGGTCCTCCTTCTCAGGTAAAGGCGAGGTAATTTAAACATGATGGTTAATTCATTAACAAACGGCTTTATTACAGTATAAAAACACACATATGTTATCAAAGCTTGGTGCTCTCCCCTTTACTGAGGAAATCAAAAAGTATTTTCACTTAACAAAGTTTGTTCTGCATCAAAAATATGATCAACCCAGCTATTCTTATCATATGATTTAATATACTCAAACTATAAATATAATATTCTCTTACCTAAATAGTACATAAGTTCGGCCTGTCCGATATGAATTAACATTAGAACTGCAGAAACCTAGGCTAGTAAAAACTTAGAGAGAGAGTGGTCAGCAGTTCATCATATACCGGTAATAACGCAACGGAATACTGTCGTCTATTCCTAAGCACGTTCTAAATCAAGTGTACTTGTGCAAACAGGAGTGTGTGTGTGTGTAAGATTGAGATTCCCACAGGGATGTAAATCTTTAAAACGGAAAGTATCTTTCAAACTGTATCCTAACACGCAACTAGGCGAAGGTTTCCTTCACTACCGCAGCTCGCTAACTCTTAATGACTTGGAACGGACTAACCTGGTAGCTTCCCGGGTCGCCGTACTGTCAACTCGCGTGCCGCCGCGGATCGCCTCCTTCGCTCCCCTCGTTCAGCTCCTCGTGCTCTCCACGAACGGTGCCTTCCGCTCCTCACGAACGGTTTCTGCGTCTCCCACAGTCGGCGTCTGGTGTCTCTCACGATCGGTGCCTTCAACGGGTCAGATGGTGCCCCCCGCACGATCGGCTGGTGCCTTTCACGATCAGCTTGCAGTGATGATGGCAGCGGTCATCCGTCGATGCTCGGCTACTTCCTGAAACCCACGTTCCTCTGTGTTTAAATAGTGTCTCGCGGTGCCCGCCTTAGATGGTCGCGGCGGCACAAAATCAAAACAGATATTTCGTTAGAACAATCTTTGAACCACGGGATATCCCACTAACCTGGTTTTTCCCTCTCGTATACTTATTTCGCCGGTCACCAAGTAGTCACGGTTTCCGCGCTTCGTTCAGCAAATGCCGTTCACTGCGTCTGTCAGTCGTTTTGTCCACACAATAGACTGCGTGTCCGCTGCTGCCTGCGAGTTAAAACCCGTAAGCACGATGTCGATTTCGCACAGAATCTACTGAATCCCAGGAACAAACAAATTTCTCACCTGCGCCGATCTCAATCACGTGCAATTATGTGAAACAAACTAAATCACTGTCCGTTTTTGGAATGCTCCCAGCAGACCTTTCTTTTCGTATTTATACGGATTCTGCTTTTTACGATGAGTAGCAAACTGCAGCCCGAATCACCACTTCCGGCTTTCAGCAGCTTCTGGAAACAACACTGCAGCTTGCACCGCAATTCAGACAATCTCGGCCTAGCTAGACGGGTCATTGTCTTACAGCAAGCCCCGATACTTTGCAGTCAGCTTCCGCCGTGATAATCTGTTTTTTTTATCTCAACTCCATATAAAAAAAACCCAAACAACTAGAAATTTCTTTCAATATACTCGACCTTTCAAAACATTCCACGGTGTTACCATCGCGAGCGATTTGATGTGTAAATTATTTTCGACATATGAATCGCTGCCCTCTGAATTTCTGATTTCTTCGCCAACTCAAAGATACGGCTTATGCCGGATTTTCCAAATATTTTACCCTTTGTTTGAAACTGTCCAGGGCCTGAAAATAATCCTGAAACGTGTATTACAAGGGTATCACCAAAAGTTGCGCTACTTTTCGAAAGAGGTTTCCGCATCGTCTACATTTTCCTCCTAGTTCATGTCTCTCGACACTAGCTGTCGCTGCATGGATTTACCATTTCAACCATATTGAGCCATGAGATGAAAACTTTGCCTTTCTACTTGCGGAGGCAGCTTTCACCATTTCCCAAGAATTTTTGGAAGGCCAGATCATCACTCTTTAGCAAACATCGATATAATTGGATCATATTATCGACTGGCCGACTAAGAAACGCAGCGGACGGTCGTTCAGCGTTGCCTACTAAACTTCGAGACAGGTTATCCACTTCAGGAGAAAACGCACTTCGAAAACAGTTAGATGGCGCTTCTACCAATAGGTCTTGCTAACGCCGGCATTATATGCGATCTCGGAGAGATGACGCCCCTCCTCGCCAGATGGCGTTGTACCCAATATATTTTAATTAATTTATTCGGGAATTATAACAAAACTCCCTTGGAGTCATGATTTAACATGCTACAAAATTAATACGCACGTACAAACTAATATGCAGTTGTTTATGACGCACCCTCATAAAAAACGTAGATAATTACTTTAAAAGCTTATTATTTTATATAGCACATCAAGCTGTTTAAGACATTGTCTTTTTGAATAAGCTCAACCATATTAATAACTAGCTGTACCCGCGGCATCGCACGCGTGGTCTTTTCTTTAGGTTCAAAGTACCATAATGTGCTATTCAAGGAACAATATGCAAATAAATGTTGGTATATTGGTCCTCAAATTAACAAAATTTCTTCAGCCGTCAAAAATACTTTTATCTATTGCTCGGCTTCTGCCTCACCGGATTGAGATACCAATTACACTATATTTAAATCTAGCAATGAAAACCGCATTACAATCGGTCCAGTAGTTTTACGTGATGCGTGAACAAACAAATAAACAGACAAACAGAAAGACATCAAAACAAAAAAAAGTTGTTCAATACCTTTTTAAGCACCCAAGAGCATATTTTTCATTTGAATTAATTTAGTAGTTTGGGTGCGATGCGCGGTCAAGATACGGACAAATAGGCAGACAAAATAAAACTTTAAAAAGTTTGGCTTCAGTATCGAATATAGAGAACCATCCAAAAAATATCTTTTATTACTTAAATATTAACATAACTTTGGACCCATATCCCGCAGAAACCCTTTACTTTTTCGGGATAACGCCTGTCCTCAATTTTTAATCCATCATATAACTTAAGACAGTGCCAAGTTTCAGCGTGATACGTGTTCTTTTAAATAACTTTCAATGCCTTTCCTGCCGGAACCCTTTAATTTTTCGGTTTGAAAAGTATCCAATGTCCTACTTCGAAGTATGAACTCAAATAATACCAAATTCATTAGAATTCATTGAGTATTTTCGGCGTAATGCACTTCCAAGGTACAGACAGACAGACGGACACACAGATAGACAGACAAAAATAAAATATAAACTGTTTTGGCTTTAGTATTGAACATAGAACGGACTCAATAATTATTACAAAATATCTTTCATTTACAGAATTTGGGATATTATCCCGCAGGAACTCTCCATTTTTTTGGGATAAAATGCATTCTTAATTTTAACCCATTATATAAACTATGATTGTAAGTGTGGTAAGTGTTTTTTGAAATAACTTTCTAACCTATCCTGCGGGAACTCTTTCATTTTTCGGGATGAAAAGTAGCCTATGTCCTACCTCATAGTATGAACTCAACTCATACCAAGTTTCATTTAAATTCATTCAGTAGTTTCGGCGTGATGCCTAGCCAATATACAGACAGACAGACAAAAATGAAAAAAATACAGTTTTGGCTTCAGTATCGAATATAGAGTATCCTCCAAAAGAAAATTTCAAAATATCTTCAATGTACAGAATTGGACCCGTTCCAGTTTTATTATAAGTATATATAGATTATGGCTCGGCTTGGCACCGCCTTCAAAAAACTATTTCTTATCTTATGTTGTACTTATGCATTATTATTACTTTGGTAATTTCGAAAAGTGATAATGTTCTGGCTCAATTGTAATTATTTTATTCTTTTTAGTGGTTGTTTACAAAATAACATTTTTATAATGAAGTTGTTTTTTTTTTTCGGAAAAATATTTTATTTACATACATGTTTTGCAATAAATGCACTAGTAGACTACATACCTACAAACATTAACTTGAAGACAATTGTTACTCTTTAGTTATAAGAATTATATATTTTTGAAATGTTCTTTTAGAGACCTTTATTTTGATACCCCATCACTCGATGGGTTTTGGTAATTTTTTGTTCCGCCTAATCATTGTTTGGTAGGGCATCGTGACTTCTTGTAATTAATAACATAATATACAGGGTTATTGGCAACTCGACGTGTTCCCGGCAGGACGTGGTAGGGGTGCTAACACGCAACAAATTTAAGCCTCCATACATAATTACACTAATATTATAAACGTGAAAGTTTCTATGTTTGTATGTAAGGGTGTGTGTGTTTGTGTGTGTGTGTGTGTGTGTGTGTGTGTGTGTGTGTGTGTGTGTGTGTGTGTTGGTTACTTCTTCACGCTTAAACGGCATAAATAAAATTTTGTATGGAGGTAAAGTATACCCTGGATTAACACAAAGGCTATTTTTTTATCCCGTAAAAAGGCACGGTTCCTGAGGGACGCGAGTGAAACCACGGGGCGCTGTTTCTTTTTTACATACATATTTTGCAATAAATGCAATAGCAGACTACATACCTACAAACATTAACTTGAAGACAATTGCTACTCTTTAGTTATAAGAATTATGTATTTTTGAAATGTTCTTTTAGAGACCTTTTTTTGATACCCCACTCGATGGGTTTTGGTCATATTTTGTTCCACCTAATCATTGTTGGTAGGGGATCGTGATTTCTTGTAATTAATAACGTAATATACAGGGTTATTGGCAACTCGACGTGTTCCCGGCAGGACGTGGTAGGGGTGCTAACATGCAACAAATTTAAGCCCCCAATGTATGGCCAAAAGTTGATAGTTATTGAGATATTTAAAATATCGCATTTTCTTGAAAAATACCTAGCTTTGGACATTTGTAAAGAAAAAATAATATGTCAAATTGAATGTAATTTAAGTTAACTGTTATTTGTAGGTAACTTAATAACAAAGCTTAATTAGCAATAAAATATATAAAAACTTTCTACTGTAAAAAAAATATCTACTGTTTTTTTTAAGTTTGACCACGATCTCACCTGATGGAAAGCGATGATGTGGTCGAAGGTGTAGCACGCTTGCCTAGTAGATACCTATTCACTCTTGACTTGAACACACCGGGGTTATAATTTACCGGAAACACTGACGAGGGCAGGGCATTCCACTCCTTTGCAGTTCTTATAATAAATGAAGAAGCGTAACGCTTCGTTTATTATTATTTATTGATTTTAGCAAATCTTTCAACAAACAAAATTAAGTACGTATGTGTAGATTGAACTGTTGATTGTTGTTGTTGTTGTTGTTGTTGTTTACGCTAATAACCGAAGCCTTTTATCGATAAGAGCAACAATCGATTTTATATGAATTTTAATATGGAAGTTATGGAACCACTTGAAACCTTAAAAAAATATTCTAATTACGTGCCACCAGTGGCACCGAACCGTTTTGGGGGGATTTAAAAAAGGGCGCTGAACCGCTGGGAGGAATAAAATATTATCGGTCAATAAAATACTAGCTGAGCCCCGAAGCTTTGCTCCCGTATTCGATGATAAAAGGTATCCTATACAATGATGTTATATAAAAATCTCATTGATCCTATACTTTCTTCCTCCAAGCCTATACGAGTATGTTACTGTAATATTTTTGATGTGTTAGCAAGAACAACCAAAACTATCCTGATTTTTGCGCTTTCACTTAAGTAGGTACCCTTTTCCAGGTGTGTTTTAAGTTTATCTCCATATTGTACAGTACTTAAATGTTCAAAATTTGCAAGTCGTTTTGGATTTACGATTTGCCCGCGTGATTTTTAAAATACTTTTTAACCGAAAAAGAGGAGAAGAGTAGTACCGTATATATATTTGAACAATTTTATTGACATCGGTTTAGCAGTTTCCATGTAAAATCAAGTACTCACACAACCGTCGTGTAAAAAGCAAGTACTCACACAACCGTCGTGTAAAAAGCAAGTACTCACACAACCGTCGTGTAAAAAGTGTACTATTATTTATTCTGTGGTAAAAGCGAGTACAATCAATCTACCAACATTTACCTGATTTCCCTTTTTACACGACTGCCCAAAAAAGGAGTGTTATGTTTTTAGTATTCATGCATGTTTGCATGTATGTGAGTTTCTTTATTCCACCTTAACTTTTAAATGCCTGAACAGATTTAGACGTTCAGTGTTTTTAGTGTTCATTCCTTTTCAAACTCCTGGCGTATATAAGATAGATTGCAGCTGCGGTAGTTCCTACATTGGACAAACCAAGCGTACTATAGCGGAAAGGGTCAAAGAACACATTGCAGCTGTAAATAAATCTGCAATCGCTGAGCTCGAATTTGCTCGAATCGGGCCCTAATCACTGGATTGAACTCCATGACCCGAAGATCCTCTCCACGGAACGTCACTACTACTCCAGGATTGTACGTGAAGCGGTTGAAATTAAAAAGTATCCCAATTTCAACCGAGAGGATGGTTTCAAGTTGGCTGCTTCCTGGAATCCCGTGATAAGCAAGTGTTCGCGTCGCGGTTTATGTCAGAAGAAATCTGCAGATGTCGTTAGAGTCGTGTGTCGTGACCACAGATTAAGTATCAGAATATCTGTTTTGATACTTAATCTGTGGTCGTGACAATTCTGAAGTTTTACAAAACCAAATGCGGGTAGTTGGAGACAACGCTCGCCCTTCTCGACGCGGACACCCGCTACTTCAGTCTTCTCGTGACCACGATCAATACAACTTGATCGAAACGTCGAGGTAAATAAATAATAAGTTTTCAGCGCGATTAAGTCCCGTTTAAATATATAACAATGTGTTCGAGTCGCGAAAGTTTAAAAGTTACAATAATATAAGTTAAGATAATTTATTGGCAAAAGCTCAGTTTTGGTAGGGCAGGCGAGTTTTTTTAGCTTTTAAGCTAGTTATATACTTACCTTTTCCTGTGATAAATGTATTTTATGTTTATCTCTCTTTTATACGTACAGTACCCACGTATAATATGTATGTTCAAAATGTCATTAACATAAGCCATTAGACGATATATATTTTTCCCGTGCTAAAATGTATTTTATTTTTATACTGTGTATAAAATTTCATTCTAATCGGTTCAAAGGCCAGGCTCTAAGGTTACATTTTCCCACTCCCCTAAACTCTGCCACCCGATATCCGCAATAAGCACTGCAGTGCGATTACGTAATGTTGATCATGACGGTTTCAAGCCGTCAAATTCAATAATGCTTTGCGATAGAGTCGATTTTGCTATGAAAAAAGTGACAATCTGATTGAAGCCAAGTTCTGTAATCGGGCCGCTGAAGTGCCTGCGTAACAAGGTTGAATATCACGAGCGCTGTTTGCTCAATTTAGCTCGGAACTAAATTACGTACGTCTCAAAAGTTATTTATTTTATTGGCAGGGTAATAATTTAGTTAGATAAATGTTGTCTAAGCCTTATATAATAAACTATATTTTCTTGCTCTGAGATTTGTTTTAGAGATAAAACTTAAGCCGTTGAGTAGAAAAATGAAAATATTACCGAAAATAACGTAATTTTTGATAATAATATATATCGAATGAAATTCTGTTAATTATGTTTTTCTCTTAGAGAGATAAAGATCTCAAAAATATAAGTTTCACATTTATAGGTTTGTAGTTGACCCAGCGTATTTATGCAAAAACCCCTTAAAAAGCAGAGCCTGGTCTTAACCAGTTTGATGTGAAAGCGAGTAAAACTAATCTACCAAACTTTCAAGATTCCTTTTAATTTTTAAGAGAACTTAATTTTCTGGGATAAATGTATCCTAGGTATATCTAAAACTTCATAATGTTTTGGAGTAAAAAATCGAGTAATTGTTATTGACCGTTATATCCTGGATATAAAGTAGGTACCCTGGATATAATGTTGGTCTCTGTTGTACACAGTATCTACATACAAATTTTCATCAAAATCGGTTCAGCCGTATTGACGTGAAAACGTCCCAAACAAAACGTTTCACTTTTATATATTAGTGGGGATAGACTAAAACAACAAGGATTTGGGGTAAAAAATAAAAATACAGAAATAAAAGTAAATATTTATTTTAAGTTTTATTATGCGTCTTTATTGTAACTTTCGTTACCGAGTACAAAATAATTTTCAGTCGAATGGCCTCTTTGTTCAGTCTTCCAGCAGTTTTTTAGTTTGTATAGACTAAAGATACTATAGTAATTAAAGTAGATGAACAGGATTGCAAACAAAATTATTGCATTGAACATACTACCTGTATTGAAACAAAAACGAGGAAGCTATTGCCCGTAGATGGCAAAACAGCGCATAATAGTGATACCAATTCTGTTGATACAAACTAAAACTAAATTTGACATCCCCCATCTATTCCGTACATTTTCATAGAGTTAAGTGACAGTAAGTCGATTAGTTATTTACAAAGACTTAAGAAACGTCTATATCCTTTCTCCATGGTAATTTATGATACAGAGCCTCAGCACAGAGCAACGCACGCAACAGATGTGTGTTGCTCACAATAGTTTTCAAAATCTAATAACAAGACTAGGTATACCAAATTTAGACTAGTTTCTGATTACAGAATTGGTACCCACCTGTAGATAATTACATAGAATAAGTAGGTAAAATTTTACTGTGTACTTGTATACAGTTGGTTATAAGGTATGCAAAAAAACGAACAAGTTTTAACAATTATTTGTATAGATAGCTGCAAAAATGGAAATTTTAACGAAAATATACACTATGTAAAAAAGTATTTGTATATTTTCTTTAAATATTACGTAAATGAGTATAGTCTATACAAGCGCCAACCGATTATATTCCACGCGGATTTGACGGTAAGGCCAACGATCCACTGAAGTGGAGGAGCGGAGAAACGCATAAGCGGAGATACTCGTAGCTCACTAATAGGTTTGTTCATGAGTAATGTTACCATATTTAAATTTGGAAAGTCCGGTCAGTCCAACTTTTTTAAAGATCTGATTACAATAAATATTGGTGCGATTTCGTATAATACTGTCATTGCAATACAAACATTTTCAAGATTATTAAATTTTATTTCTTTGAAAATTAAGTCAGATAATGCAAAGTTCAGACGATAAATAATAAGCCCGGACGGGGGCCGAAACGTCGGACGTAATATTCACGAGTCATCTGCACACACGCGCATCTCCTCTTTGTGGATTAATGCCCTAACGACTCTAGGAACAAAACAAAATAAAATATTGAAATAAGTTACGTTATTCTTTCCACCACACTCATAATATCCGTGTTGAAGTAAAATCTCACAACATTTATTTAGAACTTTGAGATTATCAGGAATCAACGACTATCTTGACATACATTTTAAACTCAACAAAATATCAATTAAAACACTGCATCAAATAAAAACAGTTTAAAATCGGTAAGTGCATAAATGCGTCGTAATATTTATTTATGGTAACTATTTATATCATAACAAATAAATTAAAAGCTTTAGGCAAAAATATAGCAAAATGTGGATAATAAGTCGTTAAGGGACTAAAAATTGCTAATTATTATATTTTTTTAAAGCGGAAGCCAGTAAAGGTTTATATCAGCTTTATATATACAGCAAAGGGTTTGTCCACGGAGACAGATACGTCGATCCGACTGCATTTTATAGACGTTTTTGTTGGCCGTTGGAAGTCTCGAGGCCATGCAGTGGATCGACCGATGCTGCCAAGTCTATTAATATTATCGCTCTCATTGGACAAACATCCTAACAGTATTGTCATCTGAAAAATTGACTATCTTGTAAACAGATTCAACTTGTAACAAAAAAGTATGTATAGAAAACTTTTTATCGATTTATTATTCATAGACAAGCAATATTAATAATGCTGATACGTGAAAGTCAATTTGTTCACAAAAAATATTTAAACTCGTAGCTTTGAGTTTATTATTAAACGCGTTCCTCCAAGTGTCAGAAAAATATAATCACATGAATTTCTCCATTATGCTATATTTTTGACACAAATTCTAAAACTTTTGGTAAAAAACCGCGAGATAACCTTAACCACTTATTAACCTTTTTTGTTAAATCAACAATTATTTAAAAAAAAAATGTAACCTTGTATTTTGAAATGAGCTTATAACAGTAAATAATTCCTAAAACATTATACATTAGGTATGTAAGTAAAAACAACAGTTTTGAAAACTGTTACGCGAAATCGCGTTCGTAGGTACATACATACATGCCTAGAAATTAAACCGTTTTCAAAAACTTATCAACGAAGATGGAACGGAATCTCTGAATTGGTCTAAAAGATAAATTACTGAGCAGCGCTACTAAGATTCTATTCCATATTCTCATGACCTCATCTTATAAATTTCGCTCGATTTTTACTCTCACTAGAAGAAAAAAGCCTCGCTCAATATTATCAAGAATTATGCGTACAACTTTAAAATAAACTAAAAACGGAAATATACGTCATTCACAATTCATAAGCTAAGGTCATATATTTTAACATACAAACAATAAATAAAATTCAGTAAAAAAATACAACATCATTGTCACAACCACACTCTATTTGAACATATTTTTTATTACAGTTCATAATACAATCGGCCGGTGAAATACCATTATTTATTTTGACGTCATATAATCCTGTGTTATTAAAGTACCCAATATACAAAATTTGATATCACTTCGTTCAGTTCAGTTTGTGACTGTACTCATTAGACTGAGTACAGTCAAAAACTAAGCTATCCAACAGTGAAAGCTGCTTCCCAATCGGTCCAGTAGTTGTTACATGATGCACGAACAGACAGACATCATTTAAAAAAATGATGTTCAGTAGCTTATTTTAAGTACCCTAGATCTTTTTTATAAATTATCTTTATTGTACAGGATTTATGTTACTGCTATAATACAAGGATAGATCTTGCATGTGTATAATGCTATCTTTACATTAAAATCTCCTGAACATGTCTTCGGAGCGGAAACCAAATAAAAGCACGGCCGCGATAGACAGATAAATCCGTACAGTGACCCCTCACTACTTATCTCTGTCGCTCGCGCATAAATGTGTATTGCTGTCGCGCTCACACATATGTGCGTGATACGGTCGTGCTTTAGTAAAAATTCAAATCAATCAATTAGAATTTTAAAATTAGTGTTATTTTTTTATCTATTGTAGGGTTCGTGCTTGACCGTTACACCAGTGTGAAGAGAATGTTTATTCAACTCATCTGTTCATGTATTCCCTTGATTCAAAGAGGTTGAATTACGCTTACTGGCGTAAACTTGATTCCACTCAACTGTCACAAATTTCAATATTGTTTGTTTGGCGCGTGTTTATCAACAGAACATGTTATAATTTTTAATTAACAACACAATATTACCATCGACCGAAAGTATTTTACAATTGCATTGTCTAATTCTAAGTTAATTTTGCGAGTACAAAAATATCCTAAATCGAAGCAATCGTTCAGCGTTACTGCATTTGATGCAAGCCCAACTTTATATTTAAAAGTACAAAAATATTTACGTGGAAGGCTCAATGATGGTCAAAGTTGACCACCACATTTGACAAAATGTCTACTAACATGTAGAGAACACTTATAAAACAGTAGCAATAAGGAACTTTGGGGGCTCTATGGAAAATTACCTCAGAGTCAAAGAGCAATGACCTCGAGGTGAAAGACCAATGACCTTGGGGTCAATGACCTCTGGTGAATAGAAATATTAAACAAAGAAACACGTTCTTAAATATGCCTCGCATGTTCAGGACTCCGTACTTAGGACCTTATTTGTATAGTAGTAAGAGTCATTTCAAGAACCGCAAAATATAGTTGGTTGGTAATAGAATATGTAAAATTCCTAAAAAAAGTATAAGGTTTCAGTACTTGTTCTGAAATTATAAATTATGATTAGTTTCGAAAATAAGATTCAAGTTCATATGCTTTACAATCCAGACAGGTGGAAAGACAGACAGATAGCGTTGTCACAACAGAAGGGTTTCGTTTGGATCATTTGGGTATGGAGCCCTAAAAATCTATCCAATTTGGTATGGACCAAAGAATGCTTATGGAGACCGTCCAGAGTCCATTATAACTACTGTTAGAGTATTCTCTTGAAGAGTGCAGTCCATTTCAACTTGGCGATGGCGGTAATTCGAGGTAAAATAGTGTTGAAGTCAAGAATGGCATGTTTGTTTTAATAATTTTTGGTAGCACGATGGTGCTTGCGACGTACCATTTTTGGTAGCACGATAGTGCTTGCGACGTACCATTTTTTACCGCCACCGGTGTGGTATAAGTTGGACTAGCATTATTTGTGGCTTTCACCTAACTTAACGTAACTTGGTGAAGTTAGACATTCGGATAATTTCTATTCATACTGACTACTGTGTTAGTGTGAATAGAGCCATAAGGCAGTCTCACACCACCACAACATTTGTCAAACCAGTTATTATTTTGTCAGATTACAAATGTTTCAATCTGTTTGCTAGTTACTGTTAGTTAAATGTTGTGTTGGTGCTATTTTTATTTTTAATAATATTTCGCTAAAGTTGAGGCCACTTTCGCTATTAATGCAATTGACAATGGCAGTAAGTATTTCGATATTTGAACCACAACATTATGAAAATTATTAGTGAGAAAGTGTGTAGTGTATTTTGCCAACAAAACTAGGTATATCCTTTCAACTCTTAAAACTTATGAAACTCTGAATTTTACTCTCTGGTAACACTGCAATACAATTATCACAGATAATTATTACATCGGTATTCTGTATAATCTATGGAAGTATATAAACGTCAAGTAAAATATGTATTACAATTAAGAGATTGCGGATAGAAAAAGACAAGTCAGCCGTTCACTCACAAGTTTTTATACAAAATCGTCTGCACTTTTATGCCAAAATGCAGTATTTGAATATTCTTAAGTATGGTCTCACCATTTCTATGTATTCTTGTCGTTGTTATTGTTATAGCGAAACTGGCCTCCAATTTGTTACTATCTATATAGAAACGTACAATCGAGAAGGTTATAAAATAAAACTAATTTTAAATATTAATCTTCGTATTTTCGCACAGCCAAAGCCCTGACTCGATTCTATATGTTTAAAGCTCCATTAGTACGAAAGAATTGTTGTGAAACTGTTCCACTATTTGTAGACTAAACAATGGGTCAAAAGATTTAAAAAGCTGATAAAATAATTGTATTGACGGACAATCGAGGCGATATCATTCATTCATTCCTGTAATAAAAGCCGCCAGATCAGGATTACCCCTTTAAAATATGAGCCGTTTTTTCTATCGTAGATTAAAATCTGCTCACAGCCAGGAATCTAATTTAAACTTTCAAAGAGCATGTTACCCTAATGTTACCTAAAATTCCGCCATATTGAAAAAAACTCAATTTCTTAGCCTTTAAATCTGAATTATTTAGCGGCTGTCATTTAGCGCCATCTAGTGAAACTCATGTCGTGGACCATCCCCCATAAACATGCATTTGAGGATTTTTGAAATATCGTTTCTTTGTGCCTAATGTCGATGAAACGTGTTTTTTTGTATGTTTGTATTCTGTTTCTTGTAATGAACAAAAACTGGTACACAACGAACTCGGGTAATTAGTACCTAGATCGTCTTAGAAAAAAATATGAATTTGATTTAAATAGTTAATACTAGAAACAGGATCAAACAAATTTTATGTAGAGCGCGCTCGAAGCCATAGTAACTATGTTTTTTTTTAATTTATGTGTGAATGCGTTATTAATCTTGTAAGTTCAAGAACGAGGTTCGGATGGCATTCATTTCCCGCTGGGTTACTTGTTTACGCAAATCGATTCTGTTTTAATTCATAAACAGATCGCTTGGCAGGCGAGGGTTTAACAGCTTGATGGTTTATAGTTTAGCCTGCAAGTGCGCGGTTAAGTTACATAACATTGTCTTTAGTGTGATTGGAGCCTTAAACATCATACACTTCTCAATTGTTAATTTATTGCTAACAAATTATGCTAATATAGTTTAAGGTGATGTCAGTGTAAATAGGAACAGCATGATACAATTCTATTACATGCTTTATTTTGGTTAAAATTCTAGTTTGATAATAAAAAGCTGACAAAACGGATATTTTTGGATATCCCTGAAAGATTTAGTGATTTTGTAAAACCTCATGGTTCAACACTGAACAATATTAAACATATGACCCTGTATGTTTAACAACTGAACTGTTCCTTTTAACACTAAAATCGTTTTGACTAAAGCATATAAACATGTTTACAATGCTGATACATAATGTTTAACATTACATTGGAATATACATCCTAACTATGTGATTGTTTGAGGCAATCATTTGTCTATACTGGTGGATAACTTCATATCATATCACATTTACAACTTATTGTTGTAGGAGAGGTGGTGAACACCGGGGAAAGGCCAGAATAAAATTAAATTGTATTACAAATTCTTCATACTGGCGGATTTCAAATTAAACCAGTTGGTATTCATTATTTTAAATTTATGGTTACGACAGACTATCAAACACTTTTTTTTATTTAGGCCATTAACTCTTGATCAGTGCATCACCTACCCAAATCGTATCCACAAATATAGACCTAAATAGAGACTAGATATAATCAGAGAACAACCTGAGACATTTGTGAAGCTAGCCGATACCGTTTCCTTTCTAGCTCTACATTCGCATCTAACCCACGCTTCACACCCTTGCTCGTGGATGGGACAGCGTCCAAGCTAGCATCAATCAGTCTGCGGGATCTATAATACCTGTAATCCGCTACCGTGGTAACTCGTTGCATTGTCATATCCATTGCAGCTGGTAGATAGTATTCCTGAGTGGCCGATGGCAGGTTTGTATCGCTCATGTCGAGAACTGAATAGTTTCCGTCTGGTCTCCGTTCGGTTACAGGGTGGTGACGGTAGGAAGTGTCAACATTGTGGCCTCGAGACGATGAGCTGCAAGTGCTGGAGGCCGGAGAGATGTGGAAGGTGGGCGAGGCATGCGGAGTCAGGTTTGGCGAGGTCCGAGCGCTGCCATAGCCCTGATCCACTTCTTCAGGCCCCGTGTCACGTGATTTCAGAGTGTTCATCATCCTGTAAAATGTATAGAAACACAATGTTAGGTTATAATTCAGTTCATTGTTTTGTAAATGGTTTGTATGGAGTGTGGTCAGAGTATTCGCTTCTGTGGTATAACCATGGAGGGACGTCTACCGAGAAGGGACATCGACCGGAGCTCGTTTGAGCGTCTTTTCGGCCTTTTTATCATCATTCGTGTTCGGATGGATTTTTTGGATTTATTTGTGAAGTAATTAAATGTAACATATCTCTACTATAGCCACGGCGGGCAGGCCAGCAGCCCGAGCGCACCCCACCTCTACGCTGTGTCTCCACAGTGTAATGTGTGTCGTGTACCTCTGCAGCAGGCGCGCTAGTGGCGCCACGTGGCGCGGCTCGCGGTGCGCGCGCGCCGCTAGCCACGGCGGCCACGCCGGCAGCCCCAGCGCAGCGCGCGCGCACGCCACGCACGCGCAGCCCACCTCCACACTCTCCACCGCCTTCAAGCGCACGTCTGCGGAGAAACGACAAATTATTATAGTTGCGCTTTTTAACCGCTTCGATCTCTGTATAATGCCCTAGCTAAAGATTGTATCATTATGTATCAGCATTGTAAAGAGAATTGGCGGCCTTATCAGGCCGTCAATAACAGCCGGGACCGACAGCTTAAGCCGACAGCCGGGAGCGATGGAAAACCGCACATAACTTAAAATAGTCATTGGTGCGGAGCCTAGGACTGAACTTGTATAGTTGGATCTTTGAGTATACATTACTATAGCGCACAAATGTGGCCCCGCCGCAAGGCCTTGGTGCGAATCGTAGGCAGATGTGCTAAGACTCGACTCGTGTCTTCTCGTGACCACGATCAATGCAACTTGATCGAAACGTCGAGGTAAATAAATATTAAGTTTTCAGCGCGATTAAGTCCCGTTTAAATATTTAACTCTGTGTTCGAATCGCGAAAGTTTAAAAGTTACAGATGTGCTATAGCTACGTACATCGATGTAGGATGATGTATCTATCACGAGTAGGGCTACCTGCGAGCGCGACAAGTGGGCGACACGGCACGACGCGAATTCGACGGGCACGGCGCACAGTGGGTCGAAACTGAGAAAAAAGGGACATAGGATTTTTTGTCTTAATTTGGTATTTATTTTAATGCCAATCGATACAGCGTAGTAATCCAAAACGAAACTGTCCTATAACATTTTTACTACAAATGAATATTTAGCGAGAAAATATTGTTTCAAAATGTTGTATGGAGTGACACCTATTATGCTTCGTTTCTGGGAACTTTTAGCCGATCCCGACTAGTCATTACCTAGGTATCATTATATAGGTATTCATCTTTCATATGACACTTTCAACAACTGCAACCATCCGCAGTCTTGCCTGATAAATGCCATAGAATATCGGTAATTTTTGTACTACACAGAAACGAAATTAAAGTATTTTGATGTAGTTTAAGATCAAATACAAGTTAAGAAAGAGTAATAACAAAACCTAAATAGGTTTCTACAAGTACCTAGGTAATACTTATATATGAAAATAACGGAATAATGTTATTTTTTTAATATAATAATGGTTAATAAACAAAATGCCAATTCATAAAGGCAAGAGTTTAAGATAATGTTTCTACTGTATACTATTTATTCTAGGTATCTACAATCTACCCATTTTTATGTGGTACTAACCAACCACCAACCTACATAATTATGTCATTAAGCCTGTGGTTGTTAATTACCCTTATAAAAACGAGTGCATCTGTTTACGATTGAACCTATTGTTATTCTTGGAATTTTCAGCACTCGTTAAGGACTACAATAGTAATTACCAGCAGATATACTTAAACGTCGCGATCTAACAATGAGGTATTAATTGTGGAAAAGGGTAATGAAGGATAGTGACAGTAACTGATAATAATATTTGTAGAACTGGAATAGGGTGGGGTGAGTCCTACATAAATGACAGGTGGCTTAGCTAAAAATCATTCCGGCTGTCTTATCACTAGAATTAACATTGGATACTAACTGTTTGAGTTTATAGTTTTCGCAATCAAAATGGAAAGTGTAGTGAATAACATTGACTTGTTTATGCTTATGAGCAAGAACTGGACTCATTATCTGATAGCGTTCAACTTTATGACCTTCTGAAAGAGAAAATTAGATTGGAGTTAAACGAAGAAAATGAAGCGATGTTTATAAAGTTTTGCCAAAAGTACTGTTCAAAGATAAGTAGCAAATGGAAGAAAGCTGACCGCGTTCTAGGCACATTTTTTAACCAAAATAAAGATTAGTTGGATAGCCAAATAGTGTGGCCCCATGTAACACCTGTAGATGAACAAATTCAAGATGAAGTTGAATTTGAACCTTCGAATGATACTGAAAATGTGCCCCTCACTTCGCCAACAGCATCCACCTCTTGCACTTCGAAAGAGAAGACGAGTAGAACATTTGAACAAATCGGTATCACCGGAAGAGTTAAGTGCTACTACTGCTAATTCTCCAAACAATTGCAACTGGAGAACGTGTGGATGTTTCAAAATTTGCACAGTTTTGTCAAGACAGCAGCCCTTTATGGTCAATTATATCCATGGTATTACATGCCTTCCAGCATACATAAATTGCTTATACACGGAGCTGAACCGTGTATAAGCAATTAATAAGCCGTGTATAAGCGTTATATAATAGAACATTTTGGTTTGCTCCCTATTGGCAAACTCTCAGAAGAAGCATCAGAAGCTCGAAACAAAGATTTTAGAAATTACAGGGAGAGCCATTCTAGAAAAGTTAGTAGGATTGAAGAATTTTACACAATCTTCTTTTGTCGTCCGATCCAAAGCTTGCGCTTATAAGACCTAGAATAGCACAGAAAACTCGAATGGCCCTATCTGCAAAAGCTGTGGAGCTATTGATGCCCCTTCTAGAAAATACTACTTGTGAGGCAGAGTTTTTGGATATAAGAAATTTTCAAGATAGCGATAGTGAATAGTTAGTGCTTTGTTGTTAATTATTCATAGATAAGTAGTAGGTACTTACAAAATGTATAAATAATATTTCATAAATAAGGTAAGTATATAGTATAAGTTTTGTTTTGATATGATAATTTAGACGTCCTTCGTCCTAGAAGATATATATGATTAGAAATATTGTAAGTTATAACATATGAGCATGTTTTATTTTCTTAATTTAACGTAGGTACTTTTGTAATTATTACTTCAAAGAAATTATATATATTTTTACTGTTCTTTCGACTCACGCTTTCTTTCCAAACAGCACCTTATTTTTAAACTTATGACGTAAATATAGTCATTAGTTATGATTATCGGTAGGTGTCGAAATTTCCAAGAATAACAATAAAACAGATAATCGTAAACAGATGCATTCGTTTTTACAAGGGTAATTAACAACCACAGGCTTAATGACATAATTATGTAGGTTGGTTAGTACCACATAACAATGGGTAGATTGTAGATACCTAGAATAGATAGTGTACATTAGAAACATTATCTTAAACTCTTGCCTTTATGAATTGGCATTTTGTTTATTAACCATTATTATATTCAAAAAATAACATTACTCCGTTATTTTCATAGATAAGTATTACCTAGGTACTTGTAGAAACCTATTTAGGTTTTGTTATTACTCTTTCTTAACTTGTATTTGATCTTAAACTACATAAAAATACTTTAATTTCGTTTCTGTGTAGTACAAAAAGTACCGATAATCTATGGCATTTATCAGGCAAGACTGCGAGTGGTTGCAGGTGTTGAAAGTGTCATATGAAAGATGAATACCTATATAATGATACCTAGGTAATGTGACTAGTCGGGATCGGCTAAAAGTTCCCAGAAACGAAGCATAATAGGTGTCACTCCATACAACATTTTGAAACATTGATTATTTTCTCGCTAAATATTCATTTGTAGTAAAAATGTTATAGGACAGTTTCGTTTTGGATTACTACGCTCTATCGATTGGCATTAAAATTAATACCAAATTAAGACAAAAAATCCTATGTCCTTTTTTTCTCAGTTTCGACCCACTTTGCGGCGCCTACCTACTGGCTTATAGAAATACAAAAACTTCACAGCTCGCTTTATTACTAATATTATAAATTCAAAATTTACTCTCTCTCTCTCTGTCCCTCTGTCTGCTTGTTAACTATTCACGACAAAAGGACTGAACCAATCTTGACTGAGCGAGATAGTCTTAAGAGCACTTATAGGAATATTATTGGACTGAAGGTTTTTTTTATGCCTTTAAATCAAGACCAAATAAAAACATTTAAAATTTTAACAGAGAAGATATGCGTACTTACATAACATTCCGTTATTTTACTCTATTTGTGTAACATAAAGCGGGAAGCTTTAACATAAAAATATCAACTTCAAGATTTTAGAGCATCGGAATATTTTTTTTATTTGCCTTTCGCTTTAACGTAAAAAATACCACGCCATAATAAAGACAGCGCGCATATCACTAATCGATGCGCCACGGGCGAAGCGACGGTCGGGACAGTGGGACGCGACATACAACCGCATGTCACGCGCGTTCTTCACTCCCACTGTCACATAATATTAAATCATGTATTTACTTGTGTTGTTTTGGCAAGTTTTCACCGTACATTTCACAACATTTTCGGCAAAAAACGGGAATAATTGGAACTGACGCTCCGCTCGAATGCAGATCGAGGTTCGCGCTTGCCGGTGGATAGCGATGATGTTCTGACCTGTGCCTACTGTTCACACCCGAGTAAACGCGCTCTATAGTAATGTATACTCCAAGGGTTGGATTCTAATTTGCTCTTTTGAACCGTTAGTCTACCTTTACTCTCAGGCTACCTGGTGGAGTGACACTTGCGAAAGCGTCTGGACGAGGAGAGACGAAAATCAGGCTCAGAGGCGTTCACTAAGAGAGGCCTACGTCTAGCACAATATAGGCTGAGGATGAACAACTCACCAGACAGAGTCAAGTCCAGATAAGCCTCGAGCAGCTTCGCGCCGTCCCGCTTGAACCGGCGCACGAACTTGGGGTGCCGCGTGGTAAGGTCAGCGTCGGTGACTACGTACTGCGCCAGCAGCGACGCAAAGGTGGCGGGCGTGGGAGCCAGCAGCCGCCAGCGCACGTGCTGCCCCACCATCCACTCCAGCTGCCGGAACGTCTTCCCGCAGAGCTGCACGCCGCTGATCTTGGACAGGGTTTTGAGTGTGGGCGCTCGACTGAACTTCTCCTCGCTTTTCGCTGGGAAATTGAATAGGATAATTGTTAAGGTTTTAGCTTTTGATTTTCTTAGCATCGTTCAGCGGAGAACCAAAGTTACTTAAGCCAATGCAATCGAAACCTACGGCCGTTTCGCGCAGTCTGTGCGCGTCCTTGAACAGATCCAGGTGTGTGACGGCGGAGTGCAGAGTCGGCAGAGTCAGCTTCTTAGTCACGTAGAGCTGCTGGTGCACCAGGGTGCCTCGGAACTTATTACTAACGTTCAAGGTGATAGTTACCCGCTAAACTAAGGCAAGCCAGGGCGACGTGCGTTAGTCGATCCGAGCGCAGTCTGTGCATGTCCATGAACAGATCCAGGTGTGCGACGGCGGAGTGCAGAGTCGGCAGAGTCAGACCCAGCTTCTTAGTCACGTAGCGCTGCTGATGCACCAGGGTGCCTCGGAACTTATTACTAACGTTCAAGGTGATAGTTACCGCTAAACTAATTCAAGCCAGGGCGACGTGCGTTAGTCGATCCGAGCGCAGTCTGTGCGTGTCCATGAACAGATCCAGGTGTGCGACGGCGGAGTGCAGAATCGGCAGAGTCAGACCCAGCTTCTTAGTCACGTAGCGCTGCTGATGCACCAGGGTGCCTCGGAACTTATTACTAACGTTCAAGGTGATAGTTACCCGCTAAACTAAGGCAAGCCAGGGCGACGTGCGTTAGTCGATCCGAGCGCAGTCTGTGCGCGTCCATGAACAGATCCAGGTGTGCGACAGCGGAGTGCAGAGTAGCCAGAGTCAGGCCCAGCTTCTTAGACACGTCGCGCAGCTGGTGCACCAGGGTGCCTCGGAACTCCAGCTGAGGGTGGGAAACACCATTATGCAAGTAATCAAAGAAAAACAGTTTTTTTATTATATTGCCACGGGAAAACTGTAAAATGTCGATTACTCGCTGTAAGGAACGGTTGCCTTGGAAACGAAATGATAACAAGTCTGTCAAAAAGCATCAAGAGCGTTGGTTCTATACTTATGCATAGGTGTTTTTTGCTATATACCTACCTACTGTAAACCGCGCGGACTAAGTCGCGGGCGAAAGCTAGTGCTCAATAAATATTGAATTCAATGCCATGGCAGGAATAGTAGTGTATTACTATTAATATATCTCAGACCCTTATTTATTATTTTAAAACGTATTGTCTCACTGCGGGGCAAAGGTCTCCCCCTTAATTTCTGACCTTTATTACTTCAACGAATTCATTCCTTTTCCAAGTATTTACCCTTTTTCCAAGCCGTCAATTCCATTTTGTGCTAGCTAGCGATAATTTTGTACAGGAATTCAAAATTTCAAATACAACTTGATTGGATTTGCCATACGGGTGACTATTGCGTCGTATGGCGTAACAAAACGAAACAAGTTGAAATATGCGCAACAAATGGTAACAACATTGATTCATTTCATCAGCAAGCTTTGCTAATGGAATGAACTCCGTTTTATTATCATCCTTATGTCAATGTAGTTAGGTTTGATATCATAAATGAGGTAATATGATGCAATTAGTAAAGTGTATTTCTTTAAAATAATTATAGCTTCTTCGTAAGTTTTGAAGAAATTGTCGTAAAAAAAATTGACGCAAATTTTATTGCTTTTGGTAAAATAATTAGTTGGCTAAACAGTATATTTCAAGAAAGAAAATAATGAATGTTTGTTTTGTATTTTATTTGAGCTTGTACATACATAGACCAACAATGTATTAATCAGTTGGAGCACGGAGAGTGTAAGTACTCCATGCTTGTACCCTCTACCCATATATACTACTTTAAAAACGTGCGCGGAATCTTTGAAAATAAAACCAAATGGCGGGCGTCTCAATCCATACCAATATATAAAAGTGGACCGTCTGTTTGTTTGGAGAGCTTTCACGAGATAACGGCTCGACGGATTTTGATGAAATTTAGAATGGAGCTAGCTTATACCCTGCAATAAAACATTGGATACTTTTTATCCCGAGAAATTGTAATTTTCCACGGGAAAACTGGAAAATTTTGATTACACACTGTAACGAAATAACAAGTCTGTCAAAAAACATCATTGGTGCTATATCTACGTTTGCAATGGTTTTTATTATCCTAGAAGAACATAGGATGCTTTTTCCGCGATAAACAGTAGTCCGCGCGGACGAAGTCGCGGGCGGGAAAAGTAGTACTTATAATAAAGGAGAAAGTATGTGAAATTAAGATATTTTAAAAAATGGTCTAGAGGTCTTATAACAAGCTACTGGACAAGTTTTTTTTTTAATTGTGTCTGTTCACTTTGTTCATGCATCACGTAAAAACTACTGGACTGACTGCGATGCGGTTTTCCCTGTTAAAAACTTAGGGTTTGAATAAAATACTGGTGTACTTGGTATCTCAAACCGATGAGTAGAAGCCGAACAATCGATAAAAAACTATTTGACGGCTGAAAGGAAGTTATATTGTACCTTAGTACTTTTGTCCTGGAATAACATATATAGACTAAATATCAGCTTCAACTCTGGTGACCGTTACACTATACAAGAAACGGGTCTGCACGGGCGCTCGCTTTGAGCCTATAGTATAATTTAATCCAAAAAAAACATGTGGGCAATTCCGCGGGCACATCTAGTCTACAAAAATTTACAAAAATGTACACAGCAAAGCAAGACATTTGTGGTTCAACATTTTAAAACTTAGTGCTTGCTGTTACTGTTTTTGGAAGGTATTATATCTTGGGATTACTCAGCAAAACAGGAAAACCCCGGGGTAAACCACAAATAAAATTAGGGAGATTGATATATTTGATAGATTCGGGCGTTACTTTGCGGAAATCCATATTTAAAATGAACAAAATAAAAATAGTTGCTTACTTCCGCCAAAACTGTAAGTCAGACAAATGATAAATGGTAAAATGAAAATATGAAAATCCCACGCTAACCAAACCCTACCCAAATTGAACTAACGTAAAAATAAAAAGGCAAGGCCAGGGTGCCAACAATATATACATATATACATCCATACCAATATATAAAACTGAAACGTTGTCTGTTTATTTGTTTAGGGAGCTTTCACGCGATAACCGCTGGACGGATTTTGATGAAATTTGGAATGGAGATAGCTTATACCCTAGAACAAAACATAGGATAATTTATATACGGGAAAATTCCACGAATTCCGTGGAAGTTTCTACGGGAAAACTGGAACATATTGAATACTCGCTGTAAGGAACGGTTGCCATGAAAACGAAATAACAAGTCTGTCAAAAATCATCAAGAGTTTTGGTGCCACAGAGTAAGTAGTTGATGCTATACCAACAACAAGCCACAGAGGCCATAACCAAGCTGTCTAACGGAACTTTTGCATTGGTCTTTAATATCATAGAAGAACGTAGGATGCTTTTTTCGCGATAAACTGTAGTCCGCGTGGACGAAGTCGCGGGCGGGTAAGCTAGTAAAATATATATACACAACAAAAAACATGCTCTCTGTCCAAGTACAAACGTCTGACAGCAGTACGACACGTGTTTCGCCTCTGCACATCGTCATCTCATGCACAGCCTCGCGTGATGTTGACTCGTCGAAAGCTGACTCTCTCGAGTACTGGAGGTGGGGTTTTTGTATTTTATATTTTCATTTTACCATTTATCATTTGTCTGACTTACAGTTTGGCGGAAGTGAGCTACATATACTAGTCTTGCATAGAATGAAGCGGTACTGATAAATACATGTATATTCCCACTTGAATGAAGCGGTACTGATAAATACATGTATATTCCCACTTAGCCATGCCTCATCTCAGTTTTATTTATTAGACTTTAAAAAGAAAACGATTCCCAATTTGGCTGTTTTTTCGTGTATGTACGAGTATGTTCCTTCATATATCTGAGTTACCCCTGTGGTCCCAATTATATCAAAACTAGCTGTACCCGCGTGGTCATTTTTCTGGGATATAAGGATCCTGTGATATTCCAGAACTAAAAGTATCAATATCATCAAATTTCGTTTATCGATTGCTCGAATTAAGATTAAGATACCAAGTACACCAGTTTTTAAGTTAAAACCTTGTATCCAACAGTGAAAACCGAATCGCAATCGGTCCAGTAGTTTTTACGTGATGAGCGAAAAAACATACATACACAAACAGACTACTTGGTATCTTAATCCAATGAGTAGAACCCGAGCAATCGATAAAAATATATTTTACGGCCGCAGAAATTTTGATCAAATGTTGGTATATTAGGTATTGGTATTTTAGGTCCTGGAATAGCACATATTATAGTACTTTTTACCTAGAGAAATGACCACACGTGGAAAGCCGCGGTTACAGCTAGTAATTAATAATTGACTTAAATTAAAGAAACAATATGCGGTTATAACACTGGCACACACTTTTTTGGTGAATTTATCATTTTTCAGCAATGGCATTGACACAAATAGATACGTAACTAGGAACAGTTTGTACAAATGTTTATCAATGCTAATTAAACAATGGCAACGGCAGAGTTTTTTGTGTGCATGGCACAGATATTATTAATGTTGAATTTTGTAGACCTTAACTCGTTTGGTTTTAGGAAAGTAGGAATGATCTTAATGTTATATTAGGATTTTTGTAGTTTCTTACATTTGTCTAAATTATGTACATAAACTTATGAGTAATTTAAGTATTGTGAAACAAAAAAAAGGAAACAAATGTAAAACCACAGAATATGCTTGCTTGTCAGTTGCTTGCCGCGTGTGCACGTGCAGTATGTGCGCAGTAGTGCGCTTTGGCGATATATCACCACCCGGTCATCGACTGGCTAACACTAGCAACCCGCCCCGGCTCCGGCTTCGCAAGGTTGTAATTTATAAAAAAATAGAAGGGAAAATGTGAAGTTCTCGCACACTCAACCTTCACTCCACTTGGGGGGTCGGCGGCTCGCTTCGCTCGCCGCCTTCTCCCTCGCTACATTCAGGTGCTCGTATTATATATATATAAACCTTCCGTGAAAAATAATCTAAAATAATCTAACTGATGGTGAAAACCGCATCAAAATCCGTTGCGTGGTTTAGGAGGAGTTAGCGGCCAAACAGACGCGGAATGCGACTTTGTTTTCATACTATGTATTGATATGTACTACTGACGTTTTAACTTAAAGTAAGGTCAACTCTGTGGCGTCTATGAGGCAAGAACGTATGTGGGCTATAACTTACGTTTTTACACGATTATAAATGGCAAATTTATCAAAAACAAGAGTGAATGTGGCTGATGCAATTCAGTGAATTATCATGTCCACGTTGCTACTAGCAATTGTTGTCAGCACAAAGTATTTAAAGGCTCAAAGCCAGTGATTGTGCAGAACCGGTTTTTTTTGCATAGTGCAAAGGTAACCAGAGTTACCGCTCATATTTAGCCTTTAGCATACAAACAAAAAAAAAAGTTAATTTGTGTAAAGATGATGACATTTATCCGTATCCATACTAATATTATAAAAGCGTGAGTTCTGTCTCTGTCTGTTTGTTACCTTTCCAAGACAGAAGCAATGTTTTTGAAACTTGGTATGGTGATATTTTGAACTCTGAGGAAAGACAGGATACTTTTTATCGAGATAAAGCTATTCTGAGCTGGAGAAGTCACGGGCATAAGCTAGTAAAAGACAAAATAATATGTAGCTTTTGAAAATACACACAGCTACATATTTTACCAATATATGTATACGTATAACTAGCTGTGCCTCGCGCCCCTGCTCGCGTTCAAACTATACCATCCCCGTTCATCCCCATAGAGTGAAAAATTTCAAAATTCCTTTCTCAGTGTAACACAACTGGGAAGCTACCCATACAATTTCTTATCTTTATCACCTCTGGTTTAGTATGTGTGTTGATTGTCAGTCAGTCAACAACAACAGTTTTATATATACCAGTTTTATTTTACCTGTGGTGATTGAAGATGGATTGTTGGCTTCTCTGCCTCCTGTTCCAACAGGGACTGCCATATCTCCTCTCGGTACTCACAGTGGTAGTCATCATCATCCACCAGCACCTGGAAATTATGCAACATTCATTAGGACAAAATACTTTTATTTATTTAAATAGCTGTGCCTGCGGCTTTGCTTGCATAGTCATTCCTGTGGGTTCAAACTATGTGTTATTCCAAGACCAAAAGTACAAATATCATCAAACTTTGTTCAGACTTCAAATGGTTCAAATGGTTTAATTCAAACCCTAAGCTAGATAGCTAAGATAATAGATAATAGTGAAAACCACATCGCAACAAACATACAAACACACAATGTTATTATTTTGTTCAGTAGTTTACGTACCATAGACCATTACAGACTTTTCGATATTTACTGCTTTATTATAAGTATAGATGGGTAATCTATTTATTAATAGTGGCTCTAATATAAGTTAAATGACTTTAGCACCAAATTTCAATTACAATAACTTGGCATTAAAACGTAAGAAATAGTGTCCAATGGACAGAAAAGTTCATGTAAGCATTGCTAAAAAAAACATTGAAATGTTTGGTTGGTGTCTTTTGTGGATGCTGTGCTATGGAATTAGACCATAGCACATTAGTTGATATATGAAGGATGGGAAAAGTATTAATTGTAGGTAACATGATGCGGTTTTTACTGTTGGATAGCTTAAGTTTTGACTTAAAATACTTGGTATCTCAATCCGATGAGTAGAAGCTGACCAATTGATAAAAAACAATGTGACGGCTATTCGAAATTTGGTATTTTTTTTACTTTATAGGTACTTTTGGTCCTGGGATAACCCATTTGTGAGCATATTTATGGAAAGTTTTATTAATGTTTAGTATTATTTGAGGTTCTTTATTGTTTTATGTATAAAATATTATGTCAAAAAATAAGTTTAGGACACGGGAACTCGGCGCATTCAGCGAGTTCCCTTCAATATTTTTAGGTGCTGATTTTAAAATTATTATTATGAACATTTTTAGAGAGAAAATATTATAAAGAAACCGAGAATATAAAAACAAAATAAAAAGGGGTTATTTATAGAAAAAGACATGTATTTCCATAAATAACACAGCATTTCATTATTTTTTAAATTCAAGCAGCTGTGGTTAATAAAATAATTGTGTATATGATATTATTTTCACTTATCTTTTTGCTAGTTTCAATGGCTTTCTAGAACAGTAACTCATAACATTCTAATCATAAGTATTCAGCAGGTAGAGATGTAAATAGAGCATGGGAGCCTGGTTCAACCAGGATAACTGCAGGTTACCGCTAACCCGTGAATCAAACACGTTTTATGTGCACATACGATTGGACTTGCAAGGGTTTAACAATAGATAGACTGTAGCAGTGCAATTGGTATACTTGGAATGGAATAAGTGAAATGGAAAATAATTGTTTAAATGTTTAATTGGTTTAGGACTTTGGTTTCTCTAAAAAAAACTAGGGTGTCAACTGCCACTACCTGCCCCACCTCCCCCCCCCCCCCTTTGGGGCCACCCTTGCATAGGGTAATTTTTCACCAATAGTTAAAATTGTGCAAACCAAATGGCTTATTAAAAATGAACATTATAAACTGCCACAATCACCCTCAACTCAATTAGAAAACAAGGAGTATGTGAATGTGGCACTTGCAGCAATTCAGAAATACCTATAGTATGAACCAAACTTAATGGCGGCTGTAAAGTTGGCACGGAGCGCTGCGCAATAGCAAATATTAGGTTGCACAGGCGTTGAAGGGGTGAGGAGGTGCGCGATGCCGCGCCAGCAGCGCACTTCACAGACGCCATTACTTAGGTTCGTACTATACATGGTATATAAATTTCCTGTTTCTAATGTTGACTTTTACATATAGATTTTCACTAAAAAAATGTAAGTACAAATGCATTTTCACAATATCTACAAAATAGTACACAGAAATTACACACTATGGTGTAACAAAAAGTCTAAGTTTTTGTCATAGAATTAAACTCCATAATAAATGAAAAGTTGAAATAACTCTTCCGAGTACTTGATGGTAAATATTTTCTTACAGCATGGTCTGTTCCATCTGTTCTATAATTTTTAAGATCAAATCCAGAACAATAAAATGACATTGAAGTAAATAGCTCGACAAGATGGAATAACACATGCTGCCTTACGTGTGTCTCCAGTTTTGGTTCGTTCATTTCCACTTTCGGTACGTTTTCTCTAGATGTGTGGCTCCTTACACTCGACAAGTTCAACTTCGATATGTTCAAGGACTCCATTTCTATGTAATAAAGCAATCATAAACTTGAAATTACTTTGAAAATTTAACACGTCGACCGACTGTGACGTCTACCACGTGGAAATAAATGTCAAATTAAAACACCGATTTCAGGTAGAAACTCACTGTTCACACAATACTAAATGGATCTAATCGGTGGCATTACTTGACTACTCGCTAAAATAAAAGAATATGGTGAAGATATGCTGCTAGAAATAGCTGTTTCTTAAAATTTTGTCACATGACACTGCAGCGGAGCATTTCGACAACGGCCGATGAACGGAGACGGACGAAAACAAGCAAGTCGGACAACTCGTTCAACTGACAGACATGACATTGACATGACCTGACAAATTAATTTATCAAATTAACCATTACACATTTCTTGGGCCCGTTCACATAAACATTCGAGGACGCACGGATCGCCCGCGCGTACATTCGAAATCGTTCACGGCGTCGTCCGGGCGTTCGCCTGGGTCATCCGAAAAATAGTAGTGGAGGCGAGGAATAGTATGAAACTGACACTTGACAGTTGTCAGTTGTATGTGGACGTCCAGAGTCGTTCACAATCTCCGGAAGATCGAGCGATAAACGCACGGATGATTCGAGCGTGTAAGTGAACACAGCCCTGATTTTTTAACGTTTAACCACCGACGGGCTGTCACTCTGCGTTCGAGATGATGAGATGGCGTTGTGGACAGTTCCAAAATATACATTTTTAACAAGCCGTTCGCTTTGAATATTTCCAACACTTTTGCCCATTTTGGAACTCTTGACACAACCGATCCTTTCTAAACCGAATGAAAAACGAATCTATAATTGACGGAATTAAGACGATTTTCTTATGTAAACATGTCATCTAAACAAGCAAAAAGAACGGTGATGGAAAACGGTCCAGAACGCTAAATATTAATTTAGCTTTTTAACAGTTATTTTCGCTATTTGCTACAAAAAGAACGGCCCCCACGATACCACGGAAAGGTGCTAAATAAAATTAAATTTATAATTGCAATTTTCCATGGTTTTCAAAATATTATTGTGCTAATTTCATTGGCATGAATACGGTTAAAATGATCTGGGAAAAAATATTTGCTAAGTAAGTAGGTACTTTGTACTCTAGTAGGAGAGTCAAACCTTACTACAGGCCACGGTCGATATTAAGGGTACGTAGAATAACTAGAAACATATTAAGTTTCGTAATGTCCGTTTACGTATCGTTACCAGAGTGCTATTTTGCTCTAACTACCAATTTTTACGAAAAATCGCTTTTAAATGCAGTATTGTAAAGACTTAAATTTCAGTCCTGTTGGTGAACTTTTTTTTCTAAAACAACAAAAATTACATTTAAATTTTATTAGAGACATGACACCGTAATCAAATCTTTGTGCTTATTTGTATTATGTTCAATGTTTATTATAAACCCTACATCGTAAAAGACGTTAAGTGCTTGAGTGTTCTAAGTCTACTCAATCGACCAATCACAGCCCGCGATGTCTTGTCTGCCTTTTGTTTGATTTGTTATGACATCACAAGAATCACCTCGTTGCGCCCTAAAAAGTTTAAAAATATTTAAATTGTTGTGTTTTGATGCTTAAATTGTCATAGATAAATTTCGAATTATGTCTAGAACATTCTGTAAAAGTAAATTCACACTCGAGAGCAATGAATCTGGGTCACAAAGAAATCTATAAATAATCTATAAATCTCGGAAACTAAGAACGCTAGCTGAACGAAATAAATTGTGTTTAATAGACAATTAAATATTCCAAGTAAAGTATTAAAACTTCTTAGTTATTGTAAAGTTATGTCATGAACAAAACAAATTTGAAATAGGGAGACTTTCGAAGATGGAACTACGAAATTACTGCATTTGATTTTGCTTTTGTTTCTAATCTGTCATTTAAGTGGGTATATAAACATTTAAGTGGATATTTATTATTCAAGCTGTAATTATGTCATTATGTATTACATCTGAAGAATGCACCAGAATTTTCACAATGCTCGAAACCGGCCGGAGTCAGTGCGATACAGCCAGGACTGTCGGTGTGTCGCTGTCAACAGTTCAAAGAGTTCTCCGACGTTACAAGGAAACTGGCTTTAACTTACGCAGACCAGGAACAGGCAGAATCAGGTGTACCACAGCACGAGAAGATCGATACTTGGTGAACACCATGCTTCGTAATCGCTTTCTCACAGGAACTGAACTTACAAATCAGTTTCGACGCCTCGGAGGAAGCAACCCAAGCGCATGGACAGTAAGGTGACGACTTGCTAAAGCTAACTTGAAACCACTTAGACCTGCAAATGGCCCTAAACTGGAGCGTGGGCATCGTTTTTCAAGACTAAGATATGCCCAGAACCATTTAAATTGGACTATCGAAGATTGGTCAAAAGTTATGTTCTCCGACGAATCAAAGTTTATGCTCTACAAGCACGATGAAGATACAGAGTGTATAGAAGACCAGGAGAAAGATTCAAGCAAGCATGCATCGAAGAAAAAGTAGCCTACGGTGGTGGGTCTGTACTTGTGTGGGCCGGAATTTCATCTGAGTGTCGCACAGAACTGGTGTTTATAGAAAACGGCTCTTTAACTAGCGTCGTAAGATATGTGGAAGAAATCCTTAATTAACACGTTGGGCTATTTATGGTCAATTTGGGTGAGGATGCTATTTTTATGCATGACAATGCTCGACCTCATACAGGTTGGATTGTGAATGACTACCTTCAAGAGATGAACATTACTCGTATGGAGTGGCCAGCACGCAGCCCTGATATCAACACGATCGAGCATGCTTCGGACGAGCTAGGGAGAGGCGTAAAACAACGAAAGCCCAATCACGCTTCGTGAGCTCAAAATTGCTCTCACAGAGGAATGGGAGAATATTTCCCAAAATCGTATAAGAAACTTGGTATACAGCACGCTTAACCACGTAAACGCAGTAATGAAAGCACGAGGAGGCAATACAAAGTATTAAAATTCAAGAAAATCGTAATGTTGTTCAAAAATTACATGTTTCCTATTTTTGTTGTAAAGCGAGATCAGCAGTTTTTTTCTTTATGTAATTTATGGTAAATAAAATTTCGTGACTCATAAATTTTATTACTTTCATTTAAGTGGTATTATATTGTCTATTAAACACAATTTATTTAATTAAGTTAGCATTCTTAGTTTCTGAGATTTATAGGTTTCTTTAAGTGACCCGGATTCATTGCTCTCGAGTATGTGAGTGTAGTGTGTGTGTGTGTGTGTATGTGTGTGTTTACTCGAGAGCAATGAATCCGGGTCACTTAAAGAAACCTATAAATCTCAAAAACTAAGAAGCAGACGCAGCCACAAACTAAGCAATAAGTTCTTTTAAATTTACACTCGATTCCTGTATAAATTTAAAACAGAATGTTGGTTTTTAATGACTGACCAACCTCTAAGCTAATCCCAAAAGTGCGTTCATATAAGTAGCGTAATGTGTCATCCTAGACGCAGGACAGGATTAATTCCCGGTTTGTCAAGTTTAGAAATTTTCTTATATCTTTAATTCAGAAAGTGTTACTGTAATACGGCTCCAGTGATTCTGGCTCCCTTATTTTGAGACCGAATTAGAACGTTGTCAGGCCCGTTTTTTTATAATTAGATTTTGCGTTTAGGTAAATGCCTATGGATTTTAAGACATTTACCTACTTTTTACTTCAATTTTATTACAATCGAGTAATTATTTTAGGTATAGAGTATAATCATAAAAAGAACTAGAAAGTGTTGTGAGCTTTGACTATTTACATGTCTAAGGCTTATTTTTTTGTTTCAAACTTCTAACAACTCCAGGAAAGAATTAAAATTACAAGTTATTTGATAATCACAACGGCAGTGTTGGTTACCCATTTGCACTATAAGCTGAAACACAAAACCATTGGTATTATTAATACAACGAGATCTGTGTTGTGTGTGGATGTGTAGTCTGGCCAGGAATTTCTTAGCCAACCCACTCGCGATATATTTTTAGCGTAGGTACTTAATTTGGTATAAAATACTTTTCATCCATTAAATAGATGGGTTAATAAATGGTTTAATGAATAATACGGTGAAATGTAACTCCCCTGTATATACATCTGGAACATAGAACAAATAAGCATTCAAAAATATGGTAATGTTCTAAGTCCACTTTCGTAATTATATTTATGCATCTTTGTTCTATCTGCTTAGAAAAATCTGTAAAAGAAGGTATAATTAATTACTATGTTTTATGAAAATGATATCTTTCAATTCATAGGTAACTAGTGTATTAAGAAAGAACTTCAAATCTGGAAAATAAACCTTTTTTTTTAAATTAGAGCAATAGCTCTTCTACAGTAAAATGTAACCAATGGTGGATAGGACAAATAAGCAATGAGGCGACGGTTTGTATAACCTTGCCTCTGTTTGTCCATCCATTTGTATATTGAGGATATTTTTCCAACCAGGTAAGCAAGAATTTCCTTGTGTGACGGTCCAATAAGAACAACCAACGTTTTTATGTTTTTCGTTGTTTTACCGTAGTACTATTAGTTATTCTGTTGTATTCTAACGCCTGCGCACCACCGTTTCCAACTATAAAACTAGAAAAAAACATATTTTTCTAAAATCTGTAGAAAAAAACACACACATACGCGTTTAAATTTCAATAAAACAATACCTAGTAAATTATTTATATACGTAATATTATAATAACTTCAAATCAACATTTAGGGTACATTTCATATCAGGTATTTAGATGTGACAAGGAGTGATTTTCTGGACATTGGTTACCAGAATATGGACATTAATTTGCTAAAAAAAACAACTAAGAAGTTTATCTTTGCCATGGGTTATGGCGCAGTGCAATATTAGTTTTTTTGTAGAATCTAGCACGGTAATGTTAACAGTATTATGACTCAGCTCTGTCCTTGAAATAACTACCTACAGCCGCGTGGTACGTTAACACGCGATAGGGCTGCCCGCCTGCAGTATTTTAATTTCATCTACCTACTTGAATTTCTTTCTAGTTTTGTGATTGTATATTTTAATATGTAAAAAATAAAGAAATTCCTTGTGAATGAAATAGGAAGTGTTCAATAAAAATACATGTGCAATTTTTTAATTAGTAAATTTAATAAATAAATACATCCTTATAAATTTGATACAGAATAGTATTTGCGCCTCGACTGAGACGTACGAAAAGCTTTATTGTTAAATTTAATAGTATAAAAATCCGCATTGGGATAAATAGTTTAATTAATAATAATAATAATAATATATTCGGGATATTTCCACACCAATTATCTAGCCCCAAACTAGGATACCCTGTGCTATGGGCACTAGATAACGGATAAACATACATAGATAGTAATATTAACATCCATGACTCGGAAACAAACATTTCTGCTCATCACACAAATGATTGCACCTTGCAGGATTCGAACCCGCGACCGTTCGATTTCGTACCTAGGATCTCTAGCCATGAGACCAAACATGGACAAGGAGGACAAAAATGAATATCTTTCACTTGGTTATAGATACCTGCAGCTACTTTACAATTAATATGTTTTGTTTGAAATGACGTTCGGAATATTTCCTCCATTTTTTCCACATAATCCACGAAATCATCACTGGTTACTATTAAAAAGTTTGTGAATTACTCTTACTGTAGTCCCCGGTACCTTAAATACCGATTCTCTGCGCTGAAATTGTGGCTTCTTTGATGAGGCTTCACGTACGACTTCAAAGCCTGACCATCATCATGTTTTTCCAAACAACGCTTCAGAGGATACCCACATATATAACAAAGCGATTTTTTTTCTGGCATGTCTAGCTGATTATAATCAGAACTAGTAATTTGGATGCTAGAAAATTCTTCACGACATTACCGAGCTGCGGCGCATTCGCAACTGGCCGTGTACCGAGTGGATACCGACACGAGGCGCGTAGGTATAACTCACTTTCCAGCCGCTTGTATGAAGATAGAATACTGTATAGATAACATTACCGTGAATTTGGTCTTTAAAGTCCCCTTGTAACAAGTATCATGGCGCAGTGCCATATAAGTTTTTTGTAGAATCTGGTTTTGCAAGTCTCTTTATAACAAGTATTACTGGAATAATACCTATTCACTAGCTAGTACGCTGCGTATTTGTAAGTGCGAGTGGGACAGAGGGTTGAAGAAATTATTGGATGCATTCATAAAAAAATACAAAGAAGAAGTTTATGGCTCGTTCGTGTGTGTTGTTATTGTTATTTTATATTGACTAAATGAACATAATGTAATAGTTTTTTTCTATTTTGATATGAACATTAAAAGATTTGGAAAGATCTTATATTTTGCGTACGATTCCGAATACATGATACATGATATGATACATACAATCGTATCAGCTGCAAAAGCTCTTTTTCACTTATTTATTACGCTCAACACCCAGTACTATTATTATCACGGATAACTCAGAAACCCAAATTCTGTTATTTATTTGGTCTGTTTCAAACTTTCGTGTGTCGGGTTTTAGTGATCCTGTTAGTTTATCTTTATCTCTTGTGCTTGATTATTGGTTGACTGGAACCAATTTTAAATAAAACTAAAGACATTGTGTTTTTTGTGATGATTAAATAATGATATTTTTACAATTATATATATAATTCAACATTGAAATTCAAGTAATTTAATCAGTAGTCTAATTAATAAAAAAGAAAATACCCTTTATATCATGTGTACATTCATTTATTAGTTCCTTGTTGTCACATCACTAGTTCCCGTACTATGAAATTACGTATCATTAATTCTGTCGCTTTAAATAACAAAATGTATTTTACGGTTCAATTAATACCATATACAAATATGGCACCACAAGTAGCCAATTACTTACGTGTGATAAGAAACTTTGTCTTTACATAAATTTGATGTTTCCGATCATCTTTAACACCAAGTTACAGCATAAACAACCATTTTTAGTGAGCACCGTATAGCAACAGGTGTGATCGCGAAATGGCGTACGATCGTGGAAACTATAGTTTTTATAAACGGACATGAACAAAACGTTCATGTACCTCGGCAGAGGGGAACGCGTACGCTTGGCAACTCCTTTTATAAATTCTCTAAGATTGAATCCCTCGCTATGTTCAGGGGCCTGTTCACATAAACGTTCGAGGACGCACGGATCACCCGCGCGTACACTCGAAATCGTTCACGGCGTCATCCGGGCGTTCGCCTGGGTCATCCGAAAAATAGTAGTGGAGGGAGGAATAGTATGAAACTGACACTTGACAGTTGTCAGTTGTATGTGGACGTCCAAAGTCGTTCACAATCTCCGGATGATCGAGCGATAATTGCACGGATGATTCGAGCGTGTAAGTGAACACAGCCCAGGGTTCTACATAAGAATCCCAAGCGCAACGAAGAATCCTTCACTCCGCTCTGGATTCAAAACAGCACCCTCGCCGTCAAAATAATATTTTGTTCGCTCATCATACAATCTACTATTTTAAAATTTTGTTTTGTGCTCGTTACGCCAGTAAGCGTAATTCAAAATCTTTTTTGTGTCCCATAGACAGCTGCACATTACTCTTGTGCCCATATTTGGGCATGTCAAAAATTGCAACTATTCAGCGGCGCCAACTTTGCAAAAATTATATTCATACGTCATTTTTTTGATAAATGGATAGGACGGTAGCGGCTGATTGTGTATCTTTAAAATAACTTAAAAGTACTGAGTTACTCATAATTTTAGTGTGATCCTATTAGTTTTTAGATACTAAACTGTAAGATAAATATGTCTTATTCTAATAGTAAGTGCTCGTTTGTTAATTATTTGTGAAAGCATGGTGTCGACGTCCGTGGACACAATTTTGTTGTTAGTTCTGTTTCTTTGCGTTTGCAGTAGTGTTCAGTGGCTTGAAACGGTGCTTGTATTTGCAGAGTATACTTTTGCGGCTCTGCCAAGGACGGCGCGCGGGACGCCCCTAGTTCTCGGTGGTGACCCAAAAGGCAAAAATTTCCTGTACACGAATGGAAACTCGGTGATAATTAGAGATATTGAGAACCCGGCAATCGCAGACGTGTACACGGAGCACTCATGTCAAGTCAACGTAGCTAAATATTCCCCGAGCGGGTTCTACATTGCATCTGGAGGTAAGGTTATGCTTCACAGTTATATACTGCGATATCAGTAAGTTACTGTATTATTGTGATAATGACTCACTATATGTTGAGATGCGGTGGTATTTACTACCGAAATTAATAAGTGACTCATGTGCTCAGCAAATGTTGTTTTCCTAGATTGTTTTATGAATAACTGTTTACCTTAAACTTATACCCAGACTGGATAATCAGAGTCATTGTCTGTTGGTTTTACGCAGCTCAACTGAACACAAGTTTTCCCCTTGATTTTAGGGGGGAGAGGTTTGTTTTAGCCTAGGAAATCTATGTTTTAACATTTCTATGGCACACCCCATAGGTTATTATGCGGCAAATATGTCTAATTGAAAAAAATTGCAAAAAATATTACAAAATAACATCTCATAGGAGTGGAGTCTAGTCCTCCCACTCTCAGGGGGGTTCTACTCTCTCCCACTCTCAAGGGGGTTCTACTCTCTCCCAATACCTCTTCTTCCCTTTCCCCCTAAAATTGACGGTAAAGCTTGTACAATGGTCCCCATTATGCTTTTCAAACAAGCCTTGAACTTTTACACCTTCCTGATTTTTTATTTTATGTTACCTACAATTTTGGTATCATTCAACTCATCTGGGCTCACAGACTGGAAAAAGAATCTATAGAAGCATTGTAGTGAAAAAAAACGTATAGCAAAATTGTTGAGGATACAATGATAAAACAAGATCCTCAGTTAAATCTACAAATTTGGTCATTGTTCCATGGACAAGGACCTAACCTCAGATCATTGGATTTCAACATGCACTAGTGAGTTGCTCGGCCACCGCCTCTTCAGTTGGAAATAGATATTATTTATTAAATTTTATTGCACAAAATTAGTGTACATGGAAAGACTTAATGCTAAACAGCTTTATCTACCAGTCATCCAGGCTGTGAAAGAAATAATAGTAGGGTATGCAGCTAAAGTACCGAACAATGAATACAAAAGAAACAAAATAAATATTATTAAGTTATATTGGAGTTGGCTATAGCATCGAGGGCCAGGAGTTGGGGTGGGAGGTAGAGGGGCTGCCTCCAGCCTCCCTTCTCCTGGAGACGCATAGTTTCTTTTAAAATCGTATTTTAGTGTATGTGAAACAAAACGCAGGAGCATTTCACTATTAAAATTTTTTGTATTGTGAAATGGAACATAATCGCCAATTTGATTGCTATAGACATTTAATTACTGCGTCATTCCGTTTTCTTTGGCATAAAGTGAATGTGCTTTCTTCATTTTCTTTGTGGTTTTGTTTTATGATTTTGGATGTGTTTTTTAACTTTATTCTGCACAACCTGTTTTTACCTTGGCTTGTTTACTTTAACTCTGTCCATTTACAGAGTTGTTGAATGTCCTAAATTTTGTTTACAAACCGTAAATAAAATTATATCAAGTAGTACAATGTTTTTTTTTTCCTCTGTATGGCCAGGGCTGTCGTTAACCTATTGGAGGCCCTGGGCAAATTAGGATAATGGGGCGGGGGCCCCTATGACCTTAACACAGGGCACTATTTTGTTAGAATACACAAAGAAGGTACGTAAGCAAAGTTCTAGATTTATTTTTATTTTTTACAGTCTTAATAAATGATAATGCATTCAAATTTGGCACGAGTCACTACCGTACCTAACTCTTGATGAAAGACATATATTATATGAAAAACTAGTTCACTGATGATTTTTCTTCAAAACAATGTACTTAGTATACCATTAAACAGTATTTACCCGACCGCCAATTGTTTTACCGCAATATCTATTTTTTTTTTGTGATTTATGATGTACAATGTACGATTTACTTTTAAGTGGTATGCAATAAAGAGTTATCTATCTATCTATCTATTTTTATATATTGAAATTTATCTAAACCTGCTGAAATAGGAAAGCCTGATTTTCGGACGAGAGTAGAGTAGCTTCGGTGTGCAAAAACTAATAAGCAAGTAGGTATTGTAGTTGGTCATTATCATTTGTTTTTTTTTAATAAAATGTTTTTCAGGGGGCCTATCGTTCGTGGGCCCTGGGCATGTGCCCAGAGTGCCCAGTGGAGAGGGGCCTGTGTATGGCCCCAAAGCCTAGCCTAGAACTGTGACCACATATTTGCAGTGGCCAGCCAGCGCCTTAGTTAATTTACTGATTTATAGTTATGATATCTCATAAACTAAACAACTCTGAGGGGAAGGGGTACCAGGGGGCATTCGCTCTCCCCCCCCCCCCAACTCCTGCCCCTCTATTCTATATATTTCCCTTTTAATGGCAACAACAGAGTTACATGTCAAAGATTATTAATGCAATTATAATCAAAGAAATTACTTCTAATTAATACAATAGTAATAATGAAAAGAATGATTATAATATATAAATTAATTCCAATGTACAATAATTTAAACATAATTTACAAATATAGTCACAACCTACGAATAAGTAATAAGTCAGGAAATGTAACAGCGTTAATAAAATGACCCAACAAAAGTCGTGCCCAAGTAGGTGGGGCTCATGGGGTCATCAGTCGTACATTTTTCATGCAAGCGAGCACACGTCATATCTTTGCGTACGTTTTAATTTTATCATTGTGAACTACAGCTGTGAATCATCATGCCAGCATGTGTTGTGAAGTGGTGCAGGAGCCATACAAGATTAAAATGTCCAGGGATCACTTTTCACTAGTAGTAGTTGCAAAATTATAATTATATTCAAAGACGTTCAAATACATTATCAAACCGCGATGGTCAATACAAAATTAAGTCAGTCAATTTTTGCACTAAAGTTTAATTTCTACTTGATGAAATTTTGAAATTAAGCTGTTATTTTTTTCACGCAGATGATTCATACCTAAGAAACGTCAACATATTTAGGAGAATACTAAACAAAATGAGCAAATAAACAATATTGAACGATTACAGTTGGTATGTAATATAGGTTCGGCTTTTTCGACTCATGGGAATAACAATAGCATTAAAAAAACAGTTCATAGTTTGATCGAATTAAAGCATGTTTAATTTTTCAGGCTACTGAAAATTCACCTTCTGGAAATTTTGAAGTGTTTGATTTACCTGAGTTGCTCAAAAAAACAAATAATGCAAACCCTCAAGGAATAAGGCACAAAAACTTGTAAGATTTCACTATTATTTTTTGCACTTAATATTTAGGTTTGATAGGAATTTTTATTTTAGCTGTATATGTGTATCTATTTCAATTAGAGACAGTGTTTCATAGATTTGAAACTGATCTTCGGTGTTGAAGACAACACCGTCATTACATTCAGTGTTGATATTATTCTCCTGAAAATAACCTTACCAACCAAGAAAAAGAACCAAGAAAAACAAAATTAAAAAATAATCTTATTTCAACCGAAGTCTTTAGTTTTGAAGAAAGAGGATCATGCGTTACGCCTATAAATATACCATCGTCAGATATTGAATATGCTCTGAATACTCCTAAAACACACATTTTAAAGCAAAAACTAAGAAAAAAACTATTTTGGCAGTATAACGACTATCACAGATCAGAAATCTACAACGCCCAAATAAAAGATTAACTATGAAGAATATTTCACTTAAAATATTTTATCCCAATTGAAGAAAAATGGATTTGGCGATACTACAGAAAATACTGCATTGAATGATTTTTCGGACGATATAGTTTTAGCCCTTAAAAGGAAAAAGTTAAAAGTTACTTTGATCTTTGATGGCTGTGCATCTAACATCGCTACGGCTAAGATGTTGGGTTGCAATTTTGAAGACACAAACAATTCAAAATCGTTTTTTAACCACCCATCTACCGGAGACCCAGTAGTTGTAATATTAGATCCATTTCATATGGTGAAACTTGTGCGTAACACATTAGAGGAAAAATACACTCGTAGATAAAAACAAGAAAAAAAATTGAGTGGGCACATTTGCAGAAACTGAAAAATGTTCAAGATATCGTTGGATTGCATTTTGGTAATAAATTGTCAAATCGGCATCTATACTTCCGAAATAATATCATGAACGTGAAACTAGCGATTCAAACTTTAAGTCAAAGTGTAGCTGATGCGATTAAGTTTGGTTCGCAACTGTTAAACACGCCTGATTTTCAAGAAACAGATGCAACTGTTAGCTTTTTAGAAACGTTTAACAACCTTTTCGACATACTAAATTCAAGACCGACCGATACGGGTTTAAACACCCTTTTTCAGTGGTAGAAAAAGAAAAACTACATGACGTTTTGGATCAAAGCGAAAAATATATTAAAGGTTTCTAAATCAATGTGCAGTCAAAATAAACTCGAACAGTAAATGGACAAAGAATAACAGTATATACTAACTCTTTGAAACCAGTGACCAAAACTCAGTCCAAAACTGGACTTCTAGGACTCCTCATAATATGTATTTCAAGTTTTAAATTACTTTTTGCACGGCTAGTAGAGTTACCAATATATAAATTTATTTAACCATATTAAGCCAAGATCATATTGAGTTGTTTTTGGAGTGATCCGCAACCACGGCCGTTGCAACAATAACCCAAACGCCTGACAGTTTATGGAAATATATAAAAATAATTTACTGAACTTGAACCTCAGTTCTAAATTCACAGGCTGACAGGAGGACATTCCGTTTTAAATTTCTCAGAATCCGTCTTCACTACATTGCGAAGAAAGATTATCTTTTAATGTCTTCTGGACAAAAACTTAATAAATTAATTATATTTCGTGGGACAAAGAATTTAATGAATTGTAAAAAGTGAGCCAAAAAAAAAACATTGTACAGTAATATTGTTTTATTACTGACTTGGTCCGGTCCACTTATTGCATAACATCGTCCACGCCGCTATGACTCAGCTGTCATAGCAGACATTGCATTACGCGCGTGAACCAATCCCTGCTTTCGTTCTGAATTTAAACCAATCACCAAGCATGTCTATTTGTAACCTCGGAAGTGATTCGTACTTTGAATCTTACGTCGTTTTGGTTTGAAGTAGGGGCACTTTTATTGTGACATTTGTTCTGAATTAAAGTTCCTGACTTATTATTTATTCGTAGGTCACAACATGTCCAATGAAACAATAATAACAATATTATTTCAAAATGTAAGTCTATTGAACCAGTCACTTTTCACAATTAAACATAAAGCACTCGCTAGTGGAAGTATTCCGCACTTTATTTGGCAGCCGGTTGTAGACCGCCGGTGCCAACACATGCACTAGTTTGGACGTGTTCGCCAGCTGCCGAAATGAGGAACTTTTATCAGCAATTTGTATACTTTGTGTCATATTATGCTTTCTTTTTGTTTTGTTTCTAAATTATGTTATTTTGGCAAGTAATGTAAAAATCATCAAAAAAAAAGGTTTACTAGTAATAGTGGTCACATTTTATATTAGGTGTTTTATTGTTATTAATTCAACTACAAAGTTACTTCACTGATAATCAATTGGCCATATATTTTTAAAGTCACAAATGTTAAAATTAAGGTATATTTCTAAAAATTTATAAATTTTTTGACAATTGACTAAATTGACTGTCATAATAATATACTACTCTTATTTATTCTGTGTCTACAAGTATTTGCTATTTACTTTAAGTATTTACTAACTATTATCAATAAAAGATTATTCACACAAAATAAAGCATTTGTAAAAGCTTGTAACATAGAAAATAACATTGATAACACTGAATACTAAAAGCAATTGGTTTTGTTAAACAACCCCGAACTCGAAAAGAGAGAGGTGTCTTGGTGTGGGGTGGTTTAGGGTGTCTGTCTGTGACATTGTAGCTCCCAAAAGAATGGACCGATTTTGATGCGTTTTTTTCTGTTTGTAAGCTAATGTGATCAAGATCGTTCTTAGCTATAATAGGCCGGTAGAGGGGGGATTGTAGCTCCCAAACGAATGGACCTATTTAGATTTGTTTTTTAAATTTGTAAGCTGATAAGAATCATCTTACCCACAAGATGGTTCTTATTCTTAGCTATAATGGGGGAGGGGGGAGGGGTTATATATTTTTTTAATTCATCATTGTTCCCATGAGCCAATCTAATACTAGAAAAAACATTCAAACTTAACAATTTAATATATTTATTAGTGAGAATAGATAACATTATCAATATCATATAATGTTGTTGATATAAAGCACACCCAACAGATATAAACACCCCCCCACAAATACATATTAAGCTAATCAGATAACCCCCACATAGATAAATACATGTCACAGAGATGCCTACCCACATATCTATACTTATAATAAAGCAATAAGTACCAAAATATCTGTAAAAAGAAGATAATTTAAAAAAAATACTAGTGTTCTTAAAGTAAGCTACTGAACAAGAATGTAACAGTTAAAAAAATGGTCTGTCTGTCTGTTTGTAAAAGCTACAGCGGTGAAGCAGCGATGCGGTTTTCACTGTTTGATAGCTTATGTTTTTACTTAAAAACTGGTGTACTTGGTATCTCAATCTGATGAGTAGAAGCCGAGCAATTGATAAAATCTTTTTGATGGTTGAAGGAATTTTGATCAATTGTTGGTATATTGGTATTTTAGGTCTTGGAATAATATTACATAGACTACTTTTAATCTAGAGAAATCCTAGCCGAGGTTACAGTTAGTAAATTAATAAAGTTCAATACATCAAATTTAGCATCTATAATATACATAACATACCTTCCTCTTATATTTGTTGAAGCAGATTAATTATATTATTTTTAATAACAAAATGCACTTATAATACCTCAGCAATATGTTCAATTGATAACCCTCTCAACATTCACTAAGACTAGTATCTGTAGCCTAATGAATCTAGTATGACAGGGCAACAATATCTGGCCACTACTCAGTCTGATATTACAACTTATAGTGCTTGGATATCCCAATCCTTGTATGGCCAGTCCCATGATAAGCGTCGCTGATCTACTATCCTTTCATGGCATACAGTTCGCACCAGTTGGCACCAGTTCGTTCGTCTTCACATTGTTGATGTATTTTTCTACCTTCTATCCTCAACCTGTATATACATGATATCCATCCGTCTTGATATGGCGGTACTATAGTTCCGTCCATTAAGAATATCTGCTGCGCTTTTATTAGTGGAGCTATTTGGTACAGTTCTTAGGTAAAAAATAGTAGGTAAGTATGTCCGGATATCTGTCCAAATTTCCGGCTGTTCTCCTCTACAGGTCGCATTTCTCAACCGATCTAAACGAAACTTGGTATACAGGTTAAGCGAATTTATAGTTTTTTTGTCGTCAGGGATTTTTGATTGGGGAGGTACTTCCTCCAGAAAAGGGTAAAAAGGGGGCAGCTACTGAATATCTCCGCCATATTAAATCCGATTTTGATGGTTATTTTTTCATTTGAAAGGTAGTAACTTTAAGCTGGTCTCATAAAAATTTGGTGAAGATCTGATGAGGATCTTCGGCGTGATTCTCACTTTTAAGTTTCTACCAGTGGAATCAGCCCTTTACCTACTAGGTATGGATTGATGGAGCACCTTGGTTATTAATGTTAGTGTTACAATAAGGTAACTAGACGGCGCTACTGTGCACCGCTAGATTGTTTGCATAAAAAATTGTACGCGCGAGTTCTACTGCTCACACAGCCACTAATTATGTAAACCTAACCCATTTAGGCGGTCCTCTAGCAACTTTATCACATTTATGGGCTTCACAACTGATAATGTTTCTGAGGGGTGGGATCAGCCCACTTTGAATCTTTAACGGGAGTTAGAAAACTGTCTATTTTGCAGTAAAAGCACCTTGCCCTAGCAAACCTACAACATTCTCCCAACTTATGTTGTCGGGCACAGTGAGTGCATCCCGCTGATCCCTAATTTCCATTGGTTCGGCGTTACTTGACTGAGTTTGTTTAGACTCGGCTACTTCAGGGTACATATTAGGAAATGTTTCTTGGTAGTTTAGACAAATCTGTAAAGTAATCCCCTCTGTAAAGTGATCCCTTTTCAGTAACAAATCTCTTCTCCAACAATTATGTCGCATCCCCTAAACCAGCCAGTCTCTTAATGGATGTTTTAAATCTACGAAGTTACATTTGGCGTCGAGCAAACTTATCGCGGCCACATAATCCTGCACGCTTTCCCCTTGTAACTGTGAGCGTCTATTAGATAAGATATGATAAGTTTATTTACCAATAATAAGCCAAAATAGAACTCACAGCTGTTATTAGGGAAATACTTAGGCTATTTTCATTGAACTCTATTTATGCAAAGTTAATTTGAAACCCAGTGGACTTCTAAAGGCTGACATGATGATGATGATGATGATGATGAATTTGAAACCCTATCTCACAAACTCTAGTGAGACCTCGCGAGTCTGTTTTTGCATAGCTTAAGACTGAATAAATGTTCACCTCACCTTAAAACAAAAAAACTAATTGAAAAAAAAAACATAATTATCGAACTTGTGCACAAAATTTTACGAGAATCGGTTGAGAAATGCGATCTTGTAGAGGAGAACAGCCGGACATACGAACATCCGCTAGACATCCTCCGGAGATACGAAAGCATTTTTGCCCAAGCTGAAACGGAGACGCTTTGCTGGCGCCTCGCGCTCGCTCGGTCAAAAACTGTATCTTGTGAGATATCTATGAAACTTTCCCGTTTGTAATATTTCGTTGCGTTCAGATTCATACAATTGGTCCAAAACAGCGATGATTTTCGGTGGCGAAACATTTGTAGGACGCGCAAGCACCAACAGTGACGCGATTAACGCACAGGTCTCCTTGCCACATTGCGATAGAAATAGAGATCGCGCTTTGTTCTACTCGATGCCGCCCGCGCGTCGACACACCACATCAGTTCCTTGTAATCACACCATTTATCTGGTTTAAATATTTTTTATTTTGGGCTTTCTGTAATAAGGTACATAGTACATACAAATGGAGTCGCGGACTTTTTACCCGAGTACGGTGAAGCAAGGGAAGGGTAATGAGTTTAACAATCTATGTATTTATGTATATATCTATGTGGGTATGTGGATGTTCCACCATCATTCTACCGCGTTGGGGGGGGGGGGGGGGGGGGGAGGGGGGGGGGGGTAATGGGTAATAAAAGGAGGCTACTGAATATATCCGCCTTATTAGATCCGATTTCGATGGTTCTTTTTTTATTACAACGGTAGTAACTTTAAAGTTGGGTTTCATAAACATTTCGTGAAGGTCTGATGAGGATCTTCGGCGTGATGAGCAGAATAGCTCCTCAAAATGCAGTAAATTATTCACTTTTAGGTTTCTACGAGTGGAAACAGCCCTTTACAGGTAGATATTGATGGAGCACATTGGTTATTAATGTTAGGTTTACAATAAGATAACTAGATGGCGCTACGGTGCACCGCTAGATTGTTTTGCAAAAAAGTTTGTACTCGCGAGTTCTACAGCTCACAGAGCCACTAGTTTATAGAGTGTCACAGACAGTTTATTTTGCGGCGAAGCAAAGGAAGGTTGATTCAAACTAAAAACATGTTCCGAAAATGACAAGCGAGGTATCAATCGATTCGTCTTCATCGCAAGAGTACCATACGTCTTCATCGCAAGAGTATCATACGTCTTCATCGCAAGAGTATCATACGTCTTCATCGCAAGAGTATCATACGTCTTCATCGCAAGAGTATCATACGTCTTCATCGCAAGAGTATCATACGCTATTACTCGTATTTACCCAACCGTAGTCGGGTTTTATTTTTTGAACTTATTTTGTTGTAGAACTAATGAAGATAAATCATATTTGCAGTACATTTCTTTCACATACAGGGCAATAGCCTGAAATAAACAACTCAATAACAACAACAACTCATCGTATTCTCGGCAGGACGAACAGAAGTGCCATTATAGAACAAATTTAAGCCCGCTATATATGGCCAAAAATTAATAGTTTTTGAGTTATTTAAATTCTCACTTTTATTCACTCTTTTTTATAGAATTTATTTATTTAAATATAGAATAAGCTTTTACTCTAAAGTATAGTCAAATGAAATGCAAATTTTGATTATAAAAAAAAGTAAAAGAATAAGCTGAGGTTTTGTACACATTGTTGCTGAATTGAGTTTTAAATACTTTTACCAATTTATTCTGTGCTGTTACTACATAGTTTTTCACTCGAGTTTCAGCAGAAATACTGAGTGTCATCAATCACAATCACGTACTAGATTATCAAATTCAATTAACTGACCTTACCCTAGTAAGGGGTCAGAAATTCAGTTTTCATTCTGTATATTGAGTGTAAGTGCTTATTTGGAATCTATAGATATATATAGATAGATAGATAAACTCTTTATTGAACACTACAGCCTATATCTGCCCACTGCTGGACGTAGGCCTCTCTTAATACACGCCACTGAGATCGGTCTTCAGCTCTCCTCATCTATTTTCTTCGGGCCGCTTTTAGCAGGTCGTCACTCCACAGGGCGTCCTACACTACGGTTGCCTAAACTTTGTCTCCACTCGAGAACTCGTCTACCCCATTTGTTATTGGTTCTTCGGGAAATGTGACCAGCTCACTGACACTAACTTGCTTATCCTTAGATCTATGTTGGCTACCTTGGTTCTCCGTCGGATATCTTCATTACGAATCTTGTCCTTCAGAGAAACTCCAAGCATAGCTCTCTCCATAGCTCGCTGAGCGACCTTAAATTCGTAGACTAGTTTGAACGTGGGAGTCCACGTTTTGGCTCCGTAGGTTATGTCTGGTAGGACGCACTGATTGAAGTTGTCTTCAGGCACTGGTATGGACGCCGAGAAGACTTGACGAAGCTTGCCGAATGCTGCCAACCCAGCTGAATTCTTCTGTTGGCTTCTTCTCAAAGTTGTTCTTAACTAATTGCAAGATATTTGCCCAAGATAAACATATTTTTGGAAGACTTCAAGAGGTACACTATTGACTGCAATCGGTTCCGGGTCAATAAGATCGTAAAATATGATCTTTGTCTTATCTATGTTCATTCCGAGATCGATACGCCGAGAATCATCAGCTAGGTTGGTCAGTATATTTACTTTACAAATCCTGCAGCGCCTCCACCATTAGGACGGTATCATCGTAAGTGTGAGATGTTATCGCCATTGATATTAATGCCCATTCCTTTCGAATCCAGCGTCTTAATCATATCTTCCAAGCCATTAGTGATCAGTTTCGGTAATATGACATCCCCCTGTCTCACTTCCCTGCGCATTTGCACACTGCCTGTTGAATTTTTAGCAGATGTGTGGTACTACCCTAGACAGACGTGTCACTACCCTAGTTACTCAGGAAAATAGTTAAATGTTAAGCATACATTGAAAGCTCGCAAAATGTTTGTCATCACAATTATCACAACACCAGCGTTGCGTAATAGTTCGTAATACCACATTTGTGTAACAGCCACATTTATTATGATTTCGTGTGAACGATCATTGGCGCACCGCCAGCGGCCGAGGACCACTCCAGAATTAAACTCTGCTTCTAGATCAATGCTGTTAGAGTAAATCGCCTTGTACAAATTTACTCATTTTTTTTGAATTTTGTACATACATATAAATTATAATTAAAAATGCTGATGTTTTAAGTTTAGGATGACGCAGGCGTTGCGCTTGCCAACTGGCGTTAGATTTTTGCGTCTTTTTACACGACTGCCCGAAAAAAGGAGTGTTATGTTTTTAGCATTCATGTATGTGTGTATGTATGTGAGTTTCTTTATTCCACCATAACTTTTAAATGCCTGAACAGATTTAGACGTAAGGGGATCGTTAGAATCTTTACATCCCTCCGAGTAAAATAGGCTATTTTTTTTTGAAAACATTCAATGTTGCGGCAGTACTGCCGCAACATTGAAGGTTTTCAAAAAAAAAAAACATTTTCAAACTTGAAAAAATAAACTTCAGAATTTACAATATGGGTATCAAATGGAAGGTCTTGATAAGTACATTCCAAACAATATATAATTTATTGACAAAAGCTCTTTTTTGGCAAGGCAGAAGTGTTTTTTTAGCTTTTAAGCTAGTTTCTTAGTTGTTGATTGTAGAACTAATTTAGTTACGCACTCAATAAGTTAAATGTTAATTAGCGTTAACTTACGTCACTTTATGTCCCAGTGCTTCAGTTAGTGCTGTTCTACTTCAGTCACTACATGTATTTAACTACACTAGCTGTACCCGCGGCTTCGCAAGTCATTTCTCTAGGTTAAAAGTACCATATGTACTATTCCAAGACCTAAAATACCAATATACTAACATTTGATCAAAATTTCTTCAACCGTCAAAAATAATTTTATCGATTGCTCTGTTTCTACTCATCGTATTGAGATACCAACAATGAAAACCGCATCGCAATCGGTCCAGTAGGTTTTACGTGATGCGCGACAGACATAAACAGAAGTCACGATTTGTTAAAATGTAGCCTATTTTAAGTACCCTAGACAATATTTTTATTTATTGTACAGATTTTTTGGTTCACACTGCTTTATTATAAGTATAGATTGATTAGATAGTGTAGTGACCATACATATCAACTCCATAAATTCCACAATGCTAACGCTTATCTGATGTGGTTTACGTCGCGCAAAGTTGGTCGCGTAATTTACGTTCTTGCAATGCATTGCTTCAGTTTAACACAATAGTGTGTCTATCTACACTCTATTTTACATCGCGTAAAGTGGCGCAAACTTCAATATTGAAACTAAATGCAACGTTTGCGATTCGCTTTCATCATCATTATCAACCTGTGTCAGTCCACTGCTGGACATAAGCCTCTCCCGATCTTCGGTTCTTCCCGCTAGTCACCTTGTGTATATCGTCGTTCCACCTACCCGGATGGCGTCCTGCACTACGTTTCCCGAGTTGCGTGGCGGTCTCCACTCAAGAACACGACTACCCCAACGGTTATTGGTCCTTCGGCAGATATTGTCGATGCATCTAGTTTCGATGCATACGCCGCGAATATATATTTATACACTCCGTACACTAGTCTGATCACTGATCACGTTTGACTCTTTAACATTACGTACGCCACATAATAAATAATATAAATTATTTGGGGGACTCCCTTCAATGATCTCCAACCTCCCCTTATAGCCATCCCATGCCTCGTAAGATCTGGTCTGCACCTGAAATTGATCTGTCCGAGTCTAACAGCTTAAATGCTATGATCCCAATACATACTAGTAAATCCGCATCTGATCACCTGATGAATCTCCATCTGCATCTGCTTGTTAGCAGGCCATGTCACGTCGTTCTCGTGCAATACCTAGTTCTATAGATTACCTTATAAACTAACACGAGGATCTGCTCGCCATCAGGTCAGGTCTTGTCCTTCTCGTGTAATACCTAGTTCTGTAGATTATCACAATAATCTTCCACGAGGATCTGTTCGCCATCAGGTCTTGTCTAGTCCTCTCGTGCAATACCTAGTTCTATAGATTAACACAATAATCTTACACAAGGATCTGTTCGCCATCAGGTCTTGTCTAGTCCTCTCGTGCAATACCTAGTTCTATAGATTAACACAATAATCTTACACAAGGATCTGTTCGCCATCAGGTCTTGTCTAGTCCTCTCGTGCAATACCTAGTTCTATAGATTAACACAATAATCTTACACAAGGATCTGTTCGCCATCAGGTCTTGTCTAGTCCTCTCGTGCAATACCTAGTTCTATAGATTAACACAATAATCTTACACAAGGATCTGTTCGCCATCAGGTCTTGTCTAGTCCTCTCGTGCAATACCTAGTTCTATAGATTAACACAATAATCTTACACAAGGATCTGTTCGCCATCAGGTCTTGTCTAGTCCTCTCGTGCAATACCTAGTTCTATAGATTAACACAATAATCTTAAACGAGGATCTTGGGTGAAATGATGAGCTGTCTTATAATTTTCATGATACATCTTTCTTGGTCTTGAGATCTATGTCCAGACTTACGGGGCTTCTAATCTTTGCTCGTCTTTGGCCTCTGTCTTGAGCGTTGATCCACACCTCGCTTGCTTCTGGGTATACTGGTACCAAAGAAGGGCACTCTGATCCCATCATGGGTACCCATGGACCGCCCGCAGGGACCCCGAGTATCCGGCGATCTACCCATGCTCGGGGCCTCCCACGTGGCCCTGAATGAGACATGCTCACCCAGGACGCCCTCCGTCTCCTCGCCTCGGATTCGCTTCAGCTGGCCAGTCCGAGACGGATGGCGTAGCACAACTTATTGGAACCGTCCACGTGGACTCTTCGAGGACGCCAAAACCATACGGATAGGACTCCGAGCCCACTGCTCAAGGAATCAGCAAGCAGCGATCATCTTAAGCCCCCTGCTGGGTCTTACCGGAGGTTAACTTTACCGGCTTTTCTGGGTCTTATCTCTTTACTGGGTCTAATCTCATCATCATTTCACCCTCGTCTTGGTCTTATATCTAATAGTGATCACTATTATCTATCTAAGCAATGGAAAGGTCTCACCCGAATTCTCGTGGCAATCCTTTCTCGAACCTTACCACCTGGTCGATAAACTTTCATCGCAGCCTCTCTGCAACGAAGCACGTTCTATTATCTATCTAAGCAATGGAAAAGTCTCACCCGAATCCTTGTTGCAATCCATTCTCGAACCTTACCACCTGGTCGATAAACTCTCATCGCAGCCTCTCTGCAACGAAGCACGTTCTATTATCTATCTAAGCAATGGAAAAGTCTCACCCGAATCCTCGTTGCAATCCTTTCTCGAACCTTACCACCTGGTCGATAAACTCTCATCGCAGCCTCTCCGCAACGAAGCAGCACGTCTATTATCTATATTAACACTGGATAGGCCTCACCCGATTCCTCGTTGCAATCCTTCCTCGAACTTTACCACCTGGTCGATAAACTCTCATCGCAGCCTCTCCGCAACGAAGCAGCACGTTCTATTATCTATATTAACACTGGATAGGTCTCACCCGAATCCTCGTTGCAATCCATTCTCGAACCTTACCACCTGGTCGATAAACTCTCATCGCAGCCTCTCTGCAACGAAGCACGTTCTATTATCTATCTAAGCAATGGAAAAGTCTCACCCGAATCCTCGTTGCAATCCTTTCTCGAACCTTACCACCTGGTCGATAAACTCTCATCGCAGCCTCTCCGCAACGAAGCAGCACGTTCTATTATCTATATTAACACTGGATAGGTCTCACCCGATTCCTCGTTGCAATCCTTCCTCGAACTTTACCACCTGGGGCCTAATTCACTAATTTTAAGACGCCGATTCCACGCCAATTCCACGCCACCTGCGTGGAATTTGTTCGTGATTCCACGCAGGCAGCGTGGCCCCTCAGAGCTCCTGTAGGCCGTCGTCTGCTTTCCACTTGGTCAGGTTCTCGCACGCGCCATCCACGACTAGCTCCGTCCACGTTCCCGCTGAAAGTGCCGTCTTGTCAGTCCCCGTGCACGTGCACGTGACGTGCACTCCCCAACTACCACAGACAGACAATCTTACCACAGACAGACAATCTTACCACAGAGATGTCATGATGTGAAACTGACACCGCCCTAATTCCATGATAGAACTCTCGCTGCGCGACAGATATGTCCAGACCACTGCCACTTCAGCTTGCACTGTTTGTTTGTCTTATGAGATAGTGCTGGCTTTTGGTGTCAGAGTTGGTCAGGCCGCCCGAAGGTCTCTGTCATGGCTTAACTACTGCTATTATTAATAACAGCAGGGACCGACATTTTAACACGCCCTCCGAAACACGGAGCGATGAAAAACCGCACATAACATAGAAAAGTCATTGGTGTGGAGCCTATGACCGGACCCGGTATCGTTGGAATTGAAGTTGCACTATTGAACCGTTAGGCTACCGTCGCAGCTTGCACTACGACACACTTAGCGCGGCGTAAATTACGCTAGACTATGGTCATCTCAGCCTAATGAAATCCCTATATGACTCTCTCCATCTTCTCTTACAGACGCATCCGGCAAGATTCGTATTTGGGACACGGTGAACAAGGAGCATATTCTCAAGAATGAGTTCCAGCCCATCGGAGGGCCCATCAAGGACATCGCGTGGAGCGCCGACAGCCAGAGGATGGTCGCGGTTGGAGAGGGGAGGGAGAGGTAATACTTCAGTAACCTAACCTTAACTTAATTCTATCTGTCTGTAGATGATAGAAGAAAACAGGGGCCCTGCTTTTACCAGACTGCACAATGCAAAGGACGGGTAATGTGTTTATCAGCCTATCTATGTCTGTTTCTTTGTGGGACTATATATACCGAACCCGTGGACCGATTTTCATGATTCTTACGTCAATCGATTTGTCAATCTTGCGAGTGCTACATGACAGTAATCAAAATTTAATATGGCGACATCTAGACGCCATAGTGAGAAAAAGTTAAAGTCGACGAACTATGTAAAGTGGGGTATGATTGAATAGGTATTTGAAAATAGGCACAAATTACCTCTGAAATAAGGCTTGAGCCCAGTGGAAGGCGAGGCTGCATGTCACACATTGAGAGCGGCGAAATAGGAAAAATAATTCACCATCAATCCGTTAGCTAGCTGTGGTGGAACGGCACGCTATCCAATCCGTTAGCTAGCTGTGGTGGAACGGCACGCTATCCAATCCATGATTATAGTTTTATACCATCTATCTGTACTCATAATAAAGCAGTGGGTAACAAGTAAATCATCAAGGTAAGGGGAAAAAACACGACTGCCCTGCCAAAAAACGAACTTGTAGGTACATATAAACCTCCCTTTGCATCGCCGTAGTCGGTTAAAAAATACAGCCTATGACACTATACCTGAGTACAAATCGATTGATACTCTTGTAAAAATCGGACCAATAGGGGCAATGCTATGGTGGAACATCCACATACCCACATACATACATGAACTTTTAAAACATTACACTTTTTTGGGTAGTCGTGTATAAAGTCTGTACTATGAAGATAATAATAAAAAATAGATCATGTTTTTTTTATTTTTTTTATCTTTCTGTCTGTTATCGCATCAAGTAAAAACTACTGGATCGATTGAAACGCTGTTTTCACAGTTGGATAGCTTCGGTGTTTTCTTTTTAAGTTTTTTAACGGAAGTCAAGCAATCGATAAAAAACTATTTGACGGCTGAACTAAATTTGGTATATTGTACTTTACATGTGCCTTTGGTACTGGAATACGTAACACATAGGATACTTTTTGAACTTTTATGACCACGCGGGGCGCGGCTTGTCAGTAAATAAATGAATTTTTTAACGATTGGATGCCCTTTCTTCCAGTACCTTGCCGCGTGCGCACGCAGTATGCGCGCAATGAGGCGTGTTGGCGATATATCGCCACCCGATCACCGACAATCCAAACATTTACATATTTTAACAAGTTTACTGAAACAAGCCATTCTTATCAGATTCGGGCACGTATTCATGGCGGAAACGGGCACGTCCGTGGGCGAGATCAGCGGCCAGTCAAAGCCGATCAACTCCGTGGACTTCCGGCCGTCACGCCCCTTCCGCATCGTCACGGCCTCCGAGGACAACACCATCGCCGTGTTCGAGGGACCTCCGTTCAAATTCAAGTGCACTAAGCAGGTAAACTATGATAGCATGTGTCTGCACTCGCAGAATAGACGTTTTCGATTTGGTTCTGCATAACCGACATTCTGAATTCAAATGTTTTGAACAAGTGTGAGAGTATTCAAAACAGTTGTTTGAACTAAACGATGTTATAATACTGTATTTTTTCCCATAAAATGACACCATAATATATACTATCAAAGCGCGTGCGTGATCGCGCGCAGCGGAAATGAAAAGGTATATTACTAATTCTAACTGGAATACATGATTTGTCTCGACAACCTTTTTTTTTTTTTTTTTTTTCTTCTTGGGGATATGCATTTACGCATACCACTAGAGCCCGGGGAAGGCCCAGCGGCTATGTGGGACTCACCGGGCGACTGCCCGTCCTACCCACTAAAACCCCATGGTGAGCAGTCCTCCACCGAGGTGGGGCAAGATGGGGTCGCGGTTGCATTCTACCATCTTGCCCCAGTGGCAGACCCAATCGGGCCTCTCCGCCTGTGCAGGGGCAACCTTGCTCACCAAAGTCACCCCTCACCACGAACGGTGGGGCGTGCAAGCCGATGGAGAGCCCCCCGACTCTCCACCAGTGACCCCACAAATACGAAGGAGGAGTCGCCTCCTCCTCCCACCTCCTCGAGCCGGCGCCGAGCGCCCGGGTCCCACCTCCACGTCACACTCCCAGCACCGAATCCATCATTCCGAAGTATGGTAGGTCTGAGAGCGGACCGCCTCCTCGAGCCGGTGCCAAGCACCCGGGCCCCACCTCCTCGAGCCGGCGCCAAGCGCACAAGGCCCCACCTCCACGTCACACTCCCAGCACCGAATCCATCATTCCGAAGTATGGTAGGTCTGAGAGCGGACCGCCTCCTCGAGCCTGCGCCGAGCGCACTGGGCCCCACCTCTAGCCGGCGCCAAGCGCACAAGGCCCCACCTCCACGTCACACTCCCAGCACCGAATCCATCATTCCGAAGTATGGTAGGTCTGGGAGCGGACCGCCTCCTCGAGCCGGTGCCAAACACCCGGGCCCCACCTCCTCGAGCCGGCGCCAAGCGCACAAGGCCCCACCTCCTCGAGCCTGCGCCGAGCGCCCGGGCCCCCCCTCCACGTCACTAGGACGCCCATCCCACAGGAAGAGAACCTCCTCAAAGATAAAAGCTCTTTGTAGCGATTCCCCTCCTGCCGTCCAGGTAGTAAAACTACCCAGACCCACCTTGCCAGATATCGGCTACGGCCAATAATCCCCGAGGAGAATTATTGACCGATCCCCGGGTGCACCGTCCCAACGGCTGCTCTTCCCCCCAGATGAAACGCATCGAAGGGCAGCAAGCAAGCAACAGTCGCACCAACTCAACTATAACCATAACTATAACTATAACCATCATCATGTTCACTTTCATTGCCGCCATCGCCATTGTCACTGGAGCAGTTGTGCCAGCGACCCAAAGCCACACTCCGCTATTGGCTTGGGTAGATGCTGGTAGGGGGAATGTACAACACACCCCAAGCGGGACGTTAGCGCAGGCCTTGCCGCCCCCCTTTCGAATCTATTTATGTGCATGATCATCGGGTGGTGGATACTTATAATAAAGCAATAAGTACGAAAAAGTCTGTACAAAGAATATAATTAAAGAAATGGTTTTAAGTACCCTAGGGTACTTAAAATTAGCTACTGTACAAGACAATATCATTTTTTTTAAATCGTTTCTGTTTGTTTGTCTGTATGTTTGTTCGCGGTTCACGTAAAAACTACTGGGCCGATTTGCGATGCGGTTTTCACTGTTGGATAGCTTAGTATTGAACTTAAAAAGTGGGGTACTTGGTATCTCAATCCGATGATTAGAAGCCGAGCAATCGATGAAAATCTTTTTGACGGCTGAAGGAATATTGATCAAATGTCGATGTAGGATGATGTATCGATCACGAGTAGGGCTACCTGCGAGCGCTCGCGCGCATGTCGTTATAGAGGGCGACACGTCACGACGCGAATTCGACAGGCACGGCGCGTACCTATTACTGGCTTCTAGAAATACAAAAACTTCACAGCTCCCGTTAGTACTAATATTATAAATTCAAAAGTTACTCTCTCTCTCTCTCTCTGTCCCTCTGTCTGCTTGTTAACTATTCACGACAAAAGGACTGAACCAATCTTGACTGAGCGAGATAGTCTTAGGAGCACTTAAAGGAATATTATTGGACTGAAGTTTTTTTTTTATTATTTTTGTACGAGGCATGCCTTTTAAGTTCTGTCGTTTCCATATTTCCCGGCAATTTTGAATTTGAAACTGTTCTATATTCGAATGTGTTTAAATTTTGAATCTAAAAACAGTTGAAAGTATTAGGATTAATGCTATTGTTTAGTCTCAGCGTCGATTGGAATCTGTCAGGTTACGTACGAAAATGAATCTTTCTAAGGAAAATGTTCGTGCAATAATTTTCTACAACTTTAGAAGAGGCCTGACACGGCTTCAGTATTTTGTCTGTGTTCAGTGATGAAGCCTCATGTCTGCGGACTGTCGAACTCTGGTATTTAGAATTCCAGCGTGGACATACTAGTGTTAGTGACAAATCTCGCGAAGGACGTCCTAAATCCGCCTTCACTGAAGATAACATCATTGCTGTGAGACAACTAATTCTCGAAGATCGTCATGTGACGTATAGAGAGATAGAGGCTCTATTAGGCATCTCAGGGACAACCATTCAGAAGATCTTGCATGGAGCGCTTGGTGTGCGAAAGCTAGTTTGCCGTTGGATACCGCATCGGCTTTCCGACGATCACAAGGCGGCCCGCGTCAGATGGTGTAAGAAAACTCTGCAAACCGAGTTCAACCGAGGAGAGTCAAATCACGTCTACGACATCATCAGTGGTGACGAATCTTGGATCTATGCCTACGATCCTGATTCCAAACAACAATCTACAATCTGGGTCTTTCAAGACGAGCCAAAGCCGGCTAAAGTTGATCGTTGTCGAAACACTTCAAAGAAGATGGTGGCCACGTTCGTTGGAAAACCCGGCCATGTTGCGACTATTGCACTTGAAGATCGTAGAACGGTTAACGCAGAGTGGTATACCACAGTTTGTTTACCACAAGTCATCGCCGAACTTCGAAAATCTAACTCAAAGCGACGCATCATCCTGCACCACGACAACGCAAGCTCACACAGCGCTCGTCAAACGATTGAGTATTTGAAGCAGGAAAAAGTAGAAATTCTTGACCATCCTCCATACAGTCCTGACCTAAGCCCTAACGATTTCTTTACATTTCCTAAAATTAAGAATTCTTCGTGGTCAAAGGTTCCAGTCCGGTGAAGAAGCAGTCGACGCTTTCAAGTCAGCCATTTTGAACACCCCCACTTTAGAGTGGAATAAATGTTATAATAACTGGTTTGAGCGAATGGAATCGATTTCACCTGATGGAAAGCGATGAGGAGCAGCACGCTTGCCTAATAGATATCTACTCTTGAATTGAACACACCTTGCTTATAATTGGAAACACTGATGAGGACAGAGCATTCCACTCCTTTGCACTAAACACTAAGACCGTAACTGTTTGATTGTCGTAAGCCTCTGGTGTAAGAGTTTGTCAGGCCGCCTGAGGGCCTCTGACAAGGCTTGATGACCGCTATTAATCAATAACAGCCGGGACCGACAGCTTACCGTGCCCTCCGAAGCACGGAGCGATAGAAAACCGCACATAACTTAGAAAAGTAATTGGTGCGGAGCCTAGGAACAAACCCGCTATTGTTGGATTCTAAGTTGCACTATTGAACTGTTAGGCTACCATCGCTCCTTAATGTAAGATAAAGTATAAACAAACATGTGTTTAGGACAATATTACACATTACGTGACAATCTACAGGATAATACAAACATTACACTTAAAAAGTAATAAATCGTTACGTTTCGCTTCCAGGAGCACACTCGCTTCGCTCAGGCCGTGCGCTACAGTCCGGACGGCAGCCTGTTCGCTTCCGCCGGGTTCGACGGCAAGATCTTCTTATTCGACGGCGCTACATCCGAGCTGAAGGGAGAGGTTAGCTATTTTTGATGTGTAACATCTTTCCTCACGCTTTCCTGAAATCTATGGGAGTGATTTCGTGAAAAGTGTAACATTGTGCTACGCGCGCTCATTGGTCAACTGTTACAATGTAACAGTGTAACAGTTAACCAATGAGCGCGCGCGGTGCTATTATATATGATAAAACAGAGCTTGAATCAGGTTTTACACATCTGCGACTACAGACTACTGTAAGGCTCGCTCGTTATTTTTTTATTATTATTATGTGACTCCGCACGACTAGTGCATTCAGCCAGTGTCAAGTAAAGAGATATTATAAGGTTTATGTTTTTTTTTCAAAAAGTAGTCATAATGACGAGTCTCAGGCAGTCAGGTAGTCAAAAGTCTGGTCAAGCCACGATTCAGTAAAGTGGTGGAGCTTTACTGAAACTTCCTAGGGATTTCCGGAGAGAACAAGAAATGGCTTGTTTTTCCGCGTTTGTGTCATTTGCCTACACTCGTGCACGTTAACGAAAACGTAATGGTTAATATTCCACCTTACTTGTGTTTTTTCAAGTGTTGATTACACTTGAAGAAACACAAGTTTGAGAAAAAAAAACAGCAAAACAACCATCTCGATTTCGTTTCCCGCCAAGGCATAATTTTCGTAATTTTCGACCCGCTCCCCTACCGCACGAACCTACGCAGTTATGCGCTACCTCGTCTTAGGTAGCTTGTCTGACAATATTCAATAGGATACTATCATATATGCGAGACTTGCACGACCTACTACGGTACTTGACTAATTACCGACTATGGCGTAGCAAGAGAAGAGCAATGAGTTTAACAGTATGTAAGTATGTATGTATGTGGATGTTCCACCATAGCGTCGCCCCTATTGGTCCGATTCTGATAAGCGAGTATCAATCGATTCGTCTTCATCGCACTAGTGTCATAAGCTACTTTTTTATCCTTTCGTTTTTGAACTTGTTTTGTTTTCGTAAACTAATCTAAATGGTGTGCCTACAAATTCAGCAAAAAAAATAAATATTATTATGAAGAAATACAACGAAAATCATTATACTTTTGCACTCTCTTGAGAGTTGTTGTATTATTCGCGCCAAAACGAGCAGCTGTCACGGCGACTGTATGACATCACTGTTGCGCTAATGTGTACAAAAATGCTAATTAGCAGTGACGTCACGCGATTGAGCAGTGTTTTTAGTCAAATGGCAAAAAGTTAGTTATGCATATTAGGCAAGAGACTATCAATACGCGTGTAGCCTGGCGTGGGTGGCAAAACTGCCGAGTTGCGTATAGAGAGCCGGCGCGGCGCCTGGCCATCATGCATAAAATGTACTTTGTATTTGTATTAGACTTAAGGTTATTTGCCAGTATTAACGACGTCGTTGCGATGTGCTCGTGTGGCCCGCGCGTCCCGTCTCAAGTCAGCTCCTCGACAGCTCAGACTCGGTGGCGGAGTGAGGAAGCCTCGATAGGTTGGGGGGGCACAGTGTCCGTTCTATACGTAGTAGGTATTATTAGGAATTCTGTGTTAGAAGGTCCCGTAGTTAATCAATTATTCAAATAATGTTTTTGACAAACATCTAATGGCGCAGTACGGAGGTAACAACGACTCTTGGCGCGGTGATCGAGCGGCCTGGCGACGTTTTACTCGTGGCTCGTCGGCTCTTTCCGCTTCAGCTCGGCCATATTCAAGTTATAAGCCATCACACATTTTTTTTTATGTGTAAAATGTAAATACTCCAGCTGGGAATTGAACTTCGGTACAAAAGACTGGCGACCGAACGAGCTCCGTTGCGCCAACCAGACTTATGGTATTAGGCCAAAAAATAAGCAAAGATCAGGTTGCTGATTCACAGTTGACCAATGAGAGCGCGCATGCAAAATGTTGCTCGTTGTTTTAGTTATTTTATTTTTTTATGTTTTCACATATGCCAGACGTCAAAGACGGCTTTTTTTACCCTTATAATCTAGGCGACGATCCAAGCCAAGGTTCGTACCCCTTATTTGCGCTTAAGTTAGTTGCCAAAATGTTTACTTTGGTTTGCGCCTTCTGCGTCACGCATTGCGGCAGAGCGCATTCGAGCCCGCCCCCAGTACGGTGACGCTGTAGAGGTCAGCTATAGACCAATAGCATGCATACTTCCTAAAAAGAACGTGCTCACTCTTTACTCGGTCGCCGCGTTGTGCGCTCGCTCGCAAATCCACGTATCTCTTTGCCGTCAATTATTCAGCCTCCTTATACGCACAACAGCAAATGAACGCAGTCGTCAGCTCGGCTCCATCATATACAAAAAAGTTGACATTAGTGCGTTTCCCTTCCAGATCGGATCCCCGGCCCACAAGGGCGGCGTGTACAGCATATCCTGGTCGCCGGACGGCAAGCAGCTGCTGTCCTGCTCCGGAGACAAGACCTGCGCCATCTGGGACGTGGAGACCAAGGAGCGGGTGACACTCTTCAACATGGGCAGTGCCGTGGAGAACCAACAAGTGAGCTACCGGGTTTATACCGTTAACAGCCTCTTCTTTTGCAATTCATTTTCTTCTCACTGCAGGGCAAAGGCCTCCCCCTTACTTCCTCCAATTCATCACGATTGAGAGCTTTTGAGGTCCAATAGAAGTGAGGTGACAGTAGAAGTTAAAGCTCGTCCCGCCGTCTTCTTGGCCCCTACCGCGAAGTCTACTGATGTTCTGTGGCATCCACATTGTTGTGGGTTTTGCCCAGAGATCGTTCGACATACGACAGATGTGATAGATAAATACCTGATTATGAATTGGCTATTTTCGTAACTAATGTTATGATTTTTTTGTATTTGATCCTCTAAATAAGAACCAGAACAGTGAAATGTGATATGCTATATTTCGTAGATTTCAGTTCAATTTTAGTTCTAGCGAACCAAAGTAACGCCATGTAACAACATTTATTAGACTACTGTGCACTCACAGGATAAGGATATAAGAATAGAACAATCTATACTTCAACTCTATGGCAGCACAGACCACGAGACGTTGTCTCTTAAAACCAGGTACGGTAGTGTTCAAACGTCTTATTAAATAGATCCAGCGGTCTGCCTCATGGGCATCACTGATGTGAAACTATCTATGTAAGGCTCTAGTAATACATTTAGCAATATGTCATGTTCGTTTGTCTGTTTTGTCGCAGGTGTCGTGCCTGTGGCAGGGGAAGCACCTCCTGTCCGTGTCCCTTTCGGGGGTCATCAACTACCTGGACCCGGAGCACCCGGATACGCCGAAGCGCGTGCTCACGGGACACAACAAGCCCATCACGTGCCTGGCGCCGCTGCCGCCGCGCGCCGTGTACTCCGCCAGCCACGACGGCACCGTCACCTACTGGGACTGCACCACAGGTCACTCACTATTCCACATTGAGAGTCTCGCGAGAGTTATTCTTGTTTCTAGCTCGCCCCGCTGGTTTTTCCTCTTTTCATCGACTACGGCGAAGCAAGGGAAGGGTAATGAGTTTAACTGTCTATGTATGTATGTATATGGATGTTCCACCATAGCGTCGTCCCTATTGGTCCGATTTAATAAGCGAGGTATCAATCGATTCGTCTTCAGGTATAGTTACAGCTTTTTTTTTAATCGATTACGGCGAATTGAAAGAAGGGCTACGTGTTCATACTAAAAACTTGGTCCGCTTTTGATAAGCGAGGTACGAGTATTAATTGATTCGTCTTCAGCGCAAGAGTGTCATAGACTATTTTTTACCCGACCGTAGTCGGATTTTAGTTTTTTTACTTGTCTTGTTAATAATGTGTTATTGTAGGGCCTAAAGTATATTTTTTTTATGATTTTAGCAATTAACGCCTACATAACGTAAACATCTCTGATACTAATAATTGCAATATTAGCCGTGTTCGGTTGGTCAGTTCATAATACTACCAATAGATGGCGTTACCGTCCCCGTAAAACGGGTCCAGATACTAAGGGAAAACATTGGGTTATGAAGCAGTTGTCACGGTAGCCGAATTTGTTAGAGTGTAGTTTGCATGGATGTATGCGGGTTTAAATCACGTCCGTGATCAAAATGTTTCCTTTACAAAATTATCCTAATTATGTATCAAATGTCATCAAAATTGGTTCAGTTGCAAATAGTTTTTTATTGATTGCTCTCTTCGCGTTAAGATGCAAAGTACATCAAATTTTAAGTCAATTCATAAGTTACCTACAGCGATAACCATAATATTTTATTTAATCAACCTACTTAATAGTTTTCAACAAACAAAGATAGACAGCCACCATTTTTTAATAAGGTTTATTCTTCTTGATTAACTTTTAAGTTGCCTAGACCATGGCCTGGTTTTAGAGGGGATGGGAGCAAAATTTAAACCCTTGTGAAGCCGGGGCGGGTCGCTAGTATAATAATATTTACAACTTATCCTAGTAAAACGGAAACCTCTGAACGAAAACCGCTGGGTTAAACAGGTTCTTGAATGGTTTAAATGTAGTGAAGGACGCCCACCGGCCAGGTGGAGTGACGACCTGGGAAAGGCAGCCGGCAGGAACTGCATGAGAAGAGCCGAAGACCAGGCTCTGTGGTGTTCATTGGGAGAGGCCTATGTCCAGCAGTGGACGGCTACAGGCTGATGATGATCCTAGTAAAAAGTAAAAAAATATGTACAATAATGTATATGTGTAAATATGTACACTCAAACTAAATGACGTTTGAAATGTCGATGCGTGATGGTGAGTGTGTGTGTGAGGATGTGAGTGTGTGTGTTAATTTTGGTGTATTCCCGTTGTCTCCATTGCCCTTTTCCCATCAATGGGGACAGTGGGAATTAAATATGTTAAAATAGTTCCCGTTGTCCCCCTTATTCGTCCCCATTAATGGGGACAAGAAGAAGTTTTTTCAGGGGATTTAATATAATCAGTAACAAAATTTTGCTAATATTTGCTCTCGTCTCTCAGTCAAACCTCTGTTACAGTCAGAATCCAAAAAAGAAAAGGACAAGGAATTAACACTGCCATCATCTGTGCTCGATAATGCAAGGTTTTAATAACCTCAGATCAGATTTTTATTAACTAGATGACGTTAATGAACATTTAAAGAAACAAACTTGCCCTTAATTTGATATTAAGGACAGAGTATAGCGCACTTGTCCATACAAAAAAAAAATTGATATTAAGGACAGAGTATAGCGAACTTGTCCATACAAAAAAAAATGATATTAAGGACAGAGTATAGCGCACTTGTCCATACAAAAAAAAATTGATATTAAGGACAGAGTATAGCGCACTTGTCCATACAAAAAAAAAACACTTACATACCCTAAATATTATTCAATTTCTTTTTTTTGCTTATAGTTGTTTAATTAATTAATTAACTAACTGTGAGACAGGTCCACAAATATCAGGTCGCTCAGCGAGCTATGGAGCGTGCTATGCTCGGGGTTTCTCTAAGGGATAACATCCGAAACGAGGTGATTCCGCAGAGAACGAAAATCACCGACATAGCTCAAAGATTTAGCAAACTGAAGTGGCAATGGGCCGGTCACATTAGTCAAAGAACCGATAGCCGGTGGGTAGACGAGTTCTTGAGTGGAGACGACGTATAGGCAAACGTAGTGTAGGGCGCTCTCCGGCCAGATGGAGTGACGATTTACGCAAAGTAGCTGGCAGCAACTGCATGAGAAAAGCCGAAGATATGTCCAGCAGTGGACTAATGCAGGATGTTGATGATGATGATGATGATGATGATTAAACTACGCTTATACGTCTACGTTATTCTAATTATACGCTTTATATTAGCTTCACTTGTATGTTTGAATGTTTGTAACCGACTCCTTTGGACGCTATTTTGACCCACTTTAAACGGTCAGATTTCATTCAAATTTTGCACACCTGACAAACACCGATGACAATGCAATAATACGAAAAACAAAAAACCCAAACCCAAAAGTAGAAAATAAATAATAGTTTAAAAAAAAACTAAAAAACACGCTTTATATAGAAAACCAAACTAAAAAATAGAAAATAAATTTTTATAGTGTAAATAAGAAAAAAATGGGTCATTTCGATTATAACTTGCTTTTTAAGTTATAATCGAAATGACCCATGCACCCCACGATTTTTTTAAATAAAACATTTTTTTCTTATTTACACTATTAAAATTTATTTTCTAATGTTTAGTTTGGTTTTCTATATAAAGCGTGTTTTTTAGTTTTTTAAACTATTTTAATTCAATAAATTAAAAGTTAAAAGCACCTTAATAGTGGTATAAGCGGAAGATGCATTTTCCATACAAACGTAATACCAAAATAATTTGTAATTAGAGCATATTTCCATAGTGTTATGATATTATTTGGATTCGTATAGTGTTTATCTAGGTTAAAACGAAATATAAGCAAATATTGCATTTTCCATATGCAAAATGAAATATTCGCGTGTATTTCTTTTCAGGTAAGTATTTTTAAAAGAAAATACCGAAATACAGTTGGGAACCGAGATAAATACTATCCGAATCCGAATAATATCATAATACTGTGGAAATATGCTCCAATTACAAATGATTGTTTTATTACGTTTGTATGAAAAAATCGTCCTCCGCCGACCTCTTAACTGGCGGTATTTGCGTTGAAGCTGTGACAAATTAAAAATGCTCTTTTTCATAAAAGGCTTCCTAGGTTTCCTCCAAAAACTGCAGGTGTTACTAAAACTCTCTCTATCGTTCGTATGGGGGGAGGAGGTGGAGATAGCAATACGTTAACAAAATACCTAATTTGCGAAGATCTCGTCAAGCGACTATCCTCCTAGCTCGCGCCCTCTGGGCTGTAACTGAAAATCAGCGCCAAGTGTGTCCAATACACTTGGCGTTATGTTGATGCATGACCCTTTCGACACTTAATATTTATATTATTATGTTTAATCTTTATTTTATGTTAGAAGTTTAATTTTGTTTAATTGTCGTATACGAGTATATTCTTGTAATATATTAAATTTAATTTTTGATGTGAAAAATCTGATGGCGCGTTACGGGAGTAAGGCTGACCCATGGCGTGGCGATCGATAGGCCTGGCGACGGGTCGCTCTTGGCTCGTCGGCTCTTTCCGCCTCAGTTCGGCGATATTCTACGTTTCACATCTGCCAGGCGTCCCCTGACGGCATTTTTTTGTATTTATGCATTATATGTTCATGTTTTTTTTTATGTGTTAGATAAACGATTTTTCTTTTTTTCTTAACTTTTGAATCGTTCCGCAGGCGAAGGCCGCCACATATCCGGGCAGGGCCACGGCAACCAGGTGAACGGCATGCGCGCCAGCGCGGACGGGTCGCTGCTCACCATCGGCATCGACGACACGCTGCGCAAGGCCAAGCCTCTAGCGGAGGGTAAGTTATAACTTCACAAAGGACATCGGGCGAGAGAGCTATGCTTGGAGTTTCGATAAGCTGAAGTGGCAGTCGGCTGATCACAATTCCGCAAGAACCGTTGGGGTAGACGAGTTCTCGAGTGGAGACACCAGGATGACCTGCGAAAAGCGGCTGGCAGAAAATGTATGAGGAGAGCTGAAGACCGAGCTCAGTGGCGTGCATTAGGAGAGGGCTACGTCCAGCAGTGGACAGATATAGGCTGATGATGAAAGGACATCGGTTAAATTCTATACTACCGTAAACCTGTCCTGATTTGTTGTTTGTGTTTTAACAAATGTTCTAATTTTTTTTCTTAAGAGGGCTTGGCCATAAGCTAGGTGTCTAAAGATCGCGCAGGTGTTAATATTTCCGATTAATAATTAGATTTAATGTTTGATGTATAATTTAGATTATACAATAATAACATGTAGCTGTATCTAATTAACCACCGTAACATACACGGAGGAAACCTTGGTCTATCTGTGGCATCGTAGTTCCCAAGCGGATAGACCAACTTAAAAGGTTATGTCTGTCTATCGTTCAAGACCCTTTTTCTCCGGAACGCGTGAAGGTATCAAGTTGGAATTAATATAAAATACTCAGGTCTGCAATACCTTGGAGCTGTGAAAAAAACGAACTTCTAAATCAACGCAATCAAAAGATACGGCCGTTTATGTCTTATATTTTGACACTCGCAAGGGAATCAAAAACTATAGAGGGTACTTCCTGTTGATCTAGAATCATGAAAATTGGCGAGAAGCATTTACTTTTAGCACAAGTAAAGATAAAAATCCGAAAACCGTAAATGTCTAAATACAAAACAAAAAAAAATATATGATCTGTTTCTTCGTTGTTTCCGACTCGCCCTGGGCTGGTTTTTATTTTCCTATTGATACACCACGCTGGCCCAAGCATGTGGTGGATGACTTACGGACTTTATTTCCCCACTAGCTGCGCCTCGCGCTTTCACCCGCGTGAGGGATGATGATGACGAAAAGTATGATATGTGTTATTCCAGGGTATAAGCTACCTATATTCCGAATTTCATCAAAATTTGTTCCGTCGTTTTAGTGTGAAGATGATGATGATGATGATAAGTATCAAGTGTTATTCTGGAGTATAATCTATCTCCATTCCAAATTTCATCAAAATCCGTTCAGCCGCTGTAGATGATGATAAAAATCCAGTGTTATTCCAGGGTATAATCTATCTCCATTCCAAGTTTCATCAAAATCCGTGTGTTTGAGAGTGAAGTATCATGATGATGATAATGGTGATGAAAAGTATCAAGTGTTATTCCAGGGTATTAGCTATGTCCAATTCAAATCTCAACAAAATCCGCCATGCCGTAATCGCGTGAAAGCTCCCCAAACAAACAAACAACGTTTCACTTTTATATATTGTGTGGATTCAATTTATATACTGACTGAATGTATGTTGATTTGCAGGTGAAGCCCCGACTTACACCGCGGACGCGGTGCCGCTGGGCGCGCAGCCGCGCGGCATGGACCACCTCGTAGACGACGACACCACCGTCGTCGCCACTGTCAAAGAGGTAACACCACAAAGTCAAAGTGTTTATTGTAAATAGGCAAAATAATGGCACTTTTACAAGTCAAAACTTAACATAATATCATGAACAAACAGAAAAACAAAAATTATTATGTATAAATCAATTCAATAAAGTTAGGTAAACTAAGTATGCTTTGAGTTTGAAAAGGAAATTTCCCTTTCATGTGCCAACAGAGTTGAATCTCGCACAGGAAAAGGAAATACCCTTCTGACTCTACCGGTGCTTCGGATGTACGCATGTTACGTTTCGGGATGTCATTTTCTCCATTCTTTATATATCTTGTTTTATACCACCTGCTCGACAATGTCTAATTACATATCACGCAACGTAAAGCAAGGCAATAAATCCCAAAGGATATAAAGTTATAAGAAAATCCCTAGGGATATAATGTGAATTGAATTTGCAACGTTAAAATTCGTATGAAAACTTAACATAGATACGGGCATTGTAAATAGAGTATTTATTCGAAAATCGAACTGGCCACCATAGCCAGAACACAATAACAGTAAAAAAGTATGATTGTAAAGAATGTAACACAAAAGGCTGTGTGTGGTGTATTTTAACAGTTCCATGTAGCCCTGAGTTTACATTGTCTCGCAGAAGGTATGAAAAGTAGATAATGCACTTGGAGGATAAAGCCTGTCTCCCTTTCGCACAGGACTCTACATAATATGCCCCCATTAAGCAACCATTTCATAATCTACTATTAAATGTTAGTAATTATAATTTTTGTAATGAATCCATCCGGTTTGGTTCCAGTTGGTGGTGATCATCGGCGGCAGCAAGCAGTCGAGCCTGCCCCTCGAGTACGAGCCCAGCTGCGTTGCCATCGACCCCAAGAGCAGGACCGTCGCCGTCGGAGGTACGTCCAATACGAATACCACAAGCGCTGTACCACATATCATGGTACAAAAAAAATACTTCAAATGTATTAACTAATAACTCAAAGAATACTGATCCAATTTTTATACAATTTAAATGGGACCAACATGGAGATATACCATTTCAAACAAAAGCGCTGTGCAACATACCATGGTACAAAAAATAGACTTCAAATGGATTAACTAATAACTCAAAAAATACTGATCCAATTTTTATACAATTTAAATGGGACCAACTTGGAGATATACCATTTCAAACAAAAGCGCTGTGCAACATACCATGGTACAAAAAATAGACTTCAAATGGATTAACTAATAACTCAAAAAATACTGATCCAATTTTTATACAATTTAAATGGGACCAACATGGAGATATACCATTTCAAACAAAAGCGCTGTGCAACATACCATGGTACAAAAAATATACTTCAAATGGATTAACTAATAACTCAAAAAATACTGATCCAATTTCTATACAATTTAAATGGGACCAACATGGAGATATACCATTTCAAACAAAAGCGCTGTGCAACATACCATGGTACAAAAAATATACTTCAAATGGATTAACTAATAACTCAAAAAATACTGATCCAATTTTTATACAATTTAAATGGGACCAACATGGAGATATACCATTTCAAACAAAAGCGCTGTGCAACATACCATGGTACAAAAAATATACTTCAAATGAATTAACTAATAACTCAAAAAATACTAATCCAATTTTTATACAATTTAAATGGGACCAACCTAGAGGTTTAATTACTTTGACTTACGTACTAACGTACTTTTGGGGGTGGCCTATATTCAGCAGTGGACTTCTAAAGGCTGGACATAATGATGATGATGATGATGATGACGTACTAACGCCAAAGCTTACGTACTATTTGACGGTAAATTTTATAGATTTAGGCTTCCCTTTGATAATTAAATTACAAAATGAGTGCTCACAAGGGGAGTTTGGATAGAAAGGTCGAAAGCAGAAAGTTTGACTTTGGAACTTTGTTTGGACTAGTTGGGAGACAAACATATTAAAAGTCCTCATAAGTCTGAGGTAAGCCCTAGAAGTGGGGGCATAAGAAAGTCCCGTTTTTTTGTTTTTTTTTGCTTACATCTCGACAACGATGCGTCATAGGAAATTTTGTCATACTACATAATGAAAGCTGATAAAATTCTCTATAACTATGATTCTATACACTTTTTGCCTACTCCCAATCGTTGACTAGATATGTGCTATGTAAATCGGTCTATTTAAAAAAAAAAAAATTTTTGCCCCTTTTTGTCATACATAACTTTAAAACAGTTAATCCAAGGAAAAAGTGTCTCAAAAGTGCAGCTGGAACCCAAGAGGTTGCTTCATTACGTATCCACCCCCATAGTTCAGGGGAAAGATCACGTCCAAGCCAAGCCTGGAACTGGTGGTAAGTACGGAAAGAGTGCTCCCTCAGTTGGTGGAAGGGAGGAATGTCTGGTTTGACATTTGATACCGACTGGAGGAAAAGCTGGTATAGTTCGCGCAAATCTTCTTGAGCTCTCGGAAGATAGCGCGAGTGGCTGGGCACTACGTATATTTTAGGTGTCAGAGTGACGCGGAAGTGCATCGAGAAGGGCGCCGCCCGCTCGCCCCGCGCCGCACACCCACTTGTGTCTTGCAGCACCGCGCGTCTTTGTGAGTGTGCCCGCATGCCACGCTCCAATATGAATTAACATATGCTTAAGTTTTTAAAATAACTTATTTTTTTTAGTTAGTATGTATACATAACTAATTATCCTAATATTTAGTAAAACACCTTTTACAATAACGATTGTGCACTCAACTGTACCATGCGCTCAGACTAAGTTCAGAGAGCTCAAGAAGATTTGCGACAACTATAGCGATAGTTAGAGAGGTCTCATTCTGTTTCGCTCCATACCACCTCGAAAAGTCTAAGTTTCCATTTTCACCTATGTCGGTGTTCATATCTAGACAACGATTGGAATAAGTGGAAATTGTATTCGACTTTCAATCTACAATCATTCGTTATCTAAACTATATTCGAACTTACTCTATTTATTTATAAGTTATGGTTATATTGCCTCAATAGATATGCGCAGGCACTGCCCGCGTGGTCATTTCTCTGACATCTACCCTAGAATTTCATACAATACCACCGCTGCGTGCACGTTTATATCACGCGCACGTATCCGTTGTGCTTTATATTACAGGTGCTACAGTAATATTAACTTGCCAATAATGATGAAATGTTTTTCCCGTTGCAGGCGCGGACAACAAGGTGCACCTGTACACAATGGCGGCGCGCACGCTGACCGCCGGCGCGGAGCTGACGCACCTCGGCGTCGTCACCGACGTCAAGTTCAGCCCCGACTCCAACTACCTCGTTGCCACAGACTCCAACCGGAAGGTCATACTGTACTCCACCGACGAGTACAAGGTCAGTAACAACAAGGTGCACCTGTACACCCTGAACACACCGCCGGCGCGGATCTGAAGACAGCGAACCGGGGTGTAAGCTATGCGAAGATCTCACATTCTCACGTTGCAAAACCTTTACCTTTATTAACCTAGCTAATACTCACAAACAAGTGTAAATGCGAACCGAGATGAAAGCTGTGCGAAAACTTCACATATACGTGTGGCAATATCGAACCGAGGTGTAGGCGATGCGTACACGTACACTTGTAGTTACAGAAAACAAAGGTTATAGCTATGCGAAGACGTCACATTCGGGTGTGGCAATAGCGAACCTGGGCGTGAGCCACGCGGAGTCACAGACAGGCGTGGGGTAAGCGAATCGGGGTATAATTATGCGAAGATATGTAATACCGTTATACCGAACAAATTGTAAGCGATGCGTTGACGTCATAAACACTAGCATAAGTAAACCGAGTCGTGAGCCATGCGATGACGTCATCTAGATGAGTGGCGATAGCGAAACGGGTGTCTCAAAGGGTGCACTATTTTATTTAAAAATAAAAACACGTGTTTTTTTAGCGAGATGTGATATTTTTATTGCATTGTATAGTAGTCATGATCCGAAATAAAATATTCGGAAATGGCCCTGCGGGTCTGATGACCGGCCATTGCTCTTTTCATGAAATGTTCGATGATTTATTGACTAAGATGTGTCTGTATCTCACCGATGTCGCGTTGGATCTCGGCCTCTGGTTTATTCGCATAAACCCTGGATTTCACAAAACCAGGCCTGTTTCTAAAATAATAAATAAAAAGCGACTCTTGCCGCGACGCCATAATGTGCAATTCAGCTCGCACGACATGTACCAAATAAATACATACTACTACTTTATGGCGTCGCGGCAAAAGTCGCTTTTTATTTAACTGTCTCAGCGAAGTAATCTTTCTGTATGGAGTACTAATGTTTATTCTGCGACAAAACCCCCAAAGAAAGAAATCGCAAGGAGTTCAATCGCATGGTCTTTTTTTTATTACTGACTTGGCAATCGTTTGACCACGATCTCACCTGATGGAAAGCGATGATGTGGTCGAAGGTGTAGCATGCTTGCCTAGTAGATACCTATTCACTCTTGACTTGAACACACCGGGGTTATAATTTACCGGAAACACTGACGAGGGCAGGGCATTCCACTCGTTTGCTGTCCTGATAATAAATGAAGAAGCGTAACGCTTCGTTCTTGTGCGAGGTATTTCAACCATAAAAGGGTGGCGCTTTGCTGATCGTCTAGTCGTACGGTGATGGAAAGGTGATGGGGGAATCAGGTTGTGCAGTTCTTGTGCACACTCTCCATAGTGCAATCTGTAGAATACCGACAGGCTTGCTACCTCACGTCGATGCGCCAGACTTTGAAGTTACTCTTTACTAGAGTGTCATCCCCAATGAGCCTGATAGCACGTCTCTCAATTGAATCCAAAGACTCGAGCTGATACTTGGCAGAACCGATGCGAAGCTTCTGCAAAAAGAGAAGCAAATAAATTCGCTTTGTCTCCAGCAGTGTGAGCCAGTGAGCCAGTCTTGGTGGCCAGTTGACATCAGATTTTTGTGAGATGATTTGGTCTGGAAATCGTTGCTGAAATAAATCGATTGTTACAAGCGCGGTGTGGCAGATGGCGTCGTCCTGCTGAAACCACATGTTGTCCGGATCCATACCGTAACGAATGCCGGTCACAGTCACTGCAATTCTGGCCTCAATTACACAGTGATAACGCGTTTTTCTTTTCTGAAGCGCTCCATTTTTAATAATCGGAACAAAAATCACTCGTATTGAGACACTTTTTATTAGCGATGCAGATACTTGATCTACATATGTAACCATTGCAGTCCGCGGAACCAACCGTGCGGAAGTGTCACAAGCGTGACAATAGCGAATCGATGCGAGAGCGTTACAGTGGCGAATTAGGAGTCCGTTATAGTTTTGTACTTTCTCGTTCCAGTTGGCGCACAACAAGGAGTGGGGATTCCACACGGGGCGCGTGAACTGTGCGGCGTGGAGCCCCGACTCCACGCGCGTGGCGTCCGGCTCGCTCGACACCTCGCTCATCGTGTGGAGTGTGGCGCAGCCCGGCAAGCATCTAGTTATCAAGAGTGAGTACCGTCGCCATGCTTCAAATTTTTCACTTAGTAAATCTAACAAATGGAGTTACCGGCCCCGTAAGACGTATATACAAACTAAGCTGAAAATTTGAAGCATGTAGTACCTGTCTCGGTAGCTGAACTTGGTAAAGGCATGTGCCGCGTAGAGGCACGGAATGATACGGGTTCGAACCCCCGTCCGTGAATCAAATTTTTCGTTAAGAAAATTATTGGATACACAAGGTACTTACTTACCACTTAAACCTGTAAATGAAACCTTTCTCTAGTTTTTTGTTTTTCGCACGAACGAGACAATATTATATTAAGCTTCTATTTTAGCAAAAAAATACAATATTTATGAAAGAGTCTAAACGAAAATCATTGTAATTTTGCAATTTTGAGATTTGTTAAATAGAATCGCGCCTAAACGGCTATTGCTGTCATGGCGAACGTATGACGTCACTATGTATAAAAACAAACCAAATCCGCAAGCCAGCTACACTGGAACAAATCAACCGCGAATTTATGAAGAACTAGCTGATGCCCGCGGCTTTGCACGCGTGGTCTTTTTAATATATAGCCTATGACACAAATAACGTTGCTTTCTATTGGTAACAGAATTTTCAAAATCGGTTCAGGAGATCCAGAGATTACCCCCTACAACCTCACAAACTCACAAACTACCACTTTATAATATTAGTATAGATAGTATAGATGACGTCACGTGTACTGCGCAGTGTTTTAGTGAAATGGCAAAATGTTACTTTTTAAGTATTTATATTATTATGTTTTAATTAAGCAATTAAGTAAAAAATATATTCGGATATCTTTAGATATAATCTACTACAACGATCGTTTTGTTTCGTTTACTGTCAACATTCCAATTTCTTTTAACTTTTATTCGACATCCGATATGACGGAACAAGGGACAACCATATTGTAGATAACCAAACCATACTTTAATATAATTATTATTTATTTTCAGACGCACACCCTCAAAGCCAGATCACAGGCTTGACGTGGCTTGACGACGAGACTCTCGTGTCCGTGGGACAGGACGCCAACACGCGCGTGTGGACCGTGCCTAAGGCTTGATCGTGCGGCGTGCGCGTCAGTCACATTCAATGTTGATGTATTTATAAGCGGATGTGACGTTTTTTGTTTACTAACATAAGATTTGAGGGAAGAGCGAAACTTTTCAATCTTGCAAAGAAGTATAGTTAAAAATACTACATAAGATCCTCTCGTCATCAGGTGAAAAGAATAGAAGATAAACCTTATGAGCCCAACCTAGGTGGATTTACGAGAAGCCATTCAAAGGTTCCGTTACACACCTTCCAGCTCCATCATCAGAATAGCTCGTTGGTACCATCTTATTGTACTGTCATCGGAATCACACATTTGCAAAGTTTCAAATGGATACGACTGCGTGAAATTTGGATTATTAGTTTTTTTACAAACTTACAAGCAGCGGGTATAAAAAAACATGTCTCGATCATTGAGTTCATCATTGGAATCGATTTAGAAACACTATTTATTCAGGGGTCTGGTATCAAAGGCAACAAACTCCAAAGTATGTAATTTATTCAGGGGTCTGGTATCAAAGGCAACAAACTCCAAAGTATGTAATTTATTCAGGGGTCTGGTATCAAAGGCAAACTCCAAAGTATGTAATTTATTCAGGGGTCTGGTATCAAAGGCAACAAACTCCAAAGTATGTAATTTATTCAGGGGTCTGGTATCAAAGGCAACAAACTCCAAAGTATGTAATTTATTCAGGGGTCTGGTATCAAAGGCAACGAACTCCAAAGTATGTAATTTATTCAGGGATCTGGTATCAAAGGCAACAAACTCCAAAGTAAGTAATTTATTCAGGGGTCTGGTATCAAAGGCAACAAACTCCAAAGTATGTAATTTATTCAGGGGTCTGGTATCAAAGGCAACAAACTCCAAAGTATGTAATTTATTTAGGGGTCTGGTATCAAAGGCAACAAACTCCAAAGTATGTAATTTATTCAGGGGTCTGGTATCAAAGGCAACAAACTCCAAAGTATGTAATTTATTCAGGGGTCTGGTATCAAAGGCAACAAACTCCAAAGTATGTAATTTTTGGAGAAGAGAAAATCTTTACATTTTAGCTGCTGTAGTGAATTTTATGCTGGTTTATATATTTGGGTTATGTCGAACTGCATATATTCCAACTTTAAATAATGAAAATGAAATGAAATGAGCGTCACTTAACGAATAATTCACGTAAATACGATGGAGATTGCTGATTTTGTTACTTATGTTTAGAGTTATGTTTGGAGTTGGTTACATTTGATCGTTATTTGAAGGTGATTGCTGCTTACATTGATAGGTGCGTTTTCGGAGATAGCTTTGATGCTAAGGCATTCATAAAAGTGATTTTTGTATTGGATTTTTGTTTATAATGTGGAGTGAATTTATTATACGTAACAAAATGTCATAGACAAAACTATAGCATAAAAAACAAAAACTGGAGTTTATATAATAAATAAATATATATATTCGGGACAATTCCACACCAATTACCTAGCCCCAAACTAGGATACCCTGTACTATGGGTACTAGATAACGTATAAACATACATAAATACGAGTTTGTTACCTTTGATACTAGAGCCATGAATTATTTACATCTGAAATCTAAAACTTTTTTGAAATTAATGTTTTTTTAATAAATGTGAGCGGTCAAGCGAAAAGGGAAAACGAAAGGGACGAGAAAATAACTAATTTTAGGATAAACTCGTTTAAAGTTTGGAATGTCATTGTTCCACTCCAAGATTATGAGTTGGAGTTGGACGACTATGAAATGAAATTCTAGATATAGACCTACTTAGTTCGGAGCATCTATTTACGTATGCGCTGTAAGAGTCAGTTTGAAACAGAAGTGTAGAGCTTGGCTGGAGTCAGGCTCGGGTCACAAAACATTAAAAAAAAAACTGATTGGCGAGGCGGTCAAGTCGCTCGCCTGATGGTGAGCGTCACGCCGGCCCGTTACAGTTGCAATGCCACTGCAAAATCTTGCGCAGCACTGCACTGCGCTCGTCACCAACTTAAAAGTATTCCGTTTGAAAATGAATTAAAAAAGATTCATAATCATCCAAATAAAAAAAAAAAAGATTTCATTATAAAATTCATATTATAAAACTATTATTATTATTATTATTTTTCTCTTTTCGCTTGACCGCTCACAAATAATAAATATTTAAAAAAAAAGTTATTCCTTTTTCAATTATAATTGTGTTGGTAATAATGCCGGTAAAAATGTGAATTATAAATGGCGTCTGACGCCTGATCGCATTGTAGCTCTCTCACATTGTTTAATTATGAGTGATGGACAATGTAAGAAATAAACCAATAACTAAATAGTCGTATCGCGAAATGTAAGAAGTAGACTAATAGCGACATATACGAATAACTACTTAGTCCAAATGTTTATTTGGAATTACATTTAGGCACAAATCGATTAAGGCACACTGCGTTTTAGGTACGCAGCGAGCAAACGGAGACAGCATGCCGAACGCAATTAAACCTGACGCCATTTTCAATGCGTTTGTTTTATAATAACCAAGGAGATAGATTTTTTTTGTTCTCTTTACTCGTCTTTATTTAGTAAACAACTGTTCAAAAAGGGTACACACATACATTTTGACATAAATCATTTGTATATTTTTGATTCTGTATCATTTTGTGTTCAAAAGTAGACAATGAATTTTATCTAAAACTATTTTTAAAGCTAGCAATTACTGTAAGTATAGAATTTAATCTAATTGTATTTATTTACATTAACACAGAAAATTCACAGTCTAAAAATCATTTTACCCCTTCTTAAAAAGGGAAGTAAAATTATACTACCCTAGAAATAACTCTAATATAAAGCAAAAAATATATAGAATTTAACTACTTAAGTATAATGAAATATACTAACATATTTATTTCGCTTCGTTTTTAAGTATAAATATATTTGATAATGCTCTCAGTTGGTGTAAAATAATGTTTTGAATTAACAAGAGTGCTGTACGTATTATAATTGTGTTTGAACTTTTGGAAGACTGACTTTCCTTTAGTAGTTATGTGTCTGGAATAGTGTAGCTTTCTATCAGTTAAAGAATTTGATTACCTCATACTAACATACTTAGAAACACCTTTACCTCTTTATAATAATATTAGTGTAGAATACTTTATCATATTTTAGTAAGTCCTAAAAAAGTTGTACGTCGAATACAGAAGACTTATTTTCAGAAAAACTTTTAATTATTAAGTCACTCTTCGAGAAGTTTTCTCACAAACAAAATTGTGATTTATTTTTGTATTGAATCCTAACCGATCTGAGCGATCTTTTTATACGAGTCGTTTGAACTAAAATAGAGTTAAATGCATTTGTACTTCTTCCTATTTAAAACTATGGATATTACTTTACTTGAAAAGAAATACACGATCTAAATAGTATTCTTATTCGTGATAGAAAATGGAGACTTGTAAAGTCTCTGGGTGACGAGCGCAGTGCAGTGTGACGAGCGCAGTGCAGTGTGACGAGCGCAGTGCAGTGTGACGAGCGCAGTGCAGTGTGACGAGCGCAGTGCAGTGTTACGCATATTTTTGCACTGCAATTTTGTTTTGGGCTGCCTTGTGGCGATCGTCTTCATTTAGTAGACAACATTCCTAATATAGGGTAAACTGTCCATACAATTATTGGCACCGAAATATGGGCATGTCACAATAAAACAGAATATCTTATATTCTAATTCTTAACTTTGATGCTATATTTAGTAGATTTCAAGAAATATAGTGGTGTAGGATTATTTACATTCATTGTCAACACTTGATCTACTAAATATGGAGGTGGATCGTCTCGCATGGGGCGTGAAATTCAAGTTTTTTGGTGTTATTTTTCGTCACAGCTGTTCAACACTTCTCGAGATAGCGAAAGCTGATTTTGTGAAAACTGAGACCTAACACATTTTTTAATGGATAAATATTAATTCACATAAATATCATTAGTGGCGCTACGAATAATCTTCAACTAAAAAAATATATGTAAAAATCATTGAAGGATATACTTAACTAATAAAACTAATTAAACTAATGATATTTTGACATGTGATACTATCAATTAAAAGATGTGTGATGTGATGTTTAGGTCTCATGATTATCGCGTAATCAGTTTAGTAGAGTAGAAGAATTTTTGATGAGCTGTAATGAGCAAAATCTCGAAAAATATTAAACTTCGCGCCACAATTGAGACGATCCACCTTTGTGTTAATTTTTGGTGTTAAAGTGACGATGCCAATATATGGAGAGATGCCAACATTTGGACCATTACCTATTCTTCGTAGAAAAGATCGTACCGCGTGGTTAAAGTATTAGTTGGGATTTTATCTATAGAAAAAGAGCTTACTGCAGTAGAAAATAAAATCTATCGCGGCTATTTTCAGGATTTGTGAAAATAGCACAAATCCGAAAAACAAAAGTATTGTAGTGTATTATTGTGTTTCTTTTACAAGTAAAGTGGCCCTACAAAAATGTTTGTGAACAGTATTTTTGTACTAATTTCTTATATATTTTGTCCTAGTTTTACGCTGTTTCTACTAAAATGTATGTAACAATAAAAATAAATTGTATACACTTGTACCTTTGGCTTTTATTTGGACATATTAATTCAGTGTCGCATAATCTTGTATAAATTGAATGAAATTCACAACGATATTTTTTTATCGACTTGTTACTTTAAGTTTTTATTATGTGCCATGTCTCCGGGATTTCTAAATGATTAGATTGTTTTTTTTTATTTGAAAGGTAGGTTGACCTTTAGGATCTTCCAATATGAATTTCATGAAAATTGGTTCATTAGTTTAGTAGGTAAAATCTATTCCAAGACGTTATTTTTTATTCATGGAATTATTTTCATAAATGCATTGATAAATCATTTCTTTTATTATTGAGGGATGGTAGCCTATACTCTGTTCCAAATGCAGAGAGAATTTCACCGTGTTGTGTATTAAACAAATTTTGTGTCAACTTGAATAAGATTCATTTCCGAATAAATGTATCTAAACTAGTTGTTAATAGAAATTAAATGAAATTGCGTTAATTGAAAAGGCATTAAGATTGCAAATCGGAAATTATTTTTTTGTCTGTTTTTTTCTGCCACGTGGTATAGATGCGGTGTACTAGTGCGAGGTAGAATCCAACAATGCCGGGTTCGGTCCTGGGTTCCGCACCAATGACTTTTCTAAGTTATGTGCGGTTTTCCATCGTCCCGTGCCTCGGAGGACACGTTAAACTGTCGGTCCCGGCTGTTGAGTAGAAGCAGTCTGCATGCCTGGAATACACAGTCTATTTGAAAAACATGCTTCTTTGCTGCAAAGTAGTATGCTCATTTATAGCATGCTCTGTGTGTACTTTTGCTCATAGCATAGCGTCCTACACACTTCAACAAATCAAGACGTAGCAAAACCAAAGTATTTTTATTTAATCTGTGGCCAAATGAGTTTGGATCTACTCCCCTCCCACCCGCGCCTCACACCGTGTACTAGTAACCATGAAAAATAGACTGCCTTGCGATTAAGTAGCGTGCTTTTCCACAAGCATACTATTTTCGTATACAATCTGCTTGGAATTAGCATGTGTATTCCAGCCTGAGCCATGTAAGAGGCCATCGGACGGCCTCACAAACTGATACCAGAGGCCAGCACTACCTCATATAACAGATTATCAAAACACCATTGAGCAGTGTGCTGTGGTTAGGCCATGTATAGGTTATATTTAAATAAAACAACATTAATATTACAAACAATAACAATTTAATACAAAACTTAATTGTCTTTTAACTAATGTCTTTTTTGGCTTATGATCCTAACTTAGATTAAATATTTTGCAATAATACATAGGTATAGTAGTCGCAGAGGATCTTTGTGGTTGTGAAGTGAGGCTCTGTGAACGACTACGCAGGTACTGCTGTGAGGATAAAACAGCATAAAGTAAGAGCGAGATAGAACATGCGAAAAACGTACGTGAGCGAGGCAGCTAAACAATGCTGTCTTCATCTGATTGCACCTGAAAAATAGAAGTTTGCGCAGTGACTTGCAGACAACTTCCGAGCCACAAAGATCCGCTGCGACTACTGTACCTACCTGTTATTTACAACGTGATCAGTATCGATAAATAAACAACTGACTATCCCTGATTTAGTGCTAAGAATATATTTTACCCACTTTCACTTGAACTTACTTTATGTTCAAAAAATATAATAAGTGATTAATTTTGTTTTTTTTTTGTATTGCTTCAACCAAAGTTGGTTAGAGATCGGTACTGAAAACGTGGTTACATAAAACCTGTATTCAATGACTAGAATGAAATAATTTATTTTAGCACATACCTACTTCGTTATACGTGTGTATGACGAAATGGAAGACACAAAATATTTGTTTTCTAAATAGTACCTAAATAGTTTTGTTTTTAATTATCTATGGTATATCTTTTATATTAGATAATTTCTTACAATTTCAGTCTTTTTGTAAGTTATGAACTGAATTGAAATATGCAATTAAAACAAATAAAAAAAGGTTCTTTCACAATTATTCCTTATCTTTTTGCACGAATTGTACAAAATTATAACTAACATTACTAAAACAAACAATATTGTATAGGTACCTATATTTTATAAATCTATACATAGTATAAAAGTATAGATACATGTCTTGTTATTTCTTAAAACTATGAATATAAATTGTAAAATAATAAGTAATTGAAGGCAAAATATAAAAGAACATAAAATATCATATTATAAGTCATTTAGGTAACGTCTTTTTCGCATTGTTATATTGACTTCTCGGTGGGTTCGAGGTCTTCATAAAAGTATAAGGAAAAATAATAATAAATGAGTTAACAAAATACACGTACCTGTAACCTACCTAGTTACAAGAATTTTAAAAAGGGCTCTATCTAGCCTTTTGTATGCATGTAGCTTGCATGCAATAGACATGTTCATCAGCCTCATTGCGCACGAATGCAATGTTGAATTCAATCATTGACCTTGCGTTCGAGATGAAGCAGTGGCGTTTTGGGCAGTTCGAATTGCCATTTTTGCTACTAATGATCATTTCCAAACCGAACAAAATACGATCCTATACTCTACGGAAAAAGTTGCTTTTCCGATGTCATATTTAACTGTCATGTCCAAAACAAACGGTGATCGAAACATATTTAGCGTTTTTAACTGTTATTTTTGATCATTTTTCTTTAACACGAACGGCCTATGTTTCAAACATACAAAAGACGTACTGGAGATCTTGCTTTCAATCAGATTGACACTATTTTCATAGTAATTTCGACTCTAACACGCTGCATTATCAGCACGAGATAGTGACAATCTAATTGAAACCAAGATCAATAATAGCACTACTGTTTTCAATAGAAAACGTAGTATTGTATTCTCATTGTAGAAAACAGTCATCAAGTGCAACTCTAATAAATTACACCAAAATAATTATTAAAAATTTATAGATAATGTTTATTATGAACGCGCGTGTATGATCGCGTGCAGCGGTAATAAAAAAGGTCTATTACAAAATTATTTTGGTGTAAGTTTAATGATATAAGATACCTCGTGTAATAGTTTATCTACACCATCAAACTCATTCACTTTTGTGTGCCTAATACAAGTAGCTACTGGCGTGTGAACATATTAATCATCTGGCCATAATTATTCGATCGTACGCATATCGTACGTTATCTTTTCATTAGAAATGTGCCAGCCATTGATAATCAATTTTTTGCATGCAAACTACTATTTATAGGACTGGCATAGCAGAAATTTTAAGGAGAGACGTTCTCAATTTTTAGAGTAATTATTAGGTGTGTACTCTACAAACTGTATATAAAAATAGTACATATTTTCATACATAATTAATTAGGTAAGTACCTTCTACTTATTTAAATTGTTTAGGCACATTTTGCTAACCAATTTTTAGGAACTTTTTCTATTGATACCTATAAATTACAATTGATGGATTCAGCAATGTAAACCTAAAATTGTGACTAGTCAGTTGACGACAGAATCATACAACGTTCCTTACATAAGTTTATTTTTATATAACATAATTTTGATTATCTACTTACTCATTTTTTATTCCTTTTATTTACACGTTTATATTTATAAATTATAAATATAAACGTGGTGATAATTTTAGCTTCTTGTGCGCAATTAATACTACCGTGTAGATTTTATCACACACTAACTACGCCACGCGATTTTCCCGCGTGTTCTATCTTCTGAGATAAAAACTATCAAGTTGGTCTCTATGGTCTACATACAAAATTTCATGAAATTCTGTCCTGCCGTTATCGCGTGAAAGCGCCACAAACAAACCAACAAAAAAACAAACAGACAACGTTTCACTTTTATATGTTAGTGGGGATATGCCATCACTTTGTATGAGTTTTTTTATGGTTGTTTAGATGTACTTAAATTCGTCCTAAAATGAACTATTCAGTACTTACTAAGTGAATTTTAATAAATAATTATTTTGACTGGCAATTAAAGCATGATTCCGCCGCCAAAGATAATCAGTAGTTTTATTAGGTTATAACCATAGAATTACTAGTAATGCTAAAGTTATAATACATCACCAGTCCTCCTCGTGCCCGCGTGCCGGTAAGCCACGTGCTTGCGCAGCGCGTCCCGCGAGCGCGACACGTGCCCGCACGCGCGGCACGCGTGCCGGCGCCCCGCATGCGTGTCCATGTGCACCCGCAAGTTGTACTGGTTGCTTAGCACCTTGTTGCAGATGTTGCACACTGAGCTGGTCGGCCGGTATTTCCTGTCGTATGGCGTTGGAGGGTCTGGAAGGTGGAAAGGTTTGGTGATGAATATACTATGGTCTAGTAAAAAACTTACTGTGGTGTTTGCTCGCCAAACCATAAGACTAAAATTCCGTCGGGCATCGTTCGGGAAGTTGCATGTATAATATTTTCTCGTCGAAAATACCTCAGAGTAATACATAAAGACATAAAGATATAAATATATAAAGCGTCCATATATAATGTGTGCAAACAACCAGGGCCACAAGTCTACTAAAACAATTGTTCATAATTTTTTAATGTCTTAGTTATATCACAGTATATATAATAGTACAAGTACAGAAGGATAACTGAGTGAAGTCATCTAAATACATAGTGACTCTCGCTACAACGCAAAGTGTAATTTAACTCGCACAGCGCTGCGAGCATTCAATTATATTTACCTAGAAGGCGCTCGTCCACCGCGTGCAGGCTAGTATGCACCGTATCACAACGCGCGAGAACTTCCATTGCTCTAACCGTTTCAGAATCGCTCTGTCCCTTTTTCGCTCGGTAGGGTTGTATTAAGATATGACTAGGTACTTGTACTACTAATTATTCTGTGATATGTTATGACATAGATGTTGTAATAGAATAAATAAGTAATAATGTATTATGTTATTACTTATTACTATAAATTAATAGTTTTATTACATACAATGACATTCTTATCAGAATAGACCTACTACCTCATTTTTACTACCTACCTATCCCGTTTTCAGAACGCCGATAAGTTTAGTGAGATACCTACCTACGTATATACGTGTATATATACGTGGTATATAGTGTCGTTGTTTGATTATGATTATATCCTATAGGTATTGCACTTTGATGAATAAAGGTGTATGAATTCCTTGCTTTATAATGAGTGAAAGTCGTCATTTCTATCACTATTCAAACAGCCGAATGCTATGCAGTACCTTCGAGGTTACTTCTTGGTACTCATAAATAAAACACGAATAAAATTTGTCAATAACTTTACGTAAGTAGGTACTTTATCGCTAAGCACATGGCGCGCGACTCATCGAGCACACGCTTGACACTCTACTGAGGCTGACCCGAATATTGCGCCCTCGAAGTGTAGGTATAATATAATATTTGTACTTGTTGCGGAGTGCGACCGGCCTGGTTATATATGGTATAATGCATGCTGTGTTTCCCTTCAATGGATAGAGCATTAAGCAATATAACCTTAACCTAGAAATAAATAGAGTAATTTCTAATGTAATTATCAATGGGAAGCCTAAATAAATAAATAAATGGTGTATTTTTTCGCTTTTACAACTTTTGGTATTTTAACAATGGTTTTATAATTGTCACAATTATCGAATATTACAAATCGCAAAAAAATAATTAACAATGAAGTAGAACGTGAAAATTTTGCCACAATTCATTAACAATCTATCTATTAATAAAATAGTTAAGTTTTTAGTTTAGCGAATTTTTACATCAGATATTGCTCATCACATTGCTCATCACGCTGAATAACTTTCGTTTTCACTTTTCCGGAGAGTGTAGCTCAAAAATGGTCGAGAATTCGGAAAAGTGAACAGAACAAGAGCTGTAGAAAATTTTATGAATTTCAATCAGTTCCAGAAACCTTGTCCCAACAACGCACCATTTTTGAGATATTAGTGAAAAATCTAAAAGTGGGAACGTTGTGCCAGAATGGGGAGGGGTCCCCATTCTGGCTCACCTCCTAGACTTGAGGACTTTTAGTATGTTCACTTCCTAAGCACTCTGAACAAGTTTCTGAAGGAATAGCTTAAGTACCTGCTCGCGGACTCTACACCTCCTTCCTTTACTGAACTAAGCTACAATTGTGTCAATGTGTGTGTGTTTGTGTGTGTTTAAACTGTCTAAACGTCAAATACCACGTTCAAGCGCGAGGAGAAAAAAAAAGCTGTGAATAAAAATTTGTTTAGTACAATGTGCCTCGTATAATCCGCTATCATTTTTTCAGGTAGCACTTAGTAGTTTTTGAACAGGATCGGGATTACTTTGTGTCATTTGCCCATTTCTGCCCCTTAAGCAACATTATCATACTCTAGCACCGCGCGCGCTCATTGGTCAACTGTGAATCAGCAACTACTTCATCTGACCTATCTGTGGCCCAATTCCATAACTTGGCTACAATCGGATTATCACTTTTTTCATAGCAAATTCGACTCTATCGCAAGGCATTAGTCGTTGCGATACTGAGAATTCGATTGAAGCCAAGTTATGGAATCGGGCTGCTGACATAGTTTTCGTCAGAAAATCGTACGTCTTGATAGTTTAGCCGGGAACCGTTCGGCTGATAGTTTGAAGTACCTGAGTTCTTTTCCCAACCAAAGTGATTGTTTTGAACTATAAAAAATAATATGCTGGCTTCTAGCATGATAGCATCGCGCGCCCTCATTTGTCAAATCAAATAGCGCGAGCTTCCCCGGCTTCATATTACACTTCCGGTTACACATTGTCTAACCCTTTTCACGAAATCACTCACTTCATAGATTGAAGGAAAGCGAGTGGAAAGATGTTACACATCAAACATGCTGCTACCAATTTCATGAATTCTTTGTCGCTGGTTCTCACAGAACCCGCGGTATGAGAAGGGGTCGTTTTATTACTTTGCCGGACATCACACACAATCAAGCTAGAAAATAAATATTCTATTTGCAAGTTTACCAGTAATGGGCAAGGCCGGCGTGACCGTCGGGTTCCCAATCTTATGCGTGCTGTACAGATTCTGCACGATCTGGTCCAGCTTGCTCAGTCTGTCCTTCTCACTCCTCGCCATGAAGTCGTAGCTCTCTTTATCCAGAGTCGGGGAAAGGATCTCGTCGTACAGTTTCGAGCTGTTTGAGCTTTCGTTCAGGATGGGGGTGGGGGCGTCGCTCTTCGTTTCGAGGTTGATTGGTGAGCTGGCTTGGTCGTCGATGGGTTCAGGCTCGTTTGGAGTCAAGGTTGAGTTCTGGAATTAGAAAATTATTGATTATTAATTTATTAAGTTATAATATTATTAGAAACTAGCGACTCCCCTGGCTTCGCACGGGTTCTTCGTAAAGGTTCCTTTTATACTATTCTTTTGTATACTATTCTAGCCGTGTTGAGGAAACTAATTTTAATTTAAAAAAGTGACTTAATATAATATGTTTATGATTTTTTATTGCAGTTAACGCCTGCTTAGCGTAAATATATGTAATAATTTTCTAATGGAAAAATTTGGGTCACGGACGAGATTCGACCTCGCATACTGTGCCTCAGCGCGCCATAAGACGGGTTCAAAGAAACTAGTGGAAAGATTTGGATGACGACGCCATAGGTCTCGGTAGCCGAATTGGTAAAGGCATGTGCCGCGCTGAGGCACAGTATGCGAGTTCGAATCTCGTCCGTTCCATTAGAAAATTATTATAATATATTAACTATAGCAGTTAGATATTTAGCCTCGCGGACTTTTATGTGGGCAGTGATGATTACTCTATAGTACAGTGTATAGTGTGTATATTTATACCTAAAGTACATTATTTTCATATAATCATCAATAGTTTTCGCAGCTCACGCCAAGTAATGACTTTTATAGGCAAATTTTTGATAACAATGCAGTTTTCGTAGGAATCTATTTTAAAAAAAAAAAAACCTATAGTTCATTCCATGTAACTCGATGACAATGTAGATTTGTATGGGTGAAAGATTTTTTTAAATAGATAAAGTATTTTGTTGTTTTGAGCCATTACATATAAACATTAAAAAAAATTTTTTTTCTATGTATAATATTTGTGTAGAAGCTTGTACTATTATTTATTCTGTGGTAGAAGTGGAGATTCTTCATGAAAGTTTAATAACTTTACTTTGGGATTCGGATAACATTCCGAACCCGATAGTCAAGTCATTTCTTTCATGAGGAATTTCTCTCGGAATTGCGTAATCCGACTACACGAAACAATGACTTCATGATCATGTGAACGTCGGGCGCTATCCATCTCCTCGACAACACAGGCTTCGTCAGAAGACTTGTCTTGACAAAACTTTTTAAGTTAATTTAGTGATCTGATGGTGTATACTAAAAACAAACCAATTACCATTTAAATTACTTATTAGGTAGTCTTACCTACTACCTTGTTCGCGCGTGAAAAAGTTACCACGCGCAAGACCACGCGCATACTGCGCGATTAGATTTTAATTAGGCCAACAAAATAGCGTCGTACGTCATAAAAAAATATGGGTTACCAGCGCGATTAGAAGGGCGAATGAAATGAAATGAAATTATTATTGTGAATGAAATGAAATTATTATTGTAAATGAAATGAAATTATTATTGTAAATGAAATGAAATTTATTATTGTCACAGATGTAGGTAGAAGAGAGATAGTAAAGATAATAATGTAAAGGTCCATGCAATCTACCCCATTTAGCGGTGTGCAAAGTATTGGGTTGGTCCTAGTTATGATTAAGCCGGGCCTATACAGTTCGTAGCAAAAGAGAGTTTGATATCAAAAATACTATACGAGCTTCAAGGTAGACCAGCTGGCTTACTCTCGAACACCATTCCGATTCAATCACGATCCCAACAGTGCGATTCAGTTAGGGTTTTTTTTTTAACTTTGCGGTCGTTTTTCCACACCGAAACGATCACGTTGCAGTGCAGGTTAGGTTTTCTAGCTGAATCGCACCTTGGGATCATGATTGAATTGGAATGGTGTTCGAGAGTAAGCCAGCAGTTGATAGGTAGATGAAATTCTAGTTATGACCAGAATACAATCCGAGCTAAGAAAGTACAATAGACACGAGTATCATGAAGGGCTGAAGTAAATTATTAATATTTTCTGCCATGAAAGAGCGATGGTAGCCTAACGATTCAATAGTGCAACTTAGAATCCAACAATACCGGGTTCGGTCCTAGGCTAGGCTTACAAATTTATGTGCGGTTTTCCATCGCTCCGAGCTTCGGAGGGCACGTTAAGCTGTCGGTCCCGGCTGTTATTGATTAAAAGCAATCGTTAAGCCATGTCAGAGGCTATCGAGCGACCTGACAAACTCTGGCACCAGAGGCCAGCACTACCTCATACGACAAACAAACAAAAAAAAACACCCATGACTGTCCCACTGCAGGGCAAAGGCTTATTTTCCTTCTTTCTATTTCTCGTGATCTTGTGCTTTTGAAGGCCAGTCTTTACAAAAGTCATCCAATCCATCCTCCATCTCCTTTAGGGCCTGCCGCGAGGCCTTTTGCGATTTCGTGGAGTCCACTCCGTAATACTTCTGGCTAGTATAAATAGTTACCGTATCAGCGTCCGTGAGTCCAGACACCTTCAGTGTCTGCGCCAGCCTCAGCAGCGAAGGCAGCACTTTCTTGGATGCCGTCACTTCTCCCGTGTACATGAAGGTCAGCAGCAGCTTAAGCTCAGTCACGTCGCAGCCGAGGACCACGACCAGCGTGTTGTTTTCAGCCTCCACTTCCTGGAAATGGTGAGATTGGACTGTTTTAATTTATTTAAATGCGGAAGATCTGAAGTCAAGCCAGGATCTGGATCTGTACGCCTAGTACGGGTTTGCACATTAAGAAAACGGAAAAAAGTTTCGTGAGAAACTAACAGTTTTGGGTGTAATCGGTAGGACGAGTTCATATTTTCAAATGAAGTTCATACGATAAAATTTTTCAAAGAGCTCGATTGAACGAATTTCACACTACATATTTCTATCTCTCTTCCCCGAAAGCAAAAAATAGAGACAAAATATATAGTCCACCGTATTGGTGTTTGACGTTTTGTTTTTGGTATGTCGTTTTTATCTGTGGTTTTATTGCGAAAAATGACAATCGATTTACGTTTAATTGATGTGATAAATGGAACGAACGTATTTTTCTGATTCTTTCGGTACCTTTGGTCTTTAATTTCGTTCAGTATTAACGAAGTTACGGACCAAAGTAATCCAACACAACCTAGTTATTTTATATTGATTTTATGCCTCAACTACGACATCTAGCTTCGATGTAATACTTGATTTTTGATAATTACTAGTTGGGAATCCTGAACTAGGTGTTTGTTTCATCAATTGAGTCATATTTGGCGAAATAGAAATGACGACATCACGACGTGACGTAATCACGACATTGAAATTGTAAAGTAGGTAGAATGGTAGTGTTTCGCACTACAATTCATGTAATTTTTTTGGAAGTATTATTGTTGTTACATAAGTGCTACAAAAATACAAAATACAAGTTCAAAATAAGATAAAGTATTTTGGTCGGCTAGATATGAGTAGGTACATAAGTACCTACCTAACTATTAACTTACCGTGGTCTCTAGATGGTCTCTAGAGAGATTCTTTGAGAGTTCCTGAGATTTGTATTTTCCCGCAGAGTATTAAGAGATAGACAAAACCTTCTTTAGTGAGGCCGTGAGCCGATACCGTTGCACAAAGTTAGTGTATCAGATGTGACTGGGTGTAATTAATCTCCGCCTACGTCAAGCTCCTGTCGCTCCCCTTCACGACGGTCAGCTCCTACAGCCTCCGAGGCTAACCTCTATGCAAGATACCGTCTCGTTATCGTAATAAAATAAAAAATCGCAAGATCTCATGAAGCTCTCACGAAAATTTATCTAACGAGTAACTCGAAAATGATCGAATTCGTCAAAGTTTACTACGAAAGTGGCAAGTCGTACTGCTAAAATGCAAACAATACTCGAAAACTTTATTTTGAATTCGAATACTACCATTTGATAAAACCAGTTCTACTAATTTTAGTTCCCACAAGTTTCCGCAAGAGGCGCTGACAGTAAATGTATGGAACTAGGCGAAATTACATTTCGTTTTCAAAAACTATAAAAACTTGTACTAGGGGTACTGGTCCTTGGATGATACGGTAGCAGTTCTACCAACTTACCAACTTTGGCTACATAGCCATTTAACAACAGGGGAGATAGTGTAGAACCTCAGTAAACTTAATTCAACCTCTTTGGTTTGACTAGGTTAACCTCACCTGGTGGAAAGGATAGGATGAGGCTGAAGCTGGAACACGCTTTCCCATGACTACCTGAATATAGACCTTTTACTAGCACTACGCGCGCTTACCCATGCGCTTATAATTAATAAAAATCCTGTGTTAAGCCTTGACGCCAATGTTTGACATATTTGAATTCAGAATGGAGCAGAATGGAGGTCACGCGGAAACTATTCGGAAATGAAAATGACTTTTGACTCTACATTTGAACATAATATCACGTTTGACCAAGAAGCTTATATCTTATTACACTGTTTGACCATAGATATTGATGCGATTTTATGGAATCACAATTGCCTGGCAGCAAAGAGGTTGAATTTATTACTCTTACCTACCGGTGTAAACCTGGCAGGGAAACAGAAGTTTGATAAAAGCACAGGATAAAATATATCTTTGATCTACTAGTTACTCGAGTACGCATCCAACGAGACTAGGCAGATTATATTGAGCATAACACACGACAGCCTGCTTGGCGCCACGTCTTTGTCCGGACGCGAGCCGTCTCATCTCGGTTTGCTTGTATAATATTTACCCGTTCGTCGGCTGAAGCCTTATTACGAGCAATGATGGGACGATGTCTTCGGGCAAACAACCAACTGTTGGTTGCTCTCTCGAAGGACGATGTGACTGAAGATTAACCGTCATAATTTATGCTTGCACTGCACGCTTGACAGCAGAATAATCCTGGCAAATTGAGTAGGTACAAAGTTGGCCGCTACAAAGTTGCTCAATCTCGAACACCGCCGGAAAGTAGTGTGTCTGTCAATATTTTATAGGATTCATTTCAGAGAGTGTGGATCGGAAATAAATTACTTAGTCCCCTCTTCTCCTTTCCACAACAAAACAAGCAGAATTCCGGCGTAATTAGCTACCGTCATACCTAGTTCATCATCAGCCTGTATTCGTGCACTGCTGTACATAGGCCTCCCCCAATGAACGCCACAGTGCCCGATTTTCGCCTCTTCTCATCCAGTTTCTGCCGGCCGCATTTCGCAAGTCGTCCTACAGTTACGTTTGGCAAGCCGTGGTCTCCACTCAAGAACCCGTTTACCCCATCGGTTGTCCGTTCTTCGACAAAAGTGACCAGACCACTGCCACTTCAGCCCGCTAATCCTCTGAGCTATGTCGGTGACTTTGGTTTTCCGTCGGAATTCCTTCTTGGGGATCTTATCCTTCAGAGAAACTCCAAGCATAGCTCTCTACATAGCTCGCTGAGCGAACTTAAACTTGTGGACTAGTCCCACCGTGAGTGTCCACGTCTCGGCTCCGTATGTCAACACTATAAGACGCACGCACATCTTTAGGCAGTGTGGAATGGACCTAGATTCCTAGTTCACATTCCATCTATTCGTACGAAGCACGAAGCGATTAGATTCCACGTTTACAGAGCGAACTGTGAAAATGTGTGTGTGTGTGTGGCATAGACCTCCTGCCATCTTTCTTGTTCCCTGAGAATGCAACCTCAGTGTCTTCAAGACTAGAGTGAATATCTTCTAAATAAGCGTATCCATCATCGCGCATCAATTGGCGATTTGGAGGTCAAAAAGAAAAGGCCCCTTAGAACTCACTCACTCACTAAGAAGAAGAGAGAAGGTCACTTAGAATCTATATTCTATACCTACTTATAATATATCAGATGATTAAAATGATCTAGGGGACTTAAAATAAGCTACTGAACAAGAATATAATCATTTTTTTAAATGGTGTCTATCTGTCTGTTTCTGTTTGTGTTTGTTTGTTTGTTCGTTTATCACGTAAAAACTACTGGACAGATTGCGATGCGGTTTTCACAGTTGGATAGCTTAGGGCTTGACTTAAAAACTGGTGTATCTACTTGGTATCTCAATCCGATGAGTAGAAGCCGAGCAATCAATAAAAAACATTCGTCGTCTGAACGACGTTTGATAATATTGATACTTTTGGTTCTGGAATAACAAATAGGATCTTTACTTATATCCCAAAATAAATGACCACTTCTAAACAAGCTGTGCCCGGGGCTTTGCCCATGTAAGCCGCGGGCACAGCTTGTTTAGAAATGTTAACAACTCTTAAAACTTCACTTTAAAATTAACATAATGGCTCTTCTGAACCACCTTCTTCTACCATCATTTTTACGCATGCAGTAAAACTAAAACCTATATTTGACTTATGTAAACATGTACTAAAAAATATTTAAAAAATGATCAATCGAAGTTTTTTTTTTTTTTAGTTTTTAAAAAAAACTAAAAAAAAATGATTTGGGAGGCGTTATCTTTCAGACACGAAGTTAATCAATATTAGCCGTGTTTGATTGGTTAGTTCGTAATACTACCAATAGATAGCGTTACCGTCCCCATAAGACGGGTTCAAAGAAGCTAGTGGAAAGATTTGGATGACGACGCATAGGTCTCGGTGGCCGAATTGGTAAAGGCATGTGCCACGCTATGCGATTTCGAATCTCGTCCGTGATCCAAATTTTTCCATTAGAAAATTATTAGGTATATATATTTACGCTATAAAAAAAAACATAAAAATGTAGGTATGTACTTCCTGAAAGTTTGTATACCTTGAAAAGCTGCGCAAAGTACTGGCTGCATGCTGCTAGCACAAGCCTATGCGCCTTTACCGAAGTTCCGCTCGCGCTGAGGGTGACGTCACTCAGTGCTCCAGTGCTGAGCATGCGCCCTAGCGCGCCGATCACGCTGTTCTGAATTTGAAATAGTTTTTTTTGCGGGTACGTCGTTGCAGCTGTTAGAAATATCCGGCATTGTAAATTTTAATACCTAAGTTTTGTTGCTAATTGTTGATTTAATAATGTTCTAAATCAAGAATGTTCTAAACAATGAAACTCGTAAGCACCGGCTCGGAAGGAGAGGTTGGCTGCCATTTTTGTTGTAAGAAAGTTTAGGTTTTCTAAAAATTTAGGTCAATTTTGAAGATATCAAAAATGTATAATCAGCAAAAAACTCTCTTCTCTCCCTTAATGTCCCAAAATCAAGCAGCAACCTGTATACTAGAAGCTATACATCATAGCCGTCGTATAGAACTTTAGTTCAACCAGTTAATTAGTTTATAATGTCGCAGGCAATTCGTAGAACCCTTAATTTTACAAGCAGCGATTCTCAGGCAAATTTTAAAACTCAGCTTCCCACTTCGTCAAATAGCAGTACGTTAGGAGATTTTGTGTTCAAATGGCCTTTTTAACCTAACATCATCATGTTCAATCTAATTAACCTACTTATGTAGTTTTTTACATAAGTTTGTAGTTTTGTAGGCGCAATTCTATCAAACATAGTATATTGCAAACAGAGGATTTTTTACAAACATACGACGCCGTTTGTAAAATGACGGGTTCTACAAATTGCCTGCGACATAGGTAAATAATATAATAGAAATATGAAAAAAAGAGTGATTAATCCTTGTAAAAATTGACCCGGTCACTGGCTTATTTGCCTTACTTTCTTAAAAAAAAACTAGATATTATTGTGACACTAACTTGAACCTCATATTCCTATTACAACTCGAATTTATCTAGTAGAACAAGATGTGCTATTGTGTTTTTTAAGTCGGTGTATTTCGGATTAATGCCGGATGTTTCTAAACAGCTGCTGGACATAAAAAATATAAGTAGTTTGTGAGTGTGCTATATTGGCGTAGGCGGCTGTAGCGATTAGTGTGTAGTAAAATCTAAGTATTAATTAAAAATAATATATAATTATTATGTCGTATTGCTAAACTTAGTGATAAATGTATACATAGGAGCTTATTGTAAAGATTTAGAGCAACGTTGGTTAATGTTAAAACCCTACAGTTAATTCACTTGAAAATAAAGCGCTGTGGTAGTTAAGTATGGGAGATTTTCAAAAGCTTATTTTACGCAAATTAAAGTAGGTACTGTAAAGGTAGTTATGACGGACTGAGTATAGTAACACGCATGGTTTTTCATTGTAATTCATGCGACAGTATTTCTATAGTTTAGCTAGTTCTCATACAAGTCTGTATACCTACCTACTATAAACAAGTAGGTACTATTTGAACATTCCAAATACAATAAGTTGATCACAAAATCTCATATTACAAATTAATCATAAAATGTTAACTCAGCCCATTAAAATTTAATCTTTCAGTCATCAAAAAACATAATTAATTCAGGCACTGTTACACTATAATTAAATCTAAGTGTTTGCGTGTGGTGTGACTGGTGGGTGTGTCTGGGAGATTGTGTATCGAATATTTCATAACGTGAGCTGTTTTAAATATATAAGAGTTCTAAAATACTATTTGAAGCAATTTATATGGTATGCGTGTGCCTATAAAACTATTAAAAAATAAAGGCTGAATAGTGTGCACTACATTGGCCTCAAAAGGACTACGCATGTTGATGGAAATAGGCAAGCAACGTAGGTGGCATTCAGTCTGAAGCAAAATGTGTAAATAGTTGTAAAACAGTGTACCTGTGCCGGCCGTGGGTGTGTAAAAAAATATCTACTCACCTACCTGGTGGTTGTGCCAGCGCAACGAAAACTGCTGAATACTATCCTCATCCATAGCGGCACAAATAAAAAAAATAAACAGGACAAAAGCGCAAAGCAAAAGCGATTGGACTCACTATATCGGTTCCACACACGCACTCCGCTCAAGACAATAATATTGTTAACGAATCCAGGCTACTTTATTTTAGTCGGTACGCCTGGAAAACCTGTAGCCACCTATTTCTGGAGCTGATCGTATTTATAAATCCAATGACATTCAGTCACTGACGCGTCTCACATACCAAAACTCATCCAAAAACAGATTTAGTCTGCTCGCCGTGATGATTGGCATTGTTAGACTATTTGCACTAATTAAACATCGATTGATCTTATACATTACAACCTAAATATCAAACCTAAATACATATAGTGTCTCAAAAAAAAAAAAAAAAACTTTTTTTAACACTAACGTTAACTTTTCCTAATTAGTTTTGCTGCATTATTTAGCATTCAATAAACTTTTTCAAATAGTTCACTTACACTCGAAGCGAACTATTTTAATAGCATTTGAAAAAGTCTGATATTAAAACTCTTTCGTGCAGAAAGATCTGGCTGTATGAAGGCAAATTGCTAGTGATACGGTGGATGACCTACATATGATTAAAAAAGTGCGTTCGCGCGCTTTTCAATTTCGTTTTCTTTTGTTGGTAAGTAAGAACGAAATAAAAAAGCGAAGGTATCAAGGTAGTAAACGGCGAGGAAATTAATTAACATTTGTAATAAAGAGTTCTGACTAGTGATGGAAAGCAAAGCTAAGGTTGTTGAAAATTTTGAAGATCCAGACTCTTTTAATGCTATAAAAAATAGCATAGAAAAAGAGTTGTCAAATATGAAGAAGATCGTGAATAAGATTAGTCAGCTAAGAGGTAGGATATTAACAAATACAATCATCCAACTATACCTAACATAATTGAGAAAAAAATATGTTTCTTATTGAAACGGCTAAACGGATTTTAATGAACTTTGTGGTAGCCATGTCATGACTTGTTATACGCCTTGGCGTCGCTGTAAGTGCAGCAAGCATTTAAAATATAAATAAATACAATTGATAATTTCATGATGTGGTAGATAATTTCATGTAATGGTTCTATTTCATGAAATGACCAGCTAAAATTGACCATATTGTTTAAACATCAACGTTTAATAAAATTTCAATTCACATTTAGCCATATCATTAAATATCATTAATGTAGGGTTTTTATGATACCTAAGGTGTTCAAACAAATAGGTTTTCAAGGCTAAAATAAAACGACGAAGACGAAGGCGGGAGCGAAGCGTAGCGACCCTTCTAAACTATCATACCTGATAATATCTTTACGCTCTGCAAATTCTGCAATAGCCTGACTATATCTAAATACAGTATAGGTTTCTAGTACAATTACTGGTAGAGTTGAGAGTCGAACCCACTGGCTCCCTCAATAAATGCGTCGGGCTGGATTATTCCCGTCACTCCCACTAATATGGCAACCATTGGTGGCGTTTGGGACACCACTGCTGGCGGTTGGAACAAAATATTTGATTGTTTGTTGTGCGATGTAGTGCTGGCCTCAGGTGTCATAGTTTGTCAGACCGCCCGAGGGCCTCTGACATAGCTTAACAGCCGGGACCGACAGCTTAACGTGCCCCCGAAGCACGGAGCGATGGAAAACCGCACATAGCCGCAGAATAAGTAATAGTGACTTATCTTAGAAAAGTTTTAGATGCGGAGACCAGACCGAACACGAATGAATGATATGCGATATGATCGTGTTTTACAAAATTATAATGCTCGATAGGCATTGCGATATGATCGTGTTTTACAAAATAATAATGCTCGATAGGCATTGCGATATGATCGTGTTTTACAAAATAATAATGCTCGATAGGCATTGCGATATGATCGTGTTTTACAAAATAATAATGCTCGATAGGCATTGCGATATGATCGTGTTTTACAAAATAATGATGCTCGATAGGCATTGCGATATGATCGTGTTTTACAAAATAATAATGCTCGATAGGCATTGCGATATGATCGTGTTTTACAAAATAATAATGCTCGATAGGCATTGCGATATGATCGTGTTTTACAAAATAATAATGCTCGATAGGCATTGCGATATGATCGTGTTTTACAAAATAATGATGCTCGATAGGCATTGTGATATGATCGTGTTTTACAAAATAATAATGCTCGATAGGCATTGCGATATGATCGTGTTTTTTATAATACAGAACGATAGCTTACGTTACGATTAGGTATAAAAAAAAGTCAGCTACTTAGAATTTATCTCGATTTTTGGAATAGAGTAATTATTTCTAACTATCTAACGAGCAGAGATTTGGCGAAGAGCCATCCTTATTAATCACAACACTTATTCATATTTTGTAAAGCCTGTAAAAATACGAAAGTAAATCTGTCTCTTTGTCTATGTCTGAACCGATTCTTGATGAAATGTGACAAGGATATAGGAAGGAATGACAAAGGCTATTTTTACACGACTGCCCAAAAAAAGGAGTGTTAGGAGTGCATTCATGTATGTATGTATGTGAGTTTCTTTATTCCACCCTAAATGTTAAATGCCTGAACAGATTTAGACGTATGGGGTATCGTTAGAATCCTTACATCCCCCCGAGTAACATATGCTATATATTTTTTTAAAACATTCAATATGGCGGCAGTATAGCACAATTTTCAAACTCGAAAGAATATATATTCGAAATATACAATATGGGTACCAAATTGAAGGTCTTGATAAGCACATTCCAACAGTATATAATTTATTGGCAATAGCTTTTTTGGCAGGGCAGGCGTGTTTTTTTTTTAGCTTTTAAGCTAGTTATTTACTTTGGTACTCGAAAAATTATCACGCGGCCAAAGCAACTCAAAAAGAGGGGTGTTATAAGTTTAACGTGTGTTTCTGTGTACTCGTATCTGTATCATCTTAGCTCCCAAACGAATGGTACGATTTTGATGTGTGATTGCTGATGTGCTGATCGAGATGGTTTTTAGCTATCATTTATGTGGGGGGTCATTTGAATTATTAATTCATGCTTGTGTAATTTGACAGTAGACACAGCATACCTGGAGTCAGACCTGGTGATGACCATCAACGCTTCCACTTGGCTGGAGATATCGCAGTTCGTAGGACTTGGCTCTATGGACATGATGGATGTCGGGATCAAACAAGAGAAGCCTTGAAAACGTTTATTGTCAATAAACTTAATTATTTTAATACAAATAATATAAATTTAAAATAATGCTTTTATTTTTTCAATTAAATAGAGCGATGTTATGCAACATTTATGTAAGTACTACCCTAACATTTATTATATATTTATTATTTATATTTATATTAACATTTATGTAAGTGTTTATGTAGCTGTACCCGCCGCTTCGCACGCGTGGTCATTACTCTAGGTTAAAAGTAGGTACTTTATGTACTATTCCATGACCTAAAATACCAAAATTTTATCAACATTACTTCAGCCGTCAAAAAGTTTTTATTGATTTCTCGGCTTCTACTCATCGGATTAAAATACCAAGTACATTAGTTAAGTCAACAGTGAAAACCGCATCGCAATCGTTCTAGTAGTTTTTACGTGATGCGCGAACAAACAGACAGACACGATTTTTTAAATTCTTGTTCAGTAGCTTATTTTATGTACCCTATACTATTTCTTTTCTAATTATCTTTTTTGTACAGACTTTTTCGATCCTATTGGTTTATTATAAGTCTATAGATGATGCAGGTTCAAGTCCAGTCCGTAATCAAAACTTAGGTTTAAAAAAAAAGTAATATTAGAGAAAATATAAAAAAAATGTAGGTTACTGTCGTATTGCTGTCAGACAGTGGTATATGGAATCTTGGATAGAAAGGAATAAGGAATATGGAAAGGATAGTGGAAGTAAGTTACATATTTTTTCCTCTTTCATTTTAATAACTAACATAATTTATATTTGATGGGGAGTTTAGTGACTATACTGCAGTTTGTCCGCAATATATAGAAATGTCCCGCGAAAAAAAATATCATGTAAGTAATATTTTATTAAGTAATAATTGAAAGCAATTCCTGAATTTGCTGGCTCTCACAGTCACAGCACCCGCGGGATTAGGAGCGGTGGTCCTATATCGGTCACCACACGGCTTAATAACATATCTTTGTGTATATCCAGTAAACTAAAGACATATTACAAACGGAACTAGCCTCGCGTTGACATAGTACTAATAGCCTCGCCTTTGGTTCTTACGGTCTTTATAACCATAGAACGGCCAACTTTTTCTATCCATCATCATCATCATCATTATCAGCCCGCATCAGTCAACTGCTGGACAAGGCCTTTCCCAAAGCACGCTACAGAGCCCGATCTTCGGCTCTTCTTTTCCAACTGCCCCGCCAGCCATCTTGCGTATGTCGTCGCTCCACCTAGCTGGAGGGCTTAGGGTTTTTCTAAATTTTTTCTTTCCAGCTCGATCCAAACTAGCACGACTTGAGAAAGATGACGTAGAAATTTAGATAAAGATTGAATATCGATTCAGTCGTAGATTTGATTAAAGTTTTTGCAAACTTGTCGAAATGTAGAATTTCTGGGGTCTAATCTATAGTCATAGGTTTGTCGTGATGCATCTTGTTTTGAGACTCATCACATGCTTCCTTTCACTAGTGGGTATTTACAACAATGAGTTTCATTCAAAACGGTCCAGTACCCAGCATAAGTTGAAGTAAAAACAATCTTACACACAAGCCAAGGGTAGTATTTTGCAAACAACAAAATGTAAAGACTTGTAACGCCTGACGGTTTCGCGATAGCAAATGTGCGCGCGCGTGTGAACCGATGCAGCCGTAGGCGACAAAAAAATGCCTTATCGGAATCAATGTTGTGTAATTTTCTACATCATACCGTACGGTGAGGGGGCTTAAATTTGTTGCATATAAGCATCCTTACCACGCCCTGCCGGGAATACGGAGAGTTACCACCAGTAGCCCTGTATAAATCGAATGATCGAACGATTTTAGTTTAGCTAATTTTCACATCGGGTACTGCCCATCGCGCTGAATAACTTTTATTTTCACTTTTCCTAAGCGAGTGTAGCTCAAAGACGGTTGAGAATGCGGAAAAGTGACTCGTATTATCAAAGTCTTAGACAGCGGTAAATAGATGCCTGGAAACCTATTCTTTAAATTAAGGTGTGTAATAGTAAAGTTCGTAAAGTATACCTACTAAGGAACATTATTTACTTGCATTCTTTGTTTAGGTACCTAAACAAAGAATGCAAGTAAATAATGCTAAATAATATAGGTACATTATGTTCTTAAATAATGTACCTATATTAATAACTAGTTTACCCGCCCGCGACTTCGTACGCGCAGACTACTGTTTACGATTGACTGATTGTTGTTGTACTACTGTTACTGTTTACTGTTCGCGAAAAAAAAAAATTTTTTCAAGGATATTAAAAACCAATGCAAAAGTAGGTACCTATAGCACTATAGGTATATGTAGGAATACCGTCGACCCTATTAAACAAAGGAGGACGGGGCAACCTAGAACTTCATGGAAACTACACCCGGGCTAGATACAACTACAGGAAAACACACCCACACAGATTTGCACAACAAATTTGCACTGTCGTACACTTCATGCACCAACAACTAAGATAGAGAGACATACGCAGACGGTAGCGCACAAGAGATAACAAAATTAATTCTCGAGACAAATATGATTCAGGTATCGGGTAAGTTCGTCTTAGTCCGTAAACAAAAAGTAATGTAAGGAACCGTCAGCAAAATTTATTTGCTGACGGTTCCTTACATTATTTTTGTAATGAAATAAAATAGTATTAGCTTCTACCGCGGTTTGGATCACCAATATAAAAAAATATCTATTTGTTAAGTTTCGTATTTTTTTGTAGTAGGCACCTAATACATATTCGCTGTTAGTGTGTGCTTGAGTAACATTTGAACATTTTATCGACCAATAATACCATTTACGAAAGTTTGTGTGTATGTTACTCAATCACGCTCGGACCGCCGATAAGACTGATGAACATTTGAAAAAAAACTCGATTGCTTGGCCATAAATGAAACTAGTGTCAATCGATAGAGAAAATTATAAGAAACAAAAAGTGTTCTACGAAAAAAACGATACTTTAAGACATATTTGGGTTTATTTTTTGTCCAACTTCACGACAATATTAATTTGTCTTGCAGTTATGTCATGGCGCTAGTTAGATTAGTTGTCTGTGACATTAATTTCATCAGACCCCCTCATCCCTCCCTGACCAAGACTGAAAAACAATATTGCAACTTTATGTTCCTAACGCATGTAAAAGACGAAAAAATATTTTTATACCCAAATATCTCAGAAAATATATCAGTTAGCCAGTTTTTTAATACACTTTATGTTTATTATATTTTTTCCAGTCGATTGACACGACTAGTTTCATTAATGTCCAAGAAATCGTCTATTTTTTCAAATTCGCGGCAATAGGCTATTTGACTTATTCTAGAAAATCAATTGATTAGTTATTACAAGTACTTAAGACACACATCCTATTTTTATTTCCTCGTAAACTGCCCTATTTTCAGTAATCATAATGATTGATTAAAAATTACTTCCGCCCTAACACCATTTCTGTCATGGCGGCGGTCATGACGTCACATGCCAGTAAACAACAAGGGGTTGCTATGGGTTACTACAGTAAAATAGATTCTGTTAATCACTGTCAATCATAAAGCGTTTGCGATCACGTGACCATGTGATCAAAACTAAAGATTTTTAATGTAACTTTTTATTAAAATTAATAAACATTTATACTCATACTTTGAGGATGACAGCAATCCGGGATATATTTTCACTACAGTCAAATAGCCTGTTTAGGTATGTCATTATGGTAATATGCTCTTTAATATAGGTTAGTACATATCACCTATCCAAAAATATGGACCTGCGCTTTTTAATAGCTTCCTATATCCTTTTTGAGTTGTATACATATCTTCTGATCTGAAGTGTATTGAACATAATGAACTGTTATTGTTGGGTACCTATAACAACCCAACAACCACGTGGAATACCAATGCTCTTGATGTTTTTTGACAGACTTAATCGTGATTATTCGAATATATTTTTTGTCTCCATTCTGTTTCATCAAAATTGCTTCAGTTCTTTTTTTTTGTTAAATATTCATTTAATTAACAAAAAAATAATGACTATAGTATATTTTAGTGAATTAAAAGACAAAAATATACTATAAATATAACCAATTTTCCTATATATATATATATATATATATATATATATATATAGCAATTAAAAGACAGAAAGATTAAGTAGGTACATATTTTGTTATTTTTTAAGTTTATATTTAGAATGAAGGAATTGTTTCGAATAACGCAGTTTAAAATATTATTTAAATTAAAACTAAATTGTTAAAAGATATGTATATAGAGGGCATGTAACATTCGCTAAAGTGGACTTGGCCAGAGCGTGGTATATTCCGGCCCGTCTACTCTATCTCCTCTCGGCCTGATTCCAGTGGGAAAGTATGATGAAGGGAATAATATAATGAATAGAGGAATGAGCTATGAGCTGGATTTATTTGATAATTATTTACCAACTATTTATCAAATAAAAGTTTAATATAACTCTTATCTGTTAGGTAGAGGACGCTAGATTCTTTAAAAGGATTTTCTATGCGGCCGAGCGGCAGAGCTGGGTTCTACTAACTTAGACACGAGTTATACAATGTAAAATGCATTTTAATTCGCAGACATAAGGTGCATGAAGGACGTAAGTGTAGCATTGTTCAGTACAATCGTGAATTATTCGGCTCAGAGCGTTCCGTAGTGTCCCGAACGGGCAGCCGAGCTGCCGTAGGTACTTTATGACGCTTGCAAGCGGAATTCTTTCCGATTCATTCGACAAAAATCGAATTGAATTCATGTTTCGATGCTACTGCACCCTATTTTTCTGAATGGTTTATTCATGAGTTGTAGCTAGTGTTTATGAGAGGAACTGTAACTAAGTAGGTAAGATCAATTAATGTCGCATCCGCATTTTATGCTGTGGTAGGTAAGGTAGTATTAAGATGATGCTTTAGCGACTCGTATGTAGGTCACGAGCAATAACATGTAAACACAGTGTCAAATAAAATAATGTTTAAACAATACTGATTCAAAACCGCCAAACCGAAAGTGAAGCACCCAAGATATGCCAATCCGCTTGTAAGCATAAGCTTCACGCACACAGTTCACCATGTTATGCCAATCGGCCACCACATCGCAGCAAGATCTTAGAATTTTTTAGTCGTTGAGGATTTTTGATGGGGGGGGGGGGGGGGGGGGGGGCTTACTTCCTCCAAAATGGGGCTACTAAATAATATCTCCGCCTAATTAGATCCGATTTCGATGGTTATTTTTTTATTTGAACGGTAAACGGTAGATTACTAGTAAAAAAGTTTTTACGAGGTCTACAGCTCACAGAGACACTAATTTACAAGTTACAGTGATACGAGTACATACATAAAACGTGTTTTACAAGAATCCAATAAAATTTCGGCACTGCGAACGAATTTTAGAACATTATTAAATTGAACAACGTATTACGCGCGGGCGCCACGCGTTTGTTTGCGTCTCGAAAATCTCGAAATCGGAAGAAACAGATATGTGCACAGAGATTCTGATGAGTTTTTTAAATACCGAGAATAAAGTTATATAATATAATAAATATCAGTTTTTTCTCAGTATTTATTTAAAATCGTGGTATAAAATGATTTATAGTTTTTAAATAGTTCTTATGCTTGTATATTGATAAGATTAGTATTTTATTCATGTTTGGACATATTATAAACAATAAATATTGACAATAGGTAAAGGTAAGACCTAATTAACGCCTTTTTTCGTTATTTTTAAATCAATAAAACAACTAACCAACCTTAGGGTTGATCTAAAAATCATACAATTACATGGATTGATTCAAAATAGTAAATAGTTACTTTTAAGCAAAAATTGGGGGGACTTTATATATACATACATATACTGTTAAACTCATTACCCTTCCCTTGCTTTACTGTAGTCGGGTAAATACGAGAAATATATCAGAAAAAAATGAGAAAAATATCAGAATAAACGTGAAAAATATATAGTAAGAAAAAAACGTGAAAAAATGAGTAAATATATCAGAAAAATATCAGGAAAGTATATCCATACCTAGTACCCATACCTATCAATAAAAAAAAATGAGAAAAATAACATTAAAATACAAGTAAAATATCAATAAAATATATCCATACATAGTACCCATACGTAGTACCATAACCATGTAACTCATACCAAGTAATTATAAATAAATAGGAGTAAAAAATCAGAAAAATACGAGAAAAATATCAGAAAAATATGTGAAAAATGACAGAAAAATACGTGAAAAGTATTGGGAAAATATCAGAAAAATAGAAGAAGAAGAAGGAAGAAGAAGAAAACACATTTATTCAACACACAAAAAAACATAGATAAAAACATACATAATAGCAAATATATTAAATAACAACTTTATAAACACAACTAATACTATAACTATAACATAAATAGACTTACTGCTTTTTCGGAATATAATAGAACAATTCATAAAAATACTTCAAGCATTTTCTTGAAACCTACAGATTGTAACGAGGTAAAAAAAAAACTCCCTCAAAAATACCAAATCCGTGGGATACGATGAAATAACAACAAATTTACAAAAATAATTAGCGATGAATGTTCTGTTCACCTCATTAATTTATCCTTTGAGCAAGGAAGTTTTCCTGATGCTTTAAAGCTTTCAATTGTAATACCTTTGTACAAAAAAGATGACAAATTAAATATAAATAACTACAGACCTATTACATTAATAACAATTATTTAAAATATTTGTAAAATCCATGCATCACAGGCTATATAGTTTTATATTGAAACACAACATCATTAAAACAGAACAAAACGGTTTCCAAAAACATAAATCAACTACTCTGGCTAGTTTCCTCTTGGTTAAAAGTATTAAATACATAAATGAAAAAACTCCACTATCAGCTATTTACTTCGACATGAATAGGGCCTTTGATTTTGTTTGCCACAAAATTAAACTCAAAAAACTGGAGTTATATGGAATTCGCGGGATTGCTTACGATTGGATAGAGAGCTATCTTCTCGATAGAAAACAGTGTGTTGAAATGAATAAAATTAATAACGTGATGACTAGTTTTAAATCTGATTATGAACATAACAAATTTGGCGTACCACAAGGTAGTGTATTGGGACCACTTTTATTCCTTTTATACATAAACGATCTACCCAATATAACGTCTTATAAATGTGTCCTTTTTGTTTATAACATATCTATAATAATTCCAAAACAAAAAACAAAAGACTTTCAACTTGAGATTAATGTAACAATTGTAAATGTAAATAGACTGGCTTAACAAAAATAATCTAAAAGTAAATGTAAGTAAAACGAATTTCATGCAATTTTATAATATCAGGTCTAAGCCATTAAATCTGAACATTAAATATCATAATTATATAATCCATGAAACTAGTTCTGCAACATTTCTTGGAATAACTATTGACCAACACTGTGATTGGAAGGCGCATGTCGACAAAGTGTGTTCAAAACTTAGCAGTTTTGTTTTTGCATTTCGTAGGTTATCGTTAGTAGCTTCAAAAGAAACATCGCTTATGGCCTATCACGGATATGTGGATGCCGTTTTAAGATATGGTCTTCTAATCTGGGGAAACTCAGTGGAGCTTAATCGAGCATTTATAGCACAAAAACGATGCATTCGCGCTATTTGTTGTGCCAAGCCTCTAGATCCTTGTCAACCACTCTTTAAAGACGAATAGATATATTTTCGAATTATGTACATTTGTAAAAAAGCACCCTGAACACTTTAAAAAAATAAAAGATAGCGGTATCTGCTACTACTCTAGGTACCTAATAGAGGTTATTACCTATTAGAGGTTTGTACTACCGCAATGTAATAACGAGCTTTTTCATAGAAACTGCTATGTGATGGCCGTTGCGGTCTCGGCTTAGAATAAATCCTCCCAATCCTCCCGTGGATGTCGTAAGAGGCGACTAAGGGTATACATACCGGAAGATGGGCAGCAGCGTCCTCCGAGCGGAGCTTATAACGCACGCACCTTGAGGACCGATGAGAAGTTGATAGAGCTGGAAGAAGCAGCAAGTAAGTTGCCCTGGAGTATTATAGGGTTATCAGAAGTCCGAAGAGAGGGAGAGGGTACGATGACCCTCAATTCCGGCAACTTACTCTATTACCGGGAGGGCGACCAGCAGTCCCAACACGGTATCGGGTTTCTCGTCCACAAGTCCGTCGTCAATAATATTGTGAAGATCGAAAGCGTTTAGAGCAGGGTGGCATACCTTATACTCAGAATTACCGAACGGTATTCAGGGTCATAAAGGTGTATGCCCCACACTCGAAATGCCCGGACGATGAAGTGGAGAGATGAGGCTGCAGTCTTCAGTGGATATGTCGAGTTACAGCTTGCTTAATAAACAGATCTCCAAGTCAATGCGAAACAATTTAGTTCGTATAATACTACTTGTATTAAGAACGCATTACAGCGCAACAAGGGCGCCAAAGTGTTCGCAAGAGATCTTTCTATTGGGCAAAGCCTGTTGACGAAGCTGAAACCCGACAGTGGCAGCATCGTTTCGTGGAAGCCAGAGATTTTGAGTGAGCTCGAGAAGTTCTATGGACAATTATACACCTCATCGCGTAGTCCTCCTAGCATGACTAGCGATGCAAGAGCCCGTTTGATCCGACATTATACCGAAGATATCCCGGACGTCAGCTTATACGAGATCAGAATGGCTCTCAAACAGCTTAAGCGCAACAAGGCACCAGGGGAGGACGGAATAACGACAGAGCTACTGAAAGCGGGTGGAACACTGGTACTTTTTTTATATATAAAAAAAAAGAAAAAAAAGAAGTAAGTAAGTGAAGTAAGTAGTTTAAGTATTTTTTTACTTAAAGTACTTCAGAAGCTGTTTAACTCCGTCATCCTCGAGGGTACTACGCCAGATGCGTGGCACAGGAGCGTAGTGGTTTTGCTCTTTAAGAAATGTGATAAAACCATCTTGAAGAATTATAGGCCCATTTCGCTGCTGAGCCACGTCTATAAGCTGTTTTCGAGAGTAGTTACAAACCGTCTCGCTCGTAGGTTTGACGACTTTCAGCCTCCCGAACAAGCTGGATTCCGGAAAGGCTTTAGCACCGTAGATCACATCCATACGCTCCGGCAGATTATACAGAAGACCGAAGAGTATAATCGGCCACTATGTCTAGTGTTTGTGTACTACGAGAAAGCCTTTGATTCAGTCGAGACCTGGGCAGTGCTACAGTCATTACAGCGGTGCCAGATTGATTACCGGTACATCGAAGTGTTGAAGTGTTTGTACAGCAAGGCCATCATGACAGTTCGTCTTCAGGATCAGAGCACGAATTCTATCCAGTTGCAAAAAGGGGCGAGAAAGGGAGACGTTATTTCTCCGAAACTGCTTCCTTCTTCCTCTTTCTTTCCTCTGCACTGGAAGATATATTCAAGCTTCTGAACTGGAACGGATTTGGTGTTAACATCAATTGCGAATACATCACTCACCTTCGATTTGCTGATGATATAGTCATCATGGCTGAAACCCTGAAAGACCTAAGCGCAATGCTCAGTGACCTTAATATTGTTTCCCAACAGGTGGGTCTTAAAATGAACATGGGCATGACGAATATCATGTCAAATACCCATGTCGTACCCATGCCGGTTTATCTTGGGAACGATATTATCGAAGCTGTTGATCACTATGTCTACTTGGGTCAGACGATCCAACTTGGTAGATCCAACTTCGACAAAGAGGTCAACCGATGAATTCAACTCGGATGGGCAGCGTTCGGAGAATTACGCCATATCTTCTCGTCGCAGATACCGCAGAGCCTCAAGACGAAAGTTTATAATCAGTGCGTGTTGCCAGTGATGACATACGGCACTGAGACGTGGTCGCTAACTATTGGTCTTATACTTAAGCTCAGAGTTGCGCAGCGCGCAATGGAGAGAGCTATGCTCGGTGTTTCACTACGTGATAGAATCCGAAATGAGGAAATCCGTAGAAGAACGAAGGTTACCGACATAGCTCTCAGAGTTTGCAAGTTGAAGTGGCAATGGGCAGGCCATATAATTCGCAGAACCGACAACCGTTGGGGAATAAAGTTTCTCGAATGTTGACCACGAACAAGCAAGCAAAGTGACATCGACAACAACAATGGACCGACGACATTGTAGCCATCGCAGGAAGTCGGTGGATGGAGGTGGCACAAGATCGCTCGTCATGGCGCTCTTTGGGGGAGGCCTATGTTCAGCATTAGACTTCTAAAGGCTGACATGATGTCATGATGACATAGTACCCATACCTAGTACCTATACCTATAATAAAAAATAAACCTAGAAAAAAATTTGAAAAATAATAGTAAAATACGCGAAAAAAAGGTTAGAAATATCAGTAAAATATGAGAAAAATATCAGAAAAAAAACAGAATAAAACAAGAAAAAAATCAGAAAAATATCAGGTAAGGCCAAGCTGAGGCGAAAAGAGCTATACCAAGAGTCTCCCGTACCGCGCCATTAGATGTTTACCATCAAAAGAATTTTCACGATCGATTCGCAATTGAGGGAGAAATTAGTAAACATACATACAAACAAAATACATAAGTACAGTCGAACATAGAACCTCCTCCTTTTGTGAAGTCGATTAAAAAAAAACGATGAATAGATATTATTTAACTACAGAATCCTTCAACGTAATTATTTTTAATTTTGTGTAGCCGATAATATTTTATCTTATTTGTCGTACTACCACGACATCCACTTATTTATATGAGCAGACTCAAAGTACACATTGTTCCGCCGCCAGGGCGAGCTGTACAAACGCAAAATACTCCCGGAATAAAGTAGCTTTGCTCAGATAGCGTAAATAACACGTCACTCAGGGAGAATTGAAAATTTATACATTTATGCCGTTCGCGGAATAATTTAGTTATTCTTCATGATTACAGGCGCTGGGGCGCTCGGACGCGGGCGAGTTACTGCCGTCTGCTTTGGCAGTTATTTTTCCTTCATTGCGCGTGACGTTTATTGAGTGTGCTTTGATAACTTCAGGAAATGTAACAGTGCGAGCGTAGAGAATAACTGACCGAGCGAGCGCGAAGCGCGAGCGAAGCGTCTCCGTTTCAGCTTGGGCAAAAATGCTGTCGTATGTCTGGATGTCCGCCTGTCTGGATCTCTGTTGTCCTCTATAGGTCGCATTTCTCAACCGATCTAGACGAAACTTGGTATATACGTTAAACTAATTTTTAGTTTTGTTTTGTCGTTCGGTATTTTTGATTTACTTCCCCCAAAAAGGGGAAAAAGGGGGCTACTTATTATCTCCGCCTTATTAGATCGGATTTTAATGGTTATTTTTTTATTTTAAAGGTATAAATAAAAGGCTTTAAATAAGTCTCATATAAATTTGGTGAAGATCTTGATGAGGATCTTCGGCGTGTTGAGCAGAATAGCTCCTCAATATGCAGTAAATTTCTCACTTTTCGGTTTCTACCAGTGGAATCAGCCCTTTATCCACTAGGTAGGGATTGATGGAGCACCTTGGTTATTAATGTTAGTGTTACAATAAGGTCACTAGATGGCGCTGATGAGCACCGCTAGATTGTAAAAAAGTTTGTACGCGCGAGGTCTACAGCTCACAGAGCCACTAGTAATATTGCTATCTATTGCTCCTTTTTTTAGGTACATGAAGCTTGACTTATCCGGCGACTTAGTCATAAAGTCGGTGGCCGAAATAATAGTCGGCCTCGGTAGGTATGTGTCATAGTATAGTTCCCTACAAAAATCCTATTTGAGGAAACTTTTAATTGGCCTTCTGTACAAGTTACATGTATGTATTATTATTTCTGACATTTATATAAAGAATTGTCTAAAATTGAGAAAATGATATCCCTGTAGGGTTTCTTGGTGCTCTCTTCTCTAACGGGCGTATATCCGAAGCATCGGTAGAGTCAAAAGGGTATTTACTTTTCCTGGTGCGAGATTCTACTCCGATTCGGCACGTAAACGGGAAAATTCCTTTACAAACTGAACGCATACTTAGTTTACATAATTTTATTGATTTGATCTATTTAGGTATAATAATTTTCGTTTTTTTTATGCATGAAATGTTTTGGCAAAATGCTATTAAGTTGTGACGATGTGAAACCTCTTTCATAAATTCTTAATTCTTTCATAATCCATTTCATTCCATTTGATAGTTTGTCATTATTAATTCTAAATTCAAATAACCTGTCATTCCCATATTGTCATGGGATTAGCAAAATCTGCAATTTAACAAAATAATATGTTATAAAATACCTTAATAAGTTTATTACATGTGGAGTCCTATAGTGACTGTATAAATAAGCCTACACTATACTGTATTGGTTCCATGAGTAACCTTTATATTATTTAAGGTTCCTCTTTCTTATGAGTTTTATTTCCAGACTATGAATGATGATGAATTTATGTGTGATTTATGAATTTGAATGCATCTAGGAATCCAATCAATTGTATATTTATATTGTAAATAAACATGTCCACCAAAAAAATTAAAGGCGATAACCCAAATTGGTCAAAAACAAAAATTCAATGGAGCTTGTGCAAGTTTCTTTGAAAATTGGCCAGAGTCTAAAAATTCCTTTTCAGCTCAGCATTTCCATTATTTTAATTAATTATTTTACTATTTCATCTTTATTACCCTTATTAAATATATATATATATATATTATTAACTTCTACTTATTTTTTTCTCTTTTCTTTAGCATTTTTTTTTAAATAAACCTAATGTTTTGGGATACCAATAACATCAACATTTTTACATACCAAACTAAAATTTTTTTTTTGTTTTAATATAATTTAAAAAAAAAAAAACTCCTTGTAGGCGGGGTATTGTGACGATGTGAAACCTCATTCATAAATTCTTAATTTCTTAATTTCATTCCATTTGATAGTTTGTGATTATTAATTCTAAATTCAAATTCAAAACTGCAATTTTACGAAATAATATGTTATAAAATACCTTAATAAGTTTATTACGTGTGGAGTCCTTTAAATATATATGATAGTTTTTTCGTTCGTGGTTGTTTTAATCCGTATCATTGAAGTACGAAAAGTCTGTGATAAGAACAATACTAGAGCCCCAAGGGTATACTCTTACCAAATATATTAAATTGAGAGAAGACTGAATAAAATAGTCGAGTGCAAGATCTCTGTTTATCAACATCTCCTTGTGCTCCTATTGTTCCTGTATTTTTATGTTGTCCACTGAGGTTTGGTCCCTGGGCTAATGGAACAAACCCAAACCTTAGGACCGCCTCGTTACAATGTATTTTGCCTACTTACAATAAATACTTTTACTTTGACCTATGTAGCAAAAAGATTTTTAGTAGCAAACCAAATGGTCTCACTTACGTCATAGTAGAAACAGAACGTACGTGCTTGTTTTTAGTAGCAAACCAAATGGTCTCACTTACGTCATAGTAGAAACAGAACGTACGTGCTTGTTTTTAGTAGCAAACCAAACGGTCTCACTTACGTCATAGTAGAAACAGAACGTGCGTGCTTGTTTTTAGTAGTAAACTAAACGGTCTCACTTACGTCATAGTAGAAACAGAACGTGAGTGCTTGTTTTTAGTAGCAAACCAAACGGTATCACTTACGTCATAGTAGAAACAGAACTTGCTTGCTTGTTTTTAGTAGCAAATCAAACGGTCTCACTTACGTCATAGTAGAAACAGAACGTGCGTGCTTGTTTTTAGTAGCAAACCAAACGGTCTCACTTACGTCATAGTAGAAACAGAACGTGCGTGCTTGTTTTTAGTAGCAAACCTAACGGTCTCACTTACGTCATAGTAGAAACAGAACGTGCGTGCTTGTTTTTAGTAGCAAACCAAACGGTCTCACTTACGCCATAGTAGAAACAGAACTTGCTTGCTTGTTTTTAGTAGCAAATCAAACGGTCTCACTTACGTCATAGTAGAAACAGAACGTGCGTGCTTGTTTTTAGTAGCAAACCAAACGGTCTCACTTAAGTCATAGTAGAAACAGAACTTGCTTGCTTGTTTTTAGTAGCAAATCAAACGGTCTCACTTACGTCATAGTAGAAACAGAACGTGCGTGCTTGTTTTTAGTAGCAAATCAAACGGTCTCACTTACGTCATAGTAGAAACAGAACTTGCTTGCTTGTTTTTAGTAGCAAATCAAACGGTCTCACTTACGTCATAGTAGAAACAGAACGTGCGTGCTTGTTTTTAGTAGCAAATCAAACGGTCTCACTTACGTCATAGTAGAAACAGAACTTGCTTGCTTGTTTTTAGTAGCAAATCAAACGGTCTCACTTACGTCACAGTGGAAACAGAACTTGCTTGCTTGTTTTTAGTAGCAAATCAAACGGTCTCACTTACGTCATAGTAGAAACAGAACTTGCTTGCTTGTTTTTTATCATACATACACCCAAAAAGGTTTAAAAAAGACGGGATCTATACCACCAAACAAACGAGTGAAACATAGCAAATGGCGGCTGCGTATGTGTGCGTGAGTGCATAATTTGTGGTGTTTTGTGGGTGATACACAATTTCATCATAAAATACTGCTTTATTTTTATTTTTCAGATCGGCGTTGGTGTGTACTCGTGAGGCTTGTGGGTACGAGCGGATCGGCATATTTTGGGTGCTTCACTTTCGATTTAGCGGTGTGGAATCAGTTTTTTTTTAATATTCTTGCGTACACCTATGTGATTGTTAAGTTCTGCTTAATCTGTAGTTCCGAGACCGTTTATTTCCTGGTTTTACCTACTATATGTGGACAACTCCCGTGTTCATAACTGTAGAAGCAAAAAAAATAATTAAAAAAATATATATAAAAACGGGGCTTTTTCATTTTTTTGTTGCTTTGTAATTATTTAGGTATTTTTTTTAATCTGCCTTTTTTTTCTTATCACTTTTCAAGTTTTTTTTATTGTTTTTTCATCGGTCTGTGCGCTACCATGAAAGTTTCAGCCGGATAGCTAATAGGGAAGTGCTCGAAATTTAGATTGCAAGATTCCAGGACAGACAAAATACATAGATACATACATAGATACAAATGAAGTTAAATGAAACCTTTTAAATAAAAAGAGAAACCTCGTGAGTTTATTTGCTAAATGTATTTCTCTGTAATAAATGGTGGTTCTCTACTTGATGCGTACAGCCAACAGCAGTGCGCCAGGTAATATGTAAGCTTATAAGAATTTATTAGGCATTGTGTTTATTTGCTTGGTGGGTATAAACTTATGCTGGTTATTTCATACACGAAACATTCTTTGTTTCTTATTTCGTCTATAACTGCCTACTTTAAGTAATTATGTTGTAGTTATTTGGGAAAGGCAATTTAGTATAAATTGCTCGTGTTATTTATTATCTGTACTTAGAAGAAAAAAGTACAATAATAGACTGCAAGTTCTATCTTAATAGACTAGCTGTGTATGCGGCTTTGCTTGCATTTTTCTACACATAAACTAAATGACACATAAAACACGCTTCTTTATTTATTTGTAGAATACAGATAATCAATCTAAATGTTCACTGAAAACAATCACTTACGGTTGATGATGAGATGTAGTGATTATGTGATAAAAGCGGGGAAGGATGGGTTAAAGAGTTTATTTAAAAGAGAGCATTCAACAAAGCAAATATTATCTATACTTATAATAAAACTGTAACAGGTCCAATTCTGTACATTGAAGATATATCGTAAAAATTTTTTGGAGACTGTTCTCTGTTCTTTACTGAAGCCATAAATGTATTTTTTTTCATTTTTGTCTCTCTGTCTGTCTGTCTGTACCTTGGCTAGGCATTACGCCGAAACTACTGAATGAATTTAAATGAAACTTGGTATGATTTGAGTTCATACTACGAGGTACGACATAGGATACTTATCATCTCGAAAAATGAAACGGTTCCCACAGGATAGGAGTTGAAAGTTATTTAAAAATACACTTACCACACTGCAACTACTGGACGGATTTTGATGCACTTGGCACAGTCAAAGTTATATGATGGATGAAAATTTGTGTGTTTTTTTATTTTGTCTGTCTGTCTGTCTGTCTGTTTTTTGTACCTTGGACGCGCATCACACCGAAACTACGGAATGAATTCAAATGAAACTTGACATTATTTGAGTAGGTAGGACATTGGATACTTTCATACCGGTAATTTAAAGGGTCCCCGCAGGATAGAGGTTTTTTTGAGTTGGTATTCATGTTTTAGGGTTTATTGTTACTTCCGTAGTTAATCTCTAGGATACTCAAGGAATATTCTTCCAAATTTCAAATACCTAGGTCCACCGGTTTAGGTTGGGCGTTGTTTGTCAGTCAGTCAGTCAGTCAGTCAGTCAGTAAGTCAGTCAGTCAGTCAGTCAGTCAGTCAGTCAGTCAGTCAGTCAGTCAGTCAGTCAGTCAGTCAGTCAGTCAGTCAGTCAGTCAGTCAGTCAATCAGTCAGTCAGTAGGTATGTCATGGTAAGTACTGTTTAATATGCATGATTAAAATAATGTAATAAAACAGATATTTTAATTATTCTGCCCAAAAGTGAAGGACATCTATACTAAAAACGTAAGCATCATAATAAAAAAAAAAACTGTAAAAGGAAGACAAAAAAAAACTAGGATACTAAAAATAAGCTACTGAAAAAGAATAAATATTTTTTTAAATTCGTGTCTGTTTGTCTGTTAGTCTGTTCACGCATCACGTAAAAACTACTAGACCGATTACGCTGCAGTTTGTCACTGTTGGATAGCTTAGGGTTTGACTTAAAAGCTGGTGTACTATTATCTCAATCCGATGAGTAGATGCCGAGCAATCAATAAAAACATTTTGACGGCTGAAGGAATTTTGTTTAAATGTTGGTATAATGTTTTCAAACAATTTGAAATCCTTTAATTCAAACCGGTGTGAACTTGGCAGCCAAAATGTAGCAGCCTAAAATCCGACTAAATTAAGAAGGTTTTTTTTTATAATAGTGGTTAACTCTTATTTGTTAATTAATGATTATTATTTAATAATAATAATAATATAAAAAACCTTTGATTAATAAGTTAACGCAAATTTTTATAAAAATATATCCCGAAGAACATGAACAAAATATATTCTTGAGATTTTTAAGGGAACACGCACCTAGTTAGAGCTCTTATCCCCTGAAAAATGAAAGTTTGAATTACGAATTTTATTCTCTCATAATGTAGCTTCAAAACGAGTATACCGACAATGTGGCTAAATGACAGCTTAACCCTAAATTCTTTACTTGAATTATGGATGAACACTGAACCGTGTCTGAAATTTTTAGGCTGCTGATATATTTTGACTTCAAATACGCTAATATTGTTTAAAATCTGCACAATTGTATCATAAACGATATACAGGCTACCTTCTAATCACTATTGCAAAGTGTTTTTTTGACTATTTAACCCTGGAATAGTCAATCAAAATTGATACTGAGTTTTGATTTCACTACTCATGTTCCACGGTGTGTTTCGACCTTTGAGACCCTGAAATCAACTATTAATCTCATTCAAATATAACAAATGGTGCACAAGCTACTATAAAAATGCTAACAGATGGTGGCTAAATGCCAACCTGACGATAAAACATCCCAAAGTACATGAACCAAAAAAACCTTGACATTTTTCAGGAAACAAACCTCTAGTAAGACCTCTCATCCCCTGAAATCTGTAAGTTTTGATATATCACACTATTGTCTAATAAAGTAGCTTCAAAACGTGTATAACGAGAATGTGGCTAAATGACAGCTTAACCCTAAATTCTTTACTTGAATTATGGATGAACACTGAACCGTGTCTGAAATTTTTAGGCTGCTGATATATTTCGACTTGAAATACGCTAATAATGTTTAAAATCTGCACAATTGTATCATAAACGATATACAATCTACCTTTTAATCACTATTGCAAAGTGTTTTTTTGACTATTTAACCCTGGAATAGTCAATCAAAATTGATACTGAGTTTTGATTTCACTACTCATGTTCCACGGTGTGTTTCGACCTTTGAGACCCTGAAATCAACTATTAATCTCATTCAAATACAACAAATGGTGCACAAGCTACTATAAAAATGCTAACAGATGGTGGCTAAATGCCAACCTGACCATAAAACATCCCAAAGTACATGAACAAAAAAAACCTAGACATTTTTCAGGAAACAAACCTCTAGTAAGACCTCTCATCCCCTGAAATCTGTAAGTTTTGATATATCACACTATTGTCTAATAAAGTAGCTTCAAAACGTGTATAAAGAGAATGTGGCTAAATGACAGCTTAACCCTAAATTCTTTACTTGAATTATGGATGAACACTGAACCGAGTCTGAAATTTTTAGGCTGCTGATATATTTCGACTTGAAATACGCTAATAATGTTTAAAATCTGCACAATTGTATCATAAACGATATACAATCTACCTTTTAATCACTATTGCAAAGTGTTTTTTTGAGTATTTAACCCTGGAATAGTCAATCAAAATTGATACTGAGTTTTGATTTCACTACTCATGTTCCACGGTGTGTTTCGACCTTTGAGACCCTGAAATCAACTATTAATCTCATTCAAATACAACAAATGGTGCACAAGCTACTATAAAAATGCTAACAGATGGTGGCTAAATGCCAACCTGACCATAAAACATCCCAAAGTACATGAACCAAAAAAAACCTAGACATTTTTCAGGAAACAAACCTCTAGTAAGACCTCTCATCCCCTGAAATCTGTAAGTTTTGATATATCACACTATTGTCTAATAAAGTAGCTTCAAAACGTGTATAAAGAGAATGTGGCTAAATGACAGCTTAACCCTAAATTCTTTACTTGAATTATGGATGAACACTGAACCGTGTCTGAAATTTTTAGGCTGCTGATATATTTCGACTTGAAATACGCTAATATTGTTTAAAATCTGCACAATTGTATAATAAACGATATACAAGCTACCTTCTAATCACTATTGCAAAGTGATTGTTTGACTATTTAACCCTGGAATAGTCAATCAAAATTGATACTGAGTTTTGATTTCACTACTCATGTTCCACGGTGTGTTTCGACCTTTGAGACCCTGAAATCAACTATTAATCTGATTGAAATATAACAAATGGTGCACAAGCTACTATAAAAATGCTAACAGATGGTGGCTAAATGCCAACCTGACCATAAAACATCCCAAAGTACATGAACCAAAAAAAACCTAGACATTTTTCAGGAAACAAACCTCTAGTAAGACCTCTCATCCCCTGAAATCTGTAAGTTTTGATATATCACACTATTGTCTAATAAAGTAGCTTCAAAACGTGTATAAAGAAAATGTGGCTAAATGACAGCTTAACCCTAAATTCTTTACTTGAATTATGGATGAACACTGAACCGTGTCTGAAATTTTTAGGCTGCTGATATATTTCGACTTGAAATACGCTAATATTGTTTAAAATCTGCACAATTGTATCATAAACGATATACAGGCTACCTTCTTATTACTATTGCAAAGTGATTTTTTGACTATTTAACCCTGGAATAGTCAATCAAAATTGATACTGAGTTTTGATTTCACTACTCATGTTCCACGGTGTGTTTCGACCTTTGAGACCCTGAAATCAACTATTAATCTCATTCAAATACAACAAATGGTGCACAAGCTACTATAAAAATGCTAACAGATGGTGGCTAAATGCCAACCTGACCATAAAACATCCCAAAGTACATGAACCAAAAAAAACCTAGACATTTTTCAGGAAACAAACCTCTAGTAAGACCTCTCATCCCCTGAAATCTGTAAGTTTTGATATATCACACTATTGTCTAATAAAGTAGCTTCAAAACGTGTATAAAGAGAATGTGGCTAAATGACAGCTTAACCCTAAATTCTTTACTTGAATTATGGATGAACACTGAACCGAGTCTGAAATTTTTAGGCTGCTGATATATTTCGACTTGAAATACGCTAATAATGTTTAAAATCTGCACAATTGTATCATAAACGATATACAGGCTACCTTCTAATTACTATTGCAAAGTGATTGTTTGACTATTTAACCCTGGAATAGTCAATCAAAATTGATACTGAGTTTTGATTTCACTACTCATGTTCCACGGTGTGTTTCGACCTTTGAGACCCTGAAATCAACTATTAATCTCATTCAAATATAACAAATGGTGCACAAGCTACTATAAAAATGCTAACAGATGGTGGCTAAATGCCAACCTGACCATAAAACATCCCAAAGTACATGAACCAAAAAAAACCTAGACATTTTTCAGGAAACAAACCTCTAGTAAGACCTCTCATCCCCTGAAATCTGTAAGTTTTGATATATCACACTATTGTCTAATAAAGTAGCTTAAAAACGTGTATAAAGAGAATGTGGCTAAATGACAGCTTAACCCTAAATTCTTTACTTGAATTATGGATGAACACTGAACCGTGTCTGAAATTTTTAGGCTGCTGATATATTTCGACTTGAAATACGCTAATATTGTTTAAAATCTGCACAATTGTATCATAAACGATATACAGGCTACCTTCTAATTACTATTGCAAAGTGATTTTTTGACTATTTAACCCTGGAATAGTCAATCAAAATTGATACTGAGTTTTGATTTCACTACTCATGTTCCACGGTGTATTTCGACCTTTGAGACCCTGAAATCAACTATTAATCTCATTCAAATATAACAAATGGTGCACAATCTACTATAAAAATGCTAACAGGTGGTGGCTAAATGCCAACCTGACCATAAAACATCCCAAAGTACATGAACCAAAAAAAACCTAGACATTTTTCAGGAAACAAACCTCTAGTAAGACCTCTCATCCCCTGAAATCTGTAAGTTTTGATATATCACACTATTGTCTAATAAAGTAGCTTCAAAACGTGTATAAAGAGAATGTGGCTAAATGACAGCTTAACCCTAAATTCTTTACTTGAATTATGGATGAACACTGAACCGAGTCTGAAATTTTTAGGCTGCTGATATATTTCGACTTGAAATACGCTAATAATGTTTAAAATCTGCACAATTGTATCATAAACGATATACAATCTACCTTTTAATCACTATTGCAAAGTGTTTTTTTGACTATTTAACCCTGGAATAGTCAATCAAAATTGATACTGAGTTTTGATTTCACTACTCATGTTCCACGGTGTGTTTCGACCTTTGAGACCCTGAAATCAACTATTAATCTCATTCAAATACAACAAATGGTGCACAAGCTACTATAAAAATGCTAACAGATGGTGGCTAAATGCCAACCTGACCATAAAACATCCCAAAGTACATGAACCAAAAAAAACCTAGACATTTTTCAGGAAACAAACCTCTAGTAAGACCTCTCATCCCCTGAAATCTGTAAGTTTTGATATATCACACTATTGTCTAATAAAGTAGCTTCAAAACGTGTATAAAGAGAATGTGGCTAAATGACAGCTTAACCCTAAATTCTTTACTTGAATTATGGATGAACACTGAACCGTGTCTGAAATTTTTAGGCTGCTGATATATTTCGACTTGAAATACGCTAATATTGTTTAAAATCTGCACAATTGTATAATAAACGATATACAAGCTACCTTCTAATCACTATTGCAAAGTGATTGTTTGACTATTTAACCCTGGAATAGTCAATCAAAATTGATACTGAGTTTTGATTTCACTACTCATGTTCCACGGTGTGTTTCGACCTTTGAGACCCTGAAATCAACTATTAATCTGATTGAAATATAACAAATGGTGCACAAGCTACTATAAAAATGCTAACAGATGGTGGCTAAATGCCAACCTGACCATAAAACATCCCAAAGTACATGAACCAAAAAAAACCTAGACATTTTTCAGGAAACAAACCTCTAGTAAGACCTCTCATCCCCTGAAATCTGTAAGTTTTGATATATCACACTATTGTCTAATAAAGTAGCTTCAAAACGTGTATAAAGAAAATGTGGCTAAATGACAGCTTAACCCTAAATTCTTTACTTGAATTATGGATGAACACTGAACCGTGTCTGAAATTTTTAGGCTGCTGATATATTTCGACTTGAAATACGCTAATATTGTTTAAAATCTGCACAATTGTATCATAAACGATATACAGGCTACCTTCTTATTACTATTGCAAAGTGATTTTTTGACTATTTAACCCTGGAATAGTCAATCAAAATTGATACTGAGTTTTGATTTCACTACTCATGTTCCACGGTGTGTTTCGACCTTTGAGACCCTGAAATCAACTATTAATCTCATTCAAATACAACAAATGGTGCACAAGCTACTATAAAAATGCTAACAGATGGTGGCTAAATGCCAACCTGACCATAAAACATCCCAAAGTACATGAACCAAAAAAAACCTAGACATTTTTCAGGAAACAAACCTCTAGTAAGACCTCTCATCCCCTGAAATCTGTAAGTTTTGATATATCACACTATTGTCTAATAAAGTAGCTTCAAAACGTGTATAAAGAGAATGTGGCTAAATGACAGCTTAACCCTAAATTCTTTACTTGAATTATGGATGAACACTGAACCGAGTCTGAAATTTTTAGGCTGCTGATATATTTCGACTTGAAATACGCTAATAATGTTTAAAATCTGCACAATTGTATCATAAACGATATACAATCTACCTTCTAATCACTATTGCAAAGTGATTGTTTGACTATTTAACCCTGGAATAGTCAATCAAAATTGATACTGAGTTTTGATTTCACTACTCATGTTCCACGGTGTGTTTCGACCTTTGAGACCCTGAAATCAACTATTAATCTCATTCAAATATAACAAATGGTGCACAAGCTACTATAAAAATGCTAACAGATGGTGGCTAAATGCCAACCTGACCATAAAACATCCCAAAGTACATGAACCAAAAAAAACCTAGACATTTTTCAGGAAACAAACCTCTAGTAAGACCTCTCATCCCCTGAAATCTGTAAGTTTTGATATATCACACTATTGTCTAATAAAGTAGCTTAAAAACGTGTATAAAGAGAATGTGGCTAAATGACAGCTTAACCCTAAATTCTTTACTTGAATTATGGATGAACACTGAACCGTGTCTGAAATTTTTAGGCTGCTGATATATTTCGACTTGAAATACGCTAATATTGTTTAAAATCTGCACAATTGTATCATAAACGATATACAGGCTACCTTCTAATTACTATTGCAAAGTGATTTTTTGACTATTTAACCCTGGAATAGTCAATCAAAATTGATACTGAGTTTTGATTTCACTACTCATGTTCCACGGTGTATTTCGACCTTTGAGACCCTGAAATCAACTATTAATCTCATTCAAATATAACAAATGGTGCACAATCTACTATAAAAATGCTAACAGGTGGTGGCTAAATGCCAACCTGACCATAAAACATCCCAAAGTACATGAACCAAAAAAAACCTAGACATTTTTCAGGAAACAAACCTCTAGTAAGACCTCTCATCCCCTGAAATCTGTAAGTTTTGATATATCACACTATTGTCTAATAAAGTAGCTTCAAAACGTGTATAAAGAGAATGTGGCTAAATGACAGCTTAACCCTAAATTCTTTACTTGAATTATGGATAACACTGAACCGTGTCTGAAATTTTTAGGCTGCTGATATATTTCGACTTGAAATACGCTAATATTGTTTAAAATCTGCACAATTGTATCATAAACGATATAAAGGCTACCTTCTAATTACTATTGCAAAGTGATTTTTTGACTATTTAACCCTGGAATAGTCAATCAAAATTGATACTGAGTTTTGATTTCACTACTCATGTTCCACGGTGTGTTTCGACCTTTGAGACCCTGAAATCAACTATAAATCTCATTCAAATATAACAAATAGTGCACAAGCTACTATAAAAATGCTAACAGATGGTGGCTAAATACCAACCTGACCATAAAACATCCCAAAGTACATGAACCAAAAAAAACCTAGACATTTTTCAGGAAACAAACCTCTAGTAAGACCTCTCATCCCCTGAAATCTGTAAGTTTTGATATATCACACTATTTTCTAATAAAGTAGCTTCAAAACGTGTATAAAGAGAATGTGGCTAAATGACAGCTTAACCCTAAATTCTTTACTTGAATTATGGATGAACACTGAACCGTGTCTGAAATTTTTAGGCTGCTGATATATTTCGACTTGAAATACGCTAATATTGTTTAAAATCTGCACAATTGTATCATAAACGATATACAGGCTACCTTCTAATTACTATTGCAAAGTGATTTTTTGACTATTTAACCCTGGAATAGTCAATCAAAATTGATACTGAGTTTTGATTTCACTACTCATGTTCCACGGTGTGTTTCGACCTTTGAGACCCTGAAATCAACTATAAATCTCATTCAAATATAACAAATAGTGCACAAGCTACTATAAAAATGCTAACAGATGGTGGCTAAATACCAACCTGACCATAAAACATCCCAAAGTACATGAACCAAAAAAAACCTAGACATTTTTCAGGAAACAAACCTCTAGTAAGACCTCTCATCCTCTGAAATCTGTAAGTTTTGATATATCACACTATTGTCTAATAAAGTAGCTTCAAAACGTGTATAAAGAGAATGTGGCTAAATGACAGCTTAACCCTAAATTCTTTACTTGAATTATGGATGAACACTGAACCGTGTCTGAAATTTTTAGGCTGCTGATATATTTCGACTTGAAATACGCTAATAATGTTTAAAATCTGCACAATTGTATCATAAACGATATACAATCTACCTTTTAATCACTATTACAAAGTGTTTTTTTGACTATTTAACCCTGGAATAGTCAATCAAAATTGATACTGAGTTTTGATTTCACTACTCATGTTCCACGGTGTGTTTCGACCTTTAAGACCCTGAAATGAACTATTAATCTCATTCAAATATAACAAGTGGTGCACAAGCTACTATAAAAATGCTAACAGATGGTGGCTAAATGCCAACCTGACCATAAAACATCCCAAAGTACATGAACCAAAAAAAACCTAGACATTTTTCAGGAAACAAACCTCTAGTAAGACCTCTCATCCCCTGAAATCTGTAAGTTTTGATATATCACACTATTGTCTAATAAAATAGCTTCAAAACGAGTATAAAGAGAATGTGGCTAAATGACAGCTTAACCCTAAATTCTTTACTTGAATTATGGATGAACACTGAACCGTGTCTGAAATTTTTAGGCTGCTGATATATTTCGACTTGAAATACGCTAATAATGTTTAAAATCTGCACAATTGTATCATAAACGATATACAATCTACCTTTTAATCACTATTACAAAGTGTTTTTTTGACTATTTAACCCTGGAATAGTCAATCAAAATTGATACTGAGTTTTGATTTCACTACTCATGTTCCACGGTGTGTTTCGACCTTTGAGACCCTGAAATCAACTATAAATCTCATTCAAATATAACAAATAGTGCACAAGCTACTATAAAAATGCTAACAGATGGTGGCTAAATACCAACCTGACCATAAAACATCCCAAAGTACATGAACCAAAAAAAACCTAGACATTTTTCAGGAAACAAACCTCTAGTAAGACCTCTCATCCTCTGAAATCTGTAAGTTTTGATATATCACACTATTGTCTAATAAAGTAGCTTCAAAACGTGTATAAAGAGAATGTGGCTAAATGACAGCTTAACCCTAAATTCTTTACTTGAATTATGGATGAACACTGAACCGTGTCTGAAATTTTTAGGCTGCTGATATATTTCGACTTGAAATACGCTAATAATGTTTAAAATCTGCACAATTGTATCATAAACGATATACAATCTACCTTGTAATCACTATTGCAAAGTGATTTTTTGACTATTTAACCCTGGAATAGTCAATCAAAATTGATACTGAGTTTTGATTTCACTACTCATGTTCCACGGTGTATTTCGACCTTTGAGACCCTGAAATCAACTATTAATCTCATTCAAATATAACAAATGGTGCACAAGCTACTATAAAAATGCTAACAGGTGGTGGCTAAATGCCAACCTGACCATAAAACATCCCAAAGTACATGAACCAAAAAAAACCTAGACATTTTTCAGGAAACAAACCTCTAGTAAGACCTCTCATCCCCTGAAATCTGTAAGTTTTGATATATCACACTATTGTCTAATAAAATAGCTTCAAAACGAGTATAAAGAGAATGTGGCTAAATGACAGCTTAACCCTAAATTCTTTACTTGAATTATGGATGAACACTGAACCGTGTCTGAAATTTTTAGGCTGCTGATATATTTCGACTTGAAATACGCTAATATTGTTTAAAATCTGCACAATTGTATCATAAACGATATACAGGCTACCTTCTAATTACTATTGCAAAGTGATTTTTTGACTATTTAACCCTGGAATAGTCAATCAAAATTGATACTGAGTTTTGATTTCACTACTCATGTTCCACGGTGTGTTTCGACCTTTGAGACCCTGAAATCAACTATTAATCTCATTCAAATATAACAAATGGTGCACAAGCTACTATAAAAATGCTAACAGATGGTGGCTAAATACCAACCTGACCATAAAACATCCCAAAGTACATGAACCAAAAAAAACCTAGACATTTTTCAGGAAACAAACCTCTAGTAAGACCTCTCATCCCCTGAAATCTGTAAGTTTTGATATATCACACTATTTTCTAATAAAGTAGCTTCAAAACGTGTATAAAGAGAATGTGGCTAAATGACAGCTTAACCCTAAATTCTTTACTTGAATTATGGATGAACACTGAACCGTGTCTGAAATTTTTAGGCTGCTGATATATTTCGACTTGAAATACGCTAATATTGTTTAAAATCTGCACAATTGTATCATAAACGATATACAGGCTACCTTCTAATTACTATTGCAAAGTGATTTTTTGACTATTTAACCCTGGAATAGTCAATCAAAATTGATACTGAGTTTTGATTTCACTACTCATGTTCCACGGTGTGTTTCGACCTTTGAGACCCTGAAATCAACTATTAATCTCATTCAAATATAACAAATGGTGCACAAGCTACTATAAAAATGAACCTTTAGATGGTGGCTAAATGCCAACCTGACCATAAAACATCCCAAAGTACATGAACAAAAAAAAACCTAGACATTTTTCAGGAAACAAACCTCTAGTAAGACCTCTCATCCCCTGAAATCTGTAAGTTTTGATATATCACACTATTGTCTAATAAAGTAGCTTCAAAACGTGTATAAAGAGAATGTGGCTAAATGACAGCTTAACCCTAAATTCTTTACTTGAATTATGGATGAACACTGAACCGTGTCTGAAATTTTTAGGCTGCTGATATATTTCGACTTGAAATACGCTAATATTGTTTAAAATCTGCACAATTGTATCATTAACGATATACAGGCTACCTTTTAATCACTATTACAAAGTGGTTTTTTGACTATTTAACCCTGAAATAGAATATAAAATATATTATAAAAGTTTGTGCACAATTTGTTATATTTGAATGAGATTAATAGTTGATTTCAGGATCTCAAAGGTCGAAACACACCGTGGAACATAAGTAGTGAAATAAAAACTCAGTATCAATTTTGATTGACTATTCCAGGGTTAAATAGTCAAAAAATCACTTTGCAATAGTAATTAGAAGGTAGCCTGTATATCGTTTATGATACAATTGTGCAGATTTTAAATAATATTAGCGTATTTCAAGTCGAAATATATCAGCAGCCTAAAAATTTCAGACACGGTTCAGTGTTATCCATAATTCAAGTAAAGAATTTAGGGTTAAGCTGTCATTTAGCCACATTCTCTTTATACACGTTTTGAAGCTATTTTATTAGACAATAGTGTGATATATCAAAACTTACAGATTTCAGGGGATGAGAGGTCTTACTAGAGGTTTGTTTCCTGAAAAATGTCTAGGTTTTTTTTGGTTCATTTACTTTGGGATGTTTTATGGTCAGGTTGGCATTTAGCCACCATCTGTTAGCATTTTTATAGTAACTTGTGCACCATTTGTTATATTTGAATGAGATTAATAGTTGATTTCAGGGTCTCAAAGGTCGAAACACACCGTGGAACATGAGTAGTGAAATCAAAACTCAGTATCAATTTTGATTGACTATTCCAGGGTTAAACAGTCAAAAAAACACTTTGCAATAGTGATTACAAGGTAGATTGTATATCGTTTATGATACAATTGTGCAGATTTTAAACAATATTAGCGTATTTCAAGTCGAAATATATCAGCAGCCTAAAAATTTCAGACACGGTTCAGTGTTCATCCATAATTCAAGTAAAGAATTTAGGGTTAAGCTGTCATTTAGCCACATTCTCGTTATACACGTTTTGAAGCTACTTTATTAGACAATAGTGTAATATATCAAAACTTACAGATTTCAGGGGATGAGAGGTCTTACTAGAGGTCTGTTTCCTGAAAAATGTCTAGGTTTTTTTTGGTTCATGTACTTTGGGATGTTTTATGGTCAGGTTGGCATTTAGCCACCATCTATTAGCAATTTTATAGTAGCTTGTGCACCATTTGTATAGTTGATTTCAGGGTCTCAAAGGTCGAAACACACCGTGGAACATGAGTAGTGAAATCAAAACTCAGTATCAATTTTGATTGACTATTCCAGGGTTAAATAGTCAAAAAATCACTTTGCAATAGTGATAAGAAGGTAGCCTGTATATCGTTTATGATACAATAGTGCAGATTTTAAACAATATTAGCGTATTTCAAGTCGAAATATATCAGCAGCCTAAAAATTTCAGACACGGTTCAGTGTTCATCCATAATTCAAGTAAAGAATTTAGGGTTAAGCTGTCATTTAGCCACATTCTCTTTATAAACGTTTTAAAGCTATTTTATTAGACAATAGTGTGATATATCAAAACTTACAGATTTCAGGGGATGAGAGGTCTTACTAGAGGTTTGTTTCCTGAAAAATGTCTAGGTTTTTTTTGGTTCATGTACTTTGGGATGTTTTATGGTCAGGTTGGCATTTAGCCACCATCTGTTAGCATTTTTATAGTAGCTTGTGCACCATTTGTTATATTTGAATGAGATTAATAGTTGATTTCAGGGTCTCAAAGGTCGAAACACACCGTGGAACATGAGTAGTGAAATCAAAACTCAGTATCAATTTTGATTGACTATTCCAGGGTTAAATAGTCAAAAAATCACTTTGCAATAGTGATTAGAAGGTAGCTTGTATATCGTTTATTATACAATTGTGCAGATTTTAAACAATATTAGCGTATTTCAAGTCGAAATATATCAGCAGCCTAAAAATTTCAGACACGGTTCAGTGTTCATCCATAATTCAAGTAAAGAATTTAGGGTTAAGCTGTCATTTAGCCACATTCGCGTTATACTCGTTTTGAAGTTATTTTATTAGACAATAGTGTGATATATCAAAACTTACAGATTTTAGGGGATGAGAGGTCTTACTAGAGGTTTGTTTCCTGAAAAATGTCTAGGTTTTTTTTGGTTCATGTACTTTGGGATGTTTTATGGTCAGGTTGGCATTTAGCCACCATCTGTTAGCATTTTTATAGTAGCTTGTGCACCATTTGTTGTATTTGAATGAGATTAATAGTTGATTTCAGGGTCTCAAAGGTCGAAACACACCGTGGAACATGAGTAGTGAAATCAAAACTCAGTATCAATTTTGATTGACTATTCCAGGGTTAAATAGTCAAAAAAACACTTTGCAATAGTGATTACAAGGTAGATTGTATATCGTTTATGATACAATTGTGCAGATTTTAAACAATATTAGCGTATTTCAAGTCGAAATATATCAGCAGCCTAAAAATTTCAGACACGGTTCAGTGTTCATCCATAATTCAAGTAAAGAATTAAGGGTTAAGCTGTCATTTAGCCACATTCTCGTTATACACGTTTTGAAGCTACTTTATTAGACAATAGTGTAATATATCAAAATTTACAGATTTCAGGGGATGAGAGGTCTTACTAGAGGTCTGTTTCCTGAAAAATGTCTAGGTTTTTTTTGGTTCATGTACTTTGGGATGTTTTATGGTCAGGTTGGCATTAAGCCACCATCTATTAGCATTTTTATAGTAGCTTGTGCACCATTTGTATAGTTGATTTCAGGGTCTCAAAGGTCGAAACACACCGTGGAACATGAGTAGTGAAATCAAAACTCAGTATCAATTTTGATTGACTATTCCAGGGTTAAATAGTCAAAAAATCACTTTGCAATAGTGATTAGAAGGTAGCCTGTATATCGTTTATGATACAATAGTGCAGATTTTAAACAATATTAGCGTATTTCAAGTCGAAATATATCAGCAGCCTAAAAATTTCAGACACGGTTCAGTGTTCATCCATAATTCAAGTAAAGAATTTAGGGTTAAGCTGTCATTTAGCCACATTCTCTTTATAAACGTTTTAAAGCTATTTTATTAGACAATAGTGTGATATATCAAAACTTACAGATTTCAGGGGATGAGAGGTCTTACTAGAGGTTTGTTTCCTGAAAAATGTCTAGGTTTTTTTTGGTTCATGTACTTTGGGATGTTTTATGGTCAGGTTGGCATTTAGCCACCATCTGTTAGCATTTTTATAGTAGCTTGTGCACCATTTGTTGTATTTGAATGAGATTAATAGTTGATTTCAGGGTCTCAAAGGTCGAAACACACCGTGGAACATGAGTAGTGAAATCAAAACTCAGTATCAATTTTGATTGACTATTCCAGGGTTAAATAGTCAAAAAATCACTTTGCAATAGTGATTAGAAGGTAGCTTGTATATCGTTTATTATACAATTGTGCAGATTTTAAACAATATTAGCGTATTTCAAGTCGAAATATATCAGCAGCCTAAAAATTTCAGACACGGTTCAGTGTTCATCCATAATTCAAGTAAAGAATTTAGGGTTAAGCTGTCATTTAGCCACATTCTCGTTATACACGTTTTGAAGCTACTTTATTAGACAATAGTGTGATATATCAAAACTTACAGATTTCAGGGGATCAGAGGTCTTACTAGAGGTTTGTTTCCTGAAAAATGTCTAGGTTTTTTTTGGTTCATGTACTTTGGGATGTTTTATGGTCAGGTTGGCATTTAGCCACCATCTGTTAGCATTTTTATAGTAGCTTGTGCACCATTTGTTGTATTTGAATGAGATTAATAGTTGATTTCAGGGTCTCAAAGGTCGAAACACACCGTGGAACATGAGTAGTGAAATCAAAACTCAGTATCAATTTTGATTGACTATTCCAGGGTTAAATAGTCAAAAAAACACTTTGCAATAGTGATTAAAAGGTAGATTGTATATCGTTTATGATACAATTGTGCAGATTTTAAACAATATTAGCGTATTTCAAGTCGAAATATATCAGCAGCCTAAAAATTTCAGACACGGTTCAGTGTTCATCCATAATTCAAGTAAAGAATTTAGGGTTAAGCTGTCATTTAGCCACATTCTCTTTATACACGTTTTGAAGCTATTTTATTAGACAATAGTGTGATATATCAAAACTTACAGATTTCAGGGGATGAGAGGTCTTACTAGAGATTTGTTTCCTGAAAAATGTCTAGGTTTTTTTTGGTTCATGTACTTTGGGATGTTTTATGGTCAGGTTGGCATTTAGCCACCACTTGTTAGCATTTTTATAGTAGCTTGTGCACCATTTGTTATATTTGAATGAGATTAATAGTTGATTTCAGGGTCTCAAAGGTCGAAACACACCGTGGAACATGAGTAGTGAAATCAAAACTCAGTATCAATTTTGATTGACTATTCCAGGGTTAAACAGTCAAAAAAACACTTTGCAATAGTGATTACAAGGTAGATTGTATATCGTTTATGATACAATTGTGCAGATTTTAAACAATATTAGCGTATTTCAAGTCGAAATATATCAGCAGCCTAAAAATTTCAGACACGGTTCAGTGTTCATCCATAATTCAAGTAAAGAATTTAGGGTTAAGCTGTCATTTAGCCACATTCTCGTTATACACGTTTTGAAGCTACTTTATTAGACAATAGTGTAATATATCAAAACTTACAGATTTCAGGGGATGAGAGGTCTTACTAGAGGTCTGTTTCCTGAAAAATGTCTAGGTTTTTTTTGGTTCATGTACTTTGGGATGTTTTATGGTCAGGTTGGCATTTAGCCACCATCTATTAGCAATTTTATAGTAGCTTGTGCACCATTTGTATAGTTGATTTCAGGGTCTCAAAGGTCGAAACACACCGTGGAACATGAGTAGTGAAATCAAAACTCAGTATCAATTTTGATTGACTATTCCAGGGTTAAATAGTCAAAAAATCACTTTGCAATAGTGATAAGAAGGTAGCCTGTATATCGTTTATGATACAATAGTGCAGATTTTAAACAATATTAGCGTATTTCAAGTCGAAATATATCAGCAGCCTAAAAATTTCAGACACGGTTCAGTGTTCATCCATAATTCAAGTAAAGAATTTAGGGTTAAGCTGTCATTTAGCCACATTCTCTTTATAAACGTTTTAAAGCTATTTTATTAGACAATAGTGTGATATATCAAAACTTACAGATTTCAGGGGATGAGAGGTCTTACTAGAGGTTTGTTTCCTGAAAAATGTCTAGGTTTTTTTTGGTTCATGTACTTTGGGATGTTTTATGGTCAGGTTGGCATTTAGCCACCATCTGTTAGCATTTTTATAGTAGCTTGTGCACCATTTGTTATATTTGAATGAGATTAATAGTTGATTTCAGGGTCTCAAAGGTCGAAACACACCGTGGAACATGAGTAGTGAAATCAAAACTCAGTATCAATTTTGATTGACTATTCCAGGGTTAAATAGTCAAAAAATCACTTTGCAATAGTGATTAGAAGGTAGCTTGTATATCGTTTATTATACAATTGTGCAGATTTTAAACAATATTAGCGTATTTCAAGTCGAAATATATCAGCAGCCTAAAAATTTCAGACACGGTTCAGTGTTCATCCATAATTCAAGTAAAGAATTTAGGGTTAAGCTGTCATTTAGCCACATTCGCGTTATACTCGTTTTGAAGTTATTTTATTAGACAATAGTGTGATATATCAAAACTTACAGATTTTAGGGGATGAGAGGTCTTACTAGAGGTTTGTTTCCTGAAAAATGTCTAGGTTTTTTTTGGTTCATGTACTTTGGGATGTTTTATGGTCAGGTTGGCATTTAGCCACCATCTGTTAGCATTTTTATAGTAGCTTGTGCACCATTTGTTGTATTTGAATGAGATTAATAGTTGATTTCAGGGTCTCAAAGGTCGAAACACACCGTGGAACATGAGTAGTGAAATCAAAACTCAGTATCAATTTTGATTGACTATTCCAGGGTTAAATAGTCAAAAAAACACTTTGCAATAGTGATTTAAAGGTAGATTGTGTATCGTTTATGATCAATTGTGCAGATTTTAAACATTATTAGCGTATTTCAAGTCGAAATATATCAGCAGCCTAAAAATTTCAGACACGGTTCAGTGTTCATCCATAATTCAAGTAAAGAATTTAGGGTTAAGCTGTCATTTAGCCACATTCTCGTTATACACGTTTTGAAGCTACTTTATTAGACAATAGTGTGATATATCAAAACTTACAGATTTCAGGGGATCAGAGGTCTTACTAGAGGTTTGTTTCCTGAAAAATGTCTAGGTTTTTTTTGGTTCATGTACTTTGGGATGTTTTATGGTCAGGTTGGCATTTAGCCACCATCTGTTAGCATTTTTATAGTAGCTTGTGCACCATTTGTTGTATTTGAATGAGATTAATAGTTGATTTCAGGGTCTCAAAGGTCGAAACACACCGTGGAACATGAGTAGTGAAATCAAAACTCAGTATCAATTTTGATTGACTATTCCAGGGTTAAATAGTCAAAAAAACACTTTGCAATAGTGATTACAAGGTAGATTGTATATCGTTTATGATACAATTGTGCAGATTTTAAACAATATTAGCGTATTTCAAGTCGAAATATATCAGCAGCCTAAAAATTTCAGACACGGTTCAGTGTTCATCCATAATTCAAGTAAAGAATTAAGGGTTAAGCTGTCATTTAGCCACATTCTCGTTATACACGTTTTGAAGCTACTTTATTAGACAATAGTGTAATATATCAAAATTTACAGATTTCAGGGGATGAGAGGTCTTACTAGAGGTCTGTTTCCTGAAAAATATCTAGGTTTTTTTTGGTTCATGTACTTTGGGATGTTTTATGGTCAGGTTGGCATTAAGCCACCATCTATTAGCATTTTTATAGTAGCTTGTGCACCATTTGTATAGTTGATTTCAGGGTCTCAAAGGTCGAAACACACCGTGGAACATGAGTAGTGAAATCAAAACTCAGTATCAATTTTGATTGACTATTCCAGGGTTAAATAGTCAAAAAATCACTTTGCAATAGTGATTAGAAGGTAGCCTGTATATCGTTTATGATACAATAGTGCAGATTTTAAACAATATTAGCGTATTTCAAGTCGAAATATATCAGCAGCCTAAAAATTTCAGACACGGTTCAGTGTTCATCCATAATTCAAGTAAAGAGTTTAGGGTTAAGCTGTCATTTAGCCACATTCTCTTTATAAACGTTTTAAAGCTATTTTATTAGACAATAGTGTGATATATCAAAACTTACAGATTTCAGGGGATGAGAGGTCTTACTAGAGGTTTGTTTCCTGAAAAATGTCTAGGTTTTTTTTGGTTCATGTACTTTGGGATGTTTTATGGTCAGGTTGGCATTTAGCCACCATCTGTTAGCATTTTTATAGTAGCTTGTGCACCATTTGTTGTATTTGAATGAGATTAATAGTTGATTTCAGGGTCTCAAAGGTCGAAACACACCGTGGAACATGAGTAGTGAAATCAAAACTCAGTATCAATTTTGATTGACTATTCCAGGGTTAAATAGTCAAAAAATCACTTTGCAATAGTGATTAGAAGGTAGCTTGTATATCGTTTATTATACAATTGTGCAGATTTTAAACAATATTAGCGTATTTCAAGTCGAAATATATCAGCAGCCTAAAAATTTCAGACACGGTTCAGTGTTCATCCATAATTCAAGTAAAGAATTTAGGGTTAAGCTGTCATTTAGCCACATTCTCGTTATACACGTTTTGAAGCTACTTTATTAGACAATAGTGTGATATATCAAAACTTACAGATTTCAGGGGATCAGAGGTCTTACTAGAGGTTTGTTTCCTGAAAAATGTCTAGGTTTTTTTTGGTTCATGTACTTTGGGATGTTTTATGGTCAGGTTGGCATTTAGCCACCATCTGTTAGCATTTTTATAGTAGCTTGTGCACCATTTGTTGTATTTGAATGAGATTAATAGTTGATTTCAGGGTCTCAAAGGTCGAAACACACCGTGGAACATGAGTAGTGAAATCAAAACTCAGTATCAATTTTGATTGACTATTCCAGGGTTAAATAGTCAAAAAAACACTTTGCAATAGTGATTAAGAGGTAGATTGTATATCGTTTATGATACAATTGTGCAGATTTTAAACAATATTAGCGTATTTCAAGTCGAAATATATCAGCAGCCTAAAAATTTCAGACACGGTTCAGTGTTCATCCATAATTCAAGTAAAGAATTTAGGGTTAAGCTGTCATTTAGCCACATTCTCTTTATACACGTTTTGAAGCTATTTTATTAGACAATAGTGTGATATATCAAAACTTACAGATTTCAGGGGATGAGAGGTCTTACTAGAGATTTGTTTCCTGAAAAATGTCTAGGTTTTTTTTGGTTCATGTACTTTGGGATGTTTTATGGTCAGGTTGGCATTTAGCCACCACTTGTTAGCATTTTTATAGTAGCTTGTGCACCATTTGTTATATTTGAATGAGATTAATAGTTGATTTCAGGGTCTCAAAGGTCGAAACACACCGTGGAACATGAGTAGTGAAATCAAAACTCAGTATCAATTTTGATTGACTATTCCAGGGTTAAATAGTCAAAAAATCACTTTGCAATAGTAATTAGAAGGTAGCCTGTATATCGTTTATGATACAATTGTGCAGATTTTAAACAATATTAGCGTATTTCAAGTCGAAATATATCAGCAGCCTAAAAATTTCAGACACGGTTCAGTGTTCATCCATAATTCAAGTAAAGAATTTAGGGTTAAGCTGTCATTTAGCCACATTCTCTTTATACACGTTTTGAAGCTATTTTATTAGACAATAGTGTGATATATCAAAACTTACAGATTTCAGGGGATGAGAGGTCTTACTAGAGGTTTGTTTCCTGAAAAATGTCTAGGTTTTTTTTGGTTCATGTACTTTGGGATGTTTTATGGTCAGGTTGGCATTTAGCCACCATCTGTTAGCATTTTTATAGTAGCTTGTGCACCATTTGTTGTATTTGAATGAGATTAATAGTTGATTTCAGGGTCTCAAAGGTCGAAACACACCGTGGAACATGAGTAGTGAAATCAAAACTCAGTATCAATTTTGATTGACTATTCCAGGGTTAAATAGTCAAAAAACACTTTGCAATAGTGATTAAAAGGTAGATTGTATATTGTTTATGATACAATTGTGCAGATTTTAAACATTATTAGCGTATTTCAAGTCGAAATATATCAGCAGCCTAAAAATTTCAGACTCGGTTCAGTGTTCATCCATAATTCAAGTAAAGAATTTAGGGTTAAGCTGTCATTTAGCCACATTCTCTTTATACACGTTTTGAAGCTATTTTATTAGACAATAGTGTGATATATCAAAACTTACAGATTTCAGGGGATGAGAGGTCTTACTAGAGGTTTGTTTCCTGAAAAATGTCTAGGTTTTTTTTGGTTCATGTACTTTGGGATGTTTTATGGTCAGGTTGGCATTTAGCCACCATCTGTTAGCATTTTTATAGTAGCTTGTGCACCATTTGTTATATTTCAATGAGATTAATAGTTGATTTCAGGGTCTCAAAGGTCGAAACACACCGTGGAACATGAGTAGTGAAATCAAAACTCAGTATCAATTTTGATTGACTATTCCAGGGTTAAATAGTCAAAAAAACACTTTGCAATAGTGATTAAAAGGTAGATTGTATATCGTTTATTATACAATTGTGCAGATTTTAAACAATATTAGCGTATTTCAAGTCGATATATATCAGCAGCCTAAAAATTTCAGACACGGTTCAGTGTTCATCCATAATTCAAGTAAAGAATTTAGGGTTAAGCTGTCATTTAGCCACATTCTCTTTATACACATTTTGAAGCTACTTTATTAGACAATAGTGTGATATATCAAAACTTACAGATTTCAGGGGATGAGAGGTCTTACTAGAGGTTTGTTTCCTGAAAAATGTCTAGGTTTTTTTTGGTTCATGTACTTTGGGATGTTTTATGGTCAGGTTGGCATTTAGCCACCATCTGTTAGCATTTTTATAGTAGCTTGTGCACCATTTGTTGTATTTGAATGAGATTAATAGTTGATTTCAGGGTCTCAAAGGTCGAAACACACCGTGGAACATGAGTAGTGAAATCAAAACTCAGTATCAATTTTGATTGACTATTCCAGGGTTAAATAGTCAAAAAAACACTTTGCAATAGTGATTAAAAGGTAGATTGTATATCGTTTATGTTACAATTGTGCAGATTTTAAACAGTATTAGCGTATTTCAAGTCGAAATATATCAGCAGCCTAAAAATTTCAGACTCGGTTCAGTGTTCATCCATAATTCAAGTAAAGAATTTAGGGTTAAGCTGTCATTTAGCCACATTCTCTTTATACACGTTTTGAAGCTACTTTATTAGACAATAGTGTGATATATCAAAACTTACAGATTTCAGGGGATGAGAGGTCTTACTAGAGGTTTGTTTCCTGAAAAATGTTTAGGTTTTTTTTGGTTCATGTACTTTGGGATGTTTTATGGTCAGGTTGGCATTTAGCCACCATCTGTTAGCATTTTTATAGTAGCTTGTGCACCATTTGTTATATTTCAATGAGATTAATAGTTGATTTCAGGGTCTCAAAGGTCGAAACACACCGTGGAACATGAGTAGTGAAATCAAAACTCAGTATCAATTTTGATTGACTATTCCAGGGTTAAATAGTCAAAAAATCACTTTGCAATAGTGATTAGAAGGTAGCTTGTATATCGTTTATTATACAATTGTGCAGATTTTAAACAATATTAGCGTATTTCAAGTCGAAATATATCAGCAGCCTAAAAATTTCAGACACGGTTCAGTGTTCATCCATAATTCAAGTAAAGAATTTAGGGTTAAGCTGTCATTTAGCCACATTCTCGTTATACACGTTTTGAAGCTACTTTATTAGACAATAGTGTGATATATCAAAACTTACAGATTTCAGGGGATGAGAGGTCTTACTAGAGGTTTGTTTCCTGAAAAATGTCAAGGTTTTTTTGGTTCATGTACTTTGGGATGTTTTATCGTCAGGTTGGCATTTAGCCACCATCTGTTAGCATTTTTATAGTAGCTTGTGCACCATTTGTTATATTTGAATGAGATTAATAGTTGATTTCAGGGTCTCAAAGGTCGAAACACACCGTGGAACATGAGTAGTGAAATCAAAACTCAGTATCAATTTTGATTGACTATTCCAGGGTTAAATAGTCAAAAAAACACTTTGCAATAGTGATTAGAAGGTAGCCTGTATATCGTTTATGATACAATTGTGCAGATTTTAAACAATATTAGCGTATTTCAAGTCAAAATATATCAGCAGCCTAAAAATTTCAGACACGGTTCAGTGTTCATCCATAATTCAAGTAAAGAATTTAGGGTTAAGCTGTCATTTAGCCACATTGTCGGTATACTCGTTTTGAAGCTACATTATGAGAGAATAAAATTCGTAATTCAAACTTTCATTTTTCAGGGGATAAGAGCTCTAACTAGGTGCGTGTTCCCTTAAAAATCTCAAGAATATATTTTGTTCATGTTCTTCGGGATATATTTTTATAAAAATTTGCGTTAACTTATTAATCAAAAGTTTTTTATATTATTATTATTATTAAACAATAATCATTAATTAACAAATAAGAGTTAACCACTATTATAAAAAAAAACCTTCTTAATTTAGTCGGATTTTAGGCTGCTACATTTTGGCTGCCAAGTTCACACCGGTTTAATTCAAACTCACAACTGCTATAAACTGAATACGTTTCTGGCTGCTGCGGGTTAATTCTGGCTGCTGCGGATTAATTCTGGCTGCTGCGGATTAATTCAAGTTAATTTATGGCACTAGATTTCCCCGCGGCTTCGCTTGCGATTGTGATCACTAGTGTTGAGTTGACATTCGTCGTGGTAAATGGAGTACCTACATACAATGTATGCTATGTATATACCTATGTATGTCGAGTGGTAGTACAGACCTATGGTGGCTTTCGCTAAGCAGGTGTTAATGCTAAAATCATGTAAACATTAGACCTCAGGCCGCCCAAGGGCCTCTGACTGCTATCAATAAAATTGACAGCTGGGACCGCGACGGCCTAACGTGCACTCCGTAGCACGGAGCGATACTAAATTATAGTGCCCTAGGTACTACATACAGTGTATTAAGGTTTTGTGATGATATTCCTTCACCGAAAGCTCATGCACAGAATAAATAATCTCATTTTTAACCCCCCGAACTCAAAAAGAATGGGGTGTTATAAGTTTAGAGTGTGTGTATGTCAGTCTGTGGCATTATAGCTCCCAAACTATGGACTGATTTTGATGCGGTTTCTTCTCTTTGAAAGCAAATGTGATCGAGATGGTTGTTAGCTATAATAAGATGGGGTCGGGATCGTAGCGCCCAAACTAATGCACCGATTTTGATGCTGTTTTTTTATGTGTGAAAGCTGATGTGATCGAGATGTTTCTTAGCAATAATGGTAGAAGGAAGGGGAGGAGGTTAGGTTTTTAATTTGTGTTTGTTGCATGGTTGATTAGGTTTGAGCCCATATCCCTCGGCGCGGCATCCAGCTAGGTTGTAGGTAAACACACAAACTACACTACATCCTGTTTTCAATGTTAGCAAAAAGATCTCATGTCAGACAAGGACAGGTAAAAAAGGAGGTATACAGAGGTCTCGTTCTTTCGACGTATGGTGATGTCAGATTAACTGTACACCTGATATGTCGGAGTTAATTTAAGTTGAACGTACGGGTACAGGCGATAACAGAAGTATTAACTAAACATACGAATAAGTGCAAGAAGGACTCGGCCCTGAGATATAATTTTTCTGTGCACGGAATATTTACCTGCTTCTAAAGTTTCCCAATCGTAAAAGTTAGGTTAGGATAACGTGGCAGTAGATGGAGTGGAGAAACTCCCTCTTCACTCCAACGGGCTGGGGTCCTCCTGTTGAGGACCAACGTCGTCAGGGCCGCGGAAGAGTGCGCAAGCGTCCCCGTAGTCCTGACATTAGACGTCCCGTAGAAACACCGTGGGGTTTTTAGTCGGTAGTGGCAACTTGTTGCTGAGTCCGACATAACCCGCTCGCCTCCCCAGAAGCGGCGGGTATGCGTAAATGGCATTTTCCCCATGTCACAAAAAAAAAAAAGAAAAAAGGATAACGTGGCAGTAAGTAAACCCAAGATACACTAGTGGCTCTGTGAGTTGTAGACTTCGCGAGCACAAACTTTTTTGCAAACAGTCTAGCGGTGCACAGTGGCGCCATCTAGTTACCTTACTGTAAAACTAACATTAATAACCAAGGTGCTCCATCGATCCCTACCAAGTAGGTAAAGAGCTGATTCCACTGGTAGAAACCTAAGAGTGAGCAACGGAGATATTCAGTAGCCCCCTTTTTGCCCCCTTTTGTGGAAATTACCCCCCAAATCAAAAATCCCCGACGATTAAAAAAATTAGTTTAATGTGTATACCAACTTTGAGAAATGCGTCCTGTAGAGGAGATAAGAGATCCGGAGTCCCGGACATACGAAAGCATTTTTGCCCAAGCTGAAACGGAGGCGCTTCGCTAGCGCTTTGCGCTCGCTCGTTAAATCAAGTGGTTTTATCAAGTATACTAAAACCACTTGATAGATCCACTTGATTGAACTACTGGGTAAATCCAACTTCGACAAAGAGGTCAACCGACGAATCCAACTCGGATGGGCAGCGTTCGGGAAATTACGCCATATCTTCTCGTCGCAGATACCGCAGAGCCTCAAGATGAAAGTTTATAATCAGTGCGTGTTGCCAGTGATGACATACGGCACTGAGAAGTGGTCGCTAACTATTGGTCTCATACAAAAGCTCGGAGTTGCGCAGCGTGCAATGGAGAGAGTTTTGCTCGGTATTTCACTACGTGATAGAATCAGAAATGAGGAAATCCGTAGAAGAACGGAGGTTACCGACATAGCGCTCAGAGTTTGCAAGTTGAAGTGGCAATGGGCAGGCCATATAGTTCGCAGAACCGACAACCGCTGGGGAATAAAGGTTCTCGAATGGGGACCACGAACAAGCAAGCGAAGTGTGGGGAGACCCCCCACACGATGGACCGACGACATTGTAGCCATCGCAGGAATTCGGTGGATGGAGGTGGCACTAGATCTCCCGTTGTATTTTTTTAGCTTTTCTTTCTGGTGATAGGTGGCTATCACCAGAAAGAAAAGCTAAAAAAATACAAGTGAAATAGATGGTAAAGATGAATTTATAAGGCGTCTGACATTAGGCCATGTCAGAGGCCCTCGGGCGGCCTGACATACTCTGACACCAAAGGCCACTACCACATTTTTTATTTATTTTTATTACGGACTAGGCAATCGTTTGACCACGATCTCACCTGATAGAAAGCGATGATGTGGTCGAAGGTGTAGCACGCTTGCCTAGTAGATACCTATTCACTCTTGACTTGAACATACCGGGGTTATAATTTACCGGAAACACTGACGAGGGCGGGGCATACAACAAACAAGCAATAAGTAGGTACTAATAGGCAAAATCATTGGGGGTAGACGTGTTTTTGAGTGGAGAACAACTCCGCAAACTTTGTGCAGTTCAAGGTTGGAAAAGAAGAGCCGAAGACCGGGCTGAGTGGCGTGCTTTGGGAGAGAACTATGCCCAGCAGTTTACTGAAACGGGGGTGATGATGATGATGATGATGACGAATAGTTGTCAGAACTCGCAATTCTACTTGTAAATTACTTAACCACATTGTCTTGGACCAGTTTTTTGCTTCCTAGGTACATACGCATTGATAGCATTGACCCAACGATGCTCTGGTTTTCTAATCTTCCATGGCTGCAGTTTCCTAGACCCTTTAATATTTAATTTAAGAAAATCTTTTTCTTTTACATTATTTAGGAAATAAATCAATATAAAATATTTAATTTAACACATATTTCCCTTCTAATTCCGTTTAAATATGGCATTCCTTCATAATTAATGTTGTTTGTTTGTTGTATGAGGTAGTGCTGGCTTCTGGTGTCAGAGTTTGTCAGGCCACCCGAGGGCCTCTGACATGGCTCAACGACTGACTGCTGGAGAAATGGGAAACCGCACATAACTTAGAAAAGTTGGTGGTTTTGCTGAGTCTGGGATCGAACCTGGTTTCGTTGGATTCTAAGTTGCACTAGTGAACCGTTAGGCTTCTATCACTCAAAATTTCGCTCAATAATTTGTGTTTAAAAATTGACAAGTTAACCGACTATCCTTTTCTCGTCGACTGTACAGTTAACCCCGGCTTCCCCCGCGGGAGTCGTACATAAGCTGCTGCCAACTTATTCTAAAACTTGCCGGTATGTACGTTCCACTCAAATTTATTATAATTGCGGGTCACTTCCGGAACTATGACCAAGTTTGGCTTTTAATATGTACTGATTTATTTAAACTCTGATTTAAATGTGCATGTAAAAATTGCAGCGGTTGTTTAGTGGTGACAGGTTGATAGCTTGTGAGCTTTTCGATCTGTGAACACCCAGATCAACAGATCAGAGATTTTATTAACGTATACTTATTTCACACTAGCTGTGCCCGCGGCTTTGGCTGCGTTGTTATTTTTCTGGGATAATAGTGTCTTGAATGTTATTCCAGGACCAAAAGTACCTAGATACGGTACAATAAGGGTACAATTTATAGCTCGGCTTCTACTCATCGGATTGAGATATCAAGTATACCAGTTTTTAAGTCAAACCCTAACCTATCCATCAGTGAAAACTGCATCGCAATCAGTCTAGTTTTTTTTATGTGACGCGCGTGTACAAACCAATTTAAAAAAATGCTATTATCTTGTTCAGTAGCAGTTGACCAAATTTAATTATCTTCATTGTACAGACTTTTTGTTACTAAGGTACAGGTTTATTATAAGTACAGATTATTTCAGAAAGGTTATGTGAGAATTGTCTATTTATCGCTCATAACGAAAAGAAAATGATGCACTGAATGTCTAAGCCTCAGAGCTGTTGTAAGCTTATCGATTTTTAACAACAAAAGCTGAAACTTCTGTCACATACCTACAGTATATATCTAGCTTGACAAAGTTAAGATAACTTCAAAGCATTAAGTTTGTATCTCTTCTAGTTTAAAAGTGATTTTCGTTTGACAGAGAATTTACCTGAATTGGTTATAAGTTCTTCTTAATATGATTTTGACTTCGAGCAAGCAGCCTTAAAGCTTGTTTGCTTGAAGGATTTTGACTTCGAGCAAGCAGCCTTAAAGCTTGTTTGCTTGAAGGATTTTGACTTCGAGCAAGCAGCCTTAAAGCTTGTTTGCTTGAAGGATTTTGATCATTATCAACAAGAAGAAACCGGGGAAAATGGAAAGGTACTACAACTTTAACTTAGACAACGAAAGAACTAGGAAGCTGAAACTTCTGTGACATAATAGAACTTGACAAAATTAAGTAAACTTCAAAGTTTCAAGTTCTTTTATTTTCTCGTTTCCAAGTTATGCAAATGTAAAGTTATAGGTACATGGTCCTAGAGAACAGGAATAGTAATGGGGTCTACAAACAAAAGGAAAACAAGCTCAAACTAAATATTTATATAACCCCCGACCCGAAAGGGGCCATTATAGCTAAGAACCATCTTGATCACATCAACTTTCAAACAGAAAAAACCGCATCAAAATCGGTCTATTCGTTTTGGAGCTCACCCCCATATTAACAATTTTTGCCACACACTCACATACAGTGACACAATGATACACACCCTAAACCTGTAACACCCGTCTCTTTGTTCTGGGGTTATAAAAGAAAAGTGAGACTAACCAACAACAGAACTACTACTACTCTATAGTTTATTTTGCTATCTGAACTAACGTGAGCGTGATTCATTATTTTGCTATCTGAACTAACGTGAGCGTGATTCATTATTTTGCTATATGAACTAACGTGAGCGTGATTCATTATTTTGCTATATGAACTAACGTGAGCGTGATTCGTAATTTTGCTATATGAACTAACGTGAGCGTGATTCATTATTTTGCTATATGAACTAACGTGTGCGTGATTCATTATTTTGCTATCTGAACTAACGTGAGCGTGATTCATTATTTTGCTATATGAACTAACGTGAGCGTGATTCATTATTTTGCTATATGAACTAACGTGAGCGTGATTAATTATTTTGCTATATGAACTAACGTGTGCGTGATTCATTATTTTGCTATCTGAACTAACGTGAGCGTGATTCGTAATTTTGCTATATGAACTAACGTGAGCGTGATTCATTATTTTGCTATATGAACTAACGTGAGCGTGATTCATTATTTTGCTATATGAACTAACGTGAGCGTGATTCATTATTTTGCTATATGAACTAACGTGAGCGTGATTCATTATTTTGATATATGAACTAACGTGAGCGTGATTCATTATTTTGCTATATGAACTAACGTGAGCGTGATTCATTATTTTGCTATATGAACTAACGTGAGCGTGATTCATTATTTTGCTATATGAACTAACGTGAGCGTGATTCATTATTTAAAGATACATATATTCCGACCGTCACAGACAGTTGGACTCATAGAAATACTTTGAAAGGTTTTAAAAGATAAATCTGTAGTATCAATAATAATTTATTTTAAAGAAATATTATAACTGTCACTCACGGATTATTTCGTCAATCAGTTCGACCGGTTTTCGTACGTTAGAGACGTCCACCCTCAGGAATTTGCGCAGCGAGGGCTCGACGCGAATTGTTCGACGAAATAACCCGTGAGTGACATTCGTAATACTCGTATCTAAACTCATAATAAAGCAATCAGAACGAAAAAGTCTGTACAAAGAAGATAATTAAAAAAAATACTCTAATGTACTTAAAATAAGCTACTGAACAAAAAAATATATATTTTTTTTATCGTGTCTGTCTGTTTGTTTGTCTGTATGTTTGATAGCTCAGGGTTTGACTTACAACTGGGGTACTTGGTATCTTAATCCGATGAGTAGAAGCAGAACAATCGATAAAAATCTTTTTGAAGGCGGAAGGAATTTTGATCAAATGTGGGTTCATTGGTATTTTAGGTCTTGGAATAGCACATAGAGTACTTTTAACCTAGAGATTTGACCACGCGTGCGAAGCCGGGGGCACAGCTAGTATTAAATATTTATCTTTTAAGATCTTTCAAAGATCTTCGATGGGCCCAAATGCAAATTCTATCTTGGTCGTTTGTACCTGCAGATCAAACTACTAAATTGATTTCAAAAGTATAATTTGATGTTAGAATGCTGCATTATTGTAGACTATGTTTTATTCTAAGGTTCCTGTAGTGATGTTAGTTATGTCAACACATAATTAACATCACTACTTAAAAAAAAACAACAGTCAAGTGCGTATCGGAATCGCATAGACTTAGGGTGCCGTAGCCAGGATCCTGAGCTACTTAACTGTGAAAACTGCATTGCCATCGGTCCAGCAGTTTAACGTTAATCGCCAACAATGTTGTTTTTACGCTTGCATTATGTCTCTCACTATGGAGTTTGTTCAGCGCATACAATGTGTTATCTTGGTCGGCTATAACCTTAGATAGTCGTGATAATTTCGTTAGTAAAAACATAAAAAAATAAAATTCGTATTATACTCGATTTTCTATGCACCTTTTTAGAATGTGTAAATATCTATACACTATTTATGTGACAAATTTCAACTTTGTCGTGTTAATAGTTTCTAAACTAGCTTAAAAGCTAAAAAAAAACACGCCTACCCTGCCGGGGGGCGGGGGGGGGGTTTAGGCATATAAACGTTATGGTGGTAAACGTAACTCACATACATACATACATACATACATACATACATACATACATACATACATACATACATACATACATACATAAATACATACATACATACATACATACATACATACATACATACATACATACATACATACATACATACATACATACATATATGAATCCTAAAAATATAACACTTCTTTTTTTGGGCTGTCGAGTAATAATAAAATGACTTTGAGATAAAGACTGACGGACGCACTGACGGGCAGATGGACAGATAGACAGACATGACGAAACTTTAAGGGTTTCTTGTTTGACTACGGAACAATAAAAAGAACGAGCCTTCGACGTCAAGCTTAGCAAAATTTAAACGTTTGCCCTAAACACTTGTTTCTCATTGACGACACACGCCTGAACGTCTAAACACTTGTTTCTCATTGACGACACACGCCTGAGCGTCTAAATACTTGTTACTCATTGACGACACACGCCTGAGCGTCTAAATCCGGCTACTAATATAATATAGTAAATAAACCGAGTTCAAGATTAACTTACGACCGATCCGGAAAGTTCCCATCGATCCGGATTTATCCGAACTCATCCGGCGTTTGGGCGACGGAGGTCGATCGCTGGCAGAGATAAGTCACGGATCCAATATACTAGTTTGCAGAGCTTTATCTTAGCAACTATGCTTGCTAATTACTTGCGGCTCGAATACACGAAGTCAATACGTATTACCTATATTCCCGAAGAACCGATAACCGTTGGGGTAGATGAGTTCTCGAGTGGAGACCACGTTTAGGCATACGTAGTGTAGGGTGGCCTGTTGCCAGGTGGAGTGATGACCTGCGAAAAGCGGCTGGAACAAAGTGCATGAGGAGAGCAGAAAACCGAGCTCAGTGGCGTGCATTAGGAGAAGTCCAGGAGTGAACAGATACAGGCTGATGATGATGCATGCTATATACGACCACATCGTCACTTTCCGCCGGGAGATGTCGCGGTTACTTGCTTCTGGGATTTATTTTTCTATATCGTAGTAAAAAAACCGGTGGTCTTAACTCAGTGGACTGAACATGAATGAGGCCACCGAGGCCGATACATAAAGAGGTGGGGAGAAGACCTGGACGCGTACCAAAGAGGGATGGTACGAGACGGTCCAGGACAGATACTCTTAGAAGGCCCTTTGCCTAATAGTGAGCCAGTATAAGTTAGTTTTTTAGGGTTACGCACATCAAAAGGAAAAAAAAAACCTCATAAGATCACGTCATTGTCCATCTGCCTGTCAAGAACGTCTGTCCTTTTTCTCAGGAACGCGTGGAAGTATCAAGTTGAAATGAATACTCATGTCTGCAATCCCTTGGAGCTGTGAAATCTCTAAGTCAACACTATCAATCAAGATACGGCCGTTTATGACGCATATTTTGACACTCACAAGGGAATCAAAACCTATAGGGATCTAGAATCATGAAATTTGGTAAGAAGCAACGTCTTCTAGCACAAGTAAAGGAAAAAAACCGTAAAATTGTAGTTAGATTTAAAAAACCCTCGGTGCGCAAGTCCAACACTCACTTGGCCAGATTTTCCAATAATTTAATCAAATTAAACTGCAGCAAGCGAAGTGTAGGCACTCCTTGTGGGAGACCTATGTTTGAAGTACATTCTAAAGGCTGAAATGATGATGATGATGATGATGATGATGATGAAACTGCAGATAAAAATTTCTTGAAAGTAAATTCATCAAACCATCAATTGTTTCGTTTAACTATGCTAGTTTATAAGACTGTTAAAAATAGTTCGTGTAGCATTAACGTTAAAACCTAATGATTAAAGGGATAGGTATTAATTAGGAAAAAGATTATCGAATTAGGGTAAAGGGACCATTGTCTATTTATGACTATAGTAATAGACATAATTATGCATAATTCTAACGCAGTTTCATAAAAGTATTGAACTACGCACGCCGAAGCTCTACTAGATAAGGGCCTATACGAACATTTATAGGATTGTATCTAGATCGTGCATGTTAGTTCGCAATTTTTTATTTTACTTATATATTAGTGTCCGTCAAATTATATTATTTACATACAATAATTAATCAGATAATTATTATCCGGTAACATAATTAACCTACCCAAAGATAAACCCTTAAACAAACAGTTTTTTTCAACTCCCAGCTACTTGGCCAGTCCCAGGAACAAACAGAGACAATGTTACATTTCCTGTCAGGAAAGTAAATAAAAAATCGAATTGAAGGCAGGACGTCGCCGCTCGTAAACATGAGGATCTGACAAATACGCCTTTAGAGGAAGAGATGGATGTCCTACTGGGTAAGGTCAATGTTATAAATGATCAATTTGTAAGTTGAATGTAAATTAATCATGTCTGATGTTTATGATTTGGCCTCATCAGTCTAACGAGAGACAAGTTATACCTAATTTTTAAACACCAATCTATTTTTTTGGTTACTTATTATGAACCTAAGTCAGAGAGATCTAACTGTAGCATTATGAACCGAAATTCACGGTCACCGTATCGTTCGCCCATGTCTCATATAAAATCTTTTAAAACAAAAACAAAGGAAGGTTATAAAAATGTAGTCACGTGAAAAGATCTGCCGCAAGCTACTAGAAACCATTCAATCGGATGATAGCTCAGTTAGATAGTCATGTCTGTAAGCGTGTACAACGAACGATTTAAAACAATCACATATATAAGCCCCGACCCCATTATAGCTAAGAGCCATCTCGATCACATCAGGTATCAAACAGTAAAATCCGCATCAAAATCGGTCCATTCGTTTGGGAGCTACGATGCCAGAGACAGAATTGACAAGACACATGACACAAACACACCCTAAACTTATAACACTCCTCTCTTTTCGCGTTCGGGGGTTAATTAGACAGATCGTTTAGTGTATTGTCCGTAATTTGCGGAGGTTTTAAGTAAATTTTATCCATAATCATTTCTTTTAATGCCATTCAGTCATTACAACTTATATAGAAGAACCACCACCTCCCCCGTACAAGCGAATCGAATAACAAAAACAAAATCCATTTTTCAAGCTATAAAATTCTCGTCTCCCATATTAAGGGCGCTGTAAAATATTGCATTTGGTCACATTGTAAGCCGTTCTTCAGGGAAAACCTCTTTTGTAACCATTCTCGTGAGAAAATCCGGGAAATTACGGTAATCGCCGGATCTTCGCGGCTTGCGGAAAGATTCGCTATCTATGTTTTCTATCTTTTATTCTTAGGGCTCTAAAGTTACACTGTGTTTGAGTTTTGTGTTTTTTGCAGTCGAGTAATTTTGAGAAAATTCAGAGAAGGGTGAAGGAAGAAAATTGAAATTCGTACCCGCATCTATAAGCGAATGTTGATGTTTTTAAAAGATTTGTTTAGTTTTCTTTGTGTGGGTCAAATCTTGCAAGCTGAATTATAATAAGTTCCTCTTATCCTAAGGAGTTAAATTTTCACTTGTTGGTTCAGTTCCGATAAAAATGTTTTTTTTATGGAAGCATGACTTAAAGCGACATCCAGGAATAGCTCTAGATAAAGGAACTCTTCTACGGTCAACAGCACTGACTCGAAATTTTGTGTACGCATTGTGCGGACGGGGGTGAGGATCGTAGCTCCCAAATAAATGGACCTATTTTGATGCGGTTTTTTATGTTTGAAAACTGATGTGATCGAGATGGTTCTTAGCTATATGGGAGGGTCAAGAAAAGGGGGGGGGGGGGTGAGAATCGTATTTTCCAAACGAATGGACCAATGCAGCAGCGGTTTTTCATGTTTCAAAGCCGAGGTAAACGAGATGGAACGATTTTTATGTTTGAAAACTTAAGTGGTCGAGATGCTTCTTAGCTATAATGGGGGGTGGGAAGTGGGAGTTACATATTTTTTTTAATTTGGGCGTGTTTCCCTTCTGTTTAGTCTAAGCCCAATACCAAATTAGCTAAAAAAACATGCCTGCCCTGCCACAAAAGAACTTATGCCAATAAATTATATACTGTTGGAATGTGCTTATCAAGGCCTTCAATTATATACTGTTGGAATGTGCTTATCAAGGCCTTCAATTATATACTGTTGGAATGTGCTTATCAAGGCCTTCAATTATATACTGCTGGAATGTGCTTATCAAGGCCTTCAATTATATACTGTTGGAATGTGCTTATCAAGGCCTTCAATTATATACTGTTGGAATGTGCTTATCAAGGCCTTCAATTATATACTGTTGGAATGTGCTTATCAAGGCCTTCAATTAGATACCCATATTGAAAATACGAAGAAAAAAAACTTTTTTCGCATTTGAAAATGAACCCATACACCACGATATATTTCAAACAAACAAAAAGTTTCACTCGGGGGATGTAAGAATTCAAACGATACCCAAATACGTCTAAATCTGTTCAGGCATTGGTTCAAGTAATGGTGGAATAAATAAACTCACATACATACATTCATATATGCAAACATACATACATACATACAAACACAATGAATCCTAAAACATTACACTCCTTTTTTGGGCAGTTGTGTAAATAGCCAAAATTAAAATTAGCTAAATATCAGCTTGCTAGGACTAGGCACGAAGAAGTCTATGAAGTACGTAATCTTTTTGTTTACATTTTGGTAACTTTGGATTTGAATAACTTTGAAACTAGAAAAGATACTCGTAGAAGCTTCAAGGACTTACTTTAGTCACAAAATAAATAATAGTACAGGTACAGAAGGATAACTGAAAGTAATTTAAATACATAGCGACTCTCGCTACAACGCAATAAAGTGCAAATTAACTCGCACAGCGCTGCGATCTTTCAATTATATTTACCTAGACAGGCCAGTTGCACTCCGCAACAAGTACAAATATTATACCTACACTTTGCGGCCGCAATATTGCGGTTAACTCAGTAGAGTGTCAAGCGTGCGCTCGATGAGTCGCGCCGTGTGCTTACGATAAAGTACCTACTAACGTAAAGTTTTTGTCACATTTTATTCTTTTCTTAATTATGAGTACCAAGAAGAAACCTAGAATGTACTGCATAGCATTCGGTCTGACAAGTCTCGTAAAATACCTACATACTGTCATTACGTAGTATATATTACGTAGTGTTTATTACGTAGGTAGCGATTTCTTTTTCATTCATTATTAAGCATGGAATTCAGACAGGCACCTTTTATTCATCAAAGTGCAATAACTATTAAGTTATAATCAAATAATGAGGTACTAGGTCTACTCTGATAAGAATGTCATTATATGTAGTTAATAGAACTATCAACATTTATAATAATAAGTAAAAAAAATATACATTATTACATAATTATTTATTCTGTTAAAATATCTAAGTCATATCATATCACAGAATAATTACTAGTGCAAGTACCTAGTTATATCTTGATACAACCCTACCGAGCGAAAAAATGATAGAGCGATTCTGAAACGGTTAGAGCAATGGAAGCTCTCGCGCGTTGTGATACGGTACATTCTAGCCTGTACGCAATGGGTGAGCGCCTTCCTAGTACATACGAGACAGCCAAAGAGATTAGCAATGTCACACGCATACGCTTTTTTTCTTTGTTTTCTTTTTTTTATTTTTTTTTTATTTGTTTATTGTTTATTTAAGTTTTTTCGGGTTGTACGACCCGCGAGTTATAAAGTTAAAGAAAAAGTTGATAAAGTTGAAGTTGGAAGTAGAAAAAGTTGAATAACTTTCCCATTATTCCAGATATTACTATATTTTTTTCACCACTGTTAACGTAATTGAATCTATCGAATTTTCTATACTTTCGATCTTATTGCTAAATTATAAGCAACTAGCTGCGCCCCGCAGCTTCGCCTGCTGTCAAACTTTGCCACACCCACAAGTTTAGAAAATTAATCTTAAAAATTCCCTCCTTTTTGCATCTATATTATATACTATATTTTATTATCTATTCGGGACGGATACAAATTCAAAAAATAAAACATAATACAAATCTGTCCAGCAGTTCTTGAGTTATAAATAGTGTAAGTAACACGAATTTCTGACTTTCTGTTATATATATATAGATGTTATATATCCAAATTCTTAAATGTTTCTGCTCTCCTGGTTCTTAGTTTTTTTGTTAATATAATCTCACCATTTCATGTTCATGGCGAGATAAGTATACTCACTTTTAATAACTATAATTGTCAATTTTGTATCTCCAATTTTTTAAGTTTTTCTGCTCTCCTAGTACTTAGAAATACATTTTTTAAATACTATCACACTACTTATTTAATGTTCATGGGGAGGTATTCTCACTTTTAATAACTTTATTTGGCAATGTCATATCTCCAACTTCAGGTGTTTCTACTCTCCTGGTACATAGAAATGCTTTTTTTAATATAATAATTACACCATTTAATATACATGGGGAGGTAAACTCACTTTAAATAACTTTATTTGTCAATGTCATATCTCCAACTTCTTAAGTGTTTCTGGTCTCCTTGTACTTCTCACTTTTAATAACTTTATTTATCAATGTCATATCTCCAACTTCTTATGTGTTTCTGCTCTCCTAGTACTACTTAGTTTTTTTTTTTTTTTTAAATATAATCACACCATTTAATGTTCATGGGGAGGTATAATCACTTTTAATAACACACTATTTGACTCTTTTGTATTTCCAACTTATTAAGTGTTTCTGCTCTCCTGGTACTTAGAAATACTTTTCTAAATATAATCCACCATTTAATGTTCATGGGGAGGTATACTCACTTTTAATAACTTTATTTGTCAATTTTGTATATCCAACTTCTTAAGTGTTATGCTCTCTTGGTACTTAGAAATACATTTTTTGTTTTCAAATCTTAAAGAAAACGATACTACTTTTTTCCCCTATTTCGAGATCAAAAGTAGCCTATGTGTTAATCCAAGATATTATAAGCTATCGTGGTACCACATTTCATCCAAATCCGTTCAGCTGTTCGAGCGTGAAGGAGCAACAGTATGACTTAAGTTTTTCTGTTTAAGTTTTCATGGGGAGGTAAACTCACTCTTAACCTTATTTGTGAATGTCATATCTCCAACTTCTTAGGCGTTTCCGCTCTCCTGGTACTTTGAAATACCTTTAAAAATATAATAACACTATTTAATGTTCATGGGCCTCCCCATGAACATTAAATAGTGTTATTATTATTTTTTTATACTCTCTTTTAATAGCTTAATTTGTCAATGTCATATATCCAACTTCAGGTGTTTCTTTTCTCCTGGTACTTAGAAAAAGTTTTTTTAATTTAATCACACTATTTAATCTTCATGGGGAGGAATACTCACTCACTTTAAATAACTTTATATTTCAATATTATAACTCCAACATCTTAAGTGTTTCTGTTCTCCTGGTACTCAGAAATACTTATTTTAATATAATCACACCATTTAATGTTCATTGGGAGCTAAGTATATTCACTTTTAATAACATTATTTGTCAATTTTATATCTCCAACTTCTTAAGTGCTTATGCTCTCCTGGTACTTGAAATAAATTTTTTCATTTTTTTTTTCGATTTTTTTTCAAGTTTTATAGTAAACGATAATATTTTTTTCTCCTATTTCGAGATAAAAAGTAGCCTATGTGTGTTAATCCAGGATATAAGCTATCCTAGTACCAAATTTTATCTAAATCCGTCCAGCCATTCGAGCGTGAAGGAGCAACAAACACACACACACACACACACGAACAAACATACAAACTTTCGCATTTATAATATTAGTGTGATAAGATCAAAAAAGTCTGAACAAATAAGATAATTAAAAAAAAATGCGCATCACATAAATGCCACTGGACCGATTGCGATGAGGTTTTACTGCATCCGATGATTAGATGCCGAGCAATCAATGAAAACTGAATCGGCTGAACGAATTTGGAAGAAATATAGTAGTAGTAGTATTTGTACTTTAAAGGTAATGTTGGTTCTGGGATAACACACATGGGCTACTGTTAAATGAAATGACCACGCGGGCAAAGCCGCGGGCACAGCTAGTATAACAATAAATTGTTTATTTAAAAAAAATACGAATTTATATATTTTCAAATCAGCCATTTCTTTGTCTTCATTTCCAACAGCTTCCAGTGCAGCATCATCAGACTATACTTGTCCAATGCTGAAAGTAGGCCACCCCTAATGCACGTTACTGAGCTCGGTCTTCAGCTCTCCTCATCCATTTTCTGCCAGCCGCTTTTCGCAAGTCGTCACTCTAACTGGACACAGGGCGTCCTACACTACGTTTGTCTACTCCAACGGTTATTTTCGGGAATTTTGTCTTGACATGCTACTGAACAACATATTTGCTCTAATTTAATTGGCCGGAATGGACAATGGTAATTGAACCCTTGCATACCTACAAGTAAAAAACCGGACAAGTGCGAGTTGAAATCTCGTGGGGAGGGTTCCGTACTATGAATATATTATTATACAATATTGAGTGATTTACCATCTTATAAGTTTTCCTGCAAACAGGTTGAATTACGCTTACTGTCTTTAAGAAAAGAACTAATAAATGTTTTTTTAAACTAGGCTCAGTAGTTTTGAAGATAAGAGTGAAGGTTAATTTTCTTCTATTTCCTTATATATCTCTAAAACTATTTAAAAAAGCATCACTATCGGTCGAGCCCCATAAGGACTAACGGACTAAAACACACCTACAAACTCCATATCAGACGCAAACACGATACCTTTGTTGTTTTCATTAGCATTCTCAATATAAAAAGCATCACAATCAGTTGACCCCCATATGAACTAACGTACCAAAACACACATATAAACTCCATATCAGACGCAAGCACGATACCTTTGTTGTTTTCATTAGCATTCTCAATATAAAAAGCATCACAATCAGTTGACCCCCATATGAAGTAACGTACCAAAACACACATATAAACTCCATATCAGACGCAAGCACGATACCTTTGTTGTTTTCATTAGCATTCTCAATATAAAAAGCATCACAATCAGTTGACCCCCATAGGAACTAACGTACCAAAACACACATATAAACTCCATATCAGACGCAAGCACGATACCTTTGTTGTTTTCATTAACATTCTCAATATAAAAAGCATCACAATCAATTGACCCCCATAGGAACTAACGTACCAAAACACACATACAAACTCCATGTCAGATGCAAATACGATACCTTTGTTGTTTTTATTAACTTTCTCAGTATAAAAAGCATTAAAATCGGATTACCCCCATAAGAACTAACGGACTAAAACACACAAACAAACTCTATGTTAGACGCAAACACGATACCTTTTTTGTTTTCATTAACATTCTCAGTATAAAAGCATCACAATTACACGACCCCCGTAGGACTAACGGACTAAAATACATATACAAACTCCATGTCAGAAGACACAAACACGATACCAGTTTTGGTTTCATTAACATTCTCAGTATAAAAGCATCACAATTGGTCGATCCCCGTAGGACTAACAGACTAAAACATACATACAAACTCCACGTCAGACGCAAACACGATACCATTTTTGGTTTCATTAACATTCTCAGTACAAAAAGCGTCGGTATGAGTATAATCTATACGTAGTATAATAGAGCTCAGTGAGTATAGTACAGTACAGTTGACACAATGCAGTATACAGAAATATAATATAAGACTGTCCTAAGGATATGTCGGCACATCAATTACGAACCCTTCCATGCGAACGTTATAAAATCCGCATTATTCGAGACGGAAACTTTCCAAGTAAACAGCGCCCTATTGTTCGCTAATTCGTTTGCGCGGGGACAAGGCAAAGGCGGTGTCTTTAGATGGTGCCATTCTACGCTTAACGTGTTTACATCTTCGACCACACTGTCATTTAACACGTAGTGTAGAGCCAAATGCTTGCTGAAAACCGGCCAAGTGTAAGTTGGACTCAGGCACTTAGAGTTCCGTACAAACTTGTAGGTATGTAAATAGTTCGTCATCTCGGGATTTAAGTAACATCCCATTTTTTATTTTTTTCGCAAATTTTCGGCTTTCAGGTTTTTCCCTTGTGCTTCGTGCCAAATTTCATGAACTACCCTGTAGGTTTTGATTCCCTTGTGAATTCCCTTGCAGATTTGAGTATTTGATATTAATTTCAACTTGATACCTTTACGTGTTCCTGAGGAAAAAGGGACAGACGGACCACAAAGAGATCCTTTTTCCTTTTGAGGTAAGGAACCCTAAAAAAAGTTGATTAAATCTGCTTTAAGCTGATTTAAGCGGTTTACTATTGCGAGATAGAATCCAAAAATACCGGGGTTGGTCCTGGGCTCCGCACCAAAGACTTTTCTAAATTATGTGCGGTTTTCCTTCGCTTCTGCTTCGGAGGACAAGTTAAGCTGTCGGTCCCGGGTGTTAATGATTGATAGCAGCCGTTAAGTCCAGCACTACCTCACACGACAAACAAAGCAGCTGGAATGACAAAGTCGTAACCGCTATTCAGAAAATCAAGGAAAATCAGACGCTGCATTCAAAATTATATCGTTAACGGTCCTTACTCCTACATGCTTCTCATACACATGACACACGCCAAATGCAGCAGTACCGGAATGTTGACACCCAGCGTTCAGGACCGCAGCGCCGTAGGACTCTGGTGAATCAGAAAGACTTTTACAATAAAACAAGGTACGCTAAAACAAAGGAACAGTTCTCCCCGCTAGTCTCTTCTCACGCACCCCACATGCCTGGAACAGCCGAGTCAGCGCTCGCGGCCGCAGCACCGTCGGATTCCGCCCAATCAGACGCAGCGCTCTACGGTACGGCCGAGTACGGCGTTCTTGGCTACTGTCACCACGGTTTTAGGCTTGTAAGGCGTTTTGGAAAATTGTTAAAAGATGTAAATTTTCAAAGGTTCTTCAGAAAGTGGCATTCAGGGGACCTATATTCACGCCGCTGCGTTAGGTTATTCTGGGACAAAAGGATGTCCTATGCATTATCGGTGTAGTTCACCGAGTTTGAAACTAATGTTGTTTTAAGGACGAGCAAGGCGCGGGAAATGAGCTTTGAAGTAACAAAGAAGAAAGGCGGAAACTGCAAACGAGCGATACTGACAGCTTTAATGGCTTTAACATCCTCTAAAGTCTCCTCCATAACCCAGGAATATTGCTGATAAAATTGGCGAGCTATCTACCCATAGGATTCCCTTCATCTAGCCTCTTACAGACTAGAATCTACGGCGGCGGCGTCCAAAACTGCGTTAACTAAAGTAGCAAAGTGTTTCCCTCTGAAGTCCTGACCTATGTTTAGAGGAAGCATAGGTCAGGACTTCAGAGGGAAACATAGGTTAGGACTTCAGAGGGAATACTTTGCTTGGACTGGGAAGCATAACGTCTGTTTCACACTAGATACATACCCGCACTACTCGGAGCTCCTCGATAGTGGAATTCACACGCAAGTTGCACTGAACTATGTCGAAATTACTGGGCATAGTAAAAATCTGATATTTCTTGCTTCACGAGGGATGCAAGGGAGTGTAATAAAATGTTACTGCTCCAAGTCATCCTCACATGCACGCGGTCATTCTATTGGATACCGAACGAGGCTCTGGCGACCAGCAGATGGGGGTTTATCCATCTCGAAACTTAAGAGTAGCCAAATGTATGACACAGGTCAGTGACGGGTAGCAGCGTCACCGGGGCGAGAAGCTACGCCCTGCAATCGCCAACCCGCATGCTCAGCGTGGCGATTATAGGCAAATCTTTCTTTATATATATGATTAGCAGAACCAAATGAGCGGTAGCTCAGCGGTGTGCATTAGGAGAGTCCTATGTCCTAATGCATCAGTGCTTATGCATAGGCTGATTATAAATAAATAAATATATTCAGGACAATTCACACCAATTACCCAGCCCCAAATTACCCTGTACAATGGGTACTAGACAACGGATAAACATACATAGAAACGGATAAAATACATAGAAACGAATATTACATCCATGACTCGGAAACAAAAATTCTGCTCATCACATAAATGATTGCACCTAGCGGTATTCGAACCGGCGACTGTTGACTTCAAAGTCACTACCTATTTGGCCAACCGGTCGTCATGATAAAGCCTTGCTTGCTTGTGTATAGCTAGCCTCGGACCGCGTGCCTTCCGCAGCACGGAAGCATGTAAGCGTTACAACACAACGGTGTATTACGCGTTATACCCATAATCACACTTTACACTTCTATTAATGCGAATGTAACTGCCTTTGTATGTTCGTTACCTACCTTTTCATGACTAAACGGTTGAACTGATCAGGATGGAATTTGACAAGTAAATAGTGCGCATCAAGAGAAAGGACGCCAGTAAAGACGCGGGGCGCAGCTAGTATAAGATTACGAGTATGATGGTGCGTCCCACCATAATCTTATACCTACTTGCTGCACCCCGCAACTGAAAACGTTATAAATCTATGATGCAAGGACAGAAAACAGAAGGCAAAAAGTAGGAAAGAAAAAGGGCAGGCGTGACGCTTACCGTCAGGCAAACGACCAGGGCCTGCAGTCTCGACATCGGCTGCGATTGCTTTACAACCGAAATCGGTCGCAAAGTCCTACTATAACGATATTTGGTAGTCTCTGCTAAATATCGATGTCAATCATGATCAATGTCAGTACAAATATCGATGAAAATCGATACCTTTTGACTATAACTGTCAAACCTAACATAGGTATGTACCGATTTCGGTGGTAAAGCAATCACTATCGATATGTCGAGACTGCAGGCCCAGGGCCATTATTCTCTATTGCCAATAAGACACGTTACGCGCCGCGTTAAGATATCTGCGTGGAATCGTACGGTAACTGCCGTTCTGACGTCACACGATCGGCAAGGAATTTCATGCGGCATAGTGAATAAGCGCCCTGCTCATCTCCCAGTGGCGTGAATAAGTACCTACAGTCATCTGTAGATACTGCTCTTGAGAATTCCAGAAGTGGAAGGTTCGTGAGATAGACGTATCCTTACTTTAACAAGACATATAAGTTCAAAAACTAAAACCCATATATCTATGGTCGGGTAAAAAATATCCTATGATACTTTTGCGATGAAGTTGAATCGATTGTTACCTCCCTTGTGAAAATCAGAACAAGTTTTTAGTTTGAACATATACTCTTCCTTTGCTTCGCAATAAACGATTTTAAAAAAACTCGCTTGTCAAAATCTGACCAATAGGGACGAAGATATGGTGGAACATCCACATACATAGGTACATAGACTGTTAAATTTATTACCCTTCCCTTGCTTCGCCGTACTCGGGTAAAAAAACTGTTTTCTACGTTAATTGAGCCGATTATATTGTTTTTTTTTACAGGGTTGCCAACACTAAAGGAGTTATTATGTATACGTAAAAGTATTGGTTCCCATGTGGTTCGGCTTGCTTGCCTCCTTGCCAACTATTCACCCACCGTTGCACCCCAGCGAGGCGGCTAACTAATGTAATTAAGGTCTGCGGGACCGCTGGTGCATCTGTGCCGCGTGATGGCCGCGTGATGGCCGCGCAAGAACGCAAGCAGCAGGTCGCGGTTCTATGCTGCGACCTTTCCAAGGCCTTTGATGTCACTGACCACACGGTGCTGGCGACTAAACTTGCTCACTGAGGCATAGAGGGCAGGCCACTTACTAGCATCTTTAATGCGAGACAGACTCCAAATAGTGGATGCAGGGGATGGCAAGAATAAGTCCGACCCCTAATCATCTTCTATGGGAGTGGCACAAGGCTCTTCGGTGTGTAATATTTTGTTCTCGGTCCTGTTAAACGATCTTCCGGGTGCTGTGACTGTCGCAGACATTTTTATGTACGCAGATGATGTGGCTGCGATAGTCACGGCGCCTACGGTGGATCGCCTTTAGGAGAGCCTAAATGAGACAGCCGCTCGCCTCGCTGAGTGGTTTAGTATGAACGATCTTGCTCTTAACTTGAGCAAGACACACTTCCTGCACTTCCTTTGTCTGGTCGAATGGTGAGGTTGCTTGCTGTTGTGGTGGGTGACTTTAAAATCGAGGGGATAGGAAACACTACTTTCCTCGGTTTTGAAATTGACAGAGGCTGCCATGGGGAAATCATATCCAAAAAATATGCGGGAAGCTAGGCAGTGCGTGCTTCGCGCTCGGTAGGGTATCCCGAGTGGTGTCTCCGGAGGTGGCTCGCGCGTGCTTCTTTACAACTGTTCACTCCATACTTCAGTACGGGGCCGAGCTCTAGGCCCGTTCTGCAGAATGGCAACGGGCATTTCGGATGCAAAAACGTGCCATTCAAGCTATGGTACGCGTGTCGCAATACACCTCTGTGAGACCATACTTCAAACAACGCGGGATCTTCACATTGCCTTCCATCGTAATCCTACAAGTAGCGGTGTTTATGAGAACTAACCCTGGTAACTACAGAAAACACAGCGTCATGCATGCCTACCGCACCCGCAACGCGGACAAGCTCGTGGCGGTGCCGCGCACATTCGCCATGTCAAGTAAGCTGACCCACGTGATGGGGCCAGCCGTCTATAACAAACTGCCAGACAACATCACCGCTGCTCACAGCCTAGCATCCTTCAAATACAAATTGAAGCAGTAGCTTATTGTGCGGACGTTTTATAGTTTTGAGGAATTCGTAACCTATAAATAAATTGTATATTGATCATAATCATATTATGTCTTGGCAAACATTTTTGTTTGTCATGATTTATTTTTAATTGACATTATTACCTCTATTTTGACATATTTTGTTTATTTTTATTGTATTAATAATTTTATTTTAATTTTTAATTGTGTACAATTATTTGGATGTATTATGTACTAATTGTTTTATTTAGCGATCTGACATGTAAATATTTTTTATGAATATTTGACTTTGACTTTGACTTTGACATGTACCCATCCGATATATCCACACCAAATGTGTATTTACGTTATGCTTATTACAGGTATTCGTTGCTTCCACGGCTCTATGGCTCTATGGCTGAAGTGGCCAGGTCAGGCAGGAGTTGTCTGTTAATTGCACTATCGGTTTTTATCAGTATCGGGTTTGAATCCCGTCAGTGATCCAAATTTTCCTTTAGAAATTTAAGGGCCCTGGGCCCTTGGTTTAAGGCTGACATGATGTGCCCTTGGTTCGCTATGACCATGCAGACATGTAACGCGTCGCGTTATGATATCTTCAGTAAACGTGTGACGTCATTACGACAATGCACGAACAATTCAGCGAAGATATGGTAACGCAACGCGTTCCGTGTCTGCCTTGTTGTAGCGTAGCGAATAGGGGCCCAGGGCCTGCAGCCTCGACATGTAGACAGTGATTGCTTTACAACCGATATCGGTACATACCGATGACAATACTTAGCTTTGACAGTTATTGACCAAACCTATCGATTGGCAGATTATTTGGCAGAGACTACCAAATGTCGTTATAATCGAACTTTGCAGCCGATTTCGGTTGTAAAACAATCGCTGTCGATGTCGACACTGCTGACCCAGGCTTTAAACTTTTAGTTAGAGTAGAGCAAAAGTAAAACTTTTTATAATTGATAGATTCAGGCGTTACTTTGCGGAAATCCATATTTAAAATGAACAAAATAAAAATATGTAGCTCACTTCCGCCAAAACTGTAAGTCAGACAAATGATAAATGGTAAAATTAACACAAGTAAAACCCCACGCTAAACAAAACCCTACCCCAAATTGAACTAATGAAAAATATAAATGAAATGACTGAGAGACCAGTCCAGCACTCGACGAGTCAACATCACCCGAAGATGCCTCGTGCAGAGGCGAAACACGTGTCGTATTGATGTCAGACGTTTGGTATTTGGATCGAGGTATATGTTATTTATTGTGTTTTTATATTATATGTATATATAAGTGTTACGATACTTGTATTTGGGTAGGGTTTGTTTAGCTTGGGGTTTTTTATTGTGTATATATATTTATATATATTATTTGTATATAAGTGTTTTTTCTGGCCTCCAGGCCTTAGCTTTCATTTCATTTATATTTTTCATTAGTTCAATTTGGGGTAGGGTTTTGTTTAGCGTGGGGTTTCACTTGTGTTAATTTTACCATTTATCATTTGTCTGACTTACAGTTTTGGCGGTAGTAAGCTACATATTTTTATTTTGTTCATTTTAAAACTTTTTATTAACCCTTATCTTGTTATTAGAGAACTAATACACCTACGAGTATACGCATATATATATATATATATATATATGTCTATAGCTACACGCTATTATTAATATCAGTATAGTAGTAGCCAATTAAGGATCGTAAGCTCGGAGTCTCGCAAGAAGAACTTCTCAGTTACTTTAAAGTTTTCTTGCAATTGCCGGAAGTAGAACTTTGAACAAGTTTCTGGAGAGTGCTACGTTAATATTAGACTAGCAATGCCCGCGTGACTTTGTATGCTTTATTATATGTAAGAATATACGTTTCTTTTTTATTTTTAGTTTTTACTCCAGCCCCGTGCTCTGTCTTAATGTATATCTACTCTAACATACATACTGTAACATACTCTATCTCTATTTACATCTATATACATTTTTTATTTGTATCTAGCTGATGCCCGCGGCTTCACACGCGTGGTCATTTCTCTAGGTTAAAATTACTATTCCATGACCTAAATACCAATATTTAATCAAAATAACTTCAGCCAACAAAAATATTTTTAGCGATTGCTCGGCTTCTACTCATTGGATTGAGATACCAAGTACCCCAGTTTTTAAGTCAAAACCTAACCTATCTAACAGTGAAAACCGAATCGCATTCGGTCTAGTATTTTATACGTGATGCGCGAACAAACATACAGACAAACAAACAAACAAGTAATGAAACAGACAGAATCGAATTTAAAAAAAAAATACTTGTTCAATAGCTTACTTTAAGTATACTGACCATTTTTTTAAAATTATCTTCTTTGTAGAGACTATTTCGTTCCTATTTCTTTACTATTACCTAAGTGGCTCTGTGAGCTGTAGACCTCGCGCTTACAAACTTTTTGTAAACTATTTAGCGATGCACAGTAGCGCCGCGCCATCTAGTTATCTTATTGTACAACTAACATTAATAACCAAGGTGCTCCATCAATCCCTACCTAGTAGGTAAAGGGCTGATTCCACTGGTAGAAACCTAAAAGTGAGCAATTTACTGCATTTCGAGGAGCTGTACTGCTCATCACGTCAAAGATTCTCATCAGATCTTCACCAAATTTTTATGACACTAACTTAAAGTTCATCATGTCAGCCTTTAGAAGTCCACTGCTGAACATAGGCCTCCCACAAAGAGCGCTATGACATGCGATCTTGTGCCACCTCCATCCACTGACTTCCTGCGATGGCTACAATGTCGTCGGTACATCGTGTGGGGGGGTCTCCCCACACTTCGCTTGGTTGTTCGTGGTCGCCATTCGAGAACCTTTATTCCCCAGCAGTTGTCGGTTCTGCGAACTATATGGCCTGCCCATTGCCACTTCAACTTGCAAACTCTGAGAGCTATGTCGGTAACCTTCGTTCTTCTACGGATTTTCTCATTTCTGATTCTATCACGTAGTGAAACACCTAGCATAGCTCTCTCCATTGCACGCTGCGCAACTCTGAGCTTTTGTATGAGACCAACAGTTAGCGACCACGTCTCAGTCTGTCATCACTGGCAACAGGCACTGATTATAAACTTTCGTCTTGAGGCTCTGTGGTATCTGCGACGAGAAGATATGGCGTAATTTCCCGAACGCTGCCCATCCGAGTTGGATTCGTCGGTTGACCTCTTTGTCGAAGTTGGATCTACCCAATTGGATCTTCTGACCCAAGTAGACATAGTGATCAACAGCTTCGATAATATCGTTCCCAACATAAACCGGCATGGGTACGACATGGGCATTTGACATGATGTTTGTCTTGCCCATGTTCATTTTAAGACCCACCTGTTGGGAAACAATATTGAGGTCACTGAGCATTGTGCTTAGGTCTTCCAGGGTTTCAGCCATGATGACTATATCATCAGCAAATCGAAGGTGAGTGATGTATTCGCCATTGATGTTAACACCAAATCCGTTCCATTATTTTTCCGTTATTTTGTTAACTTAAAGTTACTACGTTTCAATTAAAAAATAACCATCGAAATCGAATTTAATAAGGCGAAGACATTCAGAAGCCCCCTTTTTACCCTTTTTTGGGGGAAGTACCCAATAAAAGAGCCCCGATGAAAAAAAAAAACTTAACCTGTACCAATTTTCGTCTAGATCGGATGAGAAATGCGACCTGTAGAGGAGAACAGCCGGACAGACATCCGGAAATACGAAAGATTTTTGTGGAAGCTGAAACAGAAACGGTTCGCTCGCGCTTCGCGCTCGCTCGGTCAATTATAAGTATAGATTTAAGCAAGAAAACTCCGAAATTCCCATTAAATTTCATTCAGTAGATTTTGAGTTTTGAAATCTCTGATGAAATAGTCCAAGTGCGCGTCTCGGACTCACGCACCGAGGTTTCCACACTTCCCTCTTTTTTATTATTTCTTAGTATATCTGCTACATATACCTACTTATTCTGAAAAAAGTTCAACCAGCTACCTATTACGGTTCAAAAGATAGAAGTTTACAGGTAGGACATACAGATGGACAGCGGCGTAGTAATGGAGCTCCGTTTGAACCCTTTAGGTACGGAACCCTAAAAAATGATTAGAAAATGGCGTCTTTTCAAATTCTCATAATCTATAAATTTATTGGCACTGTATTACATTTTTCTTTCGTACATTTCCAAGAAGGTAAGTGTCTCGCTCGATCGTCTTAAGGCGCTACAATCGATCGTGGATGTATTCCACCCGCGTTCGGAACGTCTGCACGACCCTTAATATAAATAACGACATTACATCCTATTCAATTAGGGCTGCCAGTATTCTGTGAAGGAAAATGTTTGGGATAGCTGACGGGGGTAGTTTGAAAATGATTGCTGTCCGAAGCAGAACTTTGTTTCTAGTAGGTACCTATATTTGAAGCTGAGGTTTGACAGGTTATATTGTATCCAATTTGTATTTAAAATCGAGTTTCTCTGACGCATTTTTATTTGACGTGATTTTCGTTTTTATCTGACTTAAAAAATGGACGAAGTTTTTAATTATTATATCTGAATGTTTATCTTCATACATATTTAAGTAACTACACCGATTTCACAAAGATTGGGGCCATTTGGATGATGATATTTGGAAAGAGCAGATTAACGCTAAAGAGCAATCTCTTCCAGACAACCTCTGGGTGGGAAAACAACAATAAAATAATATAGAAATATAGAAAATACAATATAGAAAAAAAAAGTTTGCAATAAAAATATTTATTATTAAGGTTTTAACTGAAAGTCTGAGTTAGATATTATTATATTATTTCCTAGCCACAAGACCAATGTTTGCAGATTAGTAAAATACAAAAAAAACTTCCGCTAGGTTATTTAAAGGCCACACGATGGCCTCCATACAATTATATTGACTTACATTTTTTACACCCCCGGTTGACGAAAGTCAGTTAAGAAAACGTATAAATAGTGTTAAAGTCGGGACGTGACAGCCCTACTAGTCCCAGCAATAAGTCGTCCCGGAAGTGGGCAGAACTCGTAACTAGTGTAAAAACAAAAGCTAATTAAACTGGGATCCCTATCAGGCGAAGATTTGCAGTTCCGCCCGCCCCGCTGTGGGTTCGCAGCTCGGAGATGTAGAGCGAAGGTAGAGTGCACGAGTCAAGTTTTTTACTGTCGTAGAATTTTGCCTTAAAAATAATTTTATTTGCAATTTTTTATAACATAATTATTAGAAACTAGCTGTGCCCGCGACTTTGCCCGAATGGTTCTGGGATCTAAGGATCCTTGTGTAATTCTAATTCTAATTCTAGACCTCGCGAGCACAAACTTATTGCAATAAATCTAGCGGTGCACAGTAGTGCCATCTAGTTACCTCATTGTAAAACTAACATTAATAACCAAAGTGCTCCATAAATCCCTACCTAGTAGGTAAAGGGCTGATTCCACTGGTAGAAATCTGAAAGTGAGCAATTTACTGCATTTTGTGGCTGTTGTGCTGTGTTACAGCTATTCTGCTCATCACTCCGAAGATCTTCATCAGATCTTCACAGAATTTGTATGAGACGAGCTTAATAAGGCGGAGATATTCAGTAGCCCCCTTTTTGCCCCTTTTTTTGGGAGCTACTCCTCCAATATTTCGTCCGCAGGGATTTTTATCTGATGACAAAAACATCCGCACATACGAAAGAATTTTCGTCCAAGCTGAAACGGAGACGCTTCGCTCGTGCTTCGTGCTCGCTCGGTAAATAAACGAAATTTCATAAACTACTTACATCTACCAAAAAGTGGCAAAAAGGGGGCTACTGAATATCTCCGCTTCATTCGATAGGATTTCAATGATTCTTTTTTTATTTGAAACTTTAATTTGGTCTCGTAAAAAATTTGGTGAAAATCCGATGAGCATCTTCGGAGTGATGAGCAGAATAACTCCTAAAAATGCAGTAAATTTCTCAATTTTAGGATTCTAGTGTAATCATCCCTTTATCCACTAGGTAGAGATTGATGGAGCACCTTGGTTATTAATGTTACTGTGCACCGCTAGATTGTAAGTTAGTACGCGCGAGGTCTACAGCTCACAGAGCCACTAGTTCATTTGTAAGTTAGTACGCGCGAGGTCTACAGCTCACAGAGCCACTAGTTCATTTGTAAGTTAGTACGCGCGAGGTCTACAGCTCACAGAGCCACTAGTTCATTTGTAAGTTAGTACGCGTGAGGTCTACAGCTCACAGAGCCACTAGTTCATTTGTAAGTTAGTACGCGCGAGGTCTACAGCTCGCAGAGCCACTAGTTCATTTGTAAGTTAGTACGCGCGAGGTCTACAGCTCACAGAGCCACTAGTTCATTTGTAAGTTAGTACGCGCGAGGTCTACAGCTCACAGAGCCACTAGTTCATTTGTAAGTTAGTACGCGCGAGGTCTACAGCTCACAGAGCCACTAGTTCATTTGACTTTTTGTTACTTATTGCTTTAATATAAGTATAGATAGTTTTATATTACATTGCAATTCTTTTGCAAACTTTCAAGTCTGTACTACAGAATAAAGGATAGTATTAGTCCAGTGAAGTTACTTTTCTCCTAGAAACTTCACTGGACCACTTCACTCAGGCACAGAATAAATAATAGTACTACGTAGTGGCCTAGGTTGCGAGCTCTAGGGATCAAAGTACTAGGTAGCACTGTAATGTAATAGTTATGCGCAAGAATATTTAATACCACTAAGTGGTGAGTGGAACACAAAACATGCTAAAGTGCTTAGAAGATTTTTTTTGGAGGATGGCATAGTGGTCCTGCTGCCATCTGATATTTTTTTCAAGTTTGCGACGCAAAATGAAAACTATGTAGATAAATAGAGGACTCATACCTGAAAAAATAATTATTGTGGAGTATGTTCGAAAGTGTCACGTAACAGAGATAATTATTGTGGAGTATGTTCGAAAGTGTCACGTAACAGAGATAATTATTGTGGAGTATGTTCGAAAGTGTCACGTAACAGAGATAATTAGAGGAATAATAGCTAATATGAACATAATATTTGATGTAATATTTAAATAATTAAATATTATTTACTTGTTAAAACCGCGCTAGGTAGACTGTATGGTAATTCTATAATTGTTACTTTTCAATTTATCAATCCCACTTCATTCTTTATTCCATATATCTTGAAATATTTCTGAATTTTCTATAGTAATACTGTTTAGTTGCATCCGACTTAGGTATTAACAAACCTTTTGATCTGCAATGTCATGACCTAGAAAATCCCAAACAATTAATGTGAAGCAATATCAATATGCAATATCCTCGTCGAACGAGGAAAAAATAAACATCACTGTCAATCTGAAAATAATCAAGCAGACTTCAAATAGAAGCTTTATGTCTCCGGACACGAAGCCAGTTTGCGAGACAGTTCAGTGATTCTGTTAATCACCTTTCACGGGTCTTGTGTGCGAAAACAATTGAAGACCTGCTCATAGAACTGTCTGCAAATATATTCGTACACGAGGCCAGTGATAGGCCAATGGCTATACGGACTCATGTCCGGTTTCTGTAATCAACGATACGTAAATCAACCATCGTAATCAGTACAGTAGTTTTTAAGTGATGCGAAAACAGAAAGACAAATAGACATTATTTAAAAATTGAATGTTCTTGTTCAGTAGTAATAACGAGGCGTCACATATAGCTCCAAAAGTTTTTCACGGACAAGTTTTCGTACTTTGACCAAATGTAATTTTGACTGTTCACTGATGTTTGATCAGTCAAAATTACATTCGTTACATCCGTAGAAGAACGAAGATTACCGACATAGCTCTCAGAGTTTGCAAGTTGAAGTGGCAATTGGTAGGCTATATAGTTCGCAGAACCGACAACCGCTGGGAATAAAGGTTCTCGAATGGCGACCACGAACAAGCAAGCGAAGTGTGGGGAGATGATGATCCCACACGATGGATCGACGACATTGTAGCCATCGCAGGAAGTCGGTGGATGGAGGTGGCATAAAATCGTTCCCCGTAATCTAGGCGACCTCCCAAGCCAAGGTTCGTACCCCCTGGAGGCCCTTGAGCTGGGCCCTTATTCGCTATGACCATTCACGCAAGTAACGCGCCGCGTTAAGATATCTTCGTGGAATCGTACGGCAATTGCCGTACTGACGTCACACGTTTTCGGCAAGGAATTTTATGCGGCATAGTAAATAAGCGCCCTGGTCGCTGGCGTGCGCCCTCTGCGTCACGCATTGCGGCGGAGCGCATTCACGCCCGCCCCCTGTCCGTTGAAGCTGTAGTGCTCGGTAAAGACCAACGGTAAAATCATTCTAAATTCGGTAATTTTAATTTTCGGTAATTTTGACGGCTGGTTGGTCTAGTGGCTAGAGATCCTAGGAACGAAATCAAACGGTCGCGGGTTTGAATCCTGCAAGGTGCAATCATTTGTGTGATGAGCAGAAATGTTTGTTTCCGAGTCATGGATGTTGATATTCATATTTATGTATAATTTTTCCGTTATCTAGTGCCCATATTACAGGGTATCCTAGTTTGGGGCTAGGTAATTGGTGTAGAATTGTCCCTAATATTATTTAGTTATTTATTTATTCCCAAAATAAAAAGAACTGACTCGCAAAGTGTGTTTGTGTCCCGACGCCATTAGTCCAATGAGGAGGAGCTTTAGTCAAGCTTTACCATATCATAAAATCCTCATTACTCATTTTTCACCTATACGTATAGAACTTAAGAGGTTGAATTTCGGAAAATCTATTCTTATCGAGCACTTAAAGCTCAGACTTGAAAGAAGAATGTATTATGTAAAATTTCTAGTCTGTAGTCTAGTTATATTAAGTAGTTTGGAGAAATCATAAGTCAGTCAATGAGAGATATTTTTCTTTTATCTAATACTAGCTGCGCCCGCGGCTTTGCACGTGGGGTCATTTCTCTGGATTAAAAGTAACATATGTGTTATTCCAGGTCTAAAAGTAAAATATACTACATTTCATCAAAATTTATTCAGCCGTGTTATTTTAATCGATTTTTAGGCTTCTACTCATCGGGTTGAGAATTTGAGATACAAAGTACACTATATTTTCAATAAAAACTTAAGTTATCCATCAGAAAACCACATTTCAATCGGTCCAGAAGTTACTAAGTGATGCGCAAAGAAACTGACCGACACACAGATAAACATTAAAAAAAATGTTATATTCATGTTCAGTAGCTTTTTTAAGTCTCCAAGACCATTTTTAAAAAAATATCTTTTTATACAGCCTTTTTGTTACTTACTGCTTTATTATGCTTATTCTCGTATTGACCGAGCGAGCGCGAAGCGCGAGCGAAGCGTCTCCGTTTCAGCTTGGGCAAAAATGCTTTCGCTGATCTAGACAAAACTTGGTATACAGGTTAAATGAATTATTGTTTTTTTTTGTCGCCGGGATTTTTAATTTACTTCCCTCAAAAAATGGGCAAAAAAGAGGGCTACTGAATATTTTCGCCTTATTAAATCCGATTTCAATGGTTCTTTTTTATTTGATAGTTAGTAACTTGAAGTTAGTCTCATACAAATTTGGTGAAGATCTGATGAGGACCTTCGGCGTGATGAGCAGAATAGCTCCTCAAAATGCAGTAAATTTCTCACTTTTAGGTTTCTACCAGTGGAATCATCCCTTTACCTACTAGGTACGGATTGATGGAGCACCTTGGTTATTAATGATAGTTTTAAATTAAGCTAACAAGATGGCGCTACTGTGCACCGCTAGATTGTTTGCAAAAAAGTTTGTACGCGCGAGGTCTACAGCTCACAGAGCCACTAATTTATTCTGTGCCTACAGATAGGTATCTACGGCAGTTCTATCCCAGTCCAATCCCAACTACGTTCACGTGATAATTAAGTAGCAGCTACGTTTCGCTTACTATATTCCAGTTCCAGGGAGTTCGCAACTCCACACAATGAGTCGCCTGAATACAGCTCTTTGGGAACTCGTGGTTTACATAACGGATTAAAAATTCAGCTGGTCATTGAAATTACCTGAATTAGAAGAAAGTATTGGGGTTTTGTAACGCAAAGTCAAACGGAACCAATCCAAAGTTTGAAATTTCCTATTGTTGAGTTAAAAGCAACATGACTAGTTATAGCAAAATTAAACAATTTTGGAAGATGTCCCCAGGCTACTGAAGAACCGGTGAAGTTTGTCCATTAGAATTATTTTAATTTTAAATAATTATTTTTTGGATCTCAAATCTTATTTGACCTCTGCGTTTGCGGTGGTAACCTCTTTATATATATTACTCCAAACGCTTATAGCACCATGTTGGCGACCAAACAGGTGTTTCTTTCTAATCCATATCAATCCATACTTAATTAAGTATTTTAAATGCGAAAGTTTGTCCGTTTGTCTGTCTGTGTGTTACAGACTTTTATGAAATTTGCTATGGAGATAATTTGAACTCTAGGCAAGGGCATAGGATACTCTTTATCACGATAAACTGTGGGCGCGGACTAAGTCGCGGGCAAAAGTTCTGTTTTTTAACACGCTTTTGTTAGCTTCACCTGAATGTATGTTTGTATGTAACGGAACACATGAACTCGATTTTTACCTACTTTGAATGGTCAGATTAATTTAAAATTTTGCACACTTTTTAAATTAATGACAATACAATAAAGAAAAAAATAAGTTTTTATTTTTACTTTTTAGATCGGTTTTATTAAAGCGGGTTTTTTTAGTTTTTTTAATGTGTGATTTATTACTTATTACATTTCTTTTGCTATTTTATTTTGTTCTTTGAAGTTTGGAATGATCGTGGAAGGTGGATTATTTTCTTAGTGTGAGAGGTAGTGCTTGGTAGGCCTTCGCCCCTTTTTAGAATTTTACCCTCTTTTCTATTCAGCCTTTGTTTTCTTATGGGGTAATATAAGTTAATTCCAAAACCTAAATAACGCGAAAACGAAGTAGGTATAACCTATAATATTATTTAGTAATTGTACATTTTCTTCCCTTGTTGCACAAATTAAATTGACTGGCACAATAAATTCAATAACAGATAGCGCTCTTCAAGAATTATCCGCAGCTGTTGATATGCCGGAGGCATTGCCTCGTACAAATGCCATGTCTCAGAATACAATTAGCTACAAGTGTATCTGAAGGCATAGATACTTTTCAAACGAGAAATTGTCAACACAGATGTTTTCTATTTATATTATCTAACATTTTTTAAAGGAAAAATTTGTTTTACTGACATTATTCGAACCCGCGTAATCCATGCCTCTGCGAGGCTCATGCTCTACAATTTGCCTACCGTGACCACTACATCATCCTCCCCACAGTTTCCATGTCCGTCTTACAGGGTAATATGCAGGGCTAATATGCAAATAACTTCGTTCGTAAAGATAACGTCTGCTGGAGAACATAATATAATAATTATCTTAAAGTTCATGTTTTCTATTGTAACCATCACAGTTATTATAATAATAGTACATAATAATTTATTATTAATTATTATGCACGATAGCCCAACAATAGGCCACCCAACCCGGGTGGCCTATTGTTGGGCTAATATAATATCCAAGAAGAAGAAAACCAGAGTTGAGAATTTATGACCACGAAAAGCCTTACAAAATTTAAGTACAGAATAAATAGCATGATTTTTGGACCTTTACGACTATCTCTGTACCAAGTACCTACCTACTTACGCTGACAAATAATGTATTTGAATACATTAAGATATTATTGATTGCTACGCTGGCTTAATAAGTTAAAATAAATAGGTAACCATAACTAAAATGTTAATTTCTTAAACACCCACGCTCCATATTCCAAAACACATTAATATCCTGAGCTATTTATCACCAAACTTTAAACAAATTAAACTGTATCAACGCAAAGTTCTCTTTGTTTGTAATCCGATAGAGATTCTAATTTCTTGAACAATCCGTGCCCTTTATCCATTAACATATGAATTTCAAACAAAACACACATTTTCTAAGCGATGTTAGGGTGAGTTTACATCAAGGAACATAAAGAGCTTTATACTTAGGACGTTAGAAGGAATAGGAAAGTAAGAGATATACCATAAGTCCAGTGCCTGTACCTGAGTTTTTATACGCTTTATATTAGCTTCACTTGTATGTTTGTATGTTTGTAACCGACTCCTTTGGACGCTATTTTGACCCACTTTAAACGGTCAGATTTCATTCAAATTTTGCACACCTGTCAAAGACCGATGACAATGCAATAATTCGAAATAAGAAAAAAAGTTTGTTTAAAAAAAAAGCGTGGGGTGCTTTTTAAGATATTATCGAAATGATAATCCTTCTTCTCATATCTGTCAATGAAATATTTATAACTATTGACCCATGCACCCCACGATTTTTTTGAAATAAAACTTTTTTTCTTATTTACACTATGAAAATTTATTTTCTATTTTTTAGTTTTGTTTTCTATATAAAGCGTGTTTTTTAGTTTTTTTAAACTATATTTTTTTTCAAAACCTTGTAGTAGGATAACAACTTCATTATTGATACGGAATGGCAATTTTATTATAATGTTTTTACAACAATCAAATATTTATTATAAAAAGTGGCTGTGTTGTCGACATCTATTTAGAAACAGATCGTGTCCGGTCGGTAACAGGATTTTATACATAAAAAGTGGCTGCGTTGTCGACATCTATTTAGAAACAGATCATGTCCGGTCGGTAACAGGATTTTATACATAAAAAGTGGCTGCGTTATCGACATCTATTTAGAAACAGATTGTGTCCGGTCGGTAACAGGATTTTATACATAAAAAGTGGCTGCGTTGTCGACATCTATTTAGAAACAGATCGTGTCCGGTCGGTAACAGGATTTTATACATAAAAAGTGGCTGCGTTGTCGACATCTATTTAGAAACAGATCGTGTCCGGTCGGTAACAGGATTTTATACATAAAATGTGGCTGCGTTGTCGACATCTATTTAGAAACAGATCGTGTCCGGTCGGTAACAGGATTTTATACATAAACATAATTTATGAAACTAGTGACGAGCCCTGCCTTCGCGCGGGGAAGAAGGTAACGCAAGGTATTGGGTAGCTAATTCCTGAAATGGAAGTTTTTCTTTTTTTATTACGGACTAGGCAATCGTTTGACCTCGATCTCACCTGATGGAAAGCGATGATGTGGTTGAAGGTGTAGCACGCTTGCCTACTTTCGTATAGTATAGTTGTATTATGATATGAGTAGGTAAGTAGTGCATAATAGTGATTTGAAAGTTAAAAATGTTATATTTATCTATCTTTAGTGAACCTTGTATAAGTACCACATAACTCTTAAAAGTTTTAGTAGATTTAAATGAGATCCCGAGAAAAGCTAATAAAACTTACCCGAAAGCAGGCTCAATGCACTTAACATTAACTGTGTTCAAGTATGTAGGCACCTTTACTAACGCTGTATATATGTTGTTGCCAGACTAAAAATGTTTCCCCAAAAATGGTAGAAAAGGATTCAAGTTAGAAGAAAAAACCTGAAAGTTATTCTAAATTTAGAAACTTTAGTGAGATGCAAGACAGAAACCTGCTCGAGTGGCATTAATCATTCTAAAGGATCCTCAAACGAGTGAGCACTTGTGTAAGTTCTTGTACTATTATTTATTCTGTGCCTTAAGCAGAATAATTGGGTCAGTCTAAGTTTTTTCAAAGTTTTTAAGCATTTTTTTTCGATATTATTATAATACCAACTGCATTGGTGAAGGAAAATATTGTAAAGAAATCAGAATGTCCAAGAACCTCAAAATTCAATTACTTGTTTGTTTGTTTAGTCGTATGAGTTGTTGTGTTGTCTGGTGTTAGTGTTATTCAGGTCGCCCGACGGCCTCTGACATGGCTTAACGACTGCTTTTAATAAATACCAGTCGGGACCGACAGCTTAACGTGCCCTCCGAAGCACGGGACGATGGAAAACCGCACATAACCTGTGACATAACTTAGAAAAGTAATTGGTGAGCAGCCCAGGCCCACTAGACTATCGCTCGTCACAATAGGACTTGTGAAACCCAGAATCCAGCACTGGGACAGCGTGATAGATTTTGGTCTATTATTTCTCTGAGAGAAGGCCTGTTTCCAGCAGTGGGAACAAAAGAAAAAGTCGAGTATTTTAGTGCATTTTCTATCAATAGTAGATTGTACAATAATTGCATACTACAAGCAAGGCCGTAGCCAGGAATGCACTTCGGGTAGGGGGAGGGGGGGGGGGGGTCAAGCTTTGGACCAGAGTTTTTTTACCCAAGTATGGCGAAGGGTAATGAGTTTAACAGTTTATGTATCTATGTATATATATATATATATATATATGTATGTATGAGGGTATAAGGATGTCATAGGCTATTATTTTTGTACTCAACTAGGGCGAAACTATGGAAGGGTTATGTATTCAAACTAAAAACTTGGTCCGATTTTGACAAATGAGGTATCAATCGATTCGTCTTCACTTACAGAGTGTCAGAGGCAAAAAAAACCGACGACGGCAGCACTTACTTACACGACCGTAGTCGACTTTTAGTTTTGAACTTATCTTGTTTATATGATGTTCGCTTTTAGCGATAAGACCGCTCATTGTGCCTATTTATTAAATATTATCCCTTATATTTGTCCTTTAATTTTGGTCTCTATTGACACCAAAAACGTTTTTTTATAAGTGAGCGATTTTCGGGTATCCTTAATCTACACTTTTGTTGAAAATAAATTTTCTAAAATTTTGAGCTCAACTTGAACTCTGGACTATTGCTTGTGGAGATACAGCCAAATATGTGCAAATTTTTTATTGGGTTTGTACCCCCAAATTCCCCCCCCCCCCCTCCACCTACGGCCTTGACTACAAGCCATTTTATCCTGGACATTTATCCGCCCTGATCGAAGGCTAGGGGAAATATCGAAGTCGAGCATAAAATGCGTTGTTTTATAATCGAGTTATATACTCTAGTTTTCACTTCGATTCCGAGGAAATTAAACAGTGATATCTTATATGTTATTATGGTAAGTTTATGTAAACTTACCATTTGAAAACTGCTAAGAAAAGACGAGGCACCTACCTACCTAGGATGTTGCCTACGCCTTTAAATACGAACTTTAGGGAGCATAAGTAGTGAAAAATATAAATATAGATATAAATTCTAATTCTAAAGCTTTCATGACTTTAGAATTAGAATTTAATATTTAGCTTAACAAAACTTTTAGTATTGCAGTTCTCTTCACACCATTTTTTTACCCACTTGTTTTTGAGTTCTTATATTACTCACCTGGCAACTCAGTCTGTTTATCAAAAGCAGAACTTTTAATTAGATTCCGAGAGATACATATGAGCCGCCCCCGAGTTGGCCCGCTTAGATTATCGGATTAGCGCTGTTTGCGATACGAAAATAATTCTATGGGTGGAAGTGTGGGGCGGGAACATACGATGAAATGTACCCTACTACTAATGCAGATGAATGAGTATACATACTTATATAATTGATTGTTTTAATTTATATTTGTTCTTTCCATTCACAGACGGGTGCCACAGAATATATGTATAATAGTAATAACTTGCTATGTTATAAAGGTACATTCTATAAGTTATAAAATAGCAGTGCACCATGCAGCTATGTTGGTCATTTTAATTTTTCTAATTGAAATTTTATAGCGAAATATGTAAAGTGGTTGTTTGTCCACGAAGATATAAGACATTATTTTTGATTCATTTTAGTTATGATAGTTTTTGAGTCAGGTATTTATAGATATAATAATTTATTCGTTTCTAAATTAAATCCACAATATGTAATAATTTTCGAAACGGAAAATTTGAATCTCGGACGGGGTTCGAACCCGCATCATTCCGTGCCTCTGCGCGGCACATGCCTGTACCAAGTTCGGCTACCGTGACTGCTTCGAATTTTTCGCATCGTTTGTAAGCACGACTTATGGGAAAGGTAACGCCATCTATTGGCAGTACTCTGAACTGACCAGCCACGTGTCGTAAAGATAACGCCTCCCAAATCAAATGTGTATATGATTTTTCTATGTTTATATATGTTTGTTAAAATCATATTAACTTTTCAATCCACAATGAACTAATGAAAACAAACTAATGATTGCATCAGTGGCATCTTTTATTTTAGGTAATGTGCTCATATGCAACAAAAATTAACAACAAATGAAACCGTTTAAAACGGTGGGTACAGCTTATTAGTTCGGGGCGAAACATAGTTTTTTTTAAAAATATTTGTTGTTACGAGAATTAGTAGAATAAATAATAGTACTGCGGTTTTACGTATATACTGCTCCTTTAATGCACATAATCCACCGCGCTACAATAATGTGTTTATAGGCCTATGTATGTATGTCTGTTCCTTTGTGGCACTATATAGACCAAACGCGGGGACCGATTTTGATGATTCTTACCTCACACGATTTGTCTTAATCTTGCGAGTGCTACTAAGGACATTACAGTAATCAAAATTCAATATGGCGACAACCAGACTTTAAGGCTAATATTGTGAAAAAGAAAAAAATAAGGCTAGATCGATTTAAAGTTGGTTGGCAACCATTCTCACTAATTCTTATAAATATAAACTAAAATAAATATAATAAAAATAAATCATTACTGCGAATCATACTAAAAAGAGGCAAACAAGCTTTAGATTTTTATTTTGAAATATAACATCATACATTTCATTTCTCCTTTGACGGGATCGGCTAGAACCCGGCGAGCTAACTCTATATGCCTCCGACTGAATCTTATATTTCAAAATCAAAAATCTAAAGCATTTGCATTTGTTACGTTTAATTTTTTGATTTTTATTATTATTCATTTTTATAAAATTAAATTAAATTGACATATTGAGATATTGCCTTAAGATACCGCGAAAATAGCAATCTTCTGTTTTTATGTTTGGCAAATTTGTAAATAGGGAAACTAGAATTTGCGCCTCTGGCCAAGTCAAATTAATTATAGAAATCCGAATGAAAAGGTTTTTTAGTTGTGCGGTATAATTTGGCTCTTTTGTTATATGAAGACTTGATCTCACGATCTAACGTTAAATTGTGTGGTCACAATCCGATGGCACTCAGTTCGAACCTCGGCCTCCGGATTTGGTATCATATAAAACGATGAGGAATCGGCGATTGAGGACATATCTGATATCCACTAACCTAACCTAGTGTAAGTTGTATATTAAATAAGATACTTCGATTCAAGCCTGTTCACGCTTAGCACGTAAGAATGCATTTTCTAATGTTATTGATGACAAGATCTTGTGCTCGCGCGGAACAGTTGGACGCGATTGAGTCCTATGATCATTTGACGTGATTGAAAGTGTCCTATGTGCTTTCCCAGGGGTCAAACTATCTACATACCAAATTTCATCAAGATAGTTACAGCCGTTTAATCGTGAAGAGGTAACAGACAGAGTTCGCGTTTATATTAAAACAAGACAAGTTCAAAAACTAAAACACGACTACGGTCGAGTAAACAATAAACTATGACACTGCGATGAAGACGAGTTGATTGATATCTCGCATGTCAAAATCAGACCAAGTTTTTAGGATGAAAACATAACCCATATTTTGCTTCGCCCTAGTCGTGTAAAAAATTGTCTATGACACTATAACTGAAGACAAATCGATTGACACCTTGCTTGTCGAAATCGGACCAATAGGGGCGACGCTATGGTGGAACATCCACATTACCACATACATACGAGTACATCACACATATACTGTTAAACTCATTACCCTTCCTTTGCTTCTCCGTACTCAGGTAGGGAAAAAAAGAAAAGTTAGTGTTTTTTTTGGCTATATATAAATATTGTTTGGTTCAGGTTTGAGTGTTAATATATAAATATGGTTTGGTTCAGGTTTGAGTGTTAATATATAAATATGGTTTGGATCAGGTTTGAGTGTTAATTGACGATAATTATGGTTGAAGACCTTAAACACATTATATTAGAACTTGGATTTGGATTGGAACTGTCTTTTGTCATGGACTAGGTACCAGAACACATGATATGACTTTGGTTTCAGATTTCCTGCTTGCCAGAACCAAAACTGTAGAAAAAATATTTGTAACTGGATAAAATTACAACTAGGCCATATAAATATATCATATTGATATAACAAATGTACCCGAAATCTCTATTAACCGTATAAATCCCGTAATTCCTTTCGAAAGACCGAACCTCGCGTCCGAAATGAAGTGCCGCGACCGCTCGCTGCATTATTCTGGCCACATTGAAGCGACAATCTGTCTCTTGGAGACTAAACTTTTTGGAGACGGTACCTATTTTCGTTCGTAGGTCCCTACTCCTAGTCAAGATTGAATAAAATCCTTGACATCTTCAATTGAACGAGATACATTTGTAAAAAGAAGGTTACTACTTGGTTATTTACTCTTGATTATCTCCAAACCGAAGACTGGCTGAAGATTGTTAAATAATTACCTATATGTAGTATAAATGTTGAGTATAACCTACGCATGCCAATTTTTGTGTCAGATTGAAAACACAAAACACACGCGGTGAGTTATGCATACTCACTTATTATTTCACGCTACACACACTCAACCATATACACGCATCCTCATACAAACACACACACACACACACACACACACACACACACACACACACACACACACACACACACACGAACACACACACATAAACACCCTCCCCCTCATTCCTACTTGATGATTAAAATCCTATTTTCATTCTTGTCTGATTGTGAAATGCAAACTACAAACACAACATCATCAGCATCATCTGATCAACTGGAGAAACTAGTCCCCATAACACAGGGAATCCCAGTATGAGGACTAGTGTTCACAACGAATATTAACTACTAGCCATTGACTGTCACTGTAACAACAGTCATATTATGTCAAAAATGTTTAAAAAACTGTATTTATTGTGTTGAGGAATGTTACCAACCGGTAGAAGGTCCTTTTATGTGATTTTTTCGTGCCACAATTTTAAATTTACTATTCATGCATTCCGGTTGGTTTTCTTATTTAATCCTCTTTTGTTAGTTTTACCTACAGTGCATGTTTTTTCAAAGAAATAAATTATCATTTATCATTTACTTTTTATTTAGCTAGACGACCAAAATTGTATTTGCGCATTTTACACTGCATAAAATATCGTACAACGACAAATTGTCTCAAAGAATATGGCGAACTCCCATACATATTTTTATGTCAGTAAAATTCCGGGCGTCTTTCGACCAAAAATATCGCTAGTAATTCAACATCATTTCCTGATATTGTTATTCTAAGATTTTTTTATTGGGGATGCCAGGAATAATTGTTATTAGGCTTCAAAGTTTGGTGATGTTACTGTTCACGACTTTTGAAACAAGTTTTAGATATTTTATCTGCTTGATTAGATAGTACTTACCTATGCGTGATAAATATAATGTTAAAAGATATTGTGCCTATTAATTTACTAAAAATATAATTTTCAATCTGTTACTGCGTAGCAAGATCACAAAACAATATGTTTAGATATGTTGCTGCTGTTTCACTGTGCAGGGAAACAGACGTCCAATTTTAGCACAAATATTTTGCAACAATTCCTTACACTAAATAATAACAACCCTACTCGCGTCTACGTAACAACCACAAAATAACAACAATTTGTTACTTACTTCCTCCATAAACTATAATGCATTCATAGATTAAGGATTTTTCTTAGACATTTCTTTCGCCATTGAATGCATTGTATTCTCTTTGATAGAATGTTATGTTGATTGGTTTTATATTGACGTGCCATTTTGTCTATAGTATTATTATGTTTAACGCAAGGAGGTTGAATTACGCTTACTGATAAAAGATTTAATGCCAGTAAGCGTAATTCAACCTCCTTTGCCTTAAAAAACCGGGTGAGAAGTAAGCGTAGTTCAGCCTCCTTTGGTTTACAAGCACTTTTTTTTTTTTTTTAATATTTATATAAACCCCCCCTCCCCCCAACATAACTAAGAAGCAACTCGATCATATCAGTTTTCAAACATAAAATACGTTCCATCCGTTTTAGAGCTACGATTGTCACTCCCATATCCCCCCTCGCCCCTTTTATAGCTAAGAACCATCTCGTTTACCTCAACATTGAAACACGAAATACCGCTGCTAAAATGGACTCCCCCCCCCCTCCGAAAAGCTAAGAACCATCTCGATCAGTTTTCAAACATAAAAAACCACATCAAAATCGGTCCCTTCGTTTTGTGACTATGATCCTCAACCCCATTACCCCCCTCCACCTCCCCTCTCCCCCATTATAGTTAAAAACCATCTCGTTTACCTCAGCTTTCAAACATATAAAACCGCAGCTAAATCGGTCCATTTGTTTGGAAGCTAACATTTTCACCCCCTTTTTCTAACCTCCCCCCCTCCCTCCTCCTCATATGTCTAAGAACCATTTTGATCACATCAACTTTCAAACAAAAAAAAAACCGCATGAAAATCGTCCATAAATATATATATATTTTTTTGGCCCATTTGTTTGGGAGCTAAGATTTTCACCCCCCTCTTTTCTCACCTTCCCCTTCCCCCCTCCCCCTCCCCCTCCCCATATATTTAAGAACCATCTCGATCACATCAGCTTTCAAACAAAAAAACTGCATGAAATTCGGTTCATTTGTTATGGAGCTACGATGCCACAGACAGACACACACACACTAGATTTTCATACTACTTTTCATATACTGAAAATCTTATTGTATTTGGTGCATTTGGACTTCTGCAATCGGGCCACTGAGTTCACGCAACACATATTGCGGCGATGCCACAATCATCCTCATTAATGTTGTTACCAACCTCCGTTGTGTATTTCATATATTTGAACATAAAAAGAAGACACGTTCATTGTCATGTAAATAATTATGTCCCCGTATCTCCTCTAATATGGTCTGTGGTCCTATAGGGAATTTTTATTATATTTAATTCAATATATTTTATTAAATTACTAATGCCCGGTTACTAAGGTATTTTATCGAGATTTTATCTATTCAATAGCTGAATCTGACCAAATCTGATTAATTTAAATAAGGGCCAAAATCGTGTGACACCTTTTAAATGATTTTAGAGCTACCTACATTTCAAAATATAACTACTTTCAATTTTGTCCCTTTTTTTGACCTTATTGACATTAATCAGATTTAGTCGGATTTCAGCTATTGAATAGACTGATAAACTCTCGATAAAAACCTCAGAAACCTGGCATTAGTTGTTTATTAAGTTACATCTTATACATATAAAATAGTACCGTGATAAGCTACTGACAGGCAACGCACAGCCAAAACGTGGACCTAGATTAGAGATATAGAAGGGAATATTCCTTAAGTAACGAGTGACTTATCGAATGAGGGATGTAAAGAAGCGACCTCATATGGGTATTGTGTAAAGTAACACCCGAAAATGTTGCCAATGCTGTTTTGACAATTATTTCCGTCACTTTTACTTGAATTTTTACTTGTTGCCTGCCGAAAACATTGTAGGAAGGATATGAATTTAATGTTTCTTTTAATTGATTTGTTAACCTGGATTTTACTAGCTTACATGCTATGTTGACAAATAATAGAACAAACGTACAAACGTAGACAAACGTAGAAAAATAATTATTTAAGTTCTGTATATATGATATTTTAAGACGCTACTAGATTTATCACATAAAATTTCGCCCTTGTTCTTTTGGGTTGCCAACAAAATTTCTTGTGTTGAATTATTGAAAATGTTAAAGAAAGCTTACGATGAGTCGAAATTATCAAAAACAAATACATAATGGGTGATACAAGGAATTAAACAAGGCCAAGAAGTGGTTGAAGACTTGCCTCGTTCTGGTCGACCTTCAACGTATTCGAATCAAAAAAATATCAACTAAGTGTGGACCGTATCGTGGTGTTGTCCCTCGAAACTCCTTCCGGACGGTCAAACAACCAACAAATAATATAATACAGGCGTCACCAACGGTTAAGAGGCAATTAAGGAAGAACATTAGTCGGAAAAGGTTAGATTTGTGAGACAGCAATTCGTGGACACTGTACCAATATAATGCACCATCTCACACTCGCTAAATATGGACCCCTGTCACTTTTTCGTGTTCCCCAAACTCAAATTACAACTTCGCAACAGACGTTTTCAGTCCATCGAGGCTATAATTTGATAAAGGAACAAATGTGCCTCTGAACTACTCTGAAGTGCTTCAAAGAATAGGTTAATCGTTGACGAACGTGTTTGCATCAAACATTATGGAGCATATTTCGATGGTGTCAATATAAATTGAGACGATTAACAATTTTATCTTTTAAATTTATATATTCCTGAAACTTATTTAAATACACTCGAGTACCCTCGAGGTCCGACAATAAATAATCCCAAATCTATCTAGTTTGACCAAAATTTGAGATGCGAATAAAAAATGACGTGTAAAAGTGCTCTAAGAAGAAAGAGAACACTTTGTCTCTCTTTGAATGTCTAACTAGATAATGTATGTATCTTAGTAACTAGCTTGTGCGTGGCGGCTACAGCTTTTGGAGAAATATTCTACAAAAGAAAGATTTGATCTTTATTTTGTCTAAATACTAGGTTGAGGAACTACAACATGGTAATGCTGCCAGCGTTTTGAAAAATAAAAAGATTAAAATGAAGGTATGTTTTTTTTATCACATAACACAAAAAAGTTCAACTAAGAACAATATAAAATAAAAAATAACCAAACCACAAGTAATGGCAGACTGGGATCAATTTTAGTTTATTTTTAAATAAAATTTAGTAAAAACATTAATAAAGTGGAGTGAAGGAACAGGAGCGGGTCTTACGTGATGGGAACGAGTAATCAGAAACTAAAATTAGGCAAAGCCGAGTTCAACAGCTAGTTCTACAGTACCAGAATACGGCCCCCACAGAACCCGTTGGAGCTCATTAAATTTTCAGGCGGCGCTCGGCGCGACTGAGCAAGCGAATTATTAATTAATCGAAACACATAATACCCATTTTTCCTAATCCAGAACGTAGGCGGGACGTGCGACATTTTATAATTAAACGACGAATTTGGATTAATTAGGATAGATGGATTAATTACGTAGGTTCTTTTTGAACATTAGCGAATTTAAATCATGACTTTAAGATCGGATAAAAGCCGAATATACTTAAAGATTAATTTTAAAATTGCATTTACAAAAAATACTGTAAAAGTACAGTGAAATCCTTTTGTTTATGTTTTTGACTAACCCCGACGATTTGTGACTACGCTACTACTATACTTGTAGTCACTTGAAGTGTTACTAATTGAAAATGCCGATATTTACCCAATTGGCATACAATTTATCAAAATTTCAGGTTAATGCTAGAAAAAAGTACATATTTTCAGGGAAAACCGAACTTATTAATATGACAAAGGTGACATGGATAATGGCATCGAGTCTTCTGACAAAGGCATCGCACGCTGCACGAGAGTAGGTTATTGTGTTTTTTTTCCATTCCGGACGAAGCGCTACTTTCAGCATATCCATACTTTCATATTGTGCTGGAGAGCTGGAGCTCTCTAACAATGGTTGCTTTTGATTTTCCAGCCAAATGCAAGGCAATCACAGTGTTGCGTTTAACCAACGTTTATCATTCTTCTTATTGATATTTTCTTTTCATATTTTTTGTCAGTTTGTAAACAAGAAAGCGATCATGCGTTCATAAAAAAATTGCCGTTTATGTTGCAGCATTGTGAAGTTGTGAGTAACACTTCGAATGAACAACCCTGTAATATTCATCTGTGCACGAATATACTCGAATAGGAGGATGATATTTCGAATTCGATTAAACATCTGGAATTTTATTTCTAGAGAACCTCAGCTATTCTAGAAATAAAATTAGGAAGATACAAGACAGGGACATGTAGACCCTTGCCTGTCGCACGATCAGTTTAACATTTTAAACACAATAGATTTGCTGTAAACAACACATTCATTGGAGATTTCTAGAAATATCGGGGCACCCTTGCTTGATATTTTAATCTAAGTTATTTGTATGGCTTTATTTCATTAATCTGAGGACACCTTAGGGCACTATATGTTTTAACATCAGCAGGGAAGAAGATAAATGTGATGGCAGGCACGGTGACTGTGGCAATCTAGTAAAATAAATGTATTGATGGATACAAAACAAATTACCTATATATGTGTACCCTATGGTTTACCTTTCAAAACTTAAAGCTAATTATTACGAGTATCTCCAGTTTCTGGCAACTGCCTTCCGCAGTTCGTCTCTCTAACTGTAAGCAAAACTTGGATTTATCTTAACTTAATCGAACACACACTCATGGTTTCAAATCATTTTTATTTATAAATCTGCAACTTCAAAACATATTCTATATCTTCATTTTCTCTAACGGCTCCAAGATCCATCCAATCCTATTATCCCCCACAACTGCTTATCCTTAACAATTTCAAACAATACCAATCTTCACGCTCGTGCGTTTCGAAGCCCGGGATACGAGCGGAGTCCATGAACTAAATAGGTACATGTAAACCCTAAGTGATTGTTGTGGAGTCTCATATTATAAAGCTTATTTGTAAAGTCTACCTTCCACTGGGGAAAGATAAATTAGTGGAAAATAGGTGAGCGAGACAGATCACCACCGATTCCATTGATCTTCAATCGTTCTCGGTAGAGGAACTTCTACGAAATTTACTGTTGCGGGTCCAACGGAGTCCACACGAAGCCTGCTCTCCTAGAAGGAGGGCTTAATTTTCATACGTATTTCGTTCATCGAATCAGCATTGCTATTCAACGCAGCAGCGTATTGTGAACGCGGTCAACTAGTAATTAGGCACCCTCTATATGTATAGTTACATATTGGTCTAATAGTTATTGTGTGTTCGGCTATCTTAGATAGGCCTGCCATTGCATCTTATGATACTGACATCAAGGAGTGGACTGGACTTCCATAAAAGACGCTACATGGGATCGTAAGAAATTTTGCCTTCAGCCCTCCAAACTGCAACAAATAAAATATTACTTGATGATGATGACAACCATCGTATCATATCTTATGGCTGTGTATTGACTAAATTCTAAAATATTATTTAAATCAAAGAAGAAATTCCCATCAAAATCTGTCATGGATCTATCAAAGCGTACCTTAAACTTTATTGACAAATATGGCCTCTCCGCCACAAAGCAATGCAAGCAGAAAGGGAGAGAATTTGCCAAGATTACAGAGTCCATCATGGGAATGCGGTGGCCAGTGTTTACCCGAACAAGTAACTACTGACGATATTACTTCAATTTCTTCGACGGCTCTTATCTCCGGACGGGGTAGGTGACACACGGTTGTAGAATGTAAAGAGCTGAAGTAATATTAAATTGGTGGAATCTCTTTTGAGTTTCGAAACGTTTTCTCGATGTATGGTTGAAGTATTAACAGAGATCAGAAGAGTAGTGGATGTAGCTATTGCAACGCACAGTTTCTTCCTCAATTGAGTCCTTGACGAGCAAGAGATGCGTTACATACCTAGATGTTCAGAAATACAATAAAAAGCTACAGTTGTTCACCAAAATCTCGAAAAAAGAAGAATGCTTGACCACGATGGTCGCGCAATTAGGGCAACCCCAATCTCGAAGTAAGGATGCGACCAGTTGGTAGCAACTGTTTTCTGTACAGACAACACCTTCATTTGGTCTGCTACCAAGCTCGCCATTCTTCCCAACTGTGTCTCCGTCGAGCAACGGTAATCTCAAAGAAGGGATGCGATACGGGCGGCCCAAGGGATCGCCGCACAGATATACAGCCAGCCCGGAGGCTGCGGGAAATATTAACATGCCTCAGTCAGGATCCGGAGACGCCACCGACGGGATGGGGTCGAATCTAACAAATGTATGTATAAAGGGTGTTTTATTGACGTTATTGTATGATTGGAATGGTTGCATGACGCAGTCTAGTGCGTAGTTGCTCGAAACGTTTTTGAAGTCACAGTAATCTACTGATTAAGGCCGGGTTTCAGTTATTTTTTTGTCCCTCTCATCCGTGATCAAGTAGAGCGGGAAAGATGATACATCTTGGGAGTAAAATTTAAGGTTTTTAGTTATTTTTAGGAAAACTAAAGCTTTGAATGAAAAAGTCAGAAGAGCCATCTCCATTGCCATTTGTCTAGCCATTTTCTCAATTTTTAATAAGCTCTCTCTCTTGGTACGATTATATCTTTGATATTATTTAGTGACGGGGTCTCTTTCCAATCAATGTTCTAAGCATAAAGTAGTGTTACCTTTGAGTTTATTTTCTATCAAGTGAATTCATACTAATCATGTTTCTGTGTTCACAAAGTACGAGATAATATGTAAAATTTTGATGTGATACCAATTTCGTAGTTCTGGGTTAATTTTAAAGTAAGATACAGACGTTCAAACATGATCGAAAATTGCTAAAAGTGCTAGAACCGGGCCTTAACCTGTGGACGAGCACATTTTAGGAGTTCATAGGCAATTAAAAAAAAAAATAGAATGATTAAAAGGTTTGCTAAGCACAAAATCTGTATTTATGAAAGGTAAAACCAAAAAAAAAAAAAAACTTGTTTTTTTCTTATTATTATTTTTGAAAAATTTGCATACATAGACTCATATATCCCGTACGGGATACCAATAGCCGCTACCGGGGAGGCTCCCATCTTGTACCGCTGGCATCTTGCACATGTTCACTATCACTGAAAATATTAACACTTGAAACGGAATATTTGCCATGAAATTATGTATTTGATGCGAGTTTCAGTAACGTTTCACGAATATTGAAAATTAGCTAAAGTATAGTGTTCATATTTTCAAGATAACATCTGTTTAATTCACTACAAGACACACAGGTTATATACAAGTAGGTATAATGTCAATATTATTGTAATGGTACAATTGGCGGCCTTTATATGGCTCGCCAGCATTCCAGAGGCAGGGAATATAGATATCACTTTTTGAGAAACTCTTAGTTGGCAACTAAATGCGAATAACAACAAGCACATATTATGTAACCCCCGACCACCGTTATAGCTAACAAGCATCTCGATCGCATCAGCTTTCAATCACAAAAAAAACGCATCAAAGTAGGTCCCATTCCTTTGGGAGCAAAGATACTCCCTCCTCCCCCTCTATTATAGCTAAGAAACATCTCGATCACATCACCTTTCAAATAGAAAAACGCGCAATAGTCCATTCGTTTGGGAGCTACGATGCCATTGACAGATACAATAATACATACATACATACATACATACATACATACACACCCTAAACATATAAAACCCGTCTCTTTTTAAGTTCGGGGGTTAAAAACTAATTTCTCGATCGCGATTGGTTCCGAAACCCAGTTGCAAGAGCTCCTTGTCCTTGAAGATTTTCTTTAAATCGTTGATCTCCAAAAACTTTTTAGTGTTCTGTGGTCTCTAAGATGAAAGCTTTGTACCTAAGTATCAAACAACATACTACCGATAACGAAACCCATGCCTCCCGTTATTGTCCGTAATAACAATAAAAACCCTAAAAATCAATATCGGCCGTATCCAAGGACTTAATTGAACGATCACTTTCTAAGTTGTTTAATCTTTATTGCCGATTAGCCGAAGCGAAATTGCTAATGAGTGAAATCTCTATTCTATGAAACGGGGGCTAAAATGACGCCGTGTAATCGGTAATCTCTGGATACGAAGACAGAAGAGAATAACCCCTACTTGCTTTTTTGGTTGAAACCTTATAGTTAATATTTTATTGTTCTAAGGATACCTTTTTAACTCTAGAACTGATGTCGTGAACGGTGTTTCTCTTGAAGATGGAACCTGGCGCAGGTTTGCAAGTAGGTAGAATTAATTTCAAGTGATAATTATTTGTTGTTGAGTTTAAAACAAATGAAACCAATACTTAAAAACCAATGTCTCAGGGTTGCAAGCGCAGTGCATTATTAAAAGAAGCTGTGCCAATTTTGATCGATTTCTGTAACAAAAACTTGTGTAACTTCTGTTTCTATATTTCTCATTATTACTTAAGTATTTTCATTGTTTCTTAGGTAAAATAGGTGACGCGGCCGATGTTAACTTACGGGAGGTTATAAGTTTTAAGCTTTTGCCAGTCTGCCTGATGCATCATATGTAGTTATCAATAGAAAGGCCAATTTCGATTCATTTTTTTATTTGAAATCTTGGTTGGAATAACTTGGTTGGAATAACAGCCGTTATTTTATTTATCAAAACTGACGAGCAAGATTTTGTAACCAAAGTTCTGAATGGCACTGCAACAGTCACGGGCGGGCGTGACGCTTACTAGTAGTCGAGCAACTTGCTCGATTCGTCAACAGAATATACATACATAATATAAATATGAATATGATATATAATATGAATATGATATATAATATGAATATGCATCATGGCGAGATATCATCTAATCACATTTTACAGTGGAGTTCAACCGGGAAGCGTTAATATACATACTATATAGATTAGATTATTGTAGTGTGGTTCCACTCCTCTGTTTCTGTGTAAGTACCAACATCTACTGCGATCATCTTGGGCTTGGCGATTCTTATGGCAATCCCCACCCCACTTCCCCTCCCTCCCTTTATGGGGAGGCCTGTATTCTGATGTGGTATTGTCCAGCTGATGTTGCCTACCGATGTAGATTAGCGTTTCGTTCATTATAAAAGTACCGTATGTCACCCGATTATTAAATGGACCGACAACCAACAAAGTAGGCACTTATAAATGAGTCCGCTAAGCATCATTTTACCAGCCCGTAGCCATACCAGGGATAAAGGTGCCTGTTCACCACGCTAAACGCGATCTTATTATAGATCGGCGGCAATCGATCGAGATAAACCGTGCCTGTCCATAATACGTCCTTTCCTATCCGTTGAAAGCGGCCATTGTGAAAGCTCCTTTATCTGTCTGAATGGTGCCATATCGCAGGAGATTATCATGGGTGCACTACCTTGAATATTAGATTAAGTGGAAGCGATGATTGCTTAAAGAACCAATGTAACCGACAGCTTAAAAAGTTAGCAAGCTGAAGTGGTAATGGGCTGATCACATCTCTTAAAAAACCGACAACAGTTGGGATAAACGAGTGGAGTGAAAACCACGCTTAGGCAAAGGTAATTTAGGGCGCCCGCCGGCCAGTTGGAGTGACGACTTGCGAAATACGGCTGACGTTTTGCTAAACGATGTTCTAACGCAACGTATAGTGTGCTATTTGACATAAGTGTCTTCGCTCCAGAACAGAGTACGGACTACGATCAGCGCAAGAAGATTTGAAATAGACGGAGACCACACCGCCAAATCGAAGGTGAAGCACCCAAGATATGCCGATCCACTCATACGCACAAGCCTCACGCACACACCACACTATGCTGATCGGCCGTCACATTGCAGAAAGATCTCGACCTTATCAGTCTTGTTAATTTTGTTAAGTTCATACGAACCACAAAACATCACAAATTATATACTTACGCACACATACGCAGCTATTTTACTCGTTTGTCCAAACAAAAAACGGTGTGTTCTCAGTATTTTTTTAAACATTCTTGGGTCCGCGTCTAAATAGGGATTCTAATAAGAATGCTCTGAAACCTAAACACATGAATTAGACATGAATAATTAAAAAAAAACAATCATAAACTTATAGAAAAAAACACCATTATAACACTGTTTTTTGAGCTAAACAATATTGTAATATATATTTTTCCAATTAAAGCACTGGCTTGGCTTCGCACTACGAGGATTTTCGCCATTTATTATCTATGGCGGCGCGTGTTAGACCGTATGTGCGCGAATTCGCTGTAGACTGGATTTTTGCACCATAATTTATTTTTTGGCGACCACGAACAAGCAAGCGAAGTGTAGGGAGACCCCCCACACGATGGACCGACGACATTGTAGCCATTGCAGGAAGTCGGTGGATGGAGGTGGCACAACATCGCTCGTCATGGCGCTCTTTGGGGGAAGCCTTTGTTCAGCAGTGGACTTCTAAAGGCTGACATGATGATGATGATGATGAATTTATTAAACACTAGTAGGTACGTAACCAATTTAATGTGCTTTTTTGTTGTTGACAAAATGTTTTATCCTGATTAAAAATGTGACAAAGGTGTTAAACATGTGAAAACAGTGTTCGTGAGGAGAATTTGAATCTACCTGACATCACGGAAGAACAACGAACATGACGAAAGCAAAATCAAGAAAATATTACGATACCATATATTTCAATAAAAGTAAAAGGTCCTATTGCATGAGTGTAGATAAAGTAGCGTATGAAACAGCTCTAGTAAGACACTCGAGTGAAAGGCGAGGTTTTTCAAACTCACTCTCGTGTTTTAATTCCCTTCATTATGCAACCGTTTCATAAACCTGACGGTTCTACATTGACGTGTCTACCGCACATAGCTTATTTAAAGCCATTGTTGTGGGCCGAGGCTGAAAAACAGAAATATTACCGCTCGACGACCATTTTTCTTGTTGATCTTGTATTTGTTATGTCCGCCTGGTTAGGAACCGAAACACCGCTACCTATCAGGACGGCTGTTTTTTAAATCTGTTATTTAACTTACAATCTTGTATGATTTTTCGTTTAGGTCAAATCTTGCAAGCCGAATTAGAACCACTTTCTCTTATCCTACGAAGTTGAATTTTTACCATGTTAGTTCAGTTCCGATTACAATGCATTTTTATGGTAAACATGATATGAATCGACATTAAGGATCAGCTCCAGATAAAGGAACTCTTTAACGTTTAACAACACATACTCGAAATTTTGTGTACGCATTTACTTGTAACACTTCTAAGTTTCACTATAACATGGCTAATGAATAAAACTTTTTTTTTAATGTTATTGATTAACTTATTTCCGTCTTTGTTGAGAAAATTAGACCACACCAAACCCTTATAATTATACTTTACAACCTTCCCCATGAGTCTGCTTGAATCAACCTATGCCTGGGTGAAAACTGGAACAAAATCGGTTAAGTATTATCTGAGATATTTGTGAACAGACAGACAGACGCGTTCTGTGACTTTCTATTATAATATGTTGTGATAGTCAAGTGTTGACAATGAAATTAAATAATTCTACAACACCTCTTTATTTCTGAAAATCTCCTTGGCTTCATATATTCGGTGTTATGTGATATGCCAACATTTGGGCGGACCTGCACCCACATACTAATGTTTGGGTACTCTATCCTACTTACCTACTTTATGTATGTTTTGGTGTGCGTGTTATAATTTATGGCTTATCTAGTTGAAAAAACAAATGCAGCAATTTTTAGTCACTTTTGGATTAAATAAAAATAAGAACGAGACGAGACCTCTAAAGAAACGATACCTACGACCAGTTTCCTAAATGACCGCAACGTTGTTACGTACGTGTCGCAGACGGCACTAAACTATATCTGGTCGAGTAATTGACTTTACAGTTTAAATTCCATTTTCAGACTTGGGGCGAGCGCTACAGGGCTGCCACTGAAATGGTACCTTCTTTGTCTATGGTCCAACCTCCGCCAAGGTCCTCATTCCATCAAGACTATGGATCTAAACTTTGAATGGCACTGCAATTGATATTAGCAGGCGTAGGCGTTTACTGCAAGGCCAACTACCTGCTCTTCTACCACTTCGCTTATCATCATCATCAGCCTGTGGTAGTCCACTGCTGGACATAGGCCTCTCCCAATGAATTCCACCGAGCCCGGTCTTCGGCTCTTCTCATCCAGTTTCTGCCGGCCGCCTTTTGCAGGTCGTCACACCACTTTGCCAGTGGGCGTCCTACACTACGTTTGCCAAGCCGTGGTCTCACCTCAAGCCCACTGCCACTTCAGCTTGCTAATCGTCTTGCATCTACCACTCAACTGTATTATAAAAACTGAAAAACTGGGAAAGATCAGAGAACATATCTCTGGAAGTGTGCAGGAAGTTTTTTTAGTATACTACCCTAATACTGTATGAAATATTGATCTAATAATACGTCGTTGGCAACCCTGGCTTAAAGAGGTTCCCCGCAGCTTGTCCTAAATAAATAATATGATATTGTAAGAGCACATTTTAAGAGCACACCCTACACTGGGCAGAGCCATTTTCGGGACTTTTTCCCTCCGTTTCTCACACTGTGTACATTTTTGACGAAATTGGTAAAGTTGTGAGTACTTTTACTTTGTAGACTTGTTGAGAGGGTAAACAATCGAAAAAATATATTTTAAGTTCCATACGAGACGAAATGAGCACCGACTTCCTGCGATGGCTACAATGTCGTCGGTCCATCGTGTGGGGGGTCTCCCTACACTTCGCTTGCTTGTTCGTGGTCGCCAAAAAATAAATTATGATGCAAAAATCCAGTCTACAGCGAATTCGCGCCCATACGGTCTAACACGCGCCGCCATAGATAATAAATGGTGAAAATCCTCGTAGTGCGAAGCCAACCCAGTGCTTTAATTGGAAAAAATATATATTACAATATTGTTTAGTTCAAAAAACAGTGTTATAATGGTGTTTTTTTCTTATTAGATACTTCCCTTAAGTAATGTTTATGCCACCATTTTTTGAGTTCATAATGCGGATTTTAAGATATGAGTGTAGATAAAATCCGTTTTGAAGCATTTAATTCAAAAAACTAAATCCGTTATGAATAACGTAGCATGTCTAATTAACACAAAAGATTATCTAATTGTGAATGCTACTATTCACATGACGTATCCAAATGGGATCCAAAACCCATTACGCGGGCAACAAAAGTGGAAAATTAAATTTGAAAATATAATTGCAAATAGGAATTAGGAGTGTGGCGGCGTGTAACTCAATTATATCGCAAAGCTGTTAGATGTATGAGTTCGTGCGGGCGCGGGGCTATTAGGGGTTGAGTTATGAGGGGGACGAAACGTAACATTAGATCGGCTCAGTATTTGCTGAGATATTTGTGCTGAGTAAGACAGGCGCGTTTAGAGACTTTATTCTGTACTAAAAAGTAGTGATATTGGACATACAGGCAGCCCTTGGTGTCAGTTTGTCAGGCCGTACACTAGTGCGGCCTAGTATCAGAGGTAGGTACTAACCTACCTCTACCAAAATTATGGGCCATCAAGAGTAGGTACCTTTTTAGAAGATTTTGTTTGTAGAAAACAGCGGTGTAGTTAGAAGTTTTTTTTAGTGGAAAATAGCGGTTTCATTCTCTTTTGCAGAAACATTAAGTACCTATACGTATTTTGCGGCGAGACGTAGCGTGCGCTTCATAAAAGCGTAGGCGTAGATATATAACTATATAATTAAACTCTTTATTGAAAACCAACTTAGAAACTTACAAAAAAAAAAAAAAAAAAAAAAACAATAGGCGGTCTTATCGCTCACAGCGATATCTTCCAGACAACCTTGTCGTATAATTTTCTTCGAAAAACGTGCTTTTTGTAAGATTCAACGTATATCACTAACACTTGACGCATGAACTAAAACGTTAGCACTTACATGCGTTTCATTTTGTTGCTGGATTTCACATTGCCGAATATGCCATTTGTCTTGAGGTTAAGACTTAGGACTTACTTAACACTCCAAGTAGTATCTTAAGTCTTAAGAGTATCTTAAATTTGACACTTGGAAATGAAAAGTGGTCAATAGTACAAATATACTCACCTACAGAACAATCTAGCCGTGCAAAAATTGATTCATTCTAAACTGAACGTCACTCTAAAGGAAAAAACACATAAAAACTTAAAACGTAAAACTAGTAATGGGAGATTTCAATGCAATAATAGGTGAGAGAAAACAAGGAGCCTTACTATGAAAAACGAACACGGTATGGCGAAAAATTAATGGAACTAGCATATGAGAATATTTTGAATATACTCAATACCCATTACCTGGGTCGTAAACAAAATAGATGGATTTGGATTTCCTCAGGTGGTCTGTTTAAAAATGAGATCAAATGGAACTAGCATATGAGAATATTTTGAAGATACTCAATACCCATTACCTGGGTCGTAAACAAAATAGATGGATTTGGATTTCCTCAGGTGGTCTGTTTAAAAATGAGATCGACTACATCTTAAAAAAACAATAGTAGACGATTTCAAGACTGCAGAGTTGTCAAAAATATTAACTTTAACAGTAATCACCGAATGGTTCGAGCAAACCTCACATCCAAAAATATCAAGAACCATAGAACATTTACAGTTAAAACAAATGGCTGTAGCACAGTAATACAAAATGCCGATATAAATAAACAGCTTGGAAACTTTACAGACATGGTAAAAGAATACAATATACAAGGTAAATATGATAAATTATCGGATATACTAAATACAATAATTCAGAATAATAAAACAAGGTACGAGATGAGGATAATTTCGGACGCAGCATCAAACTTCCTCGTGCCTTGCCTTTAGTTTTTAGTAACTCAAGTCGAGTTACTAAAAACTAAAGGCAAGGTACGAAACATAAGAACGCAAATAGCAGAACTCAGTAAACAGATAAAAAAAACCATGAGGAAAGATAGATAAACACATAGATTGAAATCATTTGAAACTTATGTAGCCAAGACTGGTGGTATTAAAAAGGCTTTGCGTACTCTGACAGATAGTAAGGAATGGTTACAAAACGTAAGAAGTCACACCGGAAAAGTTATGTCACGAAGACCAGATATACTAGCTACAGCTACGGAATTTCACCGTGACTTACACACAAGAAAAAGTACCGTGGCATTAACAGATTTAACAGGAGAAGGCACTATACCTGAAATATTACCAAGGGAAGTAGAAAAAGCAGTTGAAACTCAGAAGAGGGACAAAGCCCCCGGATCTGATAAAATCAGCAACGAGCTCTTAATAGCAGGCAAACAGTTTAACGTCCCAATCCTTACGCAACTATTCAACTACGTTGTCTCTCACGAATATATCCCCAAACAGTGACTTACATCGACCATAAGATTACAACACAAAAAGGCGATAAAAGTGATATTGGAAACTACAGGCCGATCAGCTTCATGTCCAATATATACAAAGTCTTTTCCATAGTTATCCTTAACCATAACTAGTTATCCTTGTTTACCGAATAACAAGGAAACTTGACGAGAACCAGCCACGAGAACAAGCCGGGTTCAGAAGCGGTTATTCAACACTAGACCATATCCATGTTGTCAAACAGATTATCGAGAAGAGTAAAGAATACAATTTGCACTTTTACTGTTGTTTCGTTGATTATTGTAAGGCCTTCGACACACTCAAACATGAAAAAAAAATGGAAAGCATTACAAAACCAAGGAATAGAGTCACTGCTAAAGTAGGAATGGAAAGAGAAGGAAAATAAATAAAAGTAGAAAGAGGAGTACGCTAAGGAGATCTCCCAAACTTTTTTCGGCAGTCCTAGAAGAAATATTTCAGTCATTAGATTGAGAAAACTATGGCCTGAATGTAAACGGTGAAAAACTGACCCATTTAAGATTCGCAGTTCACCTTATAATCATCTCTCACACTCAAGCAGAACTAATACAAATGCTCAATGACCTAGACAAGGAAAGTCGCGAAGTGGGGCTGTACATGAATGCACTTAAAATAATACATTTATCTGGGCCAGGCACTCTCACCAGTAGACCAAACATCAAAAGAAATTGACACAAGAATAGGAAATGCGTGGAAGAGATACTGGATTTTCAAAGAAATTATGAAAAATAAAGAAATGAGTATGAACATAAAACGGTGGCTGTATAACACTTGCGTGCTACCGGTGCTGACATATGGTTGCCAAACGTGGGCCCTCACAAAGGCACAAAATAAAAAAACTAGAAGTTTGCCAGAGTTCAATGGAAAGGAGTATGTTAAATATTAGGAAATCTGATAGAATAAGTAACACAAATATTAGAATAAAAACAAAGATGGAGGATGTCACATACACAATAAGAAAACACAACTGGAGATGGACGGGACACACGATAAAATGGAGCAAAGCCGTGATAAACTGGTATCCTAGAGACAGGAAGAGGAAACGCGGAAGACAGTTTAAAAGATGGGAAGACGACATAAACACAGTGGCAGGACAGACATGGTCTAGAACAGCTAGAATAAGAGATGAATGGAAGCAGATGGAAGAGGTCTTTGTCAAATTATGGCAAACAGAAATGGTTGTCGGAGAGGTTTAACTTTTAATCTTTATTAACTAGCTTTCCCGCCCGCGACTTCGTCCGCGCGGACTGTTTATCGCGAAAAAAGCATCCTATTTTCTTCTACGATATTAAAACCAATACAAAAGTATGTATAGCACTAATGGTCAGGATGTTTTATGACAGACTTGTTATTTCGTTTCCATGGCAAACATAGACCATTCTGTGATGGCAACCGTTTCTTACAGTGAGTAATCAACATTTTCCAGTTTTCCTGTGGAAACTTACAACTCTCCGGGATAATAAGTATCTTATGTTTTATTCCAGGGTATAAGCTATCTCCATTCTAAATGTCATCAAAATCCGTCCAGCCGTTATCGCGTGAAAGCTCCTCAAATAAACAAACAAACAAACAGACAACGTTTCACTTTTATATATTGATATGGATGTACATGTAAATTTTTCTGAATACAAGGCTATTATTATTATTATTATTATTATTATTATTATATTAAGACTTAGGTACAATGGACGAACGCTTAGGCTGGATGAGCATTTGGCACAGTTGGAATCGGAATTGCATAGTATACGTTGGCAGATCCTGGGGCTAAGTGAAGTCCGAAGGATGGGAGAGGACACCTTAACCCTGGAATCAGGCCACATAATGTATTTCCGAGATGGGGATCAACAGTCCCAGGATGGCGTTGGATTCCTCGTCAATAAGGCCATCGCTGACAATGTTGTAGAAATATCCAGTGTGTCAACCAGGGTAGCGTAACTAGTGCTGAAACTAACCGAGAGATAAAGTCTCAAGGTTGTACAGGTTTACGCACCAACCTCGGCACACTCGGACGAAAAAGTGGAAGATATGTATGAAGATATATCTTCAGCGCTACATAGCACCACTAAAGCGCACTACAACATTGTCATGGGGGACTTTAACGCCAAAGTGGGAGTACAGGCATGCGGTGAATCGAAGATAGGTCCACACGGTTACGGAAGTAGGAATCAAAGAGGGCAAATGCTCGTCAATTTCTTGGAGAAAGAGGGGCTCTTCTTAATGAATTCGTTCTATAAGAAGCAGCCCCAAAGAAAGTGGACGTGGCAAAGTCCCGATGGCGTGACAAAAAACGAGATAGACTTCATCATGACGGATAAAAGGCATATATTCAGAGACGTCTCTGTGATCAATAGGTTTAAGACTGGTAGTAATCACCGACTACGAGGCTCCCTGAATATCAACTACAAGCTTGAAAGATGTCAGATGATGAAGTCTACGCTCCGTCCTAACCTGCTTCAAACCATTGTGGGTTCAAAGCAGTTTCAGCTCCATCTACAAAATCGATTCGCTACTTTGGAAAACACACAGGGCGTAGACGAGGGTCTTCAGCAAGTGGTAGGGGTTCTTAGGGCAGAGGGTGCTAAATTTTGCCAGCTACAATGTACGGGTACAAAGCTCTCTCTGAGACCCTCCGGCTTATGGAGAACAGGAGGGTAGATGCACAGGCCACTCCGTCAGAAATGCGCTCAATGTCAAATTAGTAAATTGGTGCGACGTGACCTCCAATTCTCCAACAAACTCAGAATCGAAAAGGCGATTGAGCAAAATCGGGGGTCAAAAGTGTTCACCCAGCAGTTAAAGCGCTCGCATCTGACAAAGCTTAAGAGTTCAAGTGTCCAAAATGTAACTTCAAGGCCTGAGATCTTAGCTGAGATAGAAAACTTTTATGCCCAGTTGTACGAATCGCGTGCTTCACAACTCGCCCCTATTACGGAGGATGCCAGAGCCACTCTTACTCGCCACTAGACAGAAGACCTACCAGAAGTCAGCCAAGATGAGATTGGGATGGTCTTACGTAGGGCAAGGATATACATATTAATTTGGGACAAAAGATAACGTGAGTCCCCCTAGAGTCCCAAAACACATAATGTAAAAAGGATGGAAAGAATATACTTACGAGGAAGAACAACGGATAGTTTAGGTGCTCAGCATAGTGATGGAACTGCATTCGGTATTGCAAGTGCAGAGCTTGCTTCGTGGACGCGTTTTTACTTTAATAAGTATAATTTTATCTTACCTATTTAAAAATAAATACTTGTCCGTGTTGACTTAGTAATAGGTCCACCTCCCGCGTGTGCTGTGATATCCAGTATAGGGCAGTAACAGTATTATCCTGTTTAAGTATCAACATCCACTGCGTCCACCAAGATGTCTGCCAAGCGTGGGGATTGGCAAAATCACCACTATAAGGAACGAACCACTGTTCGTATAACGTATTACTTCTAGCTCTTTAAGTCTGCTGTACTTAAGTCATCGATGTCTTAGAACGGACTTATTGGAATAATTACGTTGTGAGAAAATTGATAATTAAACTATTTATTAAGTATTCGTCTACCTTAATATACCCACTTATGTAAAGTAGGTACTACTTACTACTACTGCCGTAAAATTACTATTTATTCTGTGCTGCTGCAGATCTCAAATATTAATTTACACTGTTCTCATTATAAAATTATAAACCAGGCTATCATATTTTTTCTGGGATATAAGGGTCATATGAATAAGAATAAGAATAGAATAAGAACAATTTATTCACATAAACTTCGTTACATACATTTTAGATTTTTAGATTTAGATTTTAAGTTAAGTCAGTTTTTAGCTATTCAAAACTAAAAACTGAGGTAAAAGATGAATAAGTAGGTAATTTAGGCTACGATAACAACTAGCTTAGAAGCTAAAAAAACACGCCTGCCCTGCCAAAAAAGGGCCTTTGCCAATAAATTATATACTGTTGGAATGTGCTTGCCAAGCCCTTCAATTTGATACCCATATTGTAAATTTCGAAAAAATATATCATTTTTTTTTGTATTTGAAAATGGTACCATAATTTCGCCAAATTGAATGTTTTCAAAAAATATATAACTTATGTTACTCGGGGGGGATGCAAGGATTCTAACGATGTCCCATACGTCTAAATCTGTTCAGGCATTTAAGTTATGCTGGAATAAAGAAAGTCACATACAAACATACATACACACATGAATGCTTAAAACCATACACTCCTTTTTTTGGGCAGTCGTGTAAAAAATAAACAATGCTTAGGTATAATAAAAACTTGTGAACAAAGTTACGTGATTGTAACAACACTTTTTAATATATGAGGACGACTCTTAACATTATTATAGGTCACGACGAAAAACCACGCTAGGAAGAACCTGTGTTCAGTGTTATGGCTTTCGACGCTTCCTTTCGAATATCAGCAATGAGTGCTATATATTTCGTTACTCATATAAAGTTGTATTTGTTCATCCGTTTTCTAATTGTATAACATAATATAAATAATGTAATATCTATTTTTATATCTTAATAGTCGAAGGTAACATATTGTGTGAGTAAAACAAATAAACTTGTATTTTATATCTTAATAGACGAAGGTAACATATTGTGTGAGTAAAACAAATAAACTTGTATTTTATATCTTAATAGACGAAGGTAACATATTGTGTGAGTAAAACAATAAACTTGTATTTTATATCTTAATAGACGAAGGTAACATATTGTGTGAGTAAAACAAATAAACTTGTATTTTATATCTTAATAGACGAAGGTAACATATTGTGTGAGTAAAACAATAAACTTGTATTTTATATCTTAATAGACGAAGGTAACATATTGTGTGAGTAAAACAATAAACTTGTATTTTATATCTTAATAGACGAAGGTAACATATTGTGTGAGTAAAACAATAAACTTGTATTTTAATTTACAAAGTAAACATAAGTTATAGTTAAAAAGACATAGAGGGCAGGTAATATTACAAAAATAGTTTATCGAGTCTTGAGGCATGGATGCAGTGCACGTGCACAAGTTGGGAGGGTTAGTCTGTATGTGTACATAAAGAAGCAGTAGGTAACACACAGAATAAATAACGAACACAATTATAAATGGATTCTTTGGTTACGGTAATTAGATATCAACTTTTCGGATTGAGGTAACCAGTTTTTAATTCAAACCCTAAGCTATACAACAGTGAAAACAGCATCGCCATCAGTTCAGAAGTTTTTTACGACATATAATTTATTGGAACAAACAAACTGACACACAAGATTTAAAAAAAAACTTGTGTAGTATAGCTTATTTTAAGTACCCTAGGCCATTTTAATTACCTTCCTTGTACAGACTTTTTCGTTCTTATTGCTTTATTATAAGTATAGAAAGATTTAAGTTAGGTATATCCAATAATACGCACTGGGACAGCGCGTAACAATGAAAGATTTAAGTAAAAATTATATATGTACAATCATTTAATTTATAAAAAATGCTTATTCAAACGTCTATGATCTTATCCTACGGTTGCCTGGAAGAGATCACTGCTTAGCGATAAGGCCGCCGGTTGTACTATATATTTAAGTCTGTTTTTGTTTGCAAGTGTTTCATTTGGTGCAATAAAGTGTTATCTATCTATCTATCTATCTATCTATCTTATCTTCAGCGGTTTAATTCTTAGAACGAGCCTATTCTACTCATTATAATTTCATTTATTATTTATGCAAATGAGTTACGAGACGACAGAGCCCTTATTCGCTACGACCATTCGGCCAAGTAACTCGTCAAGATATCTGGTTCGTGTATTTTCGTGAGTTGTCGCAATTTTCCGAACGATTCCACAACGGGACGCGTTACGTGTGTGAATGGTGATAGCGAATAATCGACTGATGGAAGTACCACAAGCCTGCCCGCAGTATAACCCAGCAAGTACACTGACATCGAACTGAACCGGTTTCCATGCGGATGGAACCCGGCGCTGTTGAAGTTCGGGTGTTTTCAATGAGAAAACGAAAACGAACGAAAACGAACGAATGAAACGTTATGGTCGAAATAAGTTTTATATTACATTGTGCCATAGTATTTTTTAATGAATTGCATCCATACCATTTCAGAGTACGTCACTAACTGACCCATATCTCCCCTTTCACGATGTACAAAGGGGGCCAAGGTACCATTTTTTTTTAAATCTTCCTTTGACATATCGACAACTTCCGTCGGTGCTTTATATGAAGAACAAGACCGATCTATTGCTGCTATTCCCGTGGGGTCATTACAGATAAGTTTATTAAAAAACTAAAAAAAAGAAGCTTTTATGCAGTTAGCCATTTGCCATTTTTGACCACCGTCATATTGGATTTATAATAATGTCACTTAGTGTGTTTCGCTTATCAAGCCTTTTCATTTGATACCCATATCATAGAGGTTAAGAAATGAAATTTCGCCATTTCGTAACGTTCGCCATATTGGATTAAAAATAAAGACATTTAAGTAATCGTGCATTGTAACGAGAACTACACGTGTGTCCAGCCCGATAGCTTCAGTGGAAGTGGGTGAAATACAAGCTGTTGTTTTGCATCCCCGCCATATTCGAAGAGGCGATTGTTATAGGTATACCGTAATCACCTAACAATACTATTTAATTCCTACATTTAACTGAAGCTGGAATTTTTGATAAAATATTTTTTTGATAAATCGTAGTAGGCTCCGCTTTATTTTGGAGTAGAACCCCACGACACATACACATGTGTATAGTATTGTGCGCGCTCCAGAATAAATAATAGTACAAGGCTGTGGCCAGTGCCACAGAATATAACACCCGTATTCACAAACGTTACTATGAGATCTCACAGTGCTCACGAACGCACAGGGTCCTACAATCCTATTCATAAACGACACTTGAGTGCCGAACAACACTGTGCGTTCACTTGAAGCAGCGCATACGTAAAGTAGCTAGCGAGCTGTTTTAAGCAACGCATAGTACCGAGCTGCCAAAAATGTTAGGTTTTATTTGCAATTGAAAGGGCATGAAAATAGAATTCCATAGTGTAAGTTTATGATCAATATTTATGTATAAATCCTACTTACTACTTGGCGGTTGATATTTTAATAGTTACATCCTTAGATTTAACTGATTGACCAGTTGCCACACTCACTGAAAAAAAATATTATGCAGAAATTTTATAGTACAACAAACATGAACTTTACCAAAAACATTCTCGTTGAAATTGTTGGCAAACAATTTCGAGTAATAACGACCACAAATTAACAAAATATATGTTACTAGCTGTTCCCGCGGCTTCGCACGCGTGGTCATTTCTCTGAGTTAAAAGTACTCATATGTACTATTCAAAGACCTAAAATAACAATATCAAAACATTTGATCAAAATTCCTTCAGTCGTCAAAAAGATTTTATCGATTGCTCGGCTTCTACTCGTCGGATTTAAGTCAAACCTTAAGCTATCCAACAATAAAAACCGCATCGCAATCGGTCCAGTAGTTTTTAAGTGATGTGTGAACAAACATACAGACAAACAGATAAACAGACAAACAAACAAATAGACACGAATTTAAACAATGTTATATTCTTGTTCAGTAGCTTATTTTAGATTCAATTTTTTTTTTCAATTTTTTTTTTGTACATACTTTTTCGTTTTTATTGCTTTATTATGTGTAAAGATATAGATTATAATGTCATCAACACTCCTGCCAGATAGAAAAATGAACATAATATTACACGGACCGATCAGAACGCAGTATTGGATGCACTGTCTTCTCATAGTAAAGACTCGAATTAGAAGGCTCGCAATGACGAACGCATAGTGAAATGGCTTACTTTGCATAGTGTCGCTGCTTTACTTAGGCAAGTATTGTTTATGAATACGGCTGTAAGAGTGCCGAGCCGGGCGGCCTCCTGGCTTGTGCTCTTTTAGGCGTAAACTCAGGCAATATTTAATTGATGAGCAGAGGCAGCATGGCAATATTAATATAGACATATCGTTTTTGTGATATATATACTTATTATTATTATTATTATTTTTCCTTGAAATTCATTTCTTCTCACTTATTTGCACGTAATAGTAGAGGTTATTTCGCTGCTACCCGCGTGCGAGGTATTCTTAATAGTCAGCGGTACTCTTACGCAATTTTGACGACACTTTCTTCGTCAGTTATTTGACACCATTCAGAGACTACATTATTTTATTCCTTTGTCGTTGCTATATTTTATATATACTTTTTTATTTATTTATGTTTATTTAAATTACTTATATGTAATTATTATTATTATATTTAATTTCATTTTTTATACTCTTATGTTTATTTTTTCCGCTCTCTCTGGGCTTTAGCTGAAAACCAGCGCTGCGTGCCTTCGGCAAACAGCCTAATGCTGAGTTAAGGCCCATTCATCACCACTTTAGCTGAAAACCAGCGCTGCGTGCCTTCGGCAAACAGCCTAATGCTGAGTTAAGGCCCATTCATCACCACTTTAGCTGAAAACCAGCGCTGCGTGCCTTCGGCAAACAGCCTAATGCTGAGTTAAGGCCCATTCATCACCACTTTAGCTGAAAACCAGCGCTGCGTGCCTTCGGCAAACAGCCTAATGCTGAGTTAAGGCCCATTCATCACCACTTTAACACGAAGGTAACATATTGTGTGAGTAAAACAAATAAACTTGTATTTTATATCTTAATAGACGAAGGTAACATATTGTGTGAGTAAAACAAATAAACTTGGATTTTATATCTTAATAGACGAAGGTAACATATTGTGTGAGTAAAACAATAAACTTGTATTTTAATTTACAAAGTAAACATAAGTTATAGTTAAAAAGACATAGAGGGCAGGTAATATTACAAAAATAGTTTATCGAGTCTTGAGGCATGGATGCAGTGCGCGTGCACAAGTTGGGAGGGTTAGTCTGTATGTGTACATAAAGAAGCAGTAGGTAACACACAGAATAAATAACGAACACAATTATATATGGATTCTTTGGTTACGGTAATTAGATATAAACTTTTCGGATTGAGGTAACAAGTTACATCAGTTTTTAATTCAAACCCTAAGCTATACAACAGTGAAAACAGCATCGCCATCAGTTCAGAAGTTTTTACGACATATAATTCATTGGAACAAACAAACCGACACACAAGATTTAAAAAAAAAACTTGTGCAGTATAGCTTATTTTAAGTACCCTAGGCCATTTTAATTACCTTCCTTGTACAGACTTTTTCGTTCTTATTGCTTTATTATAAGTATAGAAAGATTTAAGTTAGGTATATCCAATAATACGCACTGGGACAGCGCGTAACAATGAAAGATTTAAGTAAAAATTATATATGTACAATCATTTAATTTATAAAAAATGCTTATTCAAACGTCTATGATCTTATCCTACGGTTGCCTGGAAGAAATCACTGCTTAGCGATAAGGCCACCAATTGTACTATATATTTAAGTATATTTTTGTTTGAAAGTGTTTCATTTGGTGCAATAAAGTGTTATCTATCTATCTATCTATCTATCTTAAATTCGAACGAATTCAGCGGTTTAATTCTTAGAACGAGCCTATTCTACTCATTATAATTTCATTTATTATTTATGCAAATGAGTTACGAGACGACAGAGCCCTTATTCGCTACGACCATTCGGCCAAGTAACACGTCAAGATATCTGGTTCGGGTATTTTCGTGAATTGTCGCAATTTTCCGAACGATTCCACAACGGGACGCGTTACGTGTGTGAATGGTGATAGCGAATAATCGACTAATGGAAGTACCACAAGCCTGCCCGCAGTATCACCCAGCAAGTACACTGACATCGAACTGAACCGGTTTCCATGCGGATGGAACCCGGCGCTGTTGAAGTTCGGCAGTGCGATTACGTAAAGTTGATCATGACGGTTTCGAGCCATCAAATTCAATAATGCTTTGCGATAGAGTCGATTTTGCTATGTAAAAAGTAACAATCTGATTGAAACCAAGTTCTGTAATCGGGCTGCGGGTGTTTTCAATGAGAAAACGAAAACGAACGAAAACGAACGAATGAAACGTTATGGTCGAAATAAGTTTTATATTACATTGTGCCATAGTATTTTTTAATGAATTGCATCCATACCATTTCAGAGTACGGCACTAACTGACCCATATCTCACCTTTCACGATGTACAAAGGGAGCCAAGGTACCATTTTTTTTTAAATCTTCCTTAGACATATCGACAACTTCCGTCGGTGCTTTATGTGAAGAACAAGACCGATCTATAGCTGCTATTCCCGTGGGGTCATTACAGATAAGTTTATTAAAAAACTAAATAAAGAAGCTTTTATGCAGTTAGCCATTTGCCATTTTTGACCACCGTCATATTGGATTTATAATAATGTCACTTAGTGTGTTTCGCTTATCAAGCCTTTTCATTTGATACCCATATCATAGAGGTTAAGAAATGAAATTTCGCCATTTCGTAACGTTCGCCATATTGGATTAAAAATAAAGACATTTAAGTAATCGTGCATTGTAACGAGAACTACACGTGTCCAGCCCGATAGCTTCAGTGGAAGTGGGTGAAATACAAGCTGTTGTTTTGCATCCCCGCCATATTTGAAGAGACGATTGTGATAGGTATACCGTAATCACCTAACAATACTATTTAATTCCTAAATTTAACTGAAGCTGGAATTTTTGATAAAATATTTTTTTGATAAATCGTAGTAGGCTCCGCTTTATTTTGGAGTAGAACCCCACGACACATACACATGTGTATAGTATTGTGCGCGCTCCAGAATAAATAATAGTACAAGGCTGTGGCCAGTGCCACAGAATATAACACCCGTATTCACAAACGTTACTATGAGATCTCACAGTGCTCACGAACGCACAGGGTCCTACAATCCTATTCATAAACGACACTTGAGTGCCGAACAACACTGTGCGTTCACTTGAAGCAGCGCATACGTAAAGTAGCTAGCGAGCTGTTTTAAGCAACGCATAGTACCGAGCTGCCAAAAATGTTAGGTTTTATTTGCAATTGAAAGGGCATGAAAATAGAATTCCATAGTGTAAGTTTATGATCAATATTTATCTATAAATCCTACTTACTACTTGGCGGTTGATATTTTAATAGTTAAATCCTTAGATTTAACTGATTGACCAGTTGCCACATTCACTCAAAAAAAATATTATGCAGAAATTTTATAGTACAACAAACATGAACTTTACCAAAAACATTCTCGTTGAAATTGTTGGCAAACAATTTCGAGTAATAACGACCACAAATTAACAAAATATATGTTACTAGCTGTTCCCGCGGCTTCGCACGCGTGGTCATTTCTCTGAGTTAAAAGTACTCATATGTACTATTCAAAGACTTAAAATAACAATATCAAACATTTGATCAAAATTCCTTCAGTCGTCAAAAAGATTTTTTCGATTGCTCGGCTTCTACTCGTCGGATTTAAGTCAAACCTTAAGCTATCCAACAATAAAAACCGCATCGCAATCGGTCCAGTAGTTTTTAAGTGATGTGGGAACAAATATACAGACAAACAGATAAACAGACAAACAAACAAACAGACACGAATTTAAACAATGTTATATTCTTGTTCAGTAGCTTATTTTAGATTCAATTATCTTCTTTGTACATACTTTTTCGTTTTTATTGCTTTATTATGTGTAAAGATATAGATTATAATGTCATCAACACACCTGCCAGATAGAAAAATGAACATAATATTACACGGACCGATCAGAACGCAGTATTGGATGCACTGTCTTCTCATAGTAAAGAGTCGACTAAGTATCGTTTGTGAATTAGAAGGCTCGCAATGACGAACGCATAGTGAAATGGCTTACTTTGCATAGTGTCGCTGCTTTACTTAGGCAAGTATTGTTTATGAATACGGCTGTAAGAGTGCCGAGCCGGGCGGCCTCCTGGCTTGTGCTCTTTTAGGCGTAAACTCAGGCAATATTTAATTGATGAGCAGAGGCAGCATGGCAATATTAATATAGACATATCGTTTTTGTGATATATATACTTATTATTATTATTTTTCCTTGAAATTCATTTCTTCTCACTTATTAGTTGCACGTAATAGTAGAGGTTATTTCGCTGCTACCCGCGTGCGTGGTATTCTTAATAGTCAGCGGTACTCTTACGCAATTTTGACGACACTTTCTTCGTCAGTTATTTGACACCATTCAGAGACTACATTATTTTATTCCTTTGTCGTTGCTATATTTTATATATACTTTTTTATTTATTTATGTTTATTTAAATTACTTATATGTAATTATTATTATTATATTTAATTTCATTTTTTATACTCTTATGTTTATTTTTTCCGCTCTCTCTGGGCTTTAGCTGAAAACCAGCGCTGCGTGCCTTCGGCAAACAGCCTAATGCTGAGTTAAGGCCCATTCATCACCACTTTAGCTGAAAACCAGCGCTGCGTGCCTTCGGCAAACAGCCTAATGCTGAGTTAAGGCCCATTCTTCACCACTTTAGCTGAAAACCAGCGCTGCGTGCCTTCGCCTAATGCTAAGTTAAGGCCCATTCATCACCACTTTAGCTGAAAACCAGCGCTGCGTGCCTTCGGCAAACAGCCTAATGCTGAGTTAAGGCCCATTCATCACCACTTTAGCTGAAAACCAGCGCTGCGTGCCTTCGGCAAACAGCCTAATGCTGAGTTAAGGCCCATTCATCACTACTTTAATTGTCTTCTTTTACCTTTTCTTTGTTTTCCTTTTCTATTGTTCCTATTTAATTTTTCTAATTATTTGTATCTTTTATTTTTGTGTGTGTTGAATAAATGTATTTTCTTTCTTTCAACATTTTTCTAGTTTATTTAGTTTTCCCGTGGAAACTTATAATTTTCTGGGATAAAAAGTATATTATGTTTTATTCCAGAAAAGGTATCTCCATTCCAAATTTTATCAAAATCCGTACAGCCGTTATCGCGTGAAAGAAAGAAAAACAAACAAACAAATAAACAAACAAAATCATCCTGGGGCATGTTCACCATCTGTTCACCTATAAGGCTGTTGCTTGTACGACACAAAGTCCATAATAACATGTTGTTAAATAAAATAACTAATATTAAACTATAATAAGATAGTGTATAAGTATCTTTAGACACCAAGTAAGTGGCAGTAGCAATGTGAAGAATACATGATCCGACTTGATTCGACCTTCCCCTGATGTCACAGGGCTCTTTCAGACGAACAGCACAATGCCGTCGACAGAGTAGCTGCGAGTTGGTGGCCAAACCGTGGACTCTTCGCGTGTCTGGAAATATTTTAAAGTTAGCGATCCGCCCGCGACTTCGTCCGCGTGAGCTACAAGTTATCGCAAAAAAAGCATCCTGAGTTCATCTAGGATATTAAAAAACAATGGAAAAGTAAACCACCTATTGTATTCTCTTTGGCACCAACGCTTTTAGACAGACTTTTTATTATTTCGTTTCCATGGCAACAGTTCCTTATAGCAAGTAATCGAAATTTTCCAATTTTTCCCGTGAAAACTTACTATTTTCCGGGATAAAAAGTATTGTGTGTTATTCCAGAGTATAAAGCTATCTTCATTCCAAATTTCATCAAAATCCGTCGCGTTTAAACTCCCCAAATAAACAAACAAACGTTTTCACTTTCATGTATATATCTGGATAGCGAGCGACGCCGTATTGACTAACGACCAGCTGCGCTCCTGTAGTCTAGGCTTTTTATAAATATTTATATGAAAAAAAAGTATGTGCACCGCCCGTATCTCGCCAACACTCCAGCGTCGTTGCACTATGACGCCACAGAATAACTTACTGAGGTACGAAGATGCTGCAAGTTCCTCGGAGAGCACATCGGACCAACGCATAAATATTAAAACATTAGAACATTTTAATAAGGCTCTCGACCAGATAGATGGTCGAGAGCCTTATTAAAAATCAGTACTCTAGTATTTCGGACATATTGCAAGGAAGAACGGAGACAACATTGAGAAACTTATAGTTGCTGGAAAATAGATGGCAGAGGACCAGGGGCCCAAGTCTGCTAATATAAGAACACTTCCAAGGAGTCTCCCTGGCATATCGAGGGCCTAGTTTTACACATTTCGTATTCTGCTACCTAAATATCATGTATAGACCATGCGTATTTAATATGTTTTGTTATATTTATGTACCTTGTTAGTTTAATTTGATTTAATTTTGTTTTTCACAATCTGTAAATGTAATGTTTTTTTTTTGTGTAATATTTTCTAAGAAATTATTATATTATCTTATCTTATCTTATATTAAATAAGATATGACCGTTCAGTGATTTTCCATCGAATTGCAATGATCTTTATTTAGTATTCGGCTATTTCAAGGATAATCAATGATCTCTCGATAGTTTTTTAAACAGTAGTCTGGTCGTTACTTTGAGGTTGCTTTGACATTTGTTTCAATGTATTTTTTTCATCGAACTACAATTGAGTAGTAACGGAAAAAGTTACTTTTAAATCGACTTTTCAAATAAGACGGTTATATTACGTTTTTTTATTCCGATACGAATGAATCGTTTCGAATTTTGTAGGGATGTGAAAAAATTATCGATTAATAAAATACGTAATCGATTATTATTTTAAAAATTTCGATTTTGTGGATCTATTATTGTTTTTAAATTAATCGATTATTATTTTGTAAATCGACTTTAACAAATAATCGTATTTTTTTAACTAAAAATACGTTTTTAATTTTGGAATATCGATGAATTCTGACAACTTAATCGATTTTGAAGGGATCCCAATAAATTGAAGCGAAAAAACAATTTTAGTACCAATTTTTTCACATCCAATTCAATTTTTTCTGTTCCATAACAGACTATAGCGTGCGCGTAAACGCGCCTTGTCGCGTTTGCAAATTTGACCGTGGCTTAGAGAAGAGTATTTTACGTAGCTACACGCCAATTCCACGAATAGAGAATAATGGCCCTGATATAACACTTTCTTGGTTACACCAGCAGTTTACTAGAAGTAGTATGCACTCTGAGGGAAAATACAAATCTAAGGAGCCCTCAAAGAATCTCTCTAGAGACAAAGGTAATTTATTTGTTAAGTATAGCTAAGTATATGTTCCTATTTTAAGTTATCTTATTTTAACTTGTATTTTATATTTTTGTAGCACTTCTGTACAACAAGACTTCCAAAAAAACATTTGATTATTGTAGTGCGAAACACTACCAACCTTCCTACCTACTTTACAAAATTTATATTTCGCCAAATAAGACTCAATCGATAAAACAAACACTTATTTAGTACAGGATTTGCGGCTAGTAATTATCAAAAAAAATGCATTACATCTAAGCTAGATTTACACTGAAGCATACAATTGATATAAAATACCTAGGTAGATATTGTCGGATACTTTGGTTCGTAACTTTGTTAGTACTGAACGAATTGACCAAAGGTACCAACATAATCAGAAAAATATTTTTATTTATCACCTCAATTCAACGTAAATCAATAATCATTTTTTCCCAATAATACCACAGATTAAAACGACATACCAAAGACAAAACGTCAAACACTATGGAATATATTTGTCTCATGTTTTTGCTTGTGGGAAGAGAGATAGAAATATGCTCTCCAAGTGGTTTAATATAAATTTTATCAAAATTGGTTCATTAGTTGTTCGAGAATAAATAGTTTTTTTAGTAAATCCATTTGATTTTGTGTTTATATTGCCTCATTAAGATTTCTAAGCCGATTTGGATGGTTGTTGTTTTATTCAAAAGGATAGACTTTCAGTGTAGTCCCTTATAAACTTCATCAAAATTGGTTCAGTTGTTTTAATTCGATAATCTATTTGTTTTATAGTTTATGTTCTCTTATACATATATTGGGATTTCTGAACCGAATTAGTTGATGGTTTTTTTTTACTTGAGAAACAAGACCTCCAGTGTGGTAATGTTTAAATTGAATCAAAATTAGATCAGTAGTTTTAGTTATTAGTTAATCCAATTGAAGTCGGTTTTTTGTACCATAGTATTTTGTGCAGCACTTGTTTAAGACCATATTTACAAAGTGTCATCATCCTAATTTAATAAAATAAAAGCGGTTGGTGCTTTGTCCAGGCGCATGGTCATTTGTTTGTCGTGAAACGTCTACGCCACGTACAAATCGTGAGTTATACCGAATTAAAGATCACAAAAACATATATTTTTTTCTGATTATCCTCTGTGCATCCTACCCCCTTAAATATATATGAATAGCCCCAAACTAGGATACCCTGTAATATGGGCACTAGATAACGGACAAACATACATAAATACGAATTTCAACATCCATGACTCGGAAACAAACATTTCTGCTCATCACACAAATGATTGCCCCATGCAGGATTCGAACCCGCGACCGTTTGATTTCGTTCCTAGGGTTACTAGCCACTAGACCAACCAGCCGTCAAACAAACTCCGTCTTTTAACAAAAATATATATATTAGGTATATCATCGAGCTGGTAGTACACCTCTTGGATACTCAGGTAATATATCCTCCAAATTTCAAATCTCTAGATCCACCTCCACCGGTTTAGATTCTGCGTTGTCCTGTCAGTCAGTAAGTCAGTCATCAGGTATATCACGGTACTGATTTACAGGTTTACACGGTAAGCGCTCACACCGCGGCATTTTCTCACTTTTAGCATTTAAAGGTCGTAATTTAAAAAAAAATAACAGCTATGAGCGTAATTCTATATCATTGGCAGTAGTGGTTTTGCTCATCGTCTTAGAACTACTCAACATGGTTCATCTTCTTCAGGAACAGCTCATACAACAGAATAAGCAGTCTCAAGTGACTTTCATAAATGAACTAGAAATCATCAGTGAGATATTTAACGATGACTTCGAGCACAAGGTTGGAGTTATTCTTCGCGAGAGTGACATTAACTGGATATCTCGCGCCGAATAAAGCTAAGATAATTACTAGAGATACAAATTCTCCTCACACTATAGTAATAAAAATGACCAGAAAAATAAAACGGAAAGAATTTCTCAAAGTCATAAACTGGACGCCATGACTTCGTTAGATCTTGATTTACTTAGCCCCCCAAAACATTTACATCAATGAACATCTCTCAAAAGCCAACAGGATGTTATCTCGTGACGTCTGACTTCGGGCTAGGTAATCCGGATACCTAGCCCGAAGCCTCAAAGCCGCCAAAATCGCCTATTTCCTCCAATCAGGCTGAACAATTCTGCATCATTATCACTATCTCAGAAAGTCTACTAAAGGAACTCATCACTTTAATGGCACATATTAAGCTCATGTTCTTACTTAATTTTAAATGTAATGCCTATACTATCTGTTGTAATAAAGTAGCAAACTAGGTTGCAAACGAGGAATATTTTTTCCTCATGGGAAAACTGTTACATTACAGTGGGCTGACACATAATTAGCTCAACTTTTGTTTACGAGTATTATCATGTATTTTATTATGGTCCAGTTCTTAATTTTCCTTCTATGTGAGGATCTATATAATGTAATGATGTAAACGTATATTATATGAAAATATACAATCATCTAAGTGACATATCTTTGCTTCCCTCTCAAAATATACTATACATAATACGAGTAGCATGTTCACGAGAAATTATTAAAATGGATGTAATTTTTGTGAATCGCATGTTATGTTTATTAGGTGTCTTACATAGTAGGTATTGCCAATGTCTCAAGGTGACGAGCGCAGTGCAGTGACGCGCAACATTTTGCAACCAAAGTTCTGGGAGGCGGCACTGCAACTTTTACAGGCAGGCCCGAGTCTTACCATCAGGCGAGCGACCTGCTCGACTCGTCATTCAATCGAATAACAAAAAATATGAATTCAAATGGTTTTAGAAATAAAAACACTTTTGATGTATTTTTTATAGGAACACAATGAAGTAAGCCTTTCAGAAAACAAAAATAATTGAAATCTGTTTAGAAATTCGGGAGATATACGTGATCAGATACACATAGAAATGCTATAAATAAAAAATAAAAAACTACTGGCCTGCCAAAAAAGAACTTATGACAATAAATTATACATTGTTGGAATGTGCTCATCAAGCCCTTTATATTGTAAAATTAGAATGTTTTTTTTCAGGAATTTCAAAGTTATGGTGGAATAAAGAAACTCAGATACAAACATGAAACCTGAAAACAATATTCTCCTTTTTTTGGCTTAAAACTTGTCATTTATTCTTTTTTGTGAGCTGTTTACGGTTTTATTTTGTGTTTTTATTCGTATAATTGATAGATTCAGGCGTTACTTTGCGGAAATCCATATTTAAAATGAACAAAATAAAAATATGTAGCTTACTTCCGCCAAAACTGTAAGTCAGACAAATGATAAATGCTAAAATTAACAAAAGTAAAACCCCACGCTAAACAAACCCTACCCAAATACAAGTATCGTAACTCTTATATATTTATATACATATAATATAAAAACACAATAAAATACATATACCTCGATCCAAATACCAAAGAACTGAGAGGCTGACTTTTATTTACAGCATTTATTTGTTTGGTCTCTCAGTCCAGCACTCGACGAGTCAACATCACCCGAAGATGCCTCGTGCAGAGGCGAAACACGTGTCGTATTGATGTCAGACGTTTGGTATTTGGATCGAGGTTATGTTTTTATATTATATGTAAATAAATATATAAGAGTTACGATACTTGTATTTGGGTAGGGTTTGTTTAGCGTGGGGTTTTATATTGTGTATATATATTTATATATATTATTTGTATACAAGTGTTTTTTTTGGCCTCCAGGCCTTAGCTTTCATTTCATTTATATTTTACACTAGCTGTGCCCGCGTGGTCATTTCATTTAAAAGTAGCCCAAACGTTTTATTCCAGGACCAAAAGCCAAACCACCACCCGACCAGTTGTAGGTTTGGTCCAGGTCCAGAGGACCAGGAGGACCAGGACCAAACCTACAAAGTACAATATTATACTACATTTCTTCAAAATTCGTTCAGCCGTCAAATAGTTTTTTATCGATTGCTCGGCATCTTATCATCGGAATAAGGCACTGCCTTGCCTTTTTATAACGCATATTCTGTGAAGTACGGCACTCCGTACTTCACAGAATATGCGTTATAACACACTTGCACTTCTATGACACTTCATAGAAGTGCACGTATTGCAATGAAATAAACGCATATAATAAAATATGAAATAAACGTATACAATACAATGTGAAATAAACGCTAGAATAAACGCACCGCGTTCCACTGCAAGGCAGTGCGTGCAAGGCCTAAGATACCAAGTACCCCAGTTTTTAAATCAGTCGCAAGGGCTTGAGAGCAGGGCCTGGATTCTGTATGACCACTCACGCCAATTCCACGCCACCTGCGTGGAATTACGGAAGGTGGGTATTTACGCGACCAGGTTTTTAAACCAGGTTTTGGCTTGTAAGTACGCCGCCCTGGTGCGGCCCGCAATAATTGCAAGACTTTCAAAGTATTTTACGCTCTTTCACCCCGTCCGCACCTACATGTACATACTCGGTGGCGGGTTCGGCATGGCTTCGGCTGAGTTCGGCCGCACTCGGCCAGCTGGGTCACAAGATGCTAGGTGGCCGATACATCGCTCAAAAAACTTACTTGCAAGACTTCGAAGTTTTTTTAAGCAAACGCAATTGTGCTCTTTATTTACATAAGCGCACGGGTCAATTTCCTATGCAAGTATTTTTTACTTTCAATTCCACGCTTCCAAGTACTTTTTTCGCAAACACGATTGTGCTCCTTATATATATGGACACGAAGATCAATTTCCTATGCAAGTATTTTCTACTTTCAACGCTTCGGTTTACAAAGCACTTGAAAGTATTTTGAACCCTGGTTAATATAATGAAAGATTCATGACTTGAATGAGTTAAATTTATTTTTTTAATTAATAAATTACTATTTTACTAAAAAAAATAAAAAAAAATGAACAAAATAAAAATATGTAGCTTACTTCCGCCAAAACTGTAAGTCAGACAAATGATAAATGGTAAAATTAACACAAGTAAAACCCCACGCTAAACAAAACCCTACCCCAGATTGAACTAATCAAAAATATAAATGAAAGAAAAGCTAAGGCATGGAGGCCAAAAAAAAAAAATTTAAAAAAAAAAAAAACTTATATACAAATAATAGATATAAATATATATACACAATAAAAAACCCCCAAGCTAAACAAACCCTACCCAAATACAAGTATCGAAACATTTATATATTCATATACATATAATATAAAAAAACACAACAAAAAACATATACCTCGATCCAAATACCAAACGTTACGTTTTGGCGGAAGTAAGCTACATATTTTTATTTTGTTCATTTTAAATATGGATTTCCGCAAAGTAACGCCTGAATCTATCAATTTACTATTTTACTATAAATAATTCGCTTAATTTCGCTGCGCGTTTTACAACTGAAGTCGACTTATTCTATCAAAAAATACAAAAAACATCTAAATACGTTTTAAGAGCCGTTAGGTAAAAAAAAGAACAAAACGTGTTGTTCGAGTTCATTCAACGTTCAAACCACTTCGTAACAAACCGCTTGCGTATTTTAAGGGTAGACAACGCCATCTAGTTTAAATGAAGTAACTTGTTATCATGAACGTCTTGTTATTGAGTAGAGAAAATTATCTCCGAAGGTAAGGTGGCACAGATTTGAGAGTAATTAAGGTGGTGAGGTAAATTGGATGGGGCATCAAGGGTAGGTCATTATTATGAGGTCCATACGAACAAATTTTAATGCAACGAAACATTGTGTTCTTAGTACAAATTATTTTTTATGATGTTTCACAGAACGACGTACTTATTGGCACTTTCAACCCCTATCCTGCGGGAACCATTGTTTTTTTTTCGGGATAAAAAGTATTCTAAATGTTAATCCATAACATAAGCTATGATTGTGCCAAGTTGCATCAAAATCCGTCGGGTAGTTTCAGCGTGATGCGTGTTCAAAGAGACAGACAGATAGACAGACAGACAGACAAAAAATAAAAATAAAAACCTTTTTGTACTCCATATCGATTGTGAAGTTCATCTCAATTAAAATTTTCAATAAATATTTAATGTACAGATTTAGCCCAGTTACAGTTTTATTATAGTATAGATAGAAGATAGATAGACAGATATCAAGGAAAATGTAAAAAGTAACGCATAAATAATGTAAGAATCTTTTAATTATGGAGCAAAACATTTATACGGCGCGTGATTTCGATCCACGTACGTCTGGATTACGCACCCATGCATCTGTCCAACTGTCTAGTTGTAAACTGATGTATGATCACTTTAAATTTAACACATTTTTAGACCCATAGGCTGCAGGAACCTTTTAATTTTTCTGAATAAAAAGTATTCAACATTTTAACACATTATATAAACTTTAACTGTGCCAAGTTACATCAAAATCCGTCCAGTAGTTTTAGCTTGATACGTGTTATTTTAAATAACTTTCTATCCCTATCCTGCGGGAACCGTTGATATTTCCAGGATAAAAAGTATCCTAAATGTTAATCCAGTACATCAGCTATGATTCTGCCAAGTTGCATCAAAATCAGTCTGGTAGTTTCAGCGTGATGCTTGTTCAGACAGACAGACAGACAGACAGACAAAAAATAAAAAAGTAACATTTTTGCACTCCATATCGATTTTGAAGTTTATCTCAATCAAAATTTTCAAAAAATATTTAATGTACAGATTTAGCCCAGTTACAGTTTTATTATAGTATATAGATATAGATATAGATAATGTACAGATTTAGCCCAGTTACAGTTTTATTATAGTATATAGATAGATTAGTTCAATTTGGGTAGGGTTTTGTTTAGCGTGGGGTTTTACTTGTGTTCATTTTACCATTTATAATTATTGTCTGACTTACAGTTTTGACGGAAGTAAGCTACATATTTTTATTTTATTCATATTTTTTTTCTTTTTATTCGCTAAATCAATAAAGTCAACATTAGAAACTGGTTATTTACCATGTAGGTATATCTTCTGTTTTGGAAGTGATATAGTGATATTGTGAACAGTGGTAACAATAATACATCAGCAACGCAAATCAAAATATATACATGGTAAATATCTAGTTTCTAATTTTGACTTTAGTGTTAGTGACATGTCAGTTTAAAACTTTTAAACAAAATCAATAGTTTGTTGGACATATACACACCTGGATAGTTCTCGATGGGCTGGCCTGGTGCGTTCTTCTCGTGAACAGGAGGGTTGACGGACAGATCCTAGTATTTGCGCAGTATTTGTACGTCTTCCTCCCTCGCTGGGCAGACATTGCTGGTGGTTCGCTGAGTACACCAGTACAATCGGTTTACGCGTCCTGTAATGACCGCTTATTTTTAGGCATGTCGTCATAACTGCACTAGAATATAAATAAATCTCTTATCAATATCAAATGTCCTTATTAATAATTATATTATAATTATTTATTATTAATTATTGATGACTTTTGTTGGCTAAATGTGTTGTTATTCATTTACATTTTATACCAAACAGGACATTTTTTTATCGAAACTATTAATATGAAAATAGCAACAAGTACAAATTTTATATAACTCTCGTCGTTATAGCTTTCGTCATTATAGCTAAGCACCATCTCGATCCCATCAGCTTTTGATACCTTGGGTTACATTATTACAATTTTAGTACGGATCTCTAATTTTTTATAAAATAAAATACACCCTACGTTAGTCGCTGATAGTTTTAGGAGAAAGCGCCATTTTAAAAATCGGTTAAGTATTTCTTGATTTTATTCATTACTAACAAACAAACATACAAAAAAACAAATACCTTTTCTTTATAGTATAGATAAATAAATTGGTTCGCGTTTAAGCCTTTCCTTATCGTGCTAATTGACTATAATTAATAATGGTCGAAGTTAAACACGCTTAATATCAATTGGAACTTGGATTTATTTTGTATTCGAACTGTCTCTCACGCACTAGGTACCAAATGTGTAACGCACCGATAAGAAAAAAACAGAACTCCTGCTTTCCAGAACCAAAACTGTAGGACATAGATTTGTAACAAAATTAAATTAAAACAATGCCATATTATATTAATATAACAAATGTACTCGAAATCGCTATTAACCGTATAAATCTACTAATTTCTTTTGAAAGACCGTATCTCGCGTCGGAAATGACAATCTTTCTCTTCGAGACTAAACTTTTTGGAGACGGTACTATCTTTTTAGGGCTTGACCTACGCCATTGCCATTGCCAAGCCAAAGAAAATAAACATTATGTCAAACAAGTAGGTATATCCCGTAGGTATATCCCGTAGAGAGACGGTATATCCAGAGTTTTGAAATGAGTATTTCCACGTAATATGTATGAGTAATTTATTGCTTTTAAGTTCGTACTACACAGTAGTTCACTTTCATTTAAAGTCAAAAACTCCATCTGTCAAATATTTGTAAAAGTATAATATATTGCGCATTTTACACCGCATAAAAATATCTTGCAACGAATTTGGCTCAAATTTTGTTGTTGGATTTTTGTTATTGAAAATGTTAAATAAAGCCTACAGTGATTCGACATTATCAAAACCAAAAGCATTATATGAGTGATACAAAGAATTAAAACAAGGCCGAGAAGTGTTTGAAGACTTGCCTCGTTCTGGTCGACCTTCAACGTCTTCGAATTAAAAAATATCAGCAAAGTGTGGACTTTCGTGGTGTTGTCCCTCGAAACTCCTTGCAGAGGGTCAAACAACCAACAAATAATATTATACAGGCGACGCCGTCGGTCGTGAGGCGCTTAAGGCAGAACGTTGGTCGGAAAATGTTAGATTTATGAAACAGCAATTCGTGGACACTGTACCAATATAATGCACCATCACACACTCGCCAAATTTGGACCCCTGTCACTTTTTCATGTTCCCCAAACTCAAATTACAACTTCGGAGCAGACGTTTTCAGGTTATAATTTGATAAAGGACCAAAAATGCCTCTGAAGTGCTTCAACGAATAGGCTAATCGTTGACAAACGTGTTTGCATCAAGTGGAGCCTATTTTTTCAATATAAATTAAGACGATTAACAATTTTAAATGTATATAATCCTGAAACTTATTTGAGTAGTACACTTGAGGTCCAAGTCGAGTACAGAATTGCAGTGAACCACAGGGGGCAAATGCTCGTCAATTTATTGGAAAAAGAGGGATTGTACATGATGAACTCTTTCTTTGAGAAACAGCCCCAAAGAAAGTGGACGTGGCAAAGTCCCGATGGCGAGACTAAAAATGAGATTGATTTTATTATTACAGACAAGAAGCACATATTCAGAGATGTCTCAGTGATTAGCAGGTTTAATACCGGTAGCGATCACCGACTTGGTCAAGGCTCTCACAATATCAGCTAGAAGCTGGAAAGATGTCAAACGATGAAGTCTACGTCCTAACCAGCTTCAAACCGATGTGGGATCAGAGCAGTTTTTGCTCCCCCAACAAAACCGATTCGCTGCTTTGGAAATCACGGAGGACGTAGACGAAGGTCTCCAACACGTGGTGTGAAGTTTTGCCAGCTGCAACGTACGGGCCCGAAGTCCAAGCTCTGGGCACAGACTCTCCAGATTATGGAGAACAGACGGAACGTTACGCAAGCCATGCCGTCAGAAAAGCGAGTGCTCAGTTGTAAGATTAATAAACTGGTGTGACGTGGCCTCCGATGCTCCATCACACGCCAAATCGAAAAGGCGATTGAGCAAAATTGGGGTAAAAAGTGTTCGCCCAGCAGTTGAAGCGCTCGCATCTGGCAAAGGTTAGGTGTTCATGTGCCTAAACGTAACTTCAAGACGGAGATCTTAGCTGTGATAGAAACTTCTATGGCCGATTGTACGAGTCGCATGCGTCACAACCCGGCCGGGCAGCTTAAAAATGGAAAAAACCCCAGGTGAGGACGGAGTCACTTCGGAGTTCTTGAAGGCAGGAGGTAAACCAGTACTTCAGGAGCTTTAGAAATTGTTTAACCTTTGGCCGGCCGGTTGGTCTAGTGGCTAGTGACCCTAGGAACGAAATCAAACGGTTGCAGGTTCGAATCCTGCAAGGTGCAATTATTTGTGTGATGAGCAGAAATGTTTGTTTCCGAGTCATGGATGTGATATTCGTATATATTTGACGGCGCCTCCTATAATTTAAAGAAATATTGTTAAGTTTCCGAACGAAATATCACTTTGACGTAACACCAAGCTCTGGAGAGGCGGCCATTTTTGAGTTAGTCTGATTCGTATCGCCGTTGGGAATAGGCGCGCGCACTCCACGTGCTCGGTAGAACGTGTTGATTAAAAGTGTTATAATTAGTATAAGAGTGTGCACTGTGCGCAGATAATCAGCATTAAATTGTGATTACGATACCGACCGCAGTTTTACTGAAGTCTTCAGCTGCTTGCCCGCTGCCCACGCCAAAGATGAATAATCCGCCGAATGGGGAATCTACTGGTGTCCCAGTATCCCCTCAAGTTCCTTTATATTTATGTATGTTTATCCGTTATCTAGTGCCGATATCACAGGGTATCCTAGTTTGGGGCTAAGTAAGGTACAAATCGTCTCGCAAGAAGACTTGACGAGTTTCAGCCTTCGGAGCAGGCCAGGTTTCGTAGAAGATTTGGTACCATAGACCACATATACACAGTGAGGCAGATTATACAGAAGTCCAAAGAGTATAATCAGCCCCTGTGTCTTGCTTTTGTAGACTATGAGAAGGCCATTGATTCCGTAGAGACCTGGGCTGTTTTGGATTCACTGCAGCGATGCCAAGTGGAGTACATCTCACACTTAAGATTTGCTAATGATATAGTCCTTATGGCGGCATTGCTGTAGGAACTTGAGCGAATGCTGAACGTCCTGGCTCATGCTTCTCGACAAATCGGTCTCGGGATGAACTTAGACAAGACCAAGATCATGTTTAACGATCTTATTACCCCGAAACCTGTAGTCATAAATGGTGAACCCCTCGAAGTTGTTAATGAATATGTCTATCTCGGGGAAACTCTATAGTTGGATAGACAACTTTGATAGGGAAGCCAACAGAAGAATTCAGTTGGGCTGTGCGGCATTTGGAAAACTTCGTCAGGTCTTCTCGTCGTCCTCAGTGCCTGAAGACGAAAGTCTTTAATGCGTGCGTCCTACCAGTTATGACATACGGAGCCGAGACATGGACACTAACAGTGGGACTTGTCCACAAATTTAAAGTCGCTCAGCGAGCTATGGAGTGAGCTATGCTCGGGGTTTCTCTGAAGGATAAAATCAGAAACTAGATAATCCGCCAGAGAACCAAAGTCACCGACATAGCTCAAAGGATTAGCAAGCTGAAGTGGCAATGGGTTGCTTACATTTCTCGAAGGACGGACAACCGCTGGGGTAGACGTGTCCTCGAGTGGAGACCGCATCTTGGCAAACGTAGTGTAGGACGCCCACCTGCAAGGTTGAGTGACGACCTGCGAAGGGCGGCCGGCAGAAACTGGTTCAATTCAATTCAATCAATTCATTTATTCCAAAAAACAATTAATTGTATGGGAAATTAAACATGCAATAAAAATTAAATTAAGAAATACTGTACAAAACAATAACTAAAAACAAGAATACTCAAAAACATCTTAAAAAACCCATTAATACCTAAAATATAAAACATAATACAATAAAAATAAAAATAAAGTGTTATGTAAATGAGAATGTGTAAATGGTTGAGAGGAGCCAAAGATCGGGCTCTGTGGCGTTCATTGGGAGAGGCCTACGTGCAGCAGTGGACGAGCACGGGCTGATGATGATGATGATGATGATGATGACTCGAGGTCTAAAGATAAATAATCCCAAATCTATCTAGTTTGATCAAAATTTGAGATGCGAATAAAAATGACGTGTAAAAGTGCTATAAGAAGAAAGTGAGCACTTTGTCTTTCTTTGAATTTCTAACGAGATATTGTATGTATCGTAGTAACTAGCTTGTGGGTGGCTACAACTTTTGGGGATATATTAAAAATATCATAAATATTTCTATTTTTTTATTGAATTTTTGGGAAATGAATAATACAATTTAATTTTAAATAAAATTTAGTATTAATATTTTTAAAAGTGGAGTAAAGGAACAGGAGCGGGTCGTAGGTGTTGGGAACGAGTAATTCTGAAACTAAAATTAGGCAAAGCCGAGTTGGACAGCTAGTTCTACAATACCAGAATACGACTCCACAGAACCCGTTGGAGCTCATTAAGTTTTCAGGCGGCGCTCGGTGCGACTGAGCAAGCGAATTATTAATTAATCGAAACACATAATATCTGCCCATTTTTCCTAATCCAGAACGTAGGCGAGACGTGCGTCATTTTATAATTAAACGACGAATTTGGATTAATTAGGATAGATGGATTAATTAGGTAGGTTCTTTTTGAACATTAGCAAATTTAAATCATGACTTGAGATCGGATAAAAACCGATACTTACAGATTAATTTAAAAATTGCATTTACAAAAAAACAGTAAAAGTACACTGAAATCCAAAATTTATGATTTTGACTAACTCCGACGATTTGTGACTACGCTACAACTGTACAGGAAGTCACTCGAAGTGATACTAATTGAAAATGCTGGTATTTGCCTTGCAACTGGCATACAATTTATCAAAATTTCAGGGTAATGCTAGAAAAAAATAACATATTTTCAGGGAAAACCAAACTTATTGTTTAATATAACCTCCTTTGACATGGATAATGGCATCGAGTCTTCCGACAAAGGCATCGCACGCTGCACGAGCGAGAGTAGGTTATTGTGTTTTTTGCCATTCCGGACGAAGCGCTACTTTCAGCGTATCCACACTTTCATATTGTTCACCTGCAAGCTAGAGCTCTCGAACAATGGTAGCTTTTGATTTTCCAGCCAAATGCAAGGCAATCACAGTGTTGCGTTTAACCAACGTTTATCATTCTTCTTATTGAAATTTTCTTTTCATATTTTTTTGTCTGTTTGCAATAAAAATGCGATCATGCGTTCTGCTAAATTTTGCCATTTATGTTGCACCAGTGTGAAGTTGTGAGTAACACTTCGAATGAAGGATCCTGTAATATTTATCTGTGCACGAATATACTCGAATAGGGGGATGATATTTCGAATTCGATTAAACGTCTGGAATTTTATTTCTAGCGTACCTCAGGTAGGGATACAAGACAGGGACATGAACTAAATAGGTACATGTAAACTCTAAGTGATTGTTGTGGAGTCTCATAAAGCTTATTTATAAAGTCCACCTTCCCCTGGGGAAAGATAAATTAGTATATATATGTAAGCGAGACAGATCACTACAGATTCCATTGATCTTCAATCGTCCTCGGTAGACGAACTTCTACGAAGTTTAGGTTGCGGGTCCAACGGAGTCCACACGAAGCCTGCTCACCTCGAAGGAGGGTTTAATTTTCATACTTATTTCGTTCATAGAATCAGCATTGCTATTCAATGCAGTAGCGTATTGTGAACGCGATCAACAAGTAGGCACCCTCGATGTGTATAGCTATTCAACGCAGTAGCGTATTGTGAACGCGGTCAACTAGTAAGTAGGCACTCTCGATATGTATAGTTACATATCGGTCTAATAGTTATTGTGTGTTCAGCTATCTTAGATAGGCCTGCCATTGCACATTATGATACTGACATCAGGGATCGTAAGAAATGTTGCCTTCAGCCCTCCAAACTGCAACAAATAAAATATTACTTGATGATGATGACAACCACCGTATCATAAGCGTACCTTAAACTTTATTGACAAATATGGCCTCTCCGCCACAAAGCAATGCAAGCAGAAAGGGAGAGAATTTGCCAAGATTACAGAGTCCATCATGGGAATGCGGTGGCCAGTGTTTACCCGAACAAGTAACTACTGAC